>JARQOC010000006.1:345881638-346481638 GCA_033576535.1 Allobates femoralis
TTCATTTAAGTATATTTTTGTATTATCTTGTATGGCCACAGTGAAGGTGACCATTTCCCCGGCCTTGTTGGGTCAGCAATGGTTAATTATGGTTAGTAGTAGGGATGAGTGAGTAGTAAGATATTCGGGCTTGGATAGCTTTAACTGAATACTTTGAACGAGTAATGAGTAATGAAACCAATGCAAGTCAATGGGAAACTCACTTGGATCTGTATACTGAAACAGTTCAAAGTTTTCAATTAGTGCCATCCAAACCCGAATATCTTAGCTACTCGCTCATCACTGATTAGGAGTATTATAAACTCCTTAAGGGTGGAGTTTGGGGAAACAAAAATGGGTTTGCAAATTGGGGAGCCAGGGATAAAAAAGAGAGAGAAGTGACAGAAGCAATGCCTATGGGAGGCATGGTGAGTATAGGTCCCAAGAGCCAATTTGGGAAGACCTTCTGGTCAGACTTGAAACCCGGACATGCAGTAATTCAAGCACAGTGTCCCTTAACACTGTGCTTGAATTACAGACTGTGGGTTGGCATCCATTTCCTCTTGGCAAACACTCAAATATTCCTCTCAGTATGCCGAAGACCTTAAGGTTCTAGTGAGAGGGATGTAGACGAAAAAAATCATTCCAATATCATATGCTAACCCCATTCATGGAAAAACATTGTGCCTGCAATATGCAAGATGTTCGCTGGTTGACTGAGACTTCTAGTAAAGTTCCAACATTTTGAAGCAAGCAGCATGTGTCTATGTATTTGTGCCAAGGAGCAAACTGTGTCTCCAGTTGTATTTTCACTGGGGAGGCAGAACAGGGTGCGGGCTGCTAATCCAAGGCTGAGCTGCAGCCAATACTCAGCCTCGCCCGCTACTACTACCAAGGCCCCACACTGCCTCCCCCCCAACAAGTACACCAGATTTAATCATTTCTGTAGACTAAAAAGAAGTCACTTATTAGTATCCAGCAGTCAGGGTTGCTTGAAAAGGGTCCCCACCCTTAAGGCCATCCATGCTCACTCACCAGCGATGTTAGCTCGATACCTTAACAGCTAAGGATCCATTTGTCCGTACTTTGGCTCTTTCAGTTTAAAGCTACTCCTTCAAGGGTAGGCATTTAGCTCTCCAGTTGTTTCCATCTGTTGCGTCAGTCAACACCTGAGAATCACACTCTCTCTAATTGGTCACAATGTTGCAGTTGCCACAAGTTACCTACTACATGTGACCTTGATGAATGGTCTGACTTGCACTTCTGTACTTGTCACTAGTAGAGCCCAATCTGAAGTTGTGGAGGAAATTTACCTTGGAGACTAGTTACTCCAATTTCAGGCTAGTCCTAAGACTTAACTGTTACTTGCCCTACAGTCTGTTGCTGCTGGTTAATTATGTTATTAGATACAGGTAGAGATGAGTGAACCTTTTGAAGTTCAGATTCAGTTTAGTTAGCCGAACGGACACATGTTCGACGAATAGATCGTGAACAGCTCACCAAACTTCTGAACCCCATTTAAATCAAAGGGAGGCAAAATCAAGGCCATAGAAAACACCTTCAAAGGAGCCCAAATCTGTCAAACACAGCTCAAACCTTTTTACCTTGGAGCCCTGCTGGTTTGGCACAGCCATTAGCTTCCTAAACTATTTCTTATTAAGCTTCAGTGCTGCTGTCACTCTGCTTCCGGGCCCACTCATGAACCTCAGACATATTAACTACCCCCCTTAATTGGTTAAAGTCAGACTTAGCTCTACCCACCCACTCTTCTGGTGTCTGTGATTTTTAATCCCCCCCCCCCAATTTTTATACCAGCCAAGATAAAGCACACAGCTGTGGGTTTGTATTCTTACCCTGGGGAGCACATAGTTATTCAGGGTAAGAATAGCAGGCCACAGCTGCTACAGGATATGGCATAGTCATTAGAAGCGCCATATCCTGGTGCTTCATCTCGGCTTATCCCACAACCATGGTGCAGTGGTAAATGGGGTAATAGAAGGGGATAATGAAAGATGAATATTGTTAGCTGTCATCAACCCCTGGATTGAGGCATGATATCAGTAAGGGTACCTTTACACTCCGCTACTGGCGGGTGGATACAACCAGCTACTTCACGTACACGAGCACGCACAAACGGTTGCAAACGGTAAGCGCACCACCTTTACACGCCGCAACAAGGTGCACTACGCTACGTGACATCTATCCCCGGATACACCGCCGGGTGCCACAAGTAGCCATCTGTAGCTTACCTTACTTCATTTACACACCGCTACAACAAGCTAATATGGGCAGACCTGGTGCAGCAGGGACAGCACATAGGCGTGCCACAATTGTGGATTACGAGACGTCCGTACGCTGATAGGACAAAGCAAGAACATCATGATTGGGCAGGCATCGCAGGTGGCTGATTAATACATGACGCTCGAGCAATTGTGTAGTGTGACTGGTCAGCTCCTTAAATATGCCTCCCTATGCAGCAACTACCAATCGTAATGCAGGAGCTTCCTCCAATGATCGCTGATGGGGCGCGGTAACCCGGATCCTGTGTCATGCCCCAGCTACATACCAGGTACATAGCATGGTGTAGAAACAACCCTTCTGTTCCTTCTTTACACGCCGATACAGCTCGCTACAATCGCCTGTGTAGCCACCTGTTTCAGGGCAGTGCTCGGAAACAGATGCATCTACTGCCGGGTGCCTCCTACCGTCTTCACACGCCGCTACTACGGGGTACATTGCCGATGCAAGCTACATTTGTAGCATGTAGCTGGTTGTATCCACCCGCCAGTAGCGGCGTGTAAAGGTACCCTTGGGACACAAATAACCACACCAATAATATTTTATTTGAAAATTAGCTCTCCAATACCTTCCACTTTCACTTGTTTTACAATCCATTTTTTTAAAGTCTCCCATTCCACCTCACAACAAAAAAAGGCATGTACAAAAAATGAAACCCAAATAAATCATGAAGTAGTCCCAGCATATGGGGGCCAAGATCGGTGACAATATCCCCCATATGGTGGAACAGCAGCCACTGCATGGCTCCCAGCAGTGTGAATAGCCATGACACCATTGAGGTTATCTCAGGTTACACAGCGGGTATCAAACAACAGGGAATTCTGCTATATGACCTGACATAACATCAGTGGCGTCAGCGCTTGTAAAACTAGCTGTCTTGCTAGAGCCGCGATATTGCACGAGATGTGGCTGGTATGTCTCACTGGTATCATGAGACAGAGTGTGTGAGAAGTGGTGAAGTCAGGGAGTGCAGTGCAGTTCAAACTTGCGGAATAGCCCCTGTGTGACCCCTTGAGTCTGAACTGCAGTAATCTTTCTGACAGCACCACTTGTCACATGGTCACTAGTGCCTGTGTACCTGCTCTCACAGCATATGGAGGAAGCCTACTGAGAACATGACCTCCCATATGCTACTAAGGGGGTCCAGGGAAGAGCCACAATTCTGGTGGAAGGGCTTGAGGATTCCTCTTTCCCTCTGGCTACCTCCACAGAGACTTCTAGGGCAGGGGTAGGCAACTCCAGTCCTCAAGGGTTGTAAACAGTGCAAGTTGTCAGGGATTCATTCGCATTGCACAGATGGTAATTTAATCACCTGCACAGGTGATGATTCCAACACCTTGTGCAATACTAAGTAAATCCTGTAAACATACACTGTTTGCGGTTCTTGAGGACTGGAGTTGCCCTGCCCTGGTCTACAGGAGTGTATGTAGTGTCTTGCATTTCCAGAGGCCTGCAGGTTGTTCTCCAGCATCTGTAGGGGAGTATCAAAGCACCTCTTACTTTGCACAAATAGTCCAGCCAACAAGAAGTGAAGATAGAAAGTTTACATTTTGCTAATTTTTAAAAAACCACATGATTAAATTTTTCACATTTATCTTACATTTTAAAATAGACACTTAGCACAGAATAAGTCTGAAAGTCTAAAAGACACATATTTGAAACCAGAAGTTTACATACACCATAACAAAAGATGCATATGCATACTTTTCTCACTACCTGACATGAAATTTGAATAAACCTTTCCCGTTTTAGGTCAATTAGGATTACCATAACTATTAATATGTGCCAAATGCCAGAATAATGAGAGAGAGAATGTTTTAAGGCATTGGCAGAATTCACAGGAGGACCCCGCTATGATCACAGGGACATAAAAACACTAGAATTCAGTTTGCCAAAATGTACATAAGTAAGCCAAAATCCTCCTAGTTAAGTTTCTTGTGGCCAGTTCAGACCAAGATCGAGCTTTTTGGTAAACACGTCATTTTACTGTTTACTGAAAACAGAATGAAGCCTGCAAAGAAAAACACACAATACCTACTGTCAAATATGGTGAAGTTTCAAAGATGTTTTTTTTTTTTTTGCTGCCTCTGGCACAAGGTATAATAAAGTCTGAAGATTACCAAATGATTTTGGATCGCAATGTTGTGTACAATCTCAGAAAGCTGGGTTTGTGTCCTAGGTCATGGGTCTTTCTGCTGGACAATGACCCTAAATATACTTCAAGAAGCACGCAGAAATGGATGGTAACAAAGAGCTGGATCCTTAGGTGGGGAAAAAAGTATAAGGCCAGTCACAATGTAAAGTTAGACATTAATAACAAGTCGTGAGGCAGAGAAGTCAAGCCTTTCAGGGTCAAATAGCTGGAGAGCATATCAAGGATTAAGGTGATTTCACGGCCCAGAGTCAGAATAGCAAAAGGGTAGCAAATAAGAGTAAAGGAACTAAATAAACTCGTGGTCAGGTCCAAGGTAAGGCAGCAATAGCTCAATCAACAAGAGCAGAACACAGGAATACAGACCAACATATACCACTAAACAGAATGATACAACTGGAATAGTTCTTAAGAAGTTGCTCAGCTAAGTATCTGGGCAATCATAGGGAACACTTGAAAAATCCATCACCTCCCAAAATCAGATTGATGACATGCAACACACCGACAGCTCAACACACCAATTCCAGAGATACAGCAAACAGTCATTCATTGCATCTTTCATGCATTAAATGGAGGAATCATTTATGATATCAACATGCAGTAAACTTGAAATTGAGAAAAGTCTTACTAGCAAAGTGTAAACTTTTCAAAAGATCTATCAGCTCATTTGTTTAGAAATGCAAATATTTTAAAATTCAAATTTCATAAATGTTTATTAAATAATTTGATTTGCTGCAATTGATTTGCTGCAAATTGTAAGTACTGCAGAGTCTACAATTGCCTTGAAAGTGTATAATATATGAAGTTTTCTATGGTTTTATCCAACCCCTTTCAGAATCATTAATGTAAAACAACCTTAGCAATAGAAATGAGCCACCACCCTAGTGTTCGAATTGATTCGTCGAATTGGGGGGGGGTGTTCGTCGAATGTTCGTCGAACACCATCGAATACCATTGAAAACAATGGCAGGCAAACACAAACACATACAAACACATACAAAACACATAGAAAACATCTAAGGTGTCCAAAAGGTGACAAACTACTCAGAAGAAACCAACAAACACATGGAAAAGTGACAAGTACATACAAAAATGCGAAAACAAAGCTGGACGTGTAGAAGGAGGAGGAGACACAGATATAGGCATGTCATACCCTTCTAAAATCATGTAAAACACAGCAAGGGCACTTCAACAAGAGTCTCCATTTTTTTTCAAAAATTTGGGCACAGACACCACTTAAGTGGCATCAATTGCCCCAGAGTTACAAGCTTAAAATGGTTGGTGAGGTGACTTTCATGCAGCACATTCAAAAATCCACAAGCCTTTAGTCTCCCCATTTTATCTGTAAGATTGTCACCAAAATCTAAATAAGGCCAAAAATCAATAGTTTGAGTACTTCAAGCATGAACCGTCACATGGATATGAAGCAAAAGTCGCAGTGGGAAGCTCACTGTGCTATAATGTGGTTTAGCGGGGCGGGCCAACCACCGTCTGCCCATCAAGTGCATCCGCGCCTTTCATCCTCAGTGACTGTGGGGACAGCAGTCACACATGCTTTTGGATGCAGAGCTTCCACCTCTTTACCCACAAAGCCAGTGTGATTGGATTAGGTCTGTCAGTTCTTTTGGAAGTGGAAACAACTGCTGGTGTTGAGCACTGTCAGACCTCGAGAGCACCACCTTTGGATGAAGGCAACATATTATCTCGCCTGCACCTTCCTCACAGATCAGCAGTTTCCAGAGACACAATACTCAACCCCGTCTCAGCACAGCAGCCAGCCCTTGGTCCCTCAGATGTGGACAAGTTAAAGACCATTTCCTCCTAGCCATGAGGAAGCTAAGAGGTTGAATTTCACCATCTGCAAGCTGTTGGCTACAGAAACGCTGCCTTTCTGCCTGGTGGACACAGAGGATTTTCGAGACCTTATGTCCATCGCAGTGCCCCAGTACCAGATGCCCAGTCGCCACTACTTCTCAAAGAAAGCTTGCCTGCGCTACACTAGCATGTCCACACAACATCACTGCTTCCTTGAGAAACTCTGTGTGTGAAGGGTGCATTTCACCACATACACTTGGACGAGTAAGCATGGACAAGGGCGTTACATGTCGGTGACTGGGCACTGGGTAACTATGGTGACGGCTGGAGAAGGGGCTGCTTTCCAAGTCTTGCCGTCCCCACGAGTTTTGTGTCAATCCTCTGTATATTCCTCCACTGCTTCTGCCTCCTCAACCTCATCTCGGTCCTCCACCTGCACCAAAGCCTGTCTGGTAATGCCACCCGCGTTCTAACTGTGCAGAAGGAATCCTGCACACCTCCTTACTAGCTCAACGGCATCAGGCATTGTTTACCTTGAAATGTCTGGGAAATATGAGTCACACAGCTGAGGTGTTGTGGTCAGCTGTGGAAACCAGTTTCATTAATGGTTGTCTCCACTGAACCTGCAGCCAGGGAAGGCCGTCTGCGACAATGCTGCAAAGCTGGGTGCGGCCCTTTGCCGGGGCAATGTGACACATGTGCCTTGTATGCTCATGTCTTGAACCTGGTTGTCCAGAAATTTTTAGCCCACTATCCTGGCCTAGATGGGCTTCTGCAGAGGGCACGGTCGCTGTGTTCTCACTTCCGCCGTTCGCATCCCTCAGCTCAACGACTTGCATCTCTACAGAAGTCGTTCAGCCTGCCAGTTCACGGCTGAAATGCGATGTGCCAACACGATGGAATTCAAATCTGCACATGTTGCAGCACTGTGGCAACACCGACGAGCCCTGGTGCAATACATTATGAAGTATAACCTGGGCCAACAAGATCCAGAGGTGGGAAAATCACACTGCTGGAGTGGTCTCAGATCAAGGCCCTATGCACCCTTCTGCACAGTTTTGAAATGGCGACGAAGATTTTTAGTGCTGACGATGCCATTATCAGCATGACTATTATGGTCATTTACATGCTGGTGCATACTTTAAACAGTATTCAGAGTCAGGTGGTGGAACAAGAGAAGAGGGAGGAAGTACAGGAGCAGTCATATGCGGAAGGGATGATAAGATCTCCAAGGTCCAGACGGTCGGCAGCACCAAGGCGGCAGGCATGGGAGGGTGGGGGAAGGGATTAACGAGGGCGCATGGTAGCAGCCAAACTGTTGAGGAAGGTGCAGGAGCCAATGAACAAATGGAGGACGAACTGGCGATGGGCATGGAAGACTTATCAGATGAGGGAGACCTTGATCATATTTCTGTTGTGCGAGGTTGGGGGGAGAGGGCAGAGGAAGGAAGCATGATTCTTGCCTCGCCGCCACCAACACACAAGGACTTGTGCCTCCTGAATGCGCAAGACACATGAGTGCCTTCTTGCTGCACTACCTGCAACTTGACCCCCGAGTTGTCAGAATTTGAAGTAATGCTGACTATTGGCCTGCCATACTCTTAGATCCCCGGTACAAGAGTAAATTTGGCAAAGTAATTCCTGCCATAGAAAAGGATTCATGCAAGCAGGAGTATTAGCAGAAGCTGTTACAGAATCTTAGATCTGCTTTTCCACAAAACACCAGTGGTGCACATAGTGAATCTCAACAGGAGTATCTCCCAAGTGAACATCGAGCCATTACTGTGGAACGGACCCTTGACTCATCTTGGGCTTCCACATCTGGAAAAATGGCCTGAGCTCGCCACTACATGCCTTGGAGATCATGTTGTGCCCCGCAGCCAGCGTTCTCTCTGAATGTGTCATCAGGGCTGCTGGTGGTGTGCTGAATTTAAGCGCACGCGGCTGTGTCCAGTCTCAATGTAGACAGACTAACGTTCATTAAGATGAACAATTCATGCATCCGCAAGGACTTTTCTACCCCTGTGTCGTCCTGAGTTTGGTCATCCTTTGCGATCTGAAAAAAGGCCCAGGCTAGGCAAGGCTTAGAGCCCATGAGACCTGAAGAAGAGCCACCACGACATCTGCTCAGAGGCAGAGTTGTGGTTGAGGATGCAGTTGTTGACGTGTTTCCAGTACTCAGTCTCTGTCCAGTAAGGTCAAGCCTAACCTCGTCATCACTAGCATCCTCCTCCACCTCCTCTGCTGGCTCTTATCGACTGGCTAACTGTGGGTTAACAGTAAGTTGGATCTCCAACCTCATCATCACCCTGTTTGCTCTCACAACCATCATCCTCAGAGTCAACCTCTTCCTGCCCTGAACGAAAAGTCAAGTTGTCGTTCCAATCAGGTATCTCAGTCTCATCAGCATCTTCCTCATTGTCTCCACCAACAGGACTTACAGTTTGGAATGAGGGTCTACATTATGCTCAGAATCCTCTTCATCTGGGCCTGGATCCGACTCACAAAGCTTCTGGGCATCAGTGCAGATCATTTCCTCGTCTGGACTCACAGAAGCTTTGGAGCAGACCTCTGATTCCCAGGCTATAGTATGAGTGAACATCTCTGCATACTTAACCATCTGTCTTACCCCATACTCAGACGGGCTGCTGGAGACTTGGGAGCTGTGAGGAAGAAGTGCGATTGGGGTGACACCTCTGAGGACTGGTGTATTTGTGATGTTGAAGTTGAGGTGGAGGAGAGCCCACTTGATGAAGCGCTTGCTATCCATTCAAGCACCTGCTCTTTTTATGCCTCATTTACAATTGGTAGCGATCGTCGTGTGACTCGTGTCTGTTAGAAAGGGATCATATCAGATTGTCCACGGAAAGAAGTAGACATCTACTTTGGCTGAAAGATGGTTTTACTTCAGCAGATGTTACTGTTGCTTTACCAACTACCCCTCAGACAGAAACTTTTTTTCCCTTTCCAACAAAGCCTATTCCCCTTTCCACCGCAGCAGGCCTTTTCCACTCATTTTGTATGTGAACAAATTTGCAACTCTGCAGTTGTTGGCAAAAAAAAATTCGGATGGAAATCGAGCAGAGCTGAGTGGTCGAACAGTGCTACTAGGCCCAAACTATTACCTGGGCTAGATGCAGTTATAAATTAGTATGAAATAGACAGGCGGTGTAGCTTGCTTCACAGCTGGGCTACACCACTGACTATCAGACACTGCAACTAGCCCAAAAGATTGACTGTGTCAGATGCAGTAAATAATTGTTTTTAGATACACAGGCGGTGTAGCTGTCTTCACAGCTGGGCTACTCCACTGACTACCAGACACTGCTATTAGCCCACAAGATTGCCTGGGTTAGATGCAGTACATAATTGTTTTTAGATACACAGGCAGTGAATCTTGCTTCACAGCTGGGCTATACCTCTGACTACCAGACACTCGCTACTAGCCCAAAAGGATTAGCTTGGGCTAGCTGCAGTAAAAAATTGGCTACTGAAGACAGGTGGTGTAGCTTTCTTCACAGCAGTGCTACACTACCTGCCCAAAAGGATTGCTGAGCTAGATTTGGCCAGATGCTGGAAAAACATAGCGTAGCGGTGCCTGACTAACACACAACTGCAGTACTGAGATAATGGCGGCGATGGAGAAAATGGCTAGGTCTTATAGGGCAAGGACATGTGACATATAAGCCAATGACACACGCCCTTGCTTATGTGCAAAAAATGCACTTTGCTGTGTGTGTGTGATTGGCTGACAGCCTGCACCCCCCACTGTATATGCAGTTAGGAGAAATAAAAATGAGATCAGCATTATTTCACCAACACTGATCTAAACCTGATCCTCTTCCCCGCACACTGTACACTGAAACTGGATATTAACATTCAATGACAGTATTACTGTGAAAAGCCAGTTACGCTTTTGGTGAACGAAACGTTATCGAACGTAACCTCAACTGCCAAATTTTAAGCAAATTGTTTGCATTCATCGAATGACTCAAAACTGCCCAAAACAGGTCGAATTTGAAATTGGCGAACATTTCGAATCGAACATCGCTCATCTATACTTGGCAATATCAAAATGACCTCAATATATATGGCTATGGGTGTTTCGGCTGTAATGGTAGAGAGGAGGGTGTGGATCTACCGGACCACGGAGGATGGGCTTACCCTGGAGGGGAGTGTTTAACTGCCTACTGAGTGTTTTCCAGAGTCTCAGATGGTGAGGTTCAACTTAGCTGCTGGTAGACATTAGGATATGATCAGGTTGTTTTACAAACAGGATGGATGTTGCAGGCAGGACCACAGACAAGATGGGCATGGGTCACGGACGACAAAGATAATAGAACAAAGGATAGATGGGCAGTGGAACACACAGGTATAGGTACAGGCAGGGTCACGGGTACCGAAACACTGGAACAAGGACCTGACAATATTACTGGTACACACAGAACTGACTAACAAACATTGAAGAAACACCACCCTAAAGAGGAGGGTGCCTTAAATGCACTGAGGCTCCCAGAAATAGGTTAAGGAAAACTATTGGATCCATACCATGTGCCTCACATGGAGTGTGCAGTCTCTGGCACACAGACATAGCAAAGAATGGAGCTGAAACAGCAGGTTAGTTGCAGTGGTAAGCCAGAACAGAATGGATATGTGTGCAGCCGCGGTGGGGAGTATGTCTCTGTTGGGTGGAGGGAGACGCTGTTATTGCAATAGGTAATTGCATGGTATTCATTCTTTACTGCTGTCACATAATATCTGTACTGTTTCTTTGGTGTTTTGTAGCTTTCTCTTCCTATTTCTATGGTTAAACTGTGAGTTGTTATGTCACTTTACAAATTAACCAAAAAATGACTGCTGCTATTTCTCCTTTTGCTTTTAGCTAAGCTATTATTGTCCCTCATGACTGGCTGAACTATACAATATGATATCTGCAAGTGGGTTAACCTTAAAAGCTACACCCGGGGTCATGGAAGTCTTCTGAAGCTGATACAATCACTGTTGATGGCCATTTGAAGCGTTTACAACAAGTGAATTACATATTGTTCAAACTCTCCATGTTCAACAAATTACTTAAAATTTAATACAAATTTAATTTACATTGAATGGATTCACTCATCTCAACTCATTTGACTTGTGTATTTTAGTTAATTCTTTTATTCACAATAAAATAACAATTATGGATCATCTTTTCTTCCAACTCTTTGTTGTATTGTTTTTCTGTTATTCCTCCAAGAGATGCATTAAGAAATTGATAACTGTGCATTACCATTTTCATTGTCAAAGACATGTTTCTACATACCGTAAATGTATTTAGCCACAATACCCCTTCAAGTACTTGTCATTATCAGTATTTGTGATACATGAAATCCCAATATCACCATCCATATAAATGATGTATTGAAAATTTGCCCTCTTTATTCATAATGTCACATAACACTGTTGATCCAAAGGAGTGCTGGCAGTGTTAGATATAACCTATCAACATTTGAGGAAATGGATTTAGGAACTCCGTGTTATGCATATCTTCTCAGGTTTGAGAAGGAGTTAATAATTATATCTTTAAAACAGCACAGACCTTACATTAATCATTCATTTTGTATATAGAGAAAATCTGCTTGAAGTGTGATGTAAAGTGACTAGCGCGGTACTTAACTGCCTTCATCTGGAAAGCGCTATTGACTTAAATTAGTCAGTAATTCAACTCATCAAAGCAGATGTATCCACTAGAACTTACCTATTCCTGGATCAATATAATCAACATGTTACATGTAATTGTGAAATAACAAACCTATAAACTCATTCAAATAATTATTTTCATAATTGTATGCTTCCTTGATCACATCAATGTAAAATCAGCAACTGCAAATAGGCTCTTTCTAAAAATATTCTGTGCTGATGTAAATTATAAGATAAAAATTCACAGACTATATCACATTTCTAATATGTAGTAGCCCCAAAAATATGTGAATTGCACTATAACATGAAATGTACTAACCATGGCAAAGACATAGCCATTCATTCAATCATTCATTCAGTGCTTTCAGCCATCCATGTCTATCATCTACTTACAGTGAATTGCAAAGGTATTCATTCCCTGTGAACTTTTCCACATTTTTTTCATGTTACTCCCACAAACTTAAATATGTTTTATTGATGTTTAAATAGCAAGTATTGAATAGAGAGGAGTGAACGTTTTGACGTTCGGATTCGGTTTGGTTCGCCAAATGAACATGTGTTCGCCGAATAGATCGACGAACACTTCGCCGAACTTCCGAACCTCATACACATCAATGGGAGGCAAAATTAAGGGCCTAGAAAACACCTCCAAAGAGACCCAAATGCTGCCAAATACAGCTCAAACGGTTTTCCAGTGGAGGCATGCTCTTTGGCACAGCATTATCTCACTACACTATTACTTAGCAATCTTCAGCACCGCTATCACCATGCTTCCGGGCCCACTCGTAAACCTCAGACATCCTCATGACTTCCCTGAGGTTGTCTCAGGTTACACAGCGAGTATCATGCAGCAGGGAATCTTACTGTGTGACCTTAGATGACCTCAGTGGTGTCAGCACTCGTAACACTAGCTGTCTTGTGAGAGCCACGATATTGCACGAGACAGTGGATATATCTCGCCAGTATCATGAGACAGCACATTCGAGGAGCGGTGACATCACGGAGTGCAGCGTAATTCAAACTTGCGGGATAGCCCCAATGTGACTCCTTGAGTCTGAACCGCAGTAATGTTTGTGATGGCACCGCTTGTCACACTCTTACCAGTGCCTGTGTGCCTGCTCTCACAGCACTTGGGGAATGCTTTCTGTGAATGTGACCCTGCCATTTTGACGTAAGGCCCTGTGGCCATGGTACGTTGTTTGATGCTTCTTTTGAATCAGATTTTGAGAATCTGCATCAAAATCTGCATGTGTATCTTGAAGTCAGCAAAGTGTGTGAGAGTTTAGAAGTGCGGTGCCAATGTGTTTTTTTTTTCTTGCAGATTTGGTGCAGATTTTGAGGCAGAAAAAAGGAATCTGAACCAAATGTCCAAGTTAAAAAAAAGGCAACATGATACAGCACTCCTAACCTGTCATAGACTTTGCTGGCCTGAGGATAGACATACAGATTTCAGATTCTCAAAATCTGCTTCAAAAAAAGCATTAAACAATCCACCATGGGCAAAGGGCCTAAGAGGGTCTAGGGAGAGCCGCAGTTATGGTGAGAGGGCTCGAGGGTTCCTCTTGCCCCCTGGCCACTTCCATGTAGACTTCTAGGGCAGGGCCAACTAAAGTGCTCAAGGTCTGAAAACAGTGCAAGTTTTCAGGATTTCCTTAGTATTGCACAGGTGCTAATTTCATCACCTGATGATTCCGGCACTCATGCAATGCTGGGTACATCCTGAAAACATTCACTGTTTGCAGCCCTTGGGGACTGCATTTAGCCAGCCCTGTTCTACAGGAGTGTGTGTAGTGTCTTGCATTTCCGTACATCAAACCATCAGGCCAGAGCCCTGCAGCTTGCTCAATCTTCATAGGGCAGCATCAAATCACCTCTTTGAAGAAACAGTCCAGGACACAAGGAGTGAAGTACAAAAAACTTTACTGTAACAGAAACTATAATAAGTCTCAAAGGACATATATAAATATACATAGTATATATAACAAATATACCACAGGGATCAGCAGACTATTAAAATGGTGGAAAGTCCATGAAGGGAAGAGTCCATTAAGGGCTTTGAGTTGTTGGCCAAAGGCTGCATGCATGCCCTCTAATGCAGCAGGGGGAAGCACAAATTGTGATAAACTTGGGAAGGGGAAAATAATATTAACAAAAAATCAAGCCTTGCTGTTCAAAGAACTGAAAAATAACTGAAAAAAGTCCTTCTCTGGACAAAATGCTAACTAAGGGATGGGTTAATGACCCAACAATATACCTTTTTTTGGAAAGGGCACTGTATACTTGGTGCAAATATGTAACTTTGTCTGAGTTACAGGTAAAAACAGGAATCCCAGACTGACTGAATGCAAATTGCACTGTCAGGCAGAACGCAGACACTCTTTAAGCCCTATACAGGGATCTGGCTTTAGTGCAAGGTCCAGGGGGTTGCTGCCTATAGTTGGGCTGCAGTCCAAGGATAAAAAAGTTGACAAGTAGGGTCAAAGCCGTGAGGTCAGAAAAGTACAAAATCATTCTTAGAGATGTTTTTAACAAATTTGCGATAATAATTAGCAAATTCAAAAAAGCGCTGTAGGGATTTCAGGGACTTAGGTTGCACCCACTCTTTAATGGGCTGACATTTAGAGGGGTCCATGCAAAAACCTTTTTTGGACAAAATATAACCCCCAAAAATGTACTTCCTCAACATGAAAGGCACATTTTTCAAGTTTAGCAAATAAGGAATTATCTATGAGTCTCTGGAGTACAGTATGCACATGTTGGGCATGTGACATAAAATCAGAAGAGTAAATGAATATGTCATTTACAAAGTTGTGAAAGACAGCTGGTGCATTACTTTGCCTAAAAGGCATCACAGATACTCGTAGATGGCCCTTTGGTGTGTTCAATGCTGTTTTCCACTCATCACCTTTTCTGATGCTGATAAGGTAATACACACCCCTGAGATCAAGTTTGGTGAACCATTGGCTCCCAACAACTGATTATAGAGATCAGGAATGAGTGGAAGAGGATACTAATTCTTTACAGTAATAGCATTATGTTCACGATAGTCACTACAAAGTCTGAGACCACCATCTTTTTTTAGCAACAAAATGGCGCCTAAATGTGAGGTGGATGGTCTAATGAAAACTTTCTTCAGACTGTATGCTATATACTCTTTCATAGTCTGATGATCTGGACCAGACAGGTTATAAAATTTACCCCTGGGGAGATGGGAATTAAGTACGAAATTGGGCAATCATAATCTCTGGGGCGTAATTTTTCAGACTCAGAAAATACATCTGCAAAATCTCTGGAATGCTTAAGTTAAAAAGGTACGAAGCAATCACTGATCTCAGGGAGACCATTCCAAGAAAAACTGCGGGCAGCCAGCTAAAGCGCTCAACACAGGCACATTCCTAGGCACATTGCCCCCTGGGAATTACAAATATGCAAATAGCGTCTGTGGACCCTCGTTAGCAGTCTCAAAATAGAACTAGCCAGATATCCCTCCAGGGAAGGACCTAGCAAATGGGGTGGCTCTTTGAGGAGACCACCATAACCACCATATTAAGTGGCCCTTTGAGTCAATATCCAGCTCTTTACAAGCTTAAAGATATGACAAGGGAATACCAAGACCAGGTATCCATCCACAGATACATGTTCCAAGGTGTTGCCCCTCATCAGTGTGGAGTAGGATTCTGGCTAGGTGGGAGCAATGCCTAGTAGACCAACAACACAAAGCAATCACAGATCTCAGGGAGACCAGTCCAAGAAAACACTGCAGGCAGCCAGCTTCACATTGGGGTGAAGCTTTGTGAAGTTTCCAAAAAGGTCACTTGAGAACAATTCACCAATGCCACAGTCTCAGCTACATGAAACAATGAGTTCACGTCCTCTTGTAGTTGTGTTGATGTGGGTAAGTTAACAGACTTCCAACATGTAGGGATTAACAGCTTTTCTGCTGCAAGAATGTTATGGGCAAGAATAGAGGCATTTTTGTGGTCAGGCCAGACAGTGAAGTTTAGTAGAGCTGTCTCTGGTTCCAATCTAAGATCTCTGTGTAGCACGGATCGAATGAGGTTCTCGACTAGTTGCCAAAACTGACAAAGGATTGGACACAACCACCAAATATGGAGGTAGTTGCCATTAGTGGCTCCACATCTCCAGCGCTTAAATGATGTGTCTGTCTTCCAGTGATAACTGTGACTTGGTGTGATATACCATCTTGCAATTATTTTGAATGAATTTTCCTGGGTCCTCACACACTGTGATGGTCCATATGAGTGTTTGTATATGTGGAGAATTTGTGTGGGTGTGAACTTGTATCCCAAGTCATGCTCCTAGTGTGTGATGAAGGCTCTTTTGGGGCAGCTGTTAGCATTAATTAGTATTTGATAAATAGTAGAAATATCTTTCTGGGCCTAGATGCTTTCGCGCATAGAATTTCGTATGGATTTAGGGGTCAAGAAAGGTTGGCAGATTTAAGATAGCATTTTAATGATTTCCTAACTGAGCCATATTGAACGAAGTTTATATTCAAGAGACCCAAAATCTTTTGAAGCTCTGATAGCGTATTCTCAATAGAACTACAGCTGTTCTGTGAAGGAAATTTTTTCACAAGAAAGCCCTATTGGCCTATATGGGGAAACCAGTACTATAATTAATATGTCGAAGTTTGAAGACCACTTACATATTTTGCATTCGTGCCCACATCATTGTACGGGAATCCAAAGTACTTACTATGTTACTGTTGTCCCTGTGCTCCCGGTGCTCTGTGCGTCCCCTTGTGAGCACAGCAGCAAAAGCAGAGGGGTGCTCATGGTAGGGACATAAAAAAAGGCAGGAGCACAGAGACAGAAGTAACACAGGGATTCGCTTAGCATGCACTCTCCCAAGGATACGCGAGAAGGCCTGAAGCATGCGGACATATTAAATGAATCTTGGGACATACACCCAGATTCAGTGGGCATGGCCAAGCAGTTGTGGGCAGTACAAAAGTGCGGGATTACATGTGAGATTGTTATGACATCAGGTCAGTCATAGCATCAATCAGGGTGTCGGGGGCATCCATAATTTGAAGTGTACTGTGAATGAAACAATACAAGGTGTCCCCCCTATGACAAAGAAAAGGTCCATAATGCATTCACATGAGCAATAAAAAAAGTTTTTGTTTTAATGATAATTACAGGGAACTTTTGCTTGACAAAACCATGTTAGGCTGCCTTCACATTTGCGTATGGGAAGGCAGCGTATGCTGCTTTCCCATACGCAGGCAAGCGCATGCGCACTGCGGTTCCTATGTTTAACATAGGAACGCATAGTGCTTGCGTTTGCTGCGTTCGGGTGCGGACGATATCTGCTCCTTCCGGTGTCCAGCGTCCGCACCCGGGACGCAGCATATTGCATTTTTTGGGCGCTCGGAGACCTTGGAAAATCAGCAAGCGTCCCCAAGCGCACAAAAAAAGCATTAGTGTCAATGGGTCCGCAGTGTTCTGTGCATGACAGCGCAGGAGAACGCTGCGGACCCATTGAAAAATCTCCCGGTGGCCGCCGGTGATGTCACAGGAGATCACCGACGGCCACCCGGGAGATCAGCTCAGCCTCTAATGTTCTCCTCCTCCCCGCCGCCGGTAATCTCCTAGTGGTGTCGGCGGGGAGAAACAGCTGATGTGACAGCTGTTTGAATCTTTTCGCGCCGACATCTCCTCTCGGTGTCGGCGCGGGAGATTCAAACAGCTGTCAAATCAGCTGTTTCTCCCCGCTGACACTTCCCTGTGCTTACCGGCGTCGGGGAGGAGGAGATCTCCGGCGCTGATCTCCGCCTCCGGCCCGCCCCCGGACACGTCCGATTGGCTATCCGGGCTCCACAGTGATGTGTCCGCAGGCGGACATTATCCGCTGCGGACACATCAAATGACATTGCTTTTGACTGCGTTTGTGTCTGCATGCCATCAGCATGCAGACACAAACGCTAATGTGAAGGCAGCCTTACTTATGCACATTGCATCACTACCAAGGCATCGGGGGCATTTTAATATAAAAAAAGGACATGACAGGCTTCATTTAACGGACGATCACTTGTTGGAACACAAATCATTATACATTGGATATATCCAGTTTTGTAATTTTGCTGCCATGAAAAAACATGAAAATGCTTGGAGTCAGGTTTTTGCACAACTCTTCTTTTGTAACTAGCATTTTTCGTTGCAACAAATTATAGTGATTACTGCAGTTTATAATAATTTTTGTCCAGTAATAACATTTTTTTTAAATGTTTGGATGGTCATTTCCAATGTTGTCCGATATTTTTTTAGTTGCCTTTGCTAATTATTTTGTTGTGTCTCTCTGGGCTAGCTGATCAATATGTACAAAATGCAATTAGCTTCCATGGAAACAGAATACTATCATCTTGGTCTTTGCTTTCAGGAAATTTAGAATAAATGTAAATTGTGATGTTTATCAAAGGTTGTCCTTTAAAATGATGTCTCTTTTGAAGATACAGCCCTCAAGTCTCAATAGTCTATTTCTCAAATAGCTAAAAAAAAAACAATAACGTTAAGATCGCAGTGATTATGTTGCCTCAGGTCACTGATGATTCACTAAGCCATTGTGTTGGAAATGCATGAGATCTTTCATAATTGTGAATTTCTTTGATACCTTCCCTGGTCTCAATAGACAGTGAGCAGATGCTGCTTACACTGCAGGATGGAAAACATTATTTTTTTATATTTAACGTCAAGTGATGGACAATAGAAGCAGTCACTTTATAAATGCAGTATGGAGCTCATTATCTAGAAGTAACAGAAGTTCAGCGCTAACAAACCAATTCTGGTACAGAGCTGGAAAGAAAATGCACAGTGACATTCACAAAAAATGAATTAAGTCCACCATGATGTGTCCAACATTGACTGCGGATATCCTTTAGATTGCCAGGGTACATGCTCTAAACTACCCAGAGGATTTGTAGGTCTGGTTGGTAATTAAATCTGGGAAAATGCTGATCTGGACTTGCAGACAATAATCAAAAACTAATCCTATTTCTTATTTACCACCAGTTCTTTTGTGGCAGTACAGGTAAGGTACAGCAGCTGTTGTTTATAGGCTCTGATGGAAATGCCACAGACTAATGAAACTGTATTTTGTGGGCAGTAAATAGTTCATTGTACATATATTTATTGCAAAAAATGAGTAATATTAGTTCTTATTCATATAAAATATAGACCTAGAAAAATGTAAGAATGTTATGAAACATAACTGGCATTTTCAATTTGTATCTCAAGGTTCAGCATGCAGTTCATTGACTATAACCATAGATCAAAAATGTTTAAAAGCCTTTTTAAAATTTCTAAAGGTTTTTATTAATTGGGGATCTGTTAGCTCAATCAATCACTAAAAGTATATTTCTATAGTCAACATTTATGGCATTGGTTATCCTTTTGGACCCCTCACCTATTGAGATAATGAAGGTTCTATAACCCCTTTTAGATCACCTATTTTATTAAAAGAACTCAATGCAGAGGTCACTGGTGTTATTCTCACCAGGTGCAGTGCTGTTAGATTCACCGAGTGAAGTGGATTCTCAAAGCCCAAGGCCATCAGAGTCTGTGCAACAGATAGAAGATATATGGGTCATACACAGCAGCAGGACAGGAAACTGGAGGTAGAAGACATCCAGGGGAGTGCAGACAGGTAGGCGAGATGCAGAAACTCATTGGCACGCGAGAGATGTCCATGAGACTGCAAGTAAGTAGGTGGGATGCTAGAAACCAAGTGTCAGGAACATATAATAAAAATATGTCTTCCATTGTCTTAGAGCTGACACCCAAATCTGAGACCATGACCCCCCCCCCTCATGTTAATGGTGTAACAAAACCTCACCCACAGCCCCACTCTCTGTAACTCCCACTCCTGTTGGCAGAAAATGCCCAGGAATGCAAGGATAAAGGTGTTATGGCTTTCAAGAGAAAGCAAGAATTCTTGGAGGGAAAATCATGCAGAGTTTCTTTGTTAGGTCAGCTAAAACACTTCAAGTCAGATTTCATACTCCACATTAAAATCAGAATGATGAAACTTATATTTTCAGAATCCATACGACATGGCAAACTCAAAACACTGTCATGTTTTGTTGTGCAATGACTGGATTCATATAAAATACATTTCTGCCCATTAGAGAATCGCAGCTATGTCATGTTTCCTGTCAATCAAAAGGTACATGAGGAGGAAAATGACGCCATTATCTTTTGCCTGTGGCTCCATGGCCAAAGTTGTAAGAGAAAATTAGAAATCTATAACATATACAGATATTGGGACCTCCCAAGGACAGTCCATATATGAGGTCAGCAGATAAGAGTTCTTAATTTTACAGTACAATCATAAAATACAGAAACTCCATTTTGGGTGCATTCAGAGCCATGGAGAGACAGCTGAAACCATGCTACAGAACTGAATCCTATTTTTTCTACGGAGATGGTTTCTGCCTATACATGGAAGTCATAACTGTGGCACAAGTGTAGTAAAATTTCTTATTTTAATCTTTTTATTTTCCTGTAACTTTCTATACTGTATAATTTGTTCCCTTTGTATATTTTTTAAACACTGCCTATTCTTTTGGATCACCTAAAAAAGAAGAGAAAGGGGAGCGCACTAAGGCGGTAAAACGAGGGACACCAGCACAATAACTATGGTGGTCCACTCACATGATGAGGTTGTGATGTGTCACAACCAACATAAAGAGCCTGGCCGCTGCAGATCCCGTAGAAGAAACAGCGTTGCAAAGGAGAAAAAGATCGGGATTTATCCGCGCTCTACCACAAGGAGATCCAGGATAGGAAAGACACACTTTATTCACACACGGAACACACAAATTGCCGACGCGTTTCGTGGCCTCCTGGCCACTTCTTCAGGGCATAAACTTACAGTCCAGCACACCAGGAGCCATTAAATACACCATGTTGATGACATCACACTGACATCAGTTCCTGTGGGAATGCCCACACAAAATAAAACCAGTTTTTAAACATATAAATTATCTAGTAAAAGTCTTATATATGATGGAAATCTAAACATTAAAATCAAGGATAAAATCAGATAAGTTTTGAATAATATAAAATCAATTAAATCAATATACATTTAACAAAAACAAGTGTATGAGAACCCATGATCTAAGATAGAGGTAAAAGATTGCATTTCCTATTATCTGTTGTATCCACTTTAGTGCACGAGCCTTTCACCCGCATTTAAACCAGGACCTGATCTCCATAAAAAGTAGTTTTTTAAAAAAAATAACAGGACTTGAACTCACTAAGTCTGGGTTCAAGACAATGGTTCTACCACTAGACCAATTAATCTGATTAGAGTTTGTCTCATGTCTCCCCAAAGGTAAACCATACCTTGGGTGAACCAAAGAGGGTGTGTTAAAAGTCGTAAACCATCTTTCTATAAAAATATATATATGAATATAGATATAAGGGTAGGAAAGGAAGACACAATATGTGCACCTGTCAAAAAAACAGTTTAGAACAATATTATACATTACTTCTAGAGGATTTTCCTTCAATCTGACTCCATAGGTGATCACAACTGCAGAGGACCTGCAGTAGAAACACTTCAGACAGGATGGTTTGAAGGATGAGGGACCATACACAATCACGCTGTAAGGATAGTATAATATAAATATGGTAAAGAAACCCTGATGAGTCAATTTATTGCAGACATCAAAAAACACTGATCTTTCAGTTAAAACAGGTCAGATACTTCATTCAAACCACCAGGGTTCAGGGTGCCCATTTTATAAATCCAGAAGATTTCTCTTCTGTTCAGGGCTTGCACCTATTAGGGGTGTCCGTGGGAATATGGTCTATCGGGGTAATCCTCAGATCCATACGTCCCCCATACACAGTACAACAGTGTCTCGAAGGCCATGTTTTAAAAACCCTATTTTTATGTTATGTCTATGTGAATTAACCCTTTTGTGTAGTGGTTGGATCGTCCTTCCTATATATTGCTTGCCACAGATGCAATCTACAAGATAAATAACAAAATTTGACTGACAGTCCAACCTGTACTTGATTACACTGTTCCCTCATCATTAAAGGAAGAAAAAGTAACAGTTTTATGATTTATACTGGAACAGCATAAACAATTTTTCTTGTTACATTTGAACGCACCCACTTTAGTTGTCCTACATGATATATTAGATCTTGTTGTTACACTTGTTTGTTTCCTTATTCTACTGGGTGCCAATATGCTTTTTAAGGATGGTGCCCTCTTATATGTGACCAGCGGAGTTGGAGGTAAACATTTCCTACAGATGGGGTCGTTCATAAGCACCCCCCCAGTGTTTATGAATAATGTTTTTTATTTTCATGTTTTGGGAGGAAAAGGTGGTGATAAAATTTGTAGTGATTTCCTGTGTACTCCTTCAGATTTTTGAGTAGATCAGCCTGAGGGTGTCCTTATTTTCATTATAAGCTTTTTTAATCAAATTTTTAGGATATTCTTTTTCCAAGAAGCGTTCTCGCAGGATATCACTCTGCTGTTTAAAATCCTTCTCCAATGTACAATTTTTTTCAATACGCTTGTATTGATTACTGGGAATATTCTTTAGCCACTTGACATAATGATTGCTATTAAAATGGATATAACTGTGGTGTCCACTGCCTTGAAATGGGTTTTAGTATTAATTTTATCCTCATCGCGCCAAATGGTTAGATCAAGAAAGTTAATTGTCAAGGCATCAATTTCTGGGGTTAATTCAATACCCCACTTATGTCAGTAATAACACCTAAAAATGATTTCAAGGTATTATTTACATTATCGTAAATAATTATTACATCATCTATAAGCCTTTTGTACAAGATAACATTCCCATAGTATTCATTATTAAAAACATGCCAACTTTCAAAGACCGCCATAAATGACCACCTGTTGGCATGTTTTTAATAATGAATACTATGGGAACGTTATCTTGTACAAAAGGTTTATAGATGATGTAATAATCATTATTAGGTGTTATTACTGACAATAAGTGAGGTATTGAATTAACCCCAGAAATTGATGCCTTGACAATTAACTTTCTTGATCTAACCATTTGGCGCGATGGGGATAAAATTAATACTAAAACCTATTTCAAGGCACTGGACACCAACAGTGATAAATCCCAATCTTTTTCTCCTTTGCAACGCTATTCTTTTGGATGAAATCTATAAAATTTTATAGCTTTGCTCTTCTTGCTCTATGACGAAAAATCACGACCCTGTGTATGACTCTCGTTATCAGTAATGTATGTCCAATTGGCCTGACAAACGTTTAGCAGTGGCAGCATATTTTGCATTTATGTGTTATTGTGGACTTGTTAGTGACAGGACCGAGGTATATATATAAATATATATATATATCTATATATAATTGTGAAGTGGCTCCTCCACTTTCGTTTGGATGTCCGCCTATGTCACTTCCGCCAAGCCATATTTCCACACCCAAATGATGGGTAAGGAAAATATGGCGGCTGTAGCCCACGGCATGCTGTTTCCGCCCACTCCCAACAGTCCACCCGATCACCCTAATCCGATCACCCCCGGTGGTCCGCACAGCTCCCCACTAACCCCACACCACAGCCCCCCGCCAGCTATCCTCCAGCCACCGCTGATAAGCTGCGACTTACAGGTCCTGTGGTGATGTCACTATCATGGGCGGAGCCAGGTCACAGACAGAGAACAACCAGGTAATGCAGCCCTTTCTCCACTCTGCACACACACACACACACACTCCCACATACACTTAACTCTCAGAGAACAGCCAGGAAATGCAGCCATCCTCCACTTTGCCACACACACACACACTCCCACTCTTCCACACACACACTGCCAACACACACTCACTCACATTCTGCCACACCACTCCACTCTGCACACATTCCACTCTGCAACACACATTCCCACTCTGCCACACACACACACTTCCATCTGCCACACACAAACACTCCCACTCTGCAAACACACTGCCACACAAACACTTCCACTCTGACACACATACTCCCACTCTGCCACATACACACTGCCACACACACACCAACGCTGCCACACACACTTCCCACTCTGCAACACACATTCCCACTCTGCCCACACACACACTTCCACTCTGCCCTACACAAACACTCCCACTCTGCAAACACACTGCCACACAAACACTTCCACTCTGACACACATACTCCCACTCTGCCATGCATAGAGCCTTAAATAGGCCAGGGTGTTTGCTCACATGGGATCACATTGGGCCATCTGCAAAGCCAGACATGGAGTTCATAAGATTCTAGCTGACTGGGATGAGGTAAGCAAGGTGCAGATCCAGGACAGGTGCGTAACATCTGTTTTTCTCGATAGGTGTGGATCTACCTCCGGGATTCTCCCCTATCAGGAATTTATTGAATACCTTTGTATCTTAATTTATGCCATAAGTGCTTAAGATCTGAAAGTCCATATTAGGATTCATCCACACATGCACTGAAGTCTTCATTAAGAGACAACATCACATATTTTGTAAATGTAAAGGGAACCTGTCATGTAAAAACACTATTAACTTGCAGATATGGAGTTAATAATGTTCTAATACCATGTGACCTCCATGTGGAAAGTCCCACATTCAGGAGGAAGTTAACTTTATTCTGCCCGACAGCCTTGGGCTTTCAATCACGGGGGCACAGCAGGCATCGGTTTTAGTCTGTGGCGCCCCCTGAGTCTGGTCACCACAGAATGGTACTACATGTAACAATGCATTTATTACGAGTCTGATGGGAGTAATGGATTTCTCTGCTGGGGATTAGGGATGGGCGAGTCTACTCGCTAGGACTCGGGACTCGGCGATTCTGAAGGTACTCGCAGGACTCGTTACTCGGCGAATCTCCCAGCTTGGACTCGCACAGTGACGAGTCCAATGGAATTCAATGGCAATAAGCTTGACTCTTCACAGATTCCGAGTCCTACGAGTCTACGATTCCGAGTCCTGTATACTGTATTCGGGAGTCGGACTCTCGAATACAGAATCTGTTATGTTCCGAGTCAGCACAGCGTGCGTGTTAGGTCAGAAAACTTGTGAAGATAGCCAATCATAGTCAGTAATGGCATAGCAAAGTTGGTTGTGTCAGGACTATGATTGGCTGCTGTCCATCGTGATGCCTATGTCATGTATGACAGGCAAGGCAGTATATAAGGCTTGTCCCCGCCATTTTGGCCACATTCCTGAGACGATCTGACCTAGTATAGGGAGAGAGAGATATATGCTGGAGCAGATCAGGGATTGTCAGTGTAGGGAAGATTCCTTATATTAACCCAAAAAGCTCTTCTGAGAGCTAGGAGGAGGACAGAGTAGTGCTGTGTAGGCAGGCAGGCAGGCAGGCAGGGAGGGAAGGAAGGAGAAGCCTTACAGTGCAAACAGGACGGACCTCATAGCTTAGCTTACTCACTCAGCTTTGCTAACAGCTGCAGTCAGAGGCTTAGCTGAGGTGCTGTTTCCTTTTTGTTTTTGCACCAGATCGATTTTTGTTCCTAATAACCCATAGAGCGTTATTTTTTCTGTGGCAGACCAGTGCGTTGCTGCTCTCCTACCTTTAAATAGCACGTACACCACCTTAGGGAGTGTAGTGTGCGGCTTCACTGCCAAGTGTGAGCGCGCACACTTACCCCGCCAGCAAGTGACGCATACAGCAACACCAAACCACATCTCGGTGGCTGTGCGCACTTAAAAACAATTTTTTTAGGGAGTGTAAATGTCATTATTCGCTATTACTCGGTTCCCTATTCATTAACATTGGACTCGCTGGACTCGCAACGAGTCCCGAGTCCTGCACTCGGACTCGTTGGGGTCTTGCGATTCCGAGTCTTTTAGGACTCGCCCATCTCTACTGGGGATTAAAACATTCACGCAGGATGCCTGATCCTTGACTAGGAATTTGTGCACTTGATGTCTGTATTGGGCTTGTGACACAGTCTCTGGTTAGGAAGAGGGCTTATTGAGTAATAGTTCAGAGTAGTGGGTCATGAGGAGAGGTCGTGTACAAAGGGGCTGGAAAGCCCTCCTCAGGGCTAGGTGCATGGCGGGGTCTCAGCCCATTGGCCACCCTGACTTTTATGGTCTAGTGGAAAAACATGAATTGTTGTGTGGGTCCCTCACACCCAGCAGCATGTGCAGTTCCCAGGGGCTCAGTAGCAAATAAGATTAGGGATATGCCTCAGGCACTTGCGCCCACAGGATCTGTGCTTCCAGTCTGGCTGAAGGAAGCACATAGAACAAGTGTTAGGACGTAATGGTAGTTTCAAACCTGAGAAACCTTTTAATAGAAGAGTAGGAGCAGAAGGCAAAACAACTACCCATCAGAGAATCAAGCTCCCATTGGACAAGCCAAACTGGAGGCCTGATGAAAGAGCACTGTGTACTGTGGATCTGACCAGAGTGTATGGTAAACAGTGAAGTGATCATCCTGTCTCCTGATGAATTACTCCCTGCTGCATTACACTGAATATCACTCTCTTGGGAACCAGCCCTGGCTGGGACAGGTTAAACATCTGCACTGCTATCACCATGAACATCCCAACTGGTGTCACAAACTTTCTATCTTCTTTTTCCTTTATTTTTGCATTATAATCTCTACACCCTTTCTACAGTAATCAATCCCTTCACGTGAAGCTAGTGCCCCAGTTGCTGAGACGCCCATCACCATTACAAAGCTATCAGGGTTATACCCTGCCTCAGTAGCCTGAGTAGCTTGGTCCTGAGCGCTCCACATAGCAATGCCCCTGGCACTGACTGACAGCTGATGCAATGTTGAGCTGGCTGTCAGTCAGTGCCAAAGCAGGGTTACTGCTGCTGCTCACTATGCACTGTTGATGCAATATGCACTTCCACAACTCTATAACTGAAAGCCCAAATGTGTTGAGGGGATTTCATTTCATTTTTTCCTGGCAGCAGAGCTCTCAGTACTGTAGCCAACAAGCATCGGAATGCTATCAACCTGCAGATGAACTACATATCTACAAGATAGTACATAGGTCCCAGTCATCCTGGATTTAGCGGGGTTGTTTCAATTTCAGGGCTCAGTCCCGCTGTCCTATTAGTCAGGGCTTTTGTTGCAGCTTCCTCTCTCCTCGCTGGCTCCGTAGCATCTCCTCCTTTAGTGGTGTAGCCAGCATCTCTTGACACACATAGAGAATCTAATCAAACAATTAATTTCTCTAATATTCATGAGGCTAAAACGTATGAACTTTACACATGAGCCACAGCACAAACTAAAGGCCAAATTCACACAGTGTGTTTTTATCCTGTTTTTAAAGCATTTTTAGTGCAGTTTAGTCACAAAACTGCAAGCAAATCATTATGCCAGCAAAGCCAATGAGAATCCTGATGTATTTTGTACATGTTCCATTTTTTCCTTTGCAGATTTGGTGCAAAAAGAAAACTAGAAACAAATGAGTCCTGCACACAGAGAACAAGTCTGTAAGAACATGTTCACACCGCCAACATATTTGGAGACAAAAAGCTAAATGCGACCAAAAACAACAGTACACTGCAGTAAAGGTATTAAATGCAAGTGCAGTATAAAAAATAGTGTAACAAATACAGGGTACTTAGTCTATCCGTTTTTTTGCGCAAAAAAAGTTATATCAAGCCACGTCACTAACTTCAAAGTGTACCCATCTCTGACGCGGTCCTAACTGTTGTATTAAAAAACCTGACTAGTGTGTATACTTACCAGTGAGCAGGAGCCAGCAAGACCTGTGTCTGAGATGGACTGAAGGCGACGGGGCTCTATGTGTGCAAAAAAATGGATAGACTAAGTACCCTGTATTTGTTACACTATTTTTTATACTGCACTTGCATTTAATACCTTTACTGCAGTGTACTGTTGTTTTTGGTCGCATTTAGCTTTTTGTCTCCAAATATGTTGGCGGTGTGAACATGTTCTTACAGACTTGTTCTCTGTGTGCAGGACTCATTTGTTTCTAATTAAGTTGCCTCTTGCTTTGCAAGAGATGGAGTCTCCGCCCCTCTCTGGGCCCTGCACACATAGAGCCCCGTCGCCTTCAGTCCATCTCAGACACAGGTCTTGCTGGCTCCTGCTCACTGGTAAGTATACACACTAGTCAGGTTTTTTAATACAACAGTTAGGACCGCGTCAGAGATGGGTACACTTTGAAGTTAGTGACGTGGCTTGATATAACTTTTTTTGCGCAAAAAAAACGGATAGACTAAGTACCCTGTATTTGTTACACTATTTTTTATACTGCACTTGCATTTAATACCTTTACTGCAGTGTACTGTTGTTTTTGGTCGCATTTAGCTTTTTGTCTGCAAAAAGAAAACTGCAGCATGTCAATTATTGCAGCATTTTTCTGTGTGCTCCAAAATAGCACGGGATTTGAAATTTCATGACTTCTGTGTCAAGCAGCAGCCTGTGCTGTAAGTCCATCACCCATAGGAATCAATTGCCAGCATTAGCGCAGCATTACAGAACATTAATGCCGCGCTAAGGCTGCATTCAGCCTGCAGAATTCTAAGTTTTTTTATGGATCCATCAGCAAAAAGGCTGACGCTAATGTGACCCTAGCCTTATTTTTCTCTATTAAAGCCATAAAAAATTGTAATGAAGCTGTAACACTGAGGCAGTGTTCACACATAGCACAAATGCTACTCTTTTTCTACTGCATTTTTTGCAGGTGTCAATGCTACTGGATATCTAAATCATGTAGCAGTTTCAGATATCCAGTGGCATTGAGATTTCCATTGATGAAGAATGTCCCCACTATCTTTGTACCCCATATACCACACCATACCATCAATTTTTTCATTCCAACAGTCTTGGAGGGATCTATCCACTGTGGTTTAGTGTCAGACCAATAGCGGTGGTTTTGTTTGTTAACTTCACCATTCACAAAGATGTTTGCCTCATCACACATCTGAAGGGAATTGTCTATCTATGCTGTGAAGATACGAGATGTGCAGCATCTATAACAACAGATACTGGAAGCCTGTGCTAGCATTTCTTCTGCGGTGTTGCTATCAGTGTGTCAAGAGTGGGAGAAGAGGATTGCATTGACAATTCAACACAATGGGCAGCACTTTCATGACATTTTATAAGTGGTCATAAACTTGTAAGTAACTTATGAATGAATAACATTACATTAAAACCAAGCATTACATTAAAACCATTGTTTTTCTTATGAAATTCTCAATAAGTTTGATATCTCATATGACCCTCTTCCTGACCCGCCCCAAGGCTGTGGTACTCGGATCCTGGGCATTTAGTTATGGGTGTTGTCAACGGTGGTCAGTGTCTGGGGCCGTGGCCCTGGCGGTTGCTTAAAAAAGGGTTTTATAAAAGAAATAAAATAAAATAAAGGTTGTGACGCAACCTACAGTGTTCGGTTATGGCACCAACGCTGCTGTGGACCTCCGGGGATGATGGATGGGCAGCCTGATGGTGTTGCTGCGCATAGGTGGAGCGGGATCACCGGAGCAGTGATGTGCTAATAGGATTTGGCACAGGGAGGTGGCTCTGTAGGCAGGGTGTCTCTACAGTCTCTGTGTTGGACAGGATCAGGGCTATAAGAACTGACACACACACTGGGAGTAATTTTTTGTACCTTTACTGAGGTTAGACTGGCATTGTCCAGGGTACACTCCAGGTGGTTGGGAATAACTTCAGGATCTCCACATCTAGTGAGTTGTAAGACCTCCTTGTCTTTCTCTTTGTTCACGCTGAAGCCCTGACCTGATTTGAATTTGGACTGGCCTCCTCTGTGTCTCTCACCCATGTTGACTGCACTGAGAACCCTCTGTTGGATCCAGCTACTCTCCTGTAGTTCCTGGCTCTCGTATTGGCTGTCTGCAGGTGCCCGGGAGACTGGAGTCTCCTCGGTATACCAGTATTTTCTGCTGGGCTAAACTCTCCCTGGCAGACTCGGGCTCCGGTGTCCGGGTTACTTCTTTGGGTGATCCGGGATGGCTCCTCTGCCTCGTTGCTCTGTACCTTCCCTTGCCTTCATCCCTCACTCTTGGGTACCTCACACTGGCTAAGGCTCTTCACAACCCTGGCTGGAACTGCTTCACACGGTCCCTGAAAGGAGCTTAGCATTGCCCTCTATCTCTCAGGACCTCTTCAAAGTCCTCCCAAGAACTACACTGCCTAACTCCGCCCCCAGCACCTGTATTTATAGGAGATCTTGCCTAAGGACAGCAAGTGGGGCTACCCCTAAAGGCCTGGGGTGGAGGGTGTTGCATGTGTGAGGTGTAGCAGATGTGGAAATCCTTCCATGCACTAGCTCTTCCTGTGGCTTCCTGTACCGCAGGGTGCCATATTTCCATTAACAAAAAATAAAGTTGGATCCAAAATGTCTGACTTCAAAATGGCCGCCATTGTCACCACCCATCTGGAAAAGTTTTCCCCCTCCCATATACTAATGTGGAAGTTGATATCATGAACCATTACCATTTTATTTAGGTGCATCCATATAAATGGCCCACCCTGTACTTGTCTTGCAAAAGAAAAGACATAATATGGCTACGTTGATGGAATAAACAAAAGAAAATAAAATTTTACTTTGGGAGGAGGAAAGGTGAAAAACTGGTGAAGGAGCCCAATGAAAAGTAGCTAAAATATTCTGGCTTCCAATCTATAGGTCAAAAATGTATGGCGACCTTCAAAGAACCAGTTTTTCTACTTACTAACTATTGATGAATCTTTTAATCTAATATGTTTTCATTTCATTCACTTGACCTTGTGAAATTATTGTGTAACCTCAATCCATAAAAAATGCTAATTAACCATAGTATCCAAAAATTTTGTTAAATACAAAAAATGGGTTCGTATCTGAATCATTCATCTTCATATGTTGGTGGCATAAATATCTAGATACAATATATTGAATGGGGTTAGGAAATGAGTCAGTCCTTTTTTTTATTGTATTCTTGAATTGGAATCAGCAGGTTTCTGTAGGCAAATGTTTACTGAGGTTTGGAATAAATCTGTGTTGCTCTTTTTGTGATTCTACTCAATTACTGCCATGGAGCACTTAGCTGGCATTCAAGCCTTATGACTAATGCACCTATTTTCTTGAAACACTGATGAAAAACAACTTGCTTACTATCAGGCAAAGTACTGTGTAATTAAATATTGGTTTTGAAGGGCAGAGAGACATTTAGCCAAGTTTTACTTTTTTTTACCTCTGAATAAAATATTGAATATAAATAAATAACAATAATTTTCTTTCTCGTCATTGGAAGAGTCAGTATCACCATTTTGTAGATAAATGGTTCACTTGTCATATAAAAATATGAAATGAATGCCTGGTCTTTGTAGTTCCGGAGCTTCTTATTATGTACTGATTGCTTGTGGAACATACAAGTAGTTTCCAGCTGTATGGCTGTATAGTTCCATCCATCAATTCTTTCACATTGGGAGGTTGTCTTGCCTTGGTGTGTTCTACCAGGACTGTGACTAATTAACATGTTGAACTGGACACACAAAGTAGTAGCGGCTGCGAGCAGAATAAGTTTTTTTTTTGTTTTTGCTTTTATTTTGCCTCTCAATTGCACATATATAAGCAGCAAAGTAGTTATCACCTAATAAGTTCATCTTTCTTAAGGACAAGTGAGCATTGTCGGATAGTTTTCACTGTGGGCTTGTATTTCTTTCCTCTGGAGGATGACGATCAATTATATGTAGGCATCAAAAAGAAAAAGCCTACACCAGGGACTGGGAGCTCCAGGCCTCATGGGCTGCCAACAGGTCATGTTTCCAGAATTTCCTTTGTATTGCACAGGGGTTGGAATTGTCTCCTGTGCAGGTGATTCAATTCTAACCTGTGCAATGCTAAGGAAATCCTGAGAACCTGCTCTGTTGGCGGCCCTCGAGGCCTGGAGTTCCCCACCCATGGTCTTTCCATAGCTCCGCATAGATAAAAAAGAGAGATAGGAGCGCTCCTGTTTGAGACTGTTGAAGCTGGGTGCAATGTAATACTCCGCGGAATTGCACTAACCTGTTTGCGTTGTGACCCCTTGCACAATACCGGTGTAAGATGTAGGTCTAAAGAACAGATGGAATCTTTCATGAGAGCATTACTCCCAAATGACCCTCCAAGGAGCGGTGATTCTCTGGTAGCGGACAGAGAGATTCTCGGTGTGAAACTGTAGTGTGCGTACCCCTGGAGAGTATAGGAGATACAATCCTCAGGGTCTGCTGCTGCACTGACCACCTCTCTCTTCACACAGGTGTGGAGGGAATACACAAGGATTAGGAAGGAGAAATAGACAGCGTTATGGAAATCGGGCTCTGTAGACCATAGAAGGCTGAATGGAGATAAAACAAAGCTTATTTGCACAATGCATTTCGGGGATGACTTGTTCCCTTCATCAGGTGTTGGTATTACGTTCAGATTGGAATATTTAAAGAAAATGGTGAGTATATGATTAACACAATTAAAAACAAGTAATTCAAAAAAATTACAAATTCGTAACATACATATATAAAAGAAAAAAGATAAACATATGAAGAATACATAAAAAATGTCAGTAAATAAATATTAAGATAATTGGCATTATAAAATATAGGAATTATATGAAATTAGTATTATCAGTTAGAATTCTCAATGCTTATGTTGAATTCTTCTGGTGTCAATGTCACCAATTTATAAATCCAGTAGCATTCTTTGCTGATCAATTTGCATTGCATTGTCTGGGATAAAGGTAAGCCATAAAGTGTCCAGATTTTTTCGGTGCTTTGATAAGAAACGTTTAGAAACACTATGGTTCAGGATTCCTAATCCACCATAACTCAGGGCAGGTTTCTTACTGAAGGGCACATAATAACAGAGAGCTCTAATCACACCGCAGAACAATTACAAAATGCAGTGAGCATAGCAGAACTAAATGTCATTTTCTGACACACTTGAACTTTTATCTCCTAGAATTCTTTGGGGGTACGGGGGCCCAGTACAGCTCAGTTCAGCTGTGTGATATTACAAACTCTCCTCGCATCTCTCATTATTATTATTATTATTTATATAGCGCCATTAGATCCCATGGCGCTTTACATGATAAGAGGGTAGATGAGGACAAGTTCAATATATTCATGTAAACCGTACAAACAGGGACAGGAGGGAGTGGGGCCCTGTCCTCAAGGGCTTACAGTCTATGGAGGACAGGAAAGGATACAGTAGGAGGAGGTAGTGCCGAGTCGTGAGACAGTGCGGTGGACTGGGTCTCATTGCAGATTGTAGGCCTGCCAGAACAGGTGAGTCTTCAGGTGTTTTTTGAAGGATCCCAGGGTAGGCGAGTGCCTGATGTGTTGGGGATGAGAGTTACAGAGGACAGCGGATGCACCGGGGAAATCCTGTATGTGGTTGTGAGAGGAGGAAATGAGAGGGGAGTAGGGAGACCATCTCAGAGATGTATGGAGGGCACAGGTTATGGATGGCTTTGAACATTAGGGTTTGGATTTTGAAGCGGGATCTCTGAGGAATGGGGAGCCAATGGAGGGCTTCACAGAGGGGAGTGACCGAGGAGTAGCGGGAAGACAGGTCAATGAGTTGGGCAGCAGAGTTCAGGATAGTTTGTAGGGGTGCAAGGGAGGTAGCAGGGTGGCCGGTTAGCAGGAGGTTGCAGTAGTCGAGGCGGGAAATGATGAGAATGTGGATACGTGTTTTTGACATGTCGTGATCAAGGAAGGAGCGGATCCGGGAAATGTTTTTGGGCTGGAGTCGACAGGAAGTGGCAAGGGCTTGGACGTGAGGTTTGAAGGAGAAGGAGGAGTCAAGGATAACCGTATTTAGTTTCTGCAGAAAGGCACCTGGGGACTGAATACATAACTTTGCTCCATATTTCTGCCCATGAAAGCCACTAGCAAAAACAAAGTCGTCAAGATGATATCATAAAAAAGTTGTTTCATTGCATTAAGGTCTTTAATGTTTCTTCTTTGACCATTCAAAAATCATGCCCTTATGTCTATTTATTACATGTTTTTTAAGATTGTAGTCAATTAAAATGTAGAATACGTTACATAAGGCTGGAAACCGAGTCCGTGTCTCGCATGACTAAGTTGGAACGGCCTCCCCCTGTCTGGATGGGAGTGTGGAGCTACATTGAAACAAAAGTAGCTGACACTATCCTGTCCAGACAAGGGGAGGCCATTCCAAGTTAGGCTAGGGTCACATTCCCGTTTTGACCTAGCCTGCCGGATTCCGGTTTTAAACTTAGAACTTTTTCCAGCACCGCATAGCGTTACTGCTATGCAGTGCTGGAAAACGCAGTCCCTAGTTACCCTATGTTTACCTTAACTACCTGTCACACAGGCAGCTGCTCTGAGTGCGCTTTACAGCGCCGCACAGGAAACGTTAGGACCCTAAGTCACAGGACCCTAGCCTTAGTCATGCAAGACTCTTCCGAGTAGCTTGCATGTCACTCGGACTGTGTGTTTCCAGCCTCAATCATATCAACTGAGGTATATCACCAGAGGCCGTGGGTGGTTCTAAGGAGCAGAGGAAGTCTCAGAAGATTGTTTTATTTAATTGATGAAACTAAATAGTTCTTAGAGTTGTAATTGTTCTTCAGTACGAGGACGACAGATGCCTATTTTCCTCAAATGAAGCAACTCATGTATTATAAAGACACACATCCTACTAAATTGCTTTTTACATCACTTTTTGTTTGCAAACTAACAAGGATTAGACTTGTTGAGCCTCCAATGGGCGCATTAACCCAATCCAGGCACAAACAAAACATCTGTCAGGATTTTTTCAACATCAAATACTGGCAAAAAACTGACACATGAAGGAAACATAGTAGACAGGTGGAAATTTCCCCCAGAGGCTGATCATTCTTATGAATGGCTTGTTAGGATGGATCTGTTGGCTGTTGAAGGTGGCCAGGGAGATTTTTCACAGCTGTTGCTAATAAGATATTCATGTAGGTTGCCTGGTACTTAACTATGGAAATCGGTCTTAGAACTGCTGTCTGAGCTTTGTTACTAATATCAGAAAGAAAACCATAGCTAAAGACATACAATAATTAAACAGGAATGTGCATTAGTCACTCCAAAACATCTATTTTTCAAGTTGGGGAATGGGAGATGTAAAATACATTTCATATGTAGCGGGTCTTTCCACTGCTTGGTTTGATGGCTTGCTGCATATGTATTTACACTGACATATAGGTCTTATGTGGACTAGTAGTAGATGCATACAAAATTGAGATTATGACATTTTGATTGATTTAGCTGTGTGCCTACGATGACTGTTTATTGAGTTTTTGAAGCTGCATATTTTCACTACTTGAAAAATGTAGCATCTTACAGGTCTGTCAAAGTTGATGAGATTTATAGAAATCTCATACTCACTGCTTTTTTTTACTCTGCGTAAAATGACCTGGGGTGCGTGTTTAAAATCCACAACATCTCAACTTCTCTTGCATGTATGCTGAAGCTTGCAGGCAAATTTTTCCCACAGAATTGCATTAGATGCAGAAAATCAAAAGGTAAAACACCTACGTTTAAGGCCCCTTTCACATCAGCGTTTTTTTCAAATTGGGCAGATCAGCAGATTTACCGCATCTGCCGCCTAACGTTGCACTTGATGGCACACTTGGGCAAGCTTCATGCATTGTCTATCAGGCTTGCGGCAGGTGCAGCAAGTGCAGTATTGCCGCGGTTCCGTCACTTGCGGCAGTTTCGGCTGTGAAAAAAAATGGATTGGCCTCAACATTACCAAATGCAGTGGTTGGTGACAGATGACAATACTCATCCATTATTAACCCATTCTATTATCCAATTTATCACTACACCAGGGCAGTAGGATGAGCTGGGATGAAGCACCAGGACATGGTACTTCTAATGGGTATATTAACTTGTGTTCCCCAAACAGGGTAAGAACACCAACCATAACAGTGTGTTTTATCTAGGCTGGTATCAAAATTGTGGGGGGACCCCACGCCAATTTTTTCAATTATTTATTTATTCCTACATTATTCTGCCTTAGTTTGGTTACCATACTGGCAACCAACCAAAGACACCGGGGGAGAGAGTGGAAGGGCTAAGTTAGACTTTAACCAATCAACGGGAGGAAGAAGCAAATAAGTCTGATGTTAATGAGTGGGTCCAAAAGCAGGGTTATAGCGGTGTTGTAGCTTGGTAAGTAATAGTCTACGAAAACTAATGGCTGTGCCAAAACAGCAGGGCTCCACTGTAAAACGGCTTGAGGTGTGTTTGGAAGCTTTTGGGCCACTTTGAAAGTACTATCTTGCCCATGAGTTGTCCTTCCATATATTTGATTGTGGTTCGGAAGTTCGGTGAACTGTTTATTCGGGGAACATATGCCAGGACAGAGCCGAATCCAAACTTTAAAGGTTCACTGACCTCCCTATACAACCAGATCATGCACCTCCTACATATGGCCAGGTCATGCAATTCCTACAACAATCTTCTGAATGACCATGCATCTGTGTGGATCAAAATGATTTCCAATAAGTGTTACAAATAATTACCAGTTTTTTTTATCTTAGCATGTCTGACAATTTTTTCTTTTGAAATTGCCTTACAGAGATTCATTTGATTCCACCCTTTTGTCATTTTCTTGTCTTTTCTTGCAGACTTACCATGATATCTGCATGTCACCAATCTATTCATCAACAGCTATACTGAAAGTACTGGTACTTGTATTATCATTTTATCAAAAGAATTTCTCTTACATGCCCATGAGGCACATCATTTTCGTTTTCTGCAATAGATTGATGCATATAAAGCTAGAAATGGAGGGTAAACCAGGACACGTACCCCGAGAACTCTGCCTCCCTACTCAGTATTCAGAATCCATAAACAGACATTGTTTTATTCACAAATTCACTAAGTATAAAAATATACTTCATCCAGCTCTCACACAGCACAATCTTATCTTAACCATAGCAGCTTCTACAGACAATTGCTTTATTTTTGGTCACTGCTGGATATTGCTCTTATTGCGAAAACACACATCGAATGCTTGCTATCTGAAGCTAAAATACAGTCAAGTAGTAAAGAAAAAGGCAATAATAAAGCCAAGGCAAAGAGATAGATGAAAGGATTTTGCGTTAGAATTTTATGACACAACAGTCAATTACACATTATTAAAGCAATAAGGGCTAAACTAAATTAAAATGAACTTGTATTTTATAGCGAAGCTCTTTGTGCAGACAAAGGCATTTAATTGAAGTCCTGCATGTCCGGAATAAGAACAAAAAAATATAGCACATTAAGTGAATAAAGACAGTAAATAGTTTACATTTGGAAATGTAATTATAATTCAGCGTTTTCCGCATTTTGTTTGTTTTTGTGATGTATTCTTTTATGGCAAACATAGCAAATTGAAATAAGGAGTAACAAATGTTAGGGCCGCTTCACACTGCGGCGTGATCCGGTCCGGGCTGTCTGGGATGACCCTGACAGCCGCGGACCGTATCAGCACACAGGACTGGGGGGCTATTATGGCCTCCGGTCCGGTGTGCAGCGCATGCAGTTCCCGCTGCTGATAAGTCAGGACCACGGGCGCCGCGTCCTGACCTGTCAGCGGCTGCAGCTGCGGCGCAGCACACAGGACCGGAGGGCATAATAGCCCCCCAGTACTTTGTGCTGATACGGTCCACTGCTGTCTGGGTCCCGGGAACCGCCGATCACGCCGCAGTGTGAAGCAGGGCCCTTACAAAGTAACATAAAAAAGAATGAATATAGCATTTTATGTAACATGATGATTTTATCGAAATAGGAAGAGAAGGGATGTAGAACTATAGTACACGATATATACAGATATGTCAAGATTTGGCAAATCAAGTAAATTTTTAGGAAAATTCAATCTGCAGCTAAGTAATTTGATGCACATTGAATGTTCCTTTTATGCTCTGTGATCTGTCCAAACCTCAGAACATGATAAACTTATGATGTAAAAATTTTTAAAAAATTATATTCACCTCATCATTTACGTGTCCCATTTTCCCTGCAGTCCTCTGTCTGGTCCTTCATGCCCCTTCTTTTCCTTTGCCGTGTTATATGCATTCTGATGCCGAAACGTGTTGTGTAGCAATGTCAAAATAAAGGTCTGTATACTCACATTAACCTTCTGCCCCCTTCTGTGTGCCCAGCACTTCATCTAACCGCCTTCCTTTCTTCATTTGTACGCATTCTCTTCAGCGTCTTCCCTTTATGGTGGGGATTTTAGCAAGGCTAGATCACTATGAGTACTATGTAGTGATCCATTATTTGGGCAACGCATGTTGTAAAGTGCGCACTTTACAACTGTGCTCTATGTGCAATCAGGCTGCTCATGGAGTCATCTGAGTTCACTCCTAACGCGGCTCAGGCATGAACTTAGATGACCTTTCACACAGCCGGCTGTTCAGTGTGTCTCTGCTTGTCTCTGTGGGGGAAATAATTGTAGTGCGGTCTAGTTTGGTGCGCTGGGTTTAGGAGATAAGAAGTTGAATAATTAGATCTTCTTAACAAACCTTTAATTGAATATCACGTATCACAATGCGTTTCGGTGGCGGTATACTGCCTTCATCAGGTATTAAAGTGTATTTCCCAGTGATCCATAATATAGTGACAACTAACCAATAGCATGAAGTCAAGTAAGGAGAAGTGATTAACCTTTAAAGTGCCTTGCATATCTACACCAAATAATGACCTAGACGTGTGATAACGGAACTTACATACATTTAAAAACAATCAATGCTACATATTAAAAATAGTGAACAATAAGACATTATAGTGCAGTTGGGAGTGAATATATAAACCCCACAAGATTAAGCTTATGTCTATACAAAAACTGTGGCAATTAAAAAACAGGTTTGTAAGTTTACAAAAGAGGGAATAGAAACATACAGTGTTGGCCAAAGGTATTGACACCCCTGCAATTCTGTCAGATAATACTCAGTTTCTTCCTGAAAATGATTGCAATCACAAATTCTTTGGTATTATTATCTTCATTTAATTTGTCTTCAATGAAAAAACACAAAAAGAATTGTCCTAAAGCCAAATTGGATATAGTTCCACACCAAACATAAAAAAGGGGTGGACAAAAGTATTGGCACTGTTAGAATTTGTGTAATTAACAGCACCTGTAACTTACCTGTGGCACCTAACAGGTGTTGGCAATAACTAAATCACACTTGCAGCCAGTTGACATGGATTAAAGTTGACTCAACCTCTGTCCTGTGTCCTTGTGTGTACCACATTGAGCATGGAGAAAAGAAAGAAGACCAAAGAACTGTCTGAGGACTTGAGAAACCAAATTGTGAGGAAGCATGAGCAATCTCAAGGCTACAAGTCCATCTCCAAAGACCTGAATGTTCCTGTGTCTACCGTGCGCAGTGTCATCAAGAAGTTTAAAGCCCATGGCACTGTGGCTAACCTCCCTAGATGTGGACGGAAAAGAAAAATTGACTAGAGATTTCAACGCAAGATTGTGCGGATGGTGGATAAAGAACCTCGACTAACATCCAAGCAAGTTCAAGCTGCCCTGCAGTCCGAGGGTACAACAGTGTCAACCCGTACTATCTGTCGGCGTCTGAATAAAAAGGGACTGTATGGTAGGAAAGCCAGGAAGACCCCACTTCTTACCCCGAAAAAAAAAAAATGCCAGGCTGGAGTTTGCTAAAACTTACCTGAGAAAGACTAAAACGTTTTGGAAGAATGTTCTCTCTTTTTGGGCAAAGGCATCAACATAGAGTTTACAGGAGAAAAAAAGAGGCATTCAAAGAAAAGAACACGGTCCCTACAGTCAAACATGGCGGAGGTTCCCTGATGTTTTAGGGTTGCTTTGCTGCCTCTGGCACTGGACTGCTTGACCGTGTGCATGGCATTATAAAGTCTGAAGACTACCAACAAATTTTGCAGCATAATGTAGGGCCCAGTGTGAGAAAGCTGGCTCTCCCTCAGAGGTCATGGGCCTTCCAGCAGGACAATGACCCAAAACAGACTTCAAAAGGCACTAGAAAAAACTTTTGTCTGGCCCATTTTTGGAGTTTTGGGTGAAATGATCAATGTTTTGCTTTTTGCTTCTTTTTGTTTTGTGTTTTTTCATTGAAGACAAATGAAATGAAGATAATAATACCAAAGAATTTATGATTGCAATCATTTTCAGGAAGAAACTGAGTATTATCTGACAGAATTGCAGGGGTGTCAATACTTTTGGCCAGCACTGTATATATAAAAGTACATAAATTGTATATGTACTAATTACAAATAAATCCAATAAAAAAAATAAAATCATGAAATTAATATTTTTGGAGAAGCAGGGATCTCATACGCTTCTGTTAACATTAGTATAAGGGGCAAAAAGAGAGTTGTAAGGACAAAAAAGAGGGGTTGTGAAACAGAAAACTGACAACTAGGGATGGGCGAATCTACTCGCTAGGACTCGTTACTCGGCGAGTAGTAAGGGACTCGCAGGACTCGGTACTCTGCGAGTTTCCCAGTGATTACTCGCACGAGTCCAATGCAAATCAATATCAATCCTAGTTTTGTCAGAAACGCTGACAACACTAGGATTGCCATTGTTTGCATTAGACTCGTGCGAGTAATCACTGGCTACTGTGCCAGTGATAGCAGGGACTCGCAGATAACTGCTGTTTCTTTGCGAGCCGAGTCCAGCTGTCTTCTCTGTGCAGCTCCAGGGTCCTAGAGCCCGCCTGCTCACAGACATTATGTAGCAGTGCTGAGATTGTTCTCAGTCTGCTCATTCCCTGTGTACAGACATGAATGTCTGTGCACAGAGATGATGTAGCAGTGCTGAGATTGTTCTCAGTCTGCTCATTCCCTGTGTACAGACATGAATGTCTGTGCACAGAGATGATGTAGCAGTGCTGAGATTGTTCTCAGTCTGCTCATTCCCTGTGTACAGACATGAATGTCTGTGCACAGAGATGATGTAGCAGAGCTGAGATTGTTCTCAGTCTGCTCATTCCCTGTGTACAGACATGAATGTCTGTGCACAGAGATGATGTAGCAGAGCTGAGATTGTTCTCAGTCTGCTTATTCCCTGTGCATAGACATCTATATTTATGCACAGGGGATGTAGCAGAGAGGACATCGCGTTTTGGACTGCGTCGGACGGAAGAGGATTTTTTTAATTAAAGATGGAGTCCCTAATGGCTTTTTTTTTTACTTCTAATAAAAAATTTTCCTTGTGTTGTGTTTTTTTTAAAACAATTTAATAGAAATTCATGGCGGTCATGTCTAATATTGGCGTGACCGCCATAAATTTCGGGCTTAGGGCCAGCTGATAATACAAAGCTGGCCCTAACCTCTTTATTACCCAGCGTGCCACCGCTACCAGGGCCGCTGGAAGAGCGGGGTTCAGCGCCAGAGGATGGCGCTTCAATGAACGCGCCATCTTCTGGGGCGGCTGCGGGCTGCAATTTGCAGCGGGGGGTGCCCAGAAAGCTTGGGCATCCCTGCGCTGCGGATTCCAGCCCCCAGCTGCTTAGCTGTACCTGGCTAGACATAGAAATTGCGCGGAGCCCCACGCATTTTTTTTTTATTATTTCATGAATTTCAGAGTCAGAGTCTCAGAGTCAGAGTCAGAGTCAGAATCTCAGAATTTCATGAAATAATTAAAAAAAAATGCGTGGGGCTCCGCGCAATTTCTATGTCTAGCCAGGTACAGCTAAGCAGCTGGGGGCTGGAATCCGCAGCGCAGGGATGCCCAAGCTTTCTGGGCACCCCCCGCTGCAAATTGCAGCCCGCAGCCGCCCCAGAAGATGGCGCGTTCATTGAAGCGCCATCCTCTGGCGCTGAACCCCGCTCTTCCAGCGGCCCTGGTAGCGGTGGCACGCTGGGTAATAGAGGTTAGGGCCAGCTTTGTATTATCAGCTGGCCCTAAGCCCGAAATTTATGGCGGTCACGCCAATATTAGACATGACCGCCATGAATTTCTATTAAATTGTTTTAAAAAAAACACAACACAAGGAAAATTTTTTATTAGAAATAAAAAAAAAAGCCATTAGGGACTCCATCTTTAATTAAAAAAATCCTCTTCCGTCCGACGCAGTCCAAAACGCGATGTCCTCTCTGCTACATCCCCTGTGTATAGATATAGATGTCTGTACACAGGGAATGAGCAGACTGAGAACAATCTCAGCTCTGCTACATCATCTCTGTGCACAGACATTCATGTCTGTACACAGGGAATGAGCAGACTGAGAACAATCTCAGCTCTGCTACATCATCTCTGTGCACAGACATTCATGTCTGTACACAGGGAATGAGCAGACTGAGAACAATCTCAGCACTGCTACATCAGACAGCAGGCGGGCTCAAGGACCCTGGAGCTGGCAGCCTGTACAGAGGAGACAGGATCTTATCTGTGCGAGTCAGCGATTACTTACAAAGTAAACGAGCAATGCAAATAAATGACAAAACTAGGATTGCTTCAGGCTGAAGCTTCCGAGACACATCTGTGATTTGTAAATCTCACACTACTCGCTATTACTCGCTTCCCCATTCATTAACATTGGACTCGCTAGACTCGCAACGAGTAGCGAGTCCTGTGCTCGGACTCGCTAGAGTCAAGCGATTCCGAGTAATTTAGGATTCGCCCATCACTACTGACAACCTTGAGTATGAAATATTTTAATTCACTGTATTTTCTAGACATAAATTTAACTCATCATGGTATAGAGTTCCCAACTTATATATCCAAAAACTCTCCCTGTTGATTAAACTACTATACCTATCATGTGTGGTGTCAGTCAAATGGTCTATAATAGTCAATCTCAAATGTTTAGGGTCCCTAAAATGTTCAACGGAAAAATGCTTGGAAACACTGTGAAGCAAAAGTCCGTTCTGAATATTTTGTTCATGTTTATTAAACCTGGCATCCATCGTTTCAATAGTGTGACCTACATACTGTAGGCCGGACGTGCATTACAACAGTTAAATAACATATGACAATTGGCAAGTCACATAGCTCTTAATAGCAAACTCTTCCCCTGTAGCATTTAAAATAAATTATTTTACTCCATTCAGAATGGTATGACAACACAGACATTTTGATATGTTACACCGATAGCAAGGAATAAGGCATATTCTGACCTATTCCTACAGCAGCCATCTTGTTCAGGTGTCAACATATTTTCGCCTAACTCCATGGAGAGAGCCCCCACCTTTTGCCTGGGGCTTAATCAATCTCCTAGAATATGTTAATGAACCTGAGGAAATCATCTTCCTGGCCAGTTGTTGCCCCACAATGAAAGCTTCCTACTGATTATTCAAAAGGAAGTCCACCTTGTGACTCTGTAGCTATGTGTGAGAACCAATTCCCCTCTACCTGCAAATTGAAAAGAAGCATCACACTTAGCCTAGACACACGGAGCCGAAGAATAACTCCTAATATTTCACGACCCTTCACTCCTCTAAATATGACGAACATAAATATTGCATCTAGAGATGTAAATGATCATAGCACATATTTTTACACAATTGTGCAACCTTCATAAGTACCCCAAACTTGATATTGGCAGTAGGATTACCACAAATGGTAGAATGTCCCACCATTGGAAAGCTAAAATCATAACCAAAAATATGAGAACATTATCTTCCACCTACAACGCTTCCAGGCAAAGTTAAGACCAATAGTAGCTTTTGAATAGTTCATATCACAGCCCAGGGGTGGGAATGTAGCCGGAAGTGGGCAGGAGAGGGGCAGACATCTTACAGTATAAGAATTCCCTACCTCAGCTGAATATTGGTATTCTTCTGAAGAGACAGGAGAGAAAGCGCACATAGGGTCTTACCCGTGTATAGGACTAAACGGTATGGTGACAGAACCACTAACCTTGTAGGGTTGTGCCTGTCACAACACCTTAAGATGTATACAGCTGCACCCCTCCTCCCAAGTAGTTTAGTAGATGTATAGGGTTAGAGGGAGGTTTACCATGCGCTGCCGTCCCAAGACACAAGGATTCCAAGGTCCAAAGTTGGTGTAGATAAAACTGTACCTTTATTCTATCTGACGTGTTTCGTGAGGCAGCTGCCCATTTCTTCAGAGATATACAAGCTTGTTTATCCCTGAAGAAGTGGGCAGCTGGCTCACGAAACACGTCAGATAGAATAAAGGTACAGTGTTATCTACACCAATTTTGGACTTTGGAATCCTTGTGTCATGGGATGGCAGTGCATGGTAAACCTCCCTCTAACCTATACATCTCTATTCTTCTGAGGAGAAATTTTACTTTGTAGCCAGAGTTATACCCCAGGAATCCGGTTGGCTCCACACTGCCCTTTGTGGTGCCACCAACACCAAGGAATCGGTAACTGATCATATGTGTCTGTGTGTATCCCATTTATCTTTTATTTGCATAACTGACTGTAATATCTGTAATATCTTTATAATACCTGTAAATATTAATATCTAGTATGCCCTAAGGCGACTAAATATGTAAATTTAATCTTGAGTTGCTCTATTCTCGATCAAGAATCCTCATGTCCATGTGCTCATTTAACGTTATCACTACCTTGTTGGTTTCTGACCCAATATAAGCCTGATCATGGACCAGACTTATATAAAATGAGAATCTGGTGGCAGCATTTGGTGCTTGTTTATTCAGGGCCTCTGGAAGGGTACCTTTACACGCCGCGACGGCAGGCTGATACATCGCGCTCAAGTACAATTGTATGCTTGTAGGTCATATGCTGTAGTAGCGGCGTCTGAAGAGGCGACGCTACAGGGACAGATACATCTGTTTATGGTCTCTGCTCATAAACTTAAGGCAACATCGCGATTGTAGCGAGCTGTATCGGCGTGTAAAGAAGCAACGGAAGGCAACTCTGGCACCCGGCGATGTGGCTGCCATGTATCTAAGGCGTGACACAGTCGCCATGTTACGCGCCCATCTGCGATATTGAGGTCATCCTGCTTTATGATTGGTAGTCGCAGCATAGGGCGGGAATTTAAGGAGCTGAAGTCACACTACACAATTACTCGAGCGTGCTGTATTAACAGCCTACTGCGATGCTGGCCAATCCTGATGATATTGCGCTGTCCTATCATCGTACGGACGGCTCGTAATCAAGATTGTTGCACGCTATGTGCTATCCTGCTGCACCGGGTCCGCCATAGTAGCTTGTTGGAGCGGTGTGTAAAATGGTACGCTACGCTACAGCTGGCTATTGAGACACCGGCGATGTAGCTAGCTATAGATGTAGCGTGGGTAGCGCACCTTATGGCGGCGTGTAAAGAGAGTGCGTTGACGTTTGTAGCCGTTCGGGCGTGCTCGTGCACGTGAAGTAGCGCGATGTATCCAGCTGCCGTCGCGGCGTGTAAAGGTACCTTAGTGATGGGGTGGCATTTAGTATGTGTTTTTGGTCATGGACGGAAGGCATATTACACACTCGCTGAGGGCTCCTTGATAAGACAGCACTAACATGGCAGATGTGGTTTTTCTTTTATCCTCAGGCAGTTCCCTGACTAGCCTGAGTTTAATAAGAGGCGCGGGAGAGCTGCCAAGTTCGGTAGCAAATTTGTCATACCACTAACATCCAATTTAGGAGAGACTGGTCCTTTCAGTTGCTTTATTGAAAGGGATATGTTACTTGGATCTATTATGTTTCATAGATTACGGTTCCACCTATATATGATCTTCGGCTTTTTCGGATGGTGTTCTGATAGAATAGGGTCATTAAGCAAAATGAACCAATGCTTATTCATCAATTTTTGTAAAGCTATGCGGAAGGGTACCTTTACACGCCGCGACGGCAGGCTGGATACATCGCGCTACAAGCTACAATTGTAGCTTGTAGCGTCCATATCGCCTGTAGTAGCGGCGTCTGAAGAGGCGACGCTACAGCCGGCGACAGATACATCTGTTTATGGTCTCTGCTCATAAACTTAAGGCAACATCGCCGATTGTAGCGAGCTGTATCGGCGTGTAAAGAAGCAACGGAAGGCAACTCTGGACACCCAGCGATGTGGCTGCCATGTATCTAAGGCGTGACACAGTCGCCATGTTACCGCGCCCCATCTGCGATCATTGGAGGTCGCTCCTGCTTTATGATTGGTAGTCGCAGCATAGGGCGGGATATTTAAGGAGCTGACCAGTCACACTACACAATTACTCAAGCGTGCTGTATTAATCAGCCTACTGCGATGCCTGGCCAATCCTGATGATATTGCGCTGTCCTATCATCGTACGGACGGCTCGTAATCAAGATTGTTGCACGCCTATGTGCTATCCCTGCTGCACGGGTCCGCCATAGTAGCTGTTGGAGCGGTTGTGTAAACATGTACGCTACGCTACAGCTGGCTACTTGAGACACCGGCGATGTAGCTAGCTATAGATGTAGCGTGGCGTAGCGCACCTTATGGCGGCGTTGTAAAGAGAGTGCGTTGACCGTTTGTAGCGTTCGGGCGTGCTCGTGCAAGTGAAGTAGCGCGATGTATCAGCCTGCCGTCGCGGGTGTAAAGGTACCCGAAGTGATTGAAGGCTGTTATGAGACCATGACAGAGATGAAGCAGAGCTGAAGATGAAGATGTTCCCTGTGAATTTGTGAATTACATCAGAGAGAGGTTTTTTTGTTAATTAAAATTAAAATTAAATGTCTCGTGTTTTATTTCTATTAAAATTGTTTTTTAAAGTTTACTAAAAATTCATGGTGGCCAGGTCTAATTTTGGCCTGTCACCATGAATTTCAGGCTTAGTGCCAGCTGACAATACACAGCTGGCATTAACCTCTTTATCTCCCAGAATGCTACTGCCACCAACCAGGACTGCTGGAAGAGTTAGGGTACAGCTTCAGAAAATGGCACTTCTATTAATTTGCCATTTCCAGGGGCAGCTGCTGGCTGCAATTCACAGTAAGGATGGGGGGCAAAAAGCTTGGGCCCCCCTGTGCTGAGGATTCCAGCCCCAGCTGCCTAGTTGTACCTGGCTTGAAACCAAAAATATGGCGAAGCCCCACGTTGTTTTTTTTTAATTATTTCATGAAATTCATGAAATAATTAAAAAAAAGGGCTTCACTATATTTTTAGTTTCCAGTCAGGTACAAATAGGCAGCTGGGAGTAGGGGACAGCCCGTACCTGCTGACTGTACCTGGCTGGCATACAAAAATACGGCAAAGCCCCGTGTTTTTTTTACTTATTTTAAAGAATAATTTTATAAAAAGGCTCAACTCTGTTGAAGTTTTGATGTTTTATTGGGGCAGGGTTAAGACAAATACATTAAGCACAATGCATGCAGTTTATGGCAAAATTACACCAAAACAGCATGAAATACGCTGCAAAATTGTATCAAGGTTTTGGTGCTTTTTTGGTGCAATTTTTGCATTGCATTGTGTTCAATGTGTTCATGTGCATCTCCTAGCCTCAAAAAAGCACCAATACCACAACACACTTTTTGATGTACTTTTGTATACCAGCCAGATATAACAGGCAGGTATTGGCTGTCCCCTACCCCCGTAACCTATTTTTACCTGGCTGGATTCCAAAAATATACAAAATATAGTATAGCTCTTTTTTAATTATTTCATGAATTTCATGAAATAATTAAAAAAAAGATGTGGAGTTTTGCTGTATTTTTGGTTTCCTGCCAGGTACAATTAGGCAGCTGGGGGCTGAAATCCTCAGTACAGGGTGGCCCAAGATTTATGCCCCCACCCCTAGCAAATTGCAGCCTGAAGCTGCCCCAGAAAATGGCGCATTCATAGGAGAATTCATGGTGCGGTACCCTGACTCTTCCTGCACACCTGGTGGCGGTGGCATGCTGAGTAATAAAGACAACCCTGTTTCCCATCTCTAATTAACAAAAAACCTCCCTCTGACATAGTCCACAGGGAACACAGGGTTATCTTGTGTTTTATTTCTATTAAAATGTTTTTTATCTATGTTGTATTTTTTTTATGTTTACTTGAAATTCATGGTAGCTGGGTCTATGGTTGGCCTGACACCATGAATTTTGGGCTTAGTGCCAGCTAACAATTCAAAACTGGCATTAATCCTTTCATTGGCCAGCGAGCCACTCACACTAGGGCCTAGGTAAAGCGCCTGATAACCCGGGTAAACTGCGTGAAAATAGAACTATGAAAGGAAGCACCATTTTCAGGGGTGGCTGCGGGCTGCGATTTTCATTGTGGGGGACCCAAAGCGCTTGGTCCATACCACACTGAAAATACCAGCCTCTACTTGCCTGGATTTTACTGTGGCTGGTGATCACAAATAAGGCGAAATCCCATAGATGTCTGTGTTTGGGACCTGTTCCCAAACACTAGGTGTTTGGTACGGATCCTGAACTTTACAGTTCAGGTTCACCCATCAGTAGTCATTGACCTATTTGAATCCTTTTTCCTGTGGTACTCTGAAGGTACCGTCACACTCGGCAATACACAGCAACAAAATAGAATAATGTGTCCATGATTTCACTGCAACCAACAAATTGCCAGTGAAATTGCCTAGCAATATTGCTGCATGTGATGGTACCTTTAGAACCAAAGACTTGTGCCACCTGAGGGTGGTGGAGCATAAATTATTTAGAGCTGTTGCATGAAGTATTAGTGCCCCCTGCCCGATGGGCCTATAAATGTCACTGACCCACCTAACTAATTCTTTCTGTAGTATTCTGTCAAACTAATACTTGTGCCACCTGAGTGTTGTGGAGCTTAAAATTTATTGGTCAATATCATGAGTATGAAGGCCCCCTTCTCACTTCAAGTAATGTTTATTGAGTTTTCTTGATAATCAGTATATTACAATGGGTTACAGCATTAAGTATTCATTTTAGTGTAATTAAAGTAGTATAATGTACAAAGTACACATTCTTTAACTTCTTTAAGTTGAAGGCCCCCTTCTCAATAGCCCTTGTGGGGCAGCACCGGGATTGCAAGTCAGGAAACAGGTTGAGCCCGGCAATAGTTCAAACAGTACCCGGTTTTATTGCTGATACACACAGCAGTGGCACAAGCTGCCGGAATCCGAGTCGCAGCCGGGTACACAGGATACAGTTCACACAAAATGACCTGGTTCCTTCAGGTAAGGGCTTCCGTTATAGGTCACCCCGAGCTCCCAGCTCTCCCGGGCTAGACCGTGTTAGTACAGCACACAGCCTCCTGGAACTCTAGACCTCTCCAGCCTATCTCTGCTGCTGCTGCAGCTTAGGCAAAAAGCTGTGTACAAGGAACCCCGCCCTGCCTCCTAACCAGGCTTTTAACTCCGTGTCTCCTTCCGGGACCTTGCAAGACCCGGAGTGGAGGGAGTGGACCGTCCCTTTCTCTCACACCCTACCGGGCTCAATATGTGACAGTGCGCATTCTGGGGAGACATAGCGCCCCTCGCATATGATCCCCCGCACTGTCTCACACCCTCTACATGTCACTGACCCACCTGGCTAATTTTTTTGGTAGTACTCCGTACCTAATACTTGTGCCACTTAAGTGTGACGGAGCATAAAATTTATTGTATGATGTATGATGACCCGCAGCCTAGCAGTCCTACACCTGTCACTCATCCCTCTGTTCCTGATCTATGTGTTACCTTGAAATACTAGGTCAGGCCCTGTTTCAGACCCTGTGCCATGCATGCAGGCGGAGCCATGATACAATTTTTATTCTGGATCATTTGATGTCACTTTAGTGGTATCTGGCTCTAACTTTTTGAAATGTTGGGTGTCTTTGTTGTATTTTGTGAATTTAGCATGGCTCTTTAAAGCACCATGCCTATACTTGTCACGCATCTCCCTGCTCCTGATCAATGTTGAACCTTGAAAGATTGGACTAGGTCTTGTCCCATGCATGCATACACAATGATAACAATTTTAACTCTGTGAAATAGATGGCACTTATCCTGGTTTCTGTCTAATTTGAACTGTTTTTGCAGCTTTTGTGCCCCTTTGAAGGTATTTTCTGGGCCCTTGATTTTCCCTTCCATTGATTTTAATTGGATTTGAAAGTTTCACGAGCAGTTCTTTGAACAGTTTATCAAACAAATGCCCATTCGGCGAACCTAATCCAAACTTCAAAGGGTTCGCTCATCTCATCATCATTAACAGTAGTTAAGTAAATTGTTATAGTTTAAAGAGAACTGGTGGTCTTTCTGCGGATATGAATCTCCATCTTCTTCTGGTCAGCTGAAGCGAACAATAAAATGAGACCTACATGAGTGTCCACCCCACACAAGACCAATACTCAGCCAATCACTCACGACTACCACCCTGCGTCACCTTACAAACAAAGTGCAAAGAATATATGCAAGCAACAGTGAAGCATGGTGAAGGTTATTTGTACATGTAGGGCTGCATTTCAGCAAATGGAGATGGGGATTTGGTCATGGTTAATGGTGTCCTCAATGTTGAGAAATACAGATACTTATCCATCATGTGTTACCTTAGAAGAGGCATCTGCGTTACCTTAGAAGAGGCATCTGAACAAGGAGCTTTGAAAGTGATATTGTGGCCTGGTTTTAACATCTGAGATAATTTTTAGAGGCAGAAGGATTTATGCAATCCTACATCCACAGAAGATCTGTGGTTGCTTTTCCAAGATGTTAGAAAGCACCTCCCAGTCAAGCTAGTATACATTATTTATCGCTAGATTATTTGTAGTGAGAAAAGTATTTGAGTCTTTTTAATGTTGATAAAGTATTTGCCACTAGTACCTCATCTCTTTCCAAGCGGTGGGGTCGCCTTTTCTGCTCCTAGTAGCTTGTGGGTGAACCTATTTTACCAAGACATCTTGTTAGGAAACGTACTAAATACTGTATTTGTATGTGTAAGTTTTTTATGTTAGTTCCTGCACACACTTCTACAATCCTTGTGTGTATACTGTCCGTATCCTTTTAATTTCTGCTGGTTTGGTGCTGTATGGTTCCAATTCTTCAGTTCAGATGTGGCTTTTAATCTGTTTAATGTAAAATCATGCTATACATTAAAATGCCTGTTAATTGGGTATATAATTATTAATTTCTTTACCAAACATCAATAAATTTGTGTACCTTTTAGGGTGGATTTGACTCTGGTGGGTCAGGGTCCCCTTCTTTATTCTGCAGTTTGGCTATCTGGGACAATAATAAGCTAAATTAAATCAACTTGGAATATGTGAGTATCACACTACTCTTTAATATATATTTTTTGCAGTGTCCAAGTGGCTGACACAGCTTGAATCAATTTTGCTGTTGTACTGCTGCTTGTTATGTCTAGTATGGAACAGTAATACAAATTAACCTTAAAATTGTTAAAGGGAACCTGTCAGGTGGTTTATGCCCCTCCAGCTATCACTGTCTGTAGCTGCAGCTTTATAATACTATTCTAGTCATCCCTGTCTGAGCTCATAGTGTAATGTGAAAGGTGAAAAAAAGCATTTATACACTTACATTTCAGTCTACACCTTGGAGGAGGGGGAATGTCTGGCAGGATAATAGTTAACTCACTTTTAACTTGGATAGCTAAAGGACCTGTGTGATGTAACGATCATGTGACCTAGTGGGCGGAGCTAAGCCAGCAAACGTATTATGTTCTATGAGAACTTAGCTCCGCCTATTGTAGGCACATGGTTGTCACATCGCAACAGGTCTCCCAACATGTTCTAGCAAAAGGCTGAAATGTTAACTATTAACCTGCCAAACAGTCTCCGTCCTCCAAGCTGGGGACTGACTGCCTCATTACATAAGGAAATGTAAGTGTATAAATGCTTTTTTTTCACCTTTCACATTACACTATGAGCTCAGACAGGGATGATTAGAATAGTATTATGAAGCTGCAGGTACAGACAATGATAACAGGAGGGGCATAAACTAGCTGACAGATTCCCTTTAATTCTCGTGTTGACACAGGTAAATATTCTTTCTCTTTAGTATGTATCTTATATGGCGCCCAGTGGTTAGTAGAGTCTGGACCAGTTCCACTGTTGTACTGTTGTTAATTTGTCTGGTAAGGAACATTATAAGAGGTTAGTGTTAAAATTGTTATTTCTTGTGTTGGCACAGGTCTAAAGTATGTGTTCTGTTAATACAGAGTTGATTGTAGAACTGTGCCTTCTGCTGTATTGGAGTGCTCTCATTACTCCAGAATAATTACTTATCATGTGCAGACACTCTAGTGTGTAGGTTGTTATGTCTTCTAATATTCTGGCTTAATATTTTATAGCTGTAGAAACAGGAGTACAGTGTCTTTGTGGCGCCCCTGCGACCAGGTGGCCTCAAAGGGAAGTGCAGCCAGGTAAGGCAAGACGGTTGACAAAACACCCACACAGATGCACACACCGACCCTACGCCTAGGACTCTAAGTTGGACAAGGGGTGGCAGGTGTTAGGAGTAGTGGGTGGAGCATAGAGTAGCATTGACCAAGTGGGTGGAGAGACCAACAATAAAATCCTGGGAACACACAGTTAGAGGCAGAACAGAGAGTGAGAACAGTCAGAGCAGTTTCCCAGGAGGAGTGGTTCCCTGGAGGATGCAGAATCCTGAGTGGCACAGACCCCAGGAGAGAAAGCTCACTCCATAGCCAGAGGCGAGGGAGATTACAGCAGCATGCAGAGACACCCCACAGCTGAAGGAAGTTGGTAGGACAAGGGCCTGGCAGTCGCACACATCTTAGCTGACCGGAGGAACCCTGAGCTGAAACAGTGACAGACAGAGGGAGCCTGGTGATACCACAGCCATACTTCCACTTATTCCAAGGAAACACACGAGTAGATAAAGTATATCCAAAATCCTTTATTGCATCCTACGCGTTTCGGTGCCCTCCTGGCACCTTCCTCAGGGATCAACCAGGAGGGCACCGAAACGCGTAGGATGCAATAAAGGATTTTGGATATACTTCATCTACTCGTGTGTTTCCTTGGAATAAGTGGATCTTGGCAGCGCGGACTGGAGAACACCGTTTTTTCCCGTATTACTGTGTGATTCCACGTGCTAGTGGTCGGTGGGAGTCCAGCAGCAGCCATCAGGATATAACACTACATGTCTACATACCAGTTGTGGGTCTCACAACTGAAATAGGTGAGTGGTTCCCTTTTACCACCTACATTTGAAGTGTCTGAGTGATAGGGCACTATTGCGCCTCTTGTTCCCCTTCCCCTTTCTTTTATTTCACAGCCATACTTGGGACACTGGAGGCTGGGCCGCTACAGCCAGAGAGCTGCCTCTGTAGAAGTGACCGGGGGCACTTTAGGACCCTAATCACAAGACAAACCAGCATGGGGCAGGTGCTCTATGACCTGCAGCCTAACTTTCCACCACAGTCTATGAACACAGTCGTCATACTAGGACTGGTGACCCTGACTGAGAGGGAAACATTCACCCAAAAGCCCACGATGACCAGACTGAATCTGTGGGTGAGGTACTAAAGGAGAGACTAAAAGGGCCTGAACGGACTCTGAGGGAGCAACGCGGAAGAGCCACCTGAGCTGCACAATCTAGTAACCCGGAGCAGTGCTGAAGTGTTTAAGTGTGACTAAAAAGAACTGTAAACTGTGTAAACTGCTGTTGAAAGACCAAGTAAAGTACCCAGTAATCTCATCCCTTCCTAAGACTGTTCCTTCTAGCCGTGCATACCAGGACAGCCAGCACCAGGACAACCAGCACAGTGGAGAGCTGCAGCTTTGAAGTAAGTGCACTACAATCAGTACAATCCTCACCAGGCCCATCCATCACATCTACTCCGGCCATGGGGACCCTCAGCCCTACCCGAGGAGGGCCTACCATCCACGTTGCCCCAAGTCACCGTCCCTAGCAGGAATACGGCAGTGGTTGTTCTACTAACTACATACCCCAGGTGGCGTCACTACAATTCCCCTGTAAATACCTCCTTTTTGGACTGATCCCAGGTCACGGGACCGGGTCACAACTACCGTGATTCCCAGAGAGACAGCACCGGCCCGGTTCCCGAGTACCCCATAGCCTGAGGGTGCATAATCTTTGTTATACAGCTTACTATCTCATGTGTCCCATACATACATGTTCATATGTTAACAATACTTCTATACCATGGATTACTCACTGGAACGTAGAGGATTGTAGAGGTGTGTGCAGGAACTAGCATACAAAACTTACACATACATATACAGCATCCTGACAAGATGTCTTGTTAAAATAGGTTTACCCACAAGCTACAAGGAGCAGATAAGGCAACCCCACCCGCTTGGAAAGAGACCAGGTGGACACAAAATATTGTGTGAGGAAGTCAACCAAACTAGACTAATAAGGTATTCTTCCTTCCTACCCAGAAAAGAAAAACCATCCACCCAACAGATCAACCAGTAAATCTAGGATATAGAAACTACCTAAAGTACTAGTATCAAATCTTGATAAATGATTTTTTTTTATTTTATGTAATCAACTTTTAATTAAACCACAGTGTTTTTACAGCACATAGCATTGCTTTTTTATATTTTTGGTTTTATACACTGATAGAAATACCATAATTTAAGGAGTTTTAAATTCACATCAGGCAAATAAAGGATATTGAGTTTAACCAATCACCATAGCCTTCCTAAATAATTAAGGGGTGGTTGAATAATACCAAGGTGATTTTTAGAGTGTGCGCTGTATCTATACATCAGTCTTCCCTTAGTATTCTAGTATTCATTGGTAATAAAGCCTGATGAAGGGGCCTTTTGAGCTCTGAAAGCTTGCTAATATAATTCTAATATAATTGAAGCACAACTGCGCGAAACGGTTAACCGTCGTCCGACCCTGCCCACCCTCCCTGCACCCTGTAACTTTGACATGGAATAAAATCCAAGAGCATTACTGGTGAGTGTCGCTCCTTTCTTTCATTACCACAATATAATTCTTTAGCCAATAAAGGTATCACTGCTAGAATACGTGTCTCAATTTTGGGGGGGGGAAGGGATATAAGTATTTCTATACATTTTTCTAACTAACATGGTACCAAAATATTATTTTGTGTTGTACTATTTAGATGTCAGAATCACTTTTCCTCCACATGCAGTGAATGCCCATTGGTCGTTTGTAAGGACCTTGGAGGGAATAAATCATGTGCCAGTTGTATATCTATACATAGTATATTAGTACACAGGAGGCAGAAATGCCCAAAAGCTATTATACCGGATCTACTTACAGTCTTTATCCTTGACTACTGCGCTACAAAGTTTTTTTTTTTATTTGTATAATAAATGGTTATAAGGTCATACTTGATCAATGCACTTATGTGGAAACTGACAAATGTTATTGAAGTCTACAGTTTTCTGAATATGAAACATAATTACTGATTTATTGTATGTGTTTGGTAACTAGTGATTAATGCTACTATGCTAAAACACCAGAGTAACCTTTTGTAGTTCATGACACTTTCGCTGATTCATTCGAGTTAAATGGTCACCGTGACAACAAAGTAAAAGAATTCTGTATTTACAAGAAATATACAAATTAGGAAATGATTTGAATATCATGACCTTTATTCTTTAGGTTTGCAGCAAGTTGAATCTAGAAACAAATGAGTCCTGCACACAGAGAACAAGTCTGTAAGAACATGTTCACACCGCCAACATATTTGGAGACAAAAAGCTAAATGCGACCAAAAACAACAGTACACTGCAGTAAAAGTATTTAAATGCAAGTGCAGTATTAAAAATAGTGTAACAAATACAGGGTACTTAGTCTATCCGTTTTTTTGCGCAAAAAAAGTTATATCAAGCCACGTCACTAACTTCAAAGTTAGTTGATATAACTTTTTTTGCGCAAAAAAACGGATAGACTAAGTACCCTGTATTTGTTACACTATTTTTTATACTGCACTTGCATTTAAATACATTTACTGCAGTGTACTGTTGTTTTTGGTCGCATTTAGCTTTTTGTCTCCAAGCAAGTTGAATCTGTAGTCTGTTCTTTATTATAAAATTGGGATGTGCATTGCCTAAAGCTGATATACTGGAATATTATACGAAAATATTACCTTACAAGTAGAGATGAGCGAACCTTCTCAGAAGATGTTCGCCAATTTTAAATTTAGCACGAACATTGACAATTCAGTTCGCCATTGGAAACCCAAGAAATTGACTAAAACATCTGCTAACACAGTTTTGTTCGGGAAAAAAGTTCAAGATTTAAAATGGCCCTAAAACTTTCCCTGATTGTTTGAGGCCGGAACACTAGTCAGAAGACCCGCTGCCTGGGCACAACACCTAACCATATGGTTAGGAGTGTTCCCAGCTATCAGGTCTACTGTTTTCTTTCAACCTATAGATTTTTTGGGAGTTTTAAAATAATTCTTTTTAAGCTTTCTAGAGTTTGCAGATGTTTTGACACCTGCAGGGTGTGAATTTTGGAAACAGTGCTAGATATGGCAGCAGTTGTGAAGTCCAGGAACTTTACAATGTCCATTAAATATCCGTTTCAGATAGAGCTTAAATTTATATATATATAATATGAAAAAGATCCTTGCAGCACACAGCTACTACCAATGATGTACATAAGCTACTAGCTATATATATTTGAGGAAAAAGTTTAAAAACTTACGTTTTTTTCAAAAAACTCAAAAATCTCCAATTTTTTTTATTTAATTCTGAAGTTCTTGGTACATACATTGGCCAATGTCTGTTTGCTCATCAACTGCGACAAAGTGACTTCAGGGTCTGATGAGTCCTACGCTGATATCCCTATCCTCCTTGTCCGCTTCCCCACTACTAAGTGGGCAGACACCATCTAGACCCTCCATCACCTGTAGGTAATGAGGGTGCACATTGCAGCATGGATCCTGCAACTCCATATGATAAATAACAAGAAAAAAACTGCACAGCACTCAAAGACCAATGTGAACTGGTGCTAGCAAAGCTGCAGGGTTATATAATATGAAAAAGATCCTTGCAGCACACAGCTACTACCAATGATGTACATAAGCTACTAGCTATATATATTTGAGGAAAAAGTTTAAAAACTTACGTTTTTTTCAAAAAACTCAAAAATCTCCAATTTTTTTAATTTAATTATGAAGTTCTTGGTACATACATTGGCCAATGTCTGTTTGCTCATCAACTGCGACAAAGTGACTTCAGGGTCTGATGAGTCCTACGCTGATATCCCTATCCTCCTTGTCCGCTCCCCACTACTAAGTGGGCAGACACCATCTAGACCCTCCATCACCTGTAGGTAATGAGGGTGCACATTGCAGCATGGATCCTGCAACTCCATATGATAAATAACAAGAAAAAAACTGCACAGCACTCAAAGACAAATGTGAACTGGTGCTAGCAAAGCTGCAGGGTTATATAATATGAAAAAGATCCTTGCAGCACACAGCTACTACCAATGATGTACATAAGCTACTAGCTATATATATTTGAGGAAAAAGTTTAAAAACTTACGTTTTTTTCAAAAAACTCAAAAATCTCCAATTTTTTTTATTTAATTCTGAAGTTCTAGTAGCTTATGTACATCATTGGTAGTAGTTGTGTGCTGCAAGGATCTTTTTCATATTATATAACCCTGCAGCTTTGCTAGCACCAGTTCACATTTGTCTTTGAGTGCTGTGCAGTTTTTTTCTTGTTTTATATATATATATATATATATATATATATATATATATATATATATAGATTAATATTTTTTTTTTGGAGCAAACCTTTATTATTGCAGAGGGTCAGCAGCATGCGAGGCCATCTCTTCTGCACTTATGTGATAGCAATTCATACAAGAATAACATATGACCAATTATATGACTCACATACATGGTCTTATAGGTCTGTTCACACTCATGAAGCTCCATACTATGGATATTGCTTCTTGAAAATCACTTTATTGCATTTTATTTCATTCATTTAGAATACAGATTTTGGGCATGTGCACATGTGTTTTATGTATCATTAATATTGGACCTGTAAGGGCATTGCTGCCCACTAGCCCTATTCAACATTCCAGATGAAATGGTGGTGAACTGAATAAACTACTTTCTTTTACTTGTATCTCCTCCAAATACATCAGGATTCAATAATCACTCCACCCAACCACAAGCTCAGGTGTTACCTGTGGCATGGCCAATGGGATTGTAAGTAAGGCGCCTTCTGCAGCCCAGCCTATGGAGTGGTTAATGAGGAGCTAGACAACATGATTCTGCAAGCAATATTATCCTGTAAGTAATCGTGTCCTGGTACTGAATAAGGTGGGGTCCTAGGGAAAACAAAGAGGCATCCCCGCGGAGTCCGGCGTTATCTTGGCAGTGCAGTACAATTCAGCTACACTGTGATACTGTGTGCCTGCAGCATGCAGTTTGGTTATGTGATGTATCCACCAGAATACATGCCAGCTCTTGAGGTTGTGCTCTTTCTTACCACCCCAGGGACAGAGGGTGCTTCAGTAGCCCACACATGATATGGAGACATATGTAACCTGGAGCTCCTCTGCGCCACCCTCATTAGGCCTCACATGCAGCGAGGTCAGGATCCAGTGCTGGTCTCGCATACCACAGGAGTTCATGAGGAGGTCACAGTCAGGAGGTGAGCCATTCCCCATTCCAGCTGGGAGCAGCAGATGTCACACTTAGGAGGATCTTGCAGCATGTCTGGTGCTATTACATCTGCAGCCGGTGGATTGGCAAAACAAAGAGGATGATGAGAAGGATGAGGAAGATGAGGATGAGGAAGAGAAAGGAGGTAGTAGAAGCAGAAGGCCCTGTTTCCCAACTATGTGTAGCACTCCTGCCAGAGGCCTTCAACTGCAAAAAGACCATGTGGGGTTGCCTACCCTCTCCAAGCAACTATCCTATTAGGCATGTACCACCCAGGCTCGTCTTTTTCTTTAAAGAGATTAGGCTTGCAGATGCCATCGTCTGAGAGTGGTTGCATGGGCCAAAGGCCAATGACTTTCATGATCAACCAACCTGAGGCATGGCAGTGACATTCATCCAGCAGATGCAGTTTGGTTTCATAGCGAAAGAAGGTACTGGACTTAGGTACTACGTCAACCAGTTCACCCTGTTACGTTATCATCTTCTCAAAAGACTCTGCACACTTAATGTTGGGGAGGAGGTCAACTTCATGAAGGTGAAGGGCAGCAAGGGGTGGTTCGTGGTTGGTGTAAGTCGGATCGCCTACGCCCACGATTTTGAAAACTTGCAGTAGGAGTCCAACCTGGGGAGGATGTTGTGATGGCTGGGCATCTTTTGGTTAGCCAGCCAGCTGAAGACAAACCCAGAGTGGCCATCGATCCTGAAGGGCCTGTTGGTGTTGCCCATTTTTCTCCCATCTCTCAATCTCTCAGCATTAGCCATGATAAGATGTGCTAGGGGCATGTGGTGGCATAAAATGCCCCTGTTGAAGTAGCCCCTGCAATCCCCTCCGAGAGCATCCGGCAGCGGACTACAGTGTAGAATGGCCATGTCCATCCCAGGCAGCGATGAGAAACCTGCTAGATAGTTTTTACTCCAATTAAAGAGACTTCCATAAAATACAAGTTGTTCAGTCACTGACCAGTCCTTTATTTGCATTTTGTTGGAGAAGGACTTTTTTCAGTTGATTTTGAGTTCCAGAAGACAAGTAACCTGATACAACTTCAGGGAAGTCACAGCTTGTCACGATACTGGGAGTCATTCAGTGCCTTGTGTCCCACCATATGGGGGATGCAGTCACTGATCTTTCCCCCATATGCTGGACTACTTCAGCATTTATTTGGGTTTCATTATTTTGTTTTTTCTTTACTATTTTTTTTACATCCTTTTTGGGGGTTGCGTGGAATGGGAGACTTTAAAAAATAATGGATTTTAAGTTTTTAAAAACGGGAAAATAATGTATTGGGGTGATTTTTCAAACAAAAATAGCTAGTCGAAACAGCCAGTGAAATATCTATTAGCTCACACATACAAACAGTAAATAGGACTTTTTTTTTTATAGATGACTCTAAAGTGCGGGGTTAAAATTTCCCCTCAAAACATCTAACACAGTCTATGACTCCCTGAGTCAAAAGGGGTGGAGTGCAAAATTTTGTGATTGTAGATGCGATGGATGGGGATTCCTTTAGTGGACATGTATACAAACACACATACACTTAGCTTTATATATTAGATAAAATATACCCTCTGATGATAATCCACAAGTTCTCATGAAGCACACTCATCTCTGCTGCATCAAAGTCACGCTGGAGGAGGAAGCATCCTATCAGTGCGAACTCCAAAGACACAGTGACTTGCCTGCTAGCTATAGCCGTGTCAGTGGTGTAGTGTGAGATCACCATGGTAACTGTATCAGTGCAGTGAATATTCATTAAGCTTAGTAGGCCACCTGGAAGCAAGCAGTGGAAGAGTGGAAGGCTGGTAAGCTCTTTCTATCTGTCTATTTACCTACTAGTGAGACCCGCATGCTCAGTCTGGAATACTGGATCCGGTTTTACCAGATCCTACCTGACTCTGTAAAACTGGATCCAGTGCCCATTCACCTCCATTTTAATTTATGCTGGATCATACTGAATCCAGTTTGTGGCAGTTTCTTAACCTCAAAAAATGCTACATGTTGCATTTTTATATGTTATTAAAAAACAGGTTTCTACCAGATCCGGCGGCAACCTGAACCGCACGAACCAGAGTGCCCATTAAAAATCAATTGCACCTGATAAGGGGGGCATTTACCACCGAAAAATATTGTGATTCATTAAACACCCTGAAGAAACATCCTCCTGCCTGGCTTAATCTCTGGTGCCTGGTTATACTAATATCTTTAATCTTTATTACTGAATGTCCCTCTCTGAGGGATTAGTGACAGAGCTGCGGAAGAGGAGGCCGTCGGGAGAATTAACATTGAAGACCTTAAGCTTACAAAACCTGCAGTGACATTTTCGTCACGTGTCTCGTTGTCTACCTGGAAGCGCTGGGCCCGCTTGGTGTGCGGAAATACACCACACGCTACTGTGGCTCCCCCGATGGTCAGGCGTCACACCAGGGTATTACACTCATAAAAGCAGTGTAATTTTCCCCAACTGCAAGTGGATGCTGGGCTGGTGGGTGGGACCCATTCCTGCACTCCCACACTAGATAGTGGTGGGAGGTTACTCCTTGGAGGGAGATATAGTCACCTCTAGGGGGAGTAGTTAGAGAGAAGGAGAAGGAGTCGAGGAGGAGTGTGGAGCGAGTCGGAGGTCTAACAGGAATGTTTCAGGCTGATCCTGAGGAAAGATGAAAGGGGATCCTGAGAGAGGATGCCTGACGCGGGAGTCTGGGCCCGAAGAGAAAGGGGGAACACAGTGTGGAGCGACCATACTCCAGGGAGCTTCCCCAGTCCACCACGGGAATGCCGGAACCGAGGACACGGCCAAAGTCCAGCTCTAAGGTCATCAACCGGCTGCTGCGGTCTGTTCACCGGCTGCAGCACCCTGCCACACGGAGCGGTCCACCTGCTTCTTCACTGCGAGGGAGGGGAGCCCCTAAAGTATCTTCAAGGACTAAATGAGTCTGGACTAATCCTATGTGGGGAAGAAAGGACACGGGTTCGTCAACTAAGTCATACCACGGGTACCTCCATACCACCTGGCATCCACTTGCAGCCACCCATAGAGCTACCTGTTTGCTTAACATCTTGCTGAACTGTGGACATTGTATACTGCTGCTGACTGTTTACAGTAAAGTACCCAGGAGAGTGAATTTGCCTCCTTGTCTTTGTGCCCAACATCATAAACCTTTTTGCTTATAGCAACGCTGTCCCGGGGACCAGCTCCACCTGTAGGGAGCTTTGCCATCCTTGCCGCAATACCATCGCCCTCCGGAGGACTGTGGCGGCGCTGGTGATCCCTCACCAGGTACTACAGGTGGCGTCACGAGACAACAAACTCTTATCTCTTGTATATAACCCCTCTTTGAAGTGTCACCCAGGCCATGGGCTCAGGCACTGACACCAGTGACATCTCTGTGAAGCCCTCTGAGCCTGATACCCGAGAACCCCCCAGGCCTGGGGCTCGACACTACAGCTTTTGGTTGTACGGGCGGTACAACCAGGAAAGGATAGTGCAAATGTCTGAACCCTCCCCACTAGACCAATGGGTAATACCCACCCATAGGAGCGTCTATCCTGTCTTTTCTTCTCATTGAAATCAATGGACACTAACCAGATCCCGTTTGCATTCCATTTTTTTGAAAAGAGATGGATCCCCGCCGGATGCAGAAACCGCTAGTGTAAAATCTCCCATAGACTTTAGACTAAAGCATTTAATAAAGGTAGCAGAGTGGGGTATGTTATGTAGGTGGTAGTGTGAAGGCAAGCTTAGGATTTCATTTATTTGTAGTAATATAAATTATAGGAATGTAGAAGGATTTTTTTAGTAATGTTAGGACCCACTGACTGGGGGGTGGGACTAGTGAATAGGAAGAGGGAACGTTTCCTGACAGAGTTCAGTTAAAGATGTCACCCCCCTGATGCTTTCAAAAGTGACAGCACCACTGAATGCAGCGTGTCTGCTGCATTCAGGGGAGCTGTGTACTAAGTCTCTAGCCCCCCCCTGTACCCTGAAAAAAACACTTTGCAAACTTTACAGTTAAGAGGTCCCCTGGTTCAGATCTGATTAAGAGGTCCTCGTCACTGGCACAATCCTCCCTGCCTCCATCTTGTGTGTTCTGCCCCCTCTATGTGTCTGCCGCCACCTCTTCTTGCTCTGGGTCTGCCCTCCTCTTCTGCTCCTGCTCCTTGTGACATCAAGAGCAGAAGAGGAAGCAGACCCAGAAGAAGAGGAGGATGTGGCAGACACATAGAGGAGGCAGAACACACAAGGAAGAGGCGGGAGGACTGTGTCAGCAGCGAGGACCTCTTAATCAAACTCGAACCACGGATCTCTTAACTGTAAAGTTTGCAAAGTGTTTTTTTCCGGGTACAGGGGGGCTAGAGCCTTAATACACAGCTTCCCTGAATGCAGCATTCACATTGCATTCAGTGGTGCTGTCACTTTTGAAAGCACCAGGGGGGTAACAGGTCCTCTTTAAGGAAAGGCACCATGTGAGATAATGATCTGAAGTGAGGTGGTATGGTTTTCATTGTGACTTCCCAGATGAATCCCTATCATCTGATCTTATGGCTCCTATCTAATGTGTGGGTGAGCAATCAGAATTTCCTCTCATGGGGATACTTATATGGGAGCACTTCAGGGCTAGAAGGAATGGGTAGACCAGTGTATGAGCATGGTGGGAACGAAGGAAGAAGGTAACAGGAACAGTTAGGCTGGGGTCACAGTAGCATTTTTCACATGCGTTTTTGGAGACCTGCGTTTTCAAAAACGCATGTAAAAAACGCACCCATAGGCCCCCATGTTAAAAAACGCATGCCCTAATAGCCAAAAAGCATGTGTGACAGTCCCATGCGTTTTTGGAGCTTTTCCAAAAAAGCATGCGTTTTTTAATATGGGGCCTTATGGGAAACGCATGCAAAAACGCATGTACAATTAGTGCCATTCAAAAACGCATGCGTTTCCCATAGGAGCCCATGTTAAAAAAACGCATGCGTTTCAGAAAAAGCATGCGTTTTTTTAACATGGGTTCCTAGGGAAACGCATGCGTTTTTGAATGGCACTAAAAGTTACTAATGTACCATGCGTTTTTGCATGCGTTTTCCATAGAGGCCCATATTATAAAAACGCATGCGTTTTCTACAAAAACGCATGCGTTTTTCAAAACGCACAAAAAAATACTACAAGCACTATTTTTAGGTGCAGATTCAAAAACGCAGCCAAAAACGCAGGGAGCCATCACACACCTTAAAAAACTCATGCTGACATGAAAAAACGCATGAGTTTTGTTAAATCACTAAAAAAAACGCATGGCAACTGTGACCACAGCCTTAGACATAAAGCGAATCCTCAAAGTGTGCTATGAGACAGAAGAGTCTGATAATGTAAGGAGTGCCTTTGTTGTTTTTAGCAACGTAATGAAAACAAACTATTCAGAAAGTAAGTTTTAAGTTAAAGTTCTAAGAATTCCTTGGTGTCTCCCAAGGTACCGTCACACAGGGACATATCGCTGGCGATGTTGCCGGGGATCGCGGGAGCGCGCATCCCTGACAACATCGCCGGCGAGATGTCAGACTGAGCAACTTACCGGCGATGTCGCCGGCTAGTTGCCGCGGCTATCGCTCGCTGGGTTGCCCAGCAACCCAGGGAGCGATAACTCGCAATGTTGTAGATAGGCGGAATCGCCCGCAACATTGCAGGTTGCCGCGTTACACAGGGCGATCAGGCATGATCGCTTCAGCAACATCGCCAGGTTTCCCAACATTGTTGGGAAACCTGGCGATGTTACTCAGGCGATTCATCGCCTGATTATCGCCCTGTCACAAGCGGCAAATCGCCGGCGATGTCGCCGCAACCTGGCCACGCCCCTCGGTTGCCGGCAACATCGCCGGCGATATGTCCCCGTGTGACGGTACCTTTAATGTGTGTGTGAGACAGCCCTTGTGGTCAAGGATGGTAACATGTATGCCGACTAAGAAGTGCATGTGAGTGCCCTGCTCCCCACACAGACTTCCACACACAATCAGTGGCCCGTTTACAAAGTAGGGTGCCAGGATGGAAGGGCACTTCACTTCTTATCTCCCTTAAAATAAAGTTGTAAAATTGTTTTAATCTCAGCTTTTTAGAGTGGGTATGGAGCTTGGGCAAGGATTTATCAATTTGATTCCTAGCACAAGTCAATAGACTGACCCTTATTGCTATACAGCTCCAATCAGGATTTGAAAGAGACAATGCACTTTAATGAGATTAGGTCCCAATGCACGTTTCAGCACGAGTCTTCTTCAGGATGCATCGTCCCCTGATGAAGGCTCACACTGACATGAGCATTGGGACCTGGCACCATTTCAACAGGAGGAGATTCCTGCAGGTCTAATATATTATTATATGGACTTCATTATGTGCACCTAATCATATTGTCTATTAGATTGATCTGGATGGTATCTGCTTCTTATTTGAGTTTGTGCATGGCTGTGTTACCTGTGATCTGTTACCATCACCTCCTGCTGATTTGTGATGCCACTTTGTGCACAACACATGAATTACACCCTACTATATAGTTTATGTATTACTACTAATAAAGATTTAAATATATAAGGGTCAGTACAGAGACCTTTCTAATTATCATTTTACAACTAAGCCTGCAATTGGGACAAGTGGGCATCCTCTACGTCTGGAGGAAAGAAGATTTAATCACAATTACAAACGCAAACTCTTTACGAGCAGTGAGATTATGAAACTCTTTGATGTTGTAATGGTTGATCCACAACTAAAATTTAAGAAAGGCCTGGATGCATTTCTTGAAAAATATATTATTACTGGTCATCTCTATACTACACACTATGATTGGGCCTTGATCCAGGGAACTAGTCTGATTGTCCTGTGTGGAGTTGGGTAGGAACATTTTCCCTAATAGCTTAGTGTCAGCCCCATGGCGGGTTTCTCTGGATCAACATGTTAGGCTACAGGTTCAACTTGATGGACTTAAATCTACCTTTAACTTTTAAAACTATATGAACATTTTTAAGGTGCATGTCTTGGATTAGGTTCACCTTAAAGTTGCACATAGTTATCAGCAGTAAAGTAAATGCAGCCTTTTCTAACTGAACCCTTAGGGCCACTTTACACACACCAACTTATCTGTCCAACTTCTGAACAACTTGCTGGTTGCAGTGAAATCATGGACACATTGTTCCATTGTACACAGCCACAAAATGGCCCTAAGTTGTACCAGTGTGGAATAATTTATGGCTTAATTCCTATCTTATATGGTTACCGTATATACTCTTGTATAAGCCAACCCGTGTATAAGCCGACCCCCCTACTTTTGCCCCCAAAACCTGGGAAAATCTATTGACTCGCGTATAAGCCGAGGGTGGACCCCAGCACAGGTATACAGCCCCCAGCAGTGGTATACAGGCCCCAGAAGTATGATATACAGCAGCCCCCAGTGGTATATACAGCAGCCCCAGTGGTATTGCAGCCCCTATATACAGCAGCCCCAGTGGTATTGCAGCCCCAGTGGTATTGCAGCCCCTATATACAGCAGCCCCAGTGGTATTGCAGCCCCAGTGGTATTGCAGCCCCTATATACAGCAGCCCCAGTGGTATTGCAGCCCCAGTGGTATTGCAGCCCCTATATACAGCAGCCCCAGTGGTATTGCAGCCCCAGTGGTATTGCAGCCCCTATATACAGCAGCCCCAGTGGTATTGCAGCCCCAGTGGTATTGCAGCCCCTATATACAGCAGCCCCAGTGGTATTGCAGCCCCAGTGGTGTATACAGCCCCAGTAGCAGTATATTGCAGCCCCAGCGGTAGTATACAGCAGCCCCCGTAATGCAGGGCCCCCCCAGCCTTGCTCCGGTCACCTGTAAAGGAAACTATACTTATCACAGTGCCGCTGTCTGTCCGCGCCCGCTCGCACCCGCTCGCAGCTGCCGACCGCGATCCTCCATCTTGCGTCTTCTTCCTGTTTCTGTGCTCGTCGCAGGCAATGACGTCATTCCCTGCGACGAGCACAGGAAACAGGAAGAAGAGGCAAGATGGAGGATCGCGGTCGGCAGCTGCGAGCGGGTGCGAGCGGGCGCGGACAGACAGCGGCACTGTGATAAGTATAGTTTCCTTTACAGGTGACCGGAGCGAGGCTGGGGGGGCCCTGCATTACGGGGGCTGCTGTATACCGATGTATACATCGGTATGTACCGATGTATACATCGGTATACAGCACTGACTCGCGTATAAGCCGAGGGGGGTACTTTTCAGCCCAATTTTTATTATACGCGAGTATATACGGTACTAAACTTCTCCCAACCCCAGTGTTTTCTAAATGGCTTCAACTTTTTAAATAGTTTCTGTTTATTGCTTAACAGCAGCTAATGGATCACTTCTACATTTGATTAATAATTAAATGTTTTTAAGAGAACTTTCTGCCAATATTCTAAAAGGTCTCTTATTAATTCGGAGAACAAATTGTATCAGCTTGTGTCTTGGGTAATTTTCTGGAGAAATTGGAGAAATTGGAGCATGGCGGTATTTGATTTCCTGTGCAAAACACTTTTTTATATATTGTTTTCTCTTCCAATACGCTTACTCTATAAGTAATGTTTGGCCTGTGAACCTCATTTCAGCTAACAATTACCAACAAGGTATAAATGTAGCTTACCTAATACTGACAGCAACAGTTCTGTGCGACTTAGAATCTATATAAATATGTATAATTTTGTCTTCCATAATCACACATAGGCACTTCCGGATGTAATGAAAGCACAAAGGTCAGGTATATAAGCAGAATAATAATATAACAATAAAAAAATACAATTGAGGTATACAGTATGTGTATGCTTTAAATGTCATCTGATGAATACATTCCTCCCAAAATGAGAACTACTTTTAAAGAAACACATCTTAGGCTGGCTTCACATTTGCGGACCCCTCCTCAGTGTCCTGCGGAGGGGTTCCACAAGCTGACCGCAGCCACCGCCAGCCCCTATGCTTATAATGGGAACGCACGGTGCTGCGCAGGTCTGCGCATGACCGTGCGCTCCAATTCACTGCAATATGTGATTTGTACGCAGGCGGATGCCCGCGCACAAATCACACACTCTCGTCCGCACCCTGAACGCGACTTAGTCGCAGGACAGGACACTGCGGAGGGGTCCGCAAGTGTGAAGCCAGCCTAAAGATTTTACCTTGTGCTTCTTACACCATTCAGTGTCTAGAAGTTCTCTGAATCAGAAATATGCCGATTTAACACAACTGTATAACGGGCGCAAACACCATCTTGGCAGTGGGTTATAACAATCTAAATGTAAAATGTTATATGGCACTTGAGATAACGTCTGACAGAACCAGAGTCTGTTTATTGTCTGAAACAAACATGTGCAATTGAATTACATTTGGCAAATCTACTATGTACCAGGATTAAGTGAAGTTGAATAACCCTATTAATTTCAATAGAAATTGCAAAGTATTTGAAAAGTAATTCAACTTTGTGTAGATAATGTAACAATACAGAGTAGAACTAATTTATAATAACATTTGATTTGGATATATCACTAGTGATAATAGTATTGATTTTCCAGGTTAAGGACTTGTTAAGTAAATGGAGATCGAAATTTAATATTGATTAATCTCTACTAAATATTCCAAACAAAGCTGATTTTTCTTTTATGTTTTGTGTTTTTTCATAAACACATTTCCAATATGTTATTCACAGTCAATAAAACCAGATAACCAGATAAGATAAAATCACCCATGTTTCAATACAATATTAACAGAAACTAGAGAGAGGGGAAATAGATTGCAAAATAGGGTTTTATCTGTGGTAACACCAACAAACGAAGAAATAAGGCTATTTTTTATCTCTGGGGACCACTGCAGCTGTTGTAAGGCTGGGTTCACATTGGTGTTCCCCTCCGCAGCGTTCTGCGGAGGGGAAGCACCATGTGTGCGCAGCCAGCAGAAGCCCCTATCTTTATAATGAGAGTGCATGGTGCTGCGCTTGACTGCGCATGACTGTGCGCTCCCATTCACTCCCATATGTGATTTGTACGCAGGTGGATGCCTGCACACAAATCACACAGTCTCGTCCGCACCAGGGACTACATGTCGTCCCTGGTGCGGACGAGACTGTGTGATTTGTGTGCAGGCATCCGCCTGCGTACAAATCACATATGGGAGTGAATGGGAGCACACGGTCATGCGCAGTCATGCGCAGCACCATGCACTCTCATTATAAAGATAGGGGCTTCTGCTGACTGCGCACACATGGCGCTTCCCCTCCACAGAACGCTGCGGAGGGGAACACCAATGTGAACCCAGCCTTACAACAGCTGCAGTGGTCCCCAGAGATAAAAATTATGACCACCGGTATAAAGAAGATTAATCGACCACGCTGCTGGACACGAAGAGATATGGGGCAAAAATGCATGCATTTTAATGCGTTTTTTCCGCTAAAAATGCATAGAACCGCAAATGAAGCAAACTACAGCCCAGGCTTAGATGTAAAAGGGGCCCATTGGATTAGGGATGTGCCATCCGCATGGTGCATATTTCTTCTGCTACAGATACACTGTATATTTGATTGTGGAAAAATCTGCAGTATGTCAATTCTTGGTGCAAACTTTACTGTGGATTTCACCCATAGGCCTTCATGTTAACTCAAATACACAGCAGATATGCAGTAGTGTTCGCACAATGCGGTATTAGCTGTGTATTTTGAGCCAAAATTGCATTGAAATCCACAGATAGTGATAGTGTTGAGGAGGGGGGAGCAGTATTCAACATCTTTGTTTCACTTTTTTCAGTCCAAAGGAGCCAAACTTTATTGAAATAAACACAAAGCACCTACAAATATGCATCATATCCACAAAAGAAATGCATCAAATCCGCACCGTGTGGACAGGGATGGTTTTGATGCGTTTTTCTAGGTGTACTAGGTGCAGATTTTGAAAGTTCAAAATCTGAACCACAAATTCAGCATGTGAACAGGCCCTTAAGTTTGACAAGCATGCAAAAAAATAAAAAATCAGGAAGGGTGCAAATGCGTTTTCACACCAATGTATATGGCCTCTTCTTCTGTTCTAGCATTGAGATGAGTTGCTGCTACCAATTTAGGCTGGGGTCACAGTTGCCATGCGTTTTTTTAAGTGATTTAACAAAACTCATGCTTTTTTTCATGTCAGCATGAGTTTTGTAAGGTGTGTGATGGCTCCCTGCGTTTTTGGGTGCGTTTCCCATAGGAACCCATGTTATAAAAACGCATGCGTTTTCTACAAAAACGCATGCGTTTTCTACAGAAACGCATGCGTTTTTGGATATGCTCCAAAAACGCATGGGACAGTCACACATGCTTTTTGGCTATTAGGGCATGCGTTTTTTAACATGGGGGCCTATGGGTGCGTTTTTTACATGCGTTTTTGAAAACGCAGGTCTCCAAAAATGCATGTGAAAAATGGTACTGTGACCCCAGCCTTATAAATGAGATAATTTTTTTCAAATGAAATGGAAAAATGTCTACATGTCAACTGTTCTGTGTTCTTTGTTCTGTTGTGAATGAAATACAGCTATAAAAGAGTTCCAAATCATATAATTTTTGCTTTCTTTACATATCACAAAATATCCTTTTGGGAATTGGAGTTGTAGTTGAAACCAGTGATTCCCAATTCCAGTGTTCATGGCCCACCAACAGAATAGGTTTTTAGGATTTCCTGAACAATATGTGGAAATTATCACCTGTGCAATACTAAGGAAATCCTGAAAACTTGCACTGTTGATGGGTTCTGAGGACTGGAGGTGGGTGGAGAACACTGGTTTAAACTGTGTAAAGTTTTGAAAGCAAGTAAAAAACACAAGAGTGTGTACTGGCTGTGACATACACAGCAGCATGCATTTCACCGGCATTGTGCAAATGCCATCCCAATGCAGTGGGACAGAAACAATTGGCTGGCAGAATGGCAGAGGCTTAACTTTATCTATAGAGCAAGTGGTAGGAGGATAGGTCTGCGCTGCTCAAGAAATCCGAATGATTGAGTATAGCATTGGAGCAAGCGATTTATTCTCAATATTTTTCAAAGTTGAAACACATCTAATCAGGACCACAATATGCAATTAAATATTGTGGTTCTCCTGATGATAAAGCTGTTTTAATCTCAAAATGAATTGAGACTGAGAATAAACCACATGCTTCATAGTTTTAATTAATAGTTTCATATTTTTACGGTTGAAGGTAGACTTTAAATCCATGTAGTTCAACCCATTCTAGCTTCAGTACGTATACTACATCTTCGGGATTTCTTTTATCTATCATCAACAGCACAAATACTACTGCTTTTTTCCTACCACTTGTTCTACATAGCAGGATCTCCCAACCTGAGGGTATTGCACAAGCTGTCATACGTTGATTCCTTAATTGTGGCTACATGACAAAAAGGTGAGCAATTCCTAAAACCCTCACCTAGACTAATTTTCTACCGGATAAGACCCTATTGCGTTTGGTAAAAAAAGATGGGGAGAGAAGCGCTCTTTGAGATCACTTGGTGGTCTAGTGGGGATATTGTTCTGGTAAATTCACCTGATGAAGACGGCGTACTGCTGTTGAAACGCGTTATGGTGTTTATTAATAAAAAGGTTTGTTAACCTCCATTATTGCCCCTGCCTCTGTGTGCCCCAGCGCTCCATTTTAACCATAGTAATTATCTCCTTCCTATTGCATTTGGTGTCCTCTTGTCTTTCTACTTAACATTATATGTAGCATACAAGAAAATATCTAGAATGATTATTTAGTGAGAACATGGACTTAAATATTTGTGGTTATCTCATAAATAATTTGGTGGATCTTTGTTCAGCTCTTGGTTCAGGGCGATTTCTCTCCAATTTTTTGCTATTCAGAAATGTGAAAATGTAATAGTAGATCACAATAATTATTATTGGTAAACCAACAAGCACCTGTATATGCACATGTGATGGACCTACTATGTAAAAATCATAAACAAGTTTTGAACAAAAATGTACAAAGAGACGAGGGTTAATGTATAGCTGTCTAAAAAGTTGCAAGCTGTCTCACTGTTGCTTTGTATTGCAGGAGTTCAGAATTCAGATCCTCCAAGTAAGACATCTGCAAAAAATGTGTATGTTGGCCAGCGTTAGCGTTCTTGTGGCATGCCCAGTATTTGATGTTAAAATTATAATTGGACAGTCGGGCCATCAATCGCTGTTCTAAATGCACTAGCTTTCCTGTCTGCAGGTGGTCACGGATTGTTGTCCATGAAGATGGTAAATTTCACTGCAGCCTGGTAATGCTTGAAACGCTCTGTAACCGCCCAGACTATGGCTAGGAACTCTAACTTGAATGAGGTTGTAGTTCTCTGGGTTCCTTTCTGTAGGCCGGAGCTTCCTGCTGTAGTAGGCTATGACTCTTTCTCTGCCTCTTTGCACTTGGGATAACACTGCTCCTAATCCCACATTACTGTAGTCCGTGTACATCACAAATGGCTGGCTATAATCAGGATAGGCTGGGATCTCATCCCCTGTCAGGGCCCACTTCAACTGACTGAAGGAGTTTTCTTCTTTGCTGCCCCACCATGCCATCTCATAACTGTAGGCCACAGCAATGAATGTTTCTGTGGCACCCCAGAGTCCGGCTACAAAAATGTTATTATCTCCCCGGGGGGTAGTGTCATACCTGAGAGCAACAGAGGGTATTCACACCAGGCAAAACCCAAAGCACGCAACATCTTTCTGCCTCCTGACCTGAAGGGGGAGATCTAAAACACAGTTTCAGGGTAAGCTCCCCTATAAATTCTGGTCTGGAGCAGATTTAGTCAGTTCAGTATGGAGTAGTACTGAGGAAGACATCCTGTGAACTGGAGCAGTGCTAAGCTCATCCCAGGAGAGCTAGATTTAGCTTGAGTGACATACAGGCAAGGGTCTGAGGAAGTCGAGGAGAACCTGGGGAGCAGAGCGGTGTCGAGCTCACACCAGAGAAGTAATCACCAAGAAACGGACACCTGGAGTCCGAGGCTGTGCAGGGCCTAATGTCCCAGCAGCCAATACTGGAGGGTGGGTGATTCCAAGTCCGCCATCCACACCAAGTGCCTAGAGGCAGAGCAGCATTGAGAGCCCAGGAACAGTCGCCCGTGAAGTGGGGCTGAAGAAGGACTTGAGCTGCCTGTCATACGGCACACAGCAGGAGAGAGAGAGGGCCACAGCTAAGCTTAAGCAGCCGCAGGAACCTACTGAGAAAGTGCAGCAGGGAGGCCCCAGAATTTGTCAGGTAAGGAGAACCCCGAGTTTCTCCCAGGTTGCCGAATTCCAGCCATACCACCTGTCCTTGTGCCAGTATCACCAGTAAAGGACTTGAGGAACCAACAAACCGTGAGTCTGTCAGTTACTTCACGCCCTCCATCCTGCACCCTACACTCTTTCATCATCCACTTCCCTGGGGATCCGCTCCACCCATGGGGAGCCAAAACATCCTAGCTGCCTATTCATCATCCCCACAGAGGTTCTGCAGCAGTGGTGGCCACTCATATCCACAAACCACGGGTGACGTCACAAATAACTTTCCTTTTTAACAACCCTATTCCCAAAAAACTTTTTTAACAACTGAATCCAGGGTCACGGAGCCAGATCTCGACCCCTGTGACTCCCCAGAAACAGTATAGCCAAGTTTCGAGTACCCCACGGCCCTGGGTGCATAATTTCCTTTACCTTTACTTGTTCGCTGCAGATACAGTCCGGCACCGGTTTAGATGTTACTGTGGACCCGGGCAACCTGGAAGCAATCAGGAGATCCACCTAACCAGGTGGGTTGGAGGCCTCCCCTCTGCACTGTGTGATTTGGACCTTGCTGCATGAAGCTGTGCTACAGTCCTCTTCCTGCTCCTAGTCTGTACCTGTATAGCAGGCAGTGTGAACCCTGTCCCACGGGTCGCTCCTCAGTGGAGGCCCTGAGCTCTAGTATGATACTGAGCTCCTGGCGTTAGGTAGGCCAGGGGACCTGGAATCCCCTGCCTCTCTGGATTTCTGCTGCTGGGCCATTAGTACCGAACGGCCTTGGACTCTGGTGTCCGGTTTCTGGTGCTTTCTCCTCTGTGGTGAGCTCAACACCAATCTACTAACCCAGACTCTCCTCTCTTTCCTCCTCAGACTCACTCCATGACTGTTCTGTTGTTGTTCATGGGTGTTCTGTCTAACCCCACCTCCAGGCCAGAATGTTTATGGGGAAGCTTCTCTTAAGCCGGGTTCTAGAGCTCAACCTTCTGGTCTGGAGACAGGAAAGTGTTGGATGCTGTGTCACCTGAATAGGGAATCCCCTTCTTGCTTCCAGGCGTGACATCACCCCCCAGTGAGAGAGGCAATGCCACTGTGGCAATAGTACTCTGGGATGCTACATATATGCCCTTCCAGACTGTCTGACAGACATTATTTGAACACTATATACCTGCTAACGAACCCTATATCAGGCAATCACTATGTAGATAGCGGCTTCGAAGGTGTCATGTTCCCTTTAAAGCACCAGTGCAGTTTTTTTTCATTGCACAGCTGGAGTGGTCCTTTAAAGTACCATGTCCCCTTTATTATACTCAGCTTCCACCAACTTCATTGATTCCAGCGGCGCTCCGGTTGGTCAGCGGGGATTTGTGACCGCCTGACAGCTCCAATTTTTCATCGAGCCCTTGTAGGTCTCTAATCAATACATTTCTTTGGGAACTTTGTTCTGGCCTTGTTCTGGCTCTCATCTACTTATATAATCGGGAGTTTGGAATTCGGGCGTTGTAGCCGAATCCCAAGCTCCTTTGCGGCACTGCGAGCGATGACGCGCAGCGTCATCGCGAGCCGTAGCCGCACTACCCTTAAAAAAAAAAAAAAAAAAAAAAAATTATGCTCACCTCTCCCCGAGCCCCCGCCGTCTCCCGCCGTCTTCCTGCAGGCTCCCGGTGGCTCCCGCAGGCTCCCGGTGTCTGCAGAGGTCTTCTACTGCAGTCTAGGACCTGCCGTGTTGTCACAGTCACGTGACACCAGGTTACTCCATGGTAACTTGCGGTCACGTGACTGACATCACGGCAGGTCCTAGACTGCAGTAGAAGACCTCTGCAGACACTGGGAGACTGCGGGAGCCACCGGAGCCTGCAGGAACACGGCGGGAGACGGCGGGGGCTCGGGGTGAGGTGAGCATTAACTTTTTTTTTTTAACCCCTGCCTTCCTGTTTGGAGATGTTTTACTGTACTGAGCATGCTCAGTACAGTAAAAGCCTCCTCCAGCCTCACAGCTTCCCCATCCTCACAGCCTCCTCCAGCCTCACAGCCTCCTCCAGCCTCACTGCCTCCTCCAGCCTCACACACTCCTCCTGCCTCACAGCCTCCTCCACCCTCCCAGCCTCCTCGAGCCTCACCCATCCTCTCAGCCTCCTCCAGCCTCACAGCCTCCTCCAGCCTCAGAGCCTCCTCGAGCCTCCCAGCCTCACAGCCTCCTCCAGCCTCCTCCTGCCACACAGCCTCCTCCAGCCTTACAGCCTCCTCCAGCCTCACAGCCTCCCCATCCTCACTGCCTCCTCCAGCCTCACTGCCTCCTCCAGCCTCACAGCCTCCTCCAGCCTCACAGCCTCCCCATCCTCACAGACTCCTCCAGCCTCACTGCCTCCTCCTGCCTCAGCCTCCTCCAGCCTCACAGCCTCCTCCTGCCTCACAGCCTCCTCCAGCCTCACAGACTCACAGCCTCCTCCAGCCTCACACCCTCCTCCAGCCTCACAGCCTCATCCAGCCTCACAGCCTCCCCATCCTCACAGCCTCCTCCAGCCTCACAGCCTCCTCCAGCCTCACAGCCTCCTCCAGCCTCACAGTCTCCCCATCCTCACAGCCTCCTCCAGCTTCACAGCCTCCTCCAGCCTCACATCCTCATAGCCTCCTCTAGCCTCACAGCCTCCTCCACCCTCACAGCCTCCCATCCTCACAACCTCCTCCAGCCTCACAGCCTCCTCCAGCCTCACAGCCTCACAGCCTCCTCCAGCCTCACAGCCTCCCCATCCTCACAGCCTCCTCCAGCCTCACAGCCTCCTCCACCCTCACAGCCTCCCCATCCTCACAGCCTCCTCCAGCCTCACAGCCTCACAGCCTCCTCCAGCCTCACAGCCTCCTTCAGCCTCACAGCCTCCTCCAGCCTCACAGCCTCCCCATCCTCACAGCCTCCTCCAGCCTCACAGCCTCCTCCAGCCTCACAGCCTCTTCCAGCCTCACAGCCTCCCCATCCTCACAGCCTCCTCCAGCCTCACAGCCTCCTCCAACCTCACATCCTCACAGCCTCCTCCAGCCTCACAGCCACCTCCAGCCTTACAGCCTCCCCATCCTCACAACCTCCTCCAGCCTCACAGCCTCCTCCAGCCTCACAGACTCCTCCAGCCTCCCCAGCCTCACAGCCTCCTCCAGCCTCACAGCCTCCTCCAGCCTCACAGCCTCACAGCCTCCTCCTGCCTCACAGCCTCCTCCAGCCTCACAGCCTCCTCCAGCCTCACAGACTCCCCATCCTCACAGCTTCCCCATCCTCACAGCCTCCTCCAGCCCCAGCCTCCTCCAGCCTCACAGCCTCCTCCACCCTCACTGCCTCCTTACAGCCTCACAGCCTCCTTCAGCCTCACAGCCTCCTCCAGCCTCACAGCCTCCTCCATCCTCACAGCCTCCCCATCCTCACAGCCTCCTCCAGCCTCACAGCCACCCCATCCTCAAAGTCTCCTCCAGCCTCACATCCTCACAGCCTCCTCCAGCCTCACAGCCTCCTCCACCCTCACAGCATCCCCATCCTCACAACCTCCTCCAGCCTCACAGCCTCCTCCAGCCTCACAGCCTCCTCCAGCCTCACAGCCTCCCCATCCTCACAGCCTCCTCCAGCCTCACAGCCTCCTCCAGCCTTACAGACTCACAGCCTCCTCCAGCCTCACAGCCTCCTCCAGCCTCACAGCCTCCTCCAGCCTCACAGCCTCCCCATCCTCACAGCCTCCTCCAGCCTCACAGCCTCCCCATCCTCACAGCCTCCTCCAGCCTCACAGCCTCCTCCAGCCTCACAGCCTCTTCCAGCCTCACAGCCTCCCCATCCTCACAGCCTCCTCCAGCCTCACAGCCTCCTCCAGCCTCACATCCTTACAGCCTCACAGCCTCCTCCAGCCTCACAAACTCCTCCACCCTTACAGCCTCCCCATCCTCACAAAATCCTCCAGCCTCACAGCCTCCTCCAGCCTCACAGCCTCACAGCCTCCTCCAGCCTCACAGCCTCCTCAAGCCTCACAGACTCCTCCAGCCTCACTGCCTCCTCCAGCCTCACTGCTTCCTCCAGCCTCACAGCCTCCTCCAGCCTCGCAGCCTCACAGCCTCCTCCAGCCTCACAGCCTACTCCAGCCTCACTGCCTCCTCCAGCCTCACAGCCTCCTCCTGCCTCACAGCCTCCTCCAGCCTCACAGCCTCCTCCAGCCTCACAGCCTCCCCATCCTCACAGCCTCCTCCAGCCTCAGCCTCTTCCAGCCTCACAGCCTTCTCCACCCTCACATCCTCCTCACAGCCTCACAGCCTCCTCCAGCCTTACAGCCTCCTCCAGCCTCACAGCCTCCCCATCCTCACAGCCTCCTCCAGCCTCACAGCCTCCTCCAGCCTCACATCCTCACAGCCTCCTCCAGCCTCACAGCCTCCTCCAGCCTCACAGCCTCCTGCAGCCACACAGCCTCCCCATCTTCACAGCCTCCTCCAGCCTCACTGCCTCCTCCAGCCTCACTGCCTCCTCCAGCCTCACTGCCTCCTTATCCTCACAGCCTCCTCCAGCCTCACAGCCTCCTCCAGCCTCACTGCCTCATCCAGCCTCACAGCCTCCTCCAGCCTCACAGCCTCCCCATCCTCACAGCCTCCCCATCCTCACAGCCTCCTCCAGCCTCACAGCCTCCTCCAGCCTCACTGCCTCATCCAGCCTCACTGCCTCACTGCCTCCTCCAACCTCACAGCCTCCTCCTGCCTCACAGCCTCCTCCAGCCCCACAGACTCACAGCCTCCTCCAGCCTCACACCCTCCTCCAGCCTCACAGCCTCCTCAAAGCCTCACAGCCTCCCCATCCTCACAGCCTCCTCCAGCCTCACAGCCTCACAGCCTCCTCCATCCTCACAGCTTCCTCCAGTCTCACAGCCTCACAGACTCACAGCCTCCTCCAGCCTCACACCCCCTCCAGCCTCACAGCCTCCTCCAGCCTCACAGCCTTCCCATCCTCACAGCCTTCTCCAGCCTCACAGCCTCCTCCAGCCTCCTCCATCCTCACAGCCTCCTCCAGCCTCACAGCCTCCCCATCCTCACAGCCTCCTCCAGCCTCACAGCCTCCTCCAGACTCACAGCCTCCCCGTCCTCACAGCCTCCTCCAGCCTCACAGCCTCCTCCAGCCTCACAGCCTCTTCCAGCCTCACAGCCTCCTCCAACCTCACAGCCTCCTCCAGCCTCACAGCCTCCTCCAGCCTCACAGCCTCCTCCCTCCTCACAGCCTCCTCCAGCCTCACAGCCTCCTCCAGCCTCACAGCCTCCTCCCTCCTCACAGCCTCCTCCAGCCTCACAGACTCACAGCCTCCTCCAGCCTCATAGCCTCCTCCATCCTCACAGCCTCCTCCAGCCTCACAGCCTCCCCATCCTCACAGCCTCCTCCAGCCTCAAAGCCTCCTCCAGCCTCACAGCCTCCCCATCCTCACAGCCTCCTCCAGCCTCACATCCTCACTGCCTCCTCCACCCTCACAGCCTCCTCCAGCCTCACAGCCTCCTCCAGCCTCACAGCCTCCTCCAGCCTCACAGCCTCCCCAGCCTCACTGCCTCCTCCAGCCTCACTGCCTCCTCCAGCCTCACAGTCTTCCCATCCTCACAGCCTCCTCCAGCCTCACAGCCTCCTCCAGTCTCACAGCCTCCTCCAGTCTCACAGCCTCCTCCACCCTCACAGCCTCCCCATCCTCACAGCCTCCTCCAGCCTCACAGCCTTCTCCAGCCTCACAACCTCCTCCAGCCTCACAGCCTCCTCCAGCCTCACTGCCTCCCCATCCTCACAGCCTCCTCCAGCTTCACAGCCTCCTCCACCCTCACAGCCTGCTCCAGCCTCACACCCTCCTCCAGCATCACACCCTCCTCCAGCCTCACAGCCTCCTCCAGCCTCACAGCCTCCTCCATCCTCAAAGCTTCCTCCATCCTCACAGCCTCCCCATCCTCACAGCCTCCTCCATCCTCACAGCCTCCTCCATCCTCACAGCCTCCCCATCCTCACAGCCTCCCCATCCTCACAGCTTCCTCCATCCTCACTGCCTCCTCCATCCTCACAGCCTCCTCCATCCTCACAGCCTCCTCCATCCTCACAGCCTTCTCCGTCCTCACAGCCTCCCCATCCTCACAGCCTCCTCCATCCTCACTGCCTCCTCCATCCTCACAGCCTCCTCCATCCTCACAGCCTCCCTATCCCCTCAGCCTCCTCCAGCCTCACAGCCTCCTCCGTCCTCACAGCCTCCCATCCTCACAGCCTCCCCATCCTCACAGCCTCCTCCATCCTCACTGCCTCCTTCGTCCTCCCAGCCTCCTCCATCCCCTCAGCTTCCTCCATCCCCTCAGCCTCCTCCATCCCCTCAGCCTCCTCCATCCCCCCAGCCTCCTCCATCCTCACAGCCTCCTCCATCCTCACAGCCTCCCCATCCTCACTGCCTCCTTTGTCCTCCCAGCCTCCTCCATCCCCTCAGCCTCCTCCATCCTCACAGCCTCCTCCATCCCCTCTGCCTCCTCCATCCTCACAGCCTCCTCCATCCTCACAGCCTCCTCCATCTTCACAGCCTCCCTATCCTCACTGCCTCCCCATCCTCACAGCCTCCCCATCCCCTCAGCCTCCTCCATCCTCACAGCCTCCTCCATCCTCACTGCCTCCTTCGTCCTCCCAGCCTCCTCCATCCTCACAGCCTCCTCCATCCCCTCTGCCTCCTCCATCCTCACAGCCTCCTCCATCCTCACAGCCTCCCCCATCTTCAAAGCCTCCTCCATCTTCACAGCCTCCCTATCCTCACTGCCTCCCCATCCACACAGCCTCCTCCATCCTCACAGCCGCCTTCATCCTCACAGCCTCCTCCATCCTCACAGCCTCCTCCATCCTCATAGCCTCCTCCATCTTCACAGCCTTCCTATCTTCACAGCCTCTTCCATCCTCACAGCCTCCTCTATCCTCACAGCCTCCTCCATCCTCACAGCCTCCTCCATCCTCACAGCCTACTCCATCCTCAGCCGCACTACCTGACACCGCTGCCATCCTGCCAACCGTCGGCCCCGCTTCATCGCCACCGCCCTCGCGCCCTCCGCGAGGTCCACGCTGCCCGGATGCCGCCGGTGCCTTCCGCTCCTCGCCGCTCTCTCACCGCTGGGGCCTCAATGTCGCCATGCTGGTGGAATAGCGGTCTACGGGCTGTGGCCGGGTGCCGGGAGCCAGTGACGTCATCCTGTGGCCGGCAACAGCCAATGGGAGTGAGCGGACCGTGTCAGCCTGCAAAGCCTGACACGCCCCGCTCACTCCCATTGGCCGCCCCTGCAAGCGGATTGGGCGCTGTGTTGTACACACAGGACGCCCATCCCATTGGCCAGGACTTGGCGTCCTAGACCAATCGGATGGCAGTCCTGTCTTTACCACACACCGCCCAATCCACTCCTTCCCCTCAGGTCACATGTGTGACCTGAGGGCAGGCACTGATCCCTCTCTGCATCACCCAACCCGCCGCAGAGGACAATGCCGTGTGACTGGGGCTGCGATCAGCCCCAGCACGCAGCCACGTCCTGCCGCCGAGCGGTGATGTCGCCGCTCCAGCCACATCTCTCCTCACCCCTCCAGCCGGCCCTCTCCTCACCACTCCAGCCTCTGCTCTCCTCACCCTCCAGCCTCTGCTCTCCTCACCCCTCCAGCCTCCCGCCACATCATACTCTGCTATCCACAGAGCCCCCTCTATACTCTGATACCCACACACCCGCCTGTATACTCTCCTACCCACACACCCGCCTGTATACTCTGCTACCCACAGAGCTGCCCCTATACTCTGCTACCCACAGAGCTGCCTCTATACTCTGCTACCCACAGACCCGCCTGTATACTCTGCTACCCACGGAGCCGCCTATATACTCTGCTACCCACAGAGCCGCCTGTACAATCTGCTACCCACAGAGCCTTCTCTATACTCTGCTACCCACAGAGCCGCCTGTATAATCTGCTACCCACAAACCCGCCTGTATACTCTGCTACCCACAGAGCCGCCTGTATGCTTTCCTACCCACAGAGCCGCCTGTATAATCTGCTACCCTCAGAGCAGTCTGTATACTCTGCTACCCACAGAGCCCCATGTATACTCTGCTAGCCACTCACCCGCCTGTATACACACAATTCATTTCACCGCGCTCCCGATGCAATTGCATTGGGCCTTTTTACTAGTGGAGATATAATGAGCACATGTGATGTAACTTCTGACTTCTGAGCAGGAGCAGTGCATAAAAAAGATGAAAATGGCGGAGCGTGAGTATAACGCTAGGGGAAGGGGGCTTACATTTTAGAATGCTGCTTCAGCGCTGAAAAAAAACTCTGTAGTGGTGTGTTAAGCTTTTGTCTAAAGGTCTCTGATTTCAAGGTTGTCATAATTTACAACTTTCCACCGAATGAGAAGCTTTTAATAAAATCTTTCACAAATTTATGCAGTCGTCATCCATTCAGATTTTTTTTTCTATGAGCAATGTGGCAGAAGTAACACCCCTCAGGAGTCTGTGCCTTAACATAAAGCAGAATATCACCAGCTTCTGAAATACAGGCCAATGCCTTTGGCTAAACACTAGTCTGCAGAGCTGCCAGCACAGTTCACAGACATGGAAATATAAAAGGTTGACTTTGTGTTTCTCTACAAACCAGTGAAAACGCTGGCTGGAGAATTGAGAATTCTGGTTTGATACGAATGTTTATGTCCATGTGAGGATGCCAGAATGTTTCCATCCAAGAGAAGTAGACGCTACAACTCAAAGCTTTTTTTTTTTTACCTGCTGTCGCATTGGAGTAAATTTGCGATAAGTATTCCTACCCCCTAACTGCATTTACGATGTGGAATTAATTCCACTTGCTAGAGATTTAGAATACAATGTCCATCATATAGGAACAGAATTTGGATTTCAGAATTTGAACCTCATAAATTAAACAAGAAAGAAACTATACAATTTTGTCATTTTTCTTATGTTATGTTACAAAATTATGTATGTGTCACTGCCATATTGTCCTGCCCAGACGTGGGAAAGCTTGGCGTGCGGTGCAGCACAAGGGGAAATACAGAGAAGATGAGAAGGTAGAACCTGGCGATAGGGAAAGGGGAAAAGGAATCACCTCTTAACACTCACCTGTGACTGACCCCTGAGCTCCCTAACGTCCATAAATAGGTCCTTCTCCCCATGTGCCGTCACATGCCTAAGGGTACCGTCACACTTGGCGATGCATGAGCAACCCGTCAACGATCCGACCTGGTAGGGATCGCTGGTGGTGCATCGCTACGTGATCGCTGGTGAGATGTCAAACGGTCAGATCTCACCAGCGATGCAGCAATGATCCAGCGGTCATGGGAACCCTGTCACTTTCAGGTGTAGTATTCAGATCGTTGGTCATTGTCCCTGTCAAACGCAAGCGATGCACGTTGCCCAGCGGGAGCGCAACGACCAAAAAATGGTCCAGAATGGCCAGAGTCACACATACCATCCACTTTTTTAAGCCCTTAGAAAAACGAATCCGTTTTTCTAAGGGGGCCAATAGTGTCCCCTGAGGTCCTGGACGTTTTTTGTAACTTTTTGGAATTAGTAATTTTTTCCCAAAAAACGCATGCAAAAACACATGTGTTAATGCATGGTGCCTATATGTATCATGCGTTACGCTGATACATATAGGCTGCTAACATCGTTTTTTGGGATGCTGCACAAAAATGCATGTGTTTTTTGAAAAACGTACACACACGCGTTAACACATATGCGTTTTTGGACTTTGAAAAAAATGCCCAAAATGATCCCAAAAACGGATTTAAGCCAGAAACTGATGGTATGTGTGTTCCTGGGCAATGGTTTGTACTAATCAGCGATTTCACAGCAGGGGTCTGGTCGCTGCTATGTGTCAGACGTAACGAGGTTGCATTTGAGGTCGCTGTTGCGTCACAAAGCTTGTGACTCGCTAGCGATCTTGCTTAGTGTGATGGGGGCTTTAGCCTTCGTTTACCCTGAATCTACCCTGGTTAGTGAGATACTAGTCCCACTACTACAATAAAAATGACACAAGGAAGATAAGACATAGTGGGGAAAAAAACAACAAAAGAACTCCTTGATTTCTTCAACTACTCATACAACAGAGACTATACTTCAGCTTTTGCCAGAGGCTGGCTCCTGCAAAGGGGGTCAGTACAGCACAAATATCCTAGCATGGAGTAAAACCAGGAGTAGGTAAAGATAGCAGAAAGGCGTGATGACAAGAATCTGCAGCTGTGATTAAAGTTAAGCGTAACCTCAGACAGCAAGGAAAGAGTACTTAACCTTTTTAGCATAAAATTAAAGTAAATCTTTCCAACAAAAGATGTAAGCTGTGGACATGATGTTGTGGGGGTGGTGCGAGGCTGTAGTTGCAGGTAAGGGCAAGCCCTCAATGCCATACAGGCCTTTTTGAGAAGTACACACCCCGGCCACCTCCACAGTGCAAAGGGTTTGTTCACGGTTACATGCCCTCACAGACAATTCAGATACAGAATACAGATTCTTAGAAAACAGTAGTTTACTTAAATGGTCACGCAACACCTGCTAAGAAGGGACATCACGGGCACTGATCTTCAACATTACAGGGATTAATCAGTTCATATAAACTTGACAATTTAATGCGGACCGCTTCGCAGGTACTGGTACCTCTGCTCCCACTGTAGCTTGGTTAGCTTTGCCATCTAATGCTGCAGGTAACCAATATGTCTTCATACGGTTACTAATACCTGACATCTTGTCCCACCGACTGGAAGTTTCAATTTCCCTTCACATCTTCACATTACACATTGAAATACACTGCTCAAAAAGAGTCAGGAGATGATGTAGAGAACCAGCGTAACTGGTTTGGCCGTGGGTCAGTTTTGGTGTGGGGAGGCATTTCTTTGGAGGCTCTATAGAGGTACCCAGACTGCCATTAGGTTCCGGGATGAGATCCATGAGACCATATGCTGATGTTTTAGGCCCTGGGTTCCTTCTGGGTACTGCTCCTCCTGTTTCTCCTTGCACAAAGGAGGAGGTAACAGTCCTGATACTGGGTTGTTGCCCTCCTTTAGCCCCCCTCCATGTCTCCTGGTGTACTGGCCTGTCTTCTGGTATCCGTTCCATGTTGTGGACACTGTGTACACTATGCACAGCTGCTCTTCTTGCCACACCTCGTATTGGTGTGACATCCTGGATGACATGCACTACGTGAGCAACTTCTGTAGGTTGTAGACATCACAACATGCTACCTCTATGGGTGACAGCAATGACAAAGTGCAAAAGAGACTAAAACTACAGCCAAAAAAGGATGAGAACAGAGAAATAGTCTAAAGAACCACTACAACCACCTACAATGACACACTCTTGACAAATATACAAGGACTATTTATAGCGGGACACAGCTCAATTGTAACCATAGAAGGTGTAGAGGAAGAAATCGTACCTGGACCCAGGTCCCAGAGCCAGACCCAAATGTCCCCTTTGCCACATAAGAATACATTAGTATTAAATTATCACATGGTAGGTGGGTGACCCGTTACATATATTGCATTGCAGAAAAGGAGCTTGAAGTTACACTTCATATTCATATCTATGTTATTACTGCATGAGTTGAGTTTTTTTTGTAGAATACAGTGGAATGCATGTATTCTGAAATTTGCTTCATTCAGAAACTTCTCAATTTTTAACCTTTAATGCAGAGATTGCCTCATGCTTCACTTATCAACAGTGGTTTTTAGGTCCATCTGTGTCTACTTCACTTAAAATCAAGACCAAAGTAATATCATTTTGCTGGTTTATATGCCATCACTGTCCCAGGGCTGCTCTAGGTGCTTAAGAAATGCATTCACCACTAGGTCAAATATTTGTTACATTTCCCTGGTAGCAGAAAAACATTTCAATAGAGAAAAATATGCAAATGTTGTTGTGTCCTTATGATACTAAGCAGCAAGTTAAATGTCCTATTATGCAATGTTGGTTACTGTATGTAGCTTTAAGTTAAGCCATATAAAATGTACTAGTGCATCTCGATGAATTAGAATATCATTCAAAATCAATGTAACATTGCCATGTTTCAGGGGCTTCTGGGATCCCTGAAACACGTTGACTAATAAATCAATATTATATTCACCTTTTGATCATGGAGCGCGGTTTTTAACCTTCATCTCGCTACTTTAATTTTCTTAGATAATGACCTTTGGGTTTTCATTGGCTGTAAGTAATAATCATCAACATTAACATAAATAAACACTTGAAATAGATCACTCTGTTTGTAATGACTCTATATAATATATATATTTCACTTTTTGTATTGAAGTACTGTAATAAATTAACTTTTTGATGATATTCTAATTGAGAGGCACTAGTATCTTAAAAAGAACTTATCACTTACTATTAAGTGACAGCACTTATGCCAGGTATAAAAAATGACATATTTATGCAGGTGATAGATGAGTTTTAATCAGTGCTTTTTTTGTAAAAAAATATTGCCAGTACTGAGACGAGGAGCGGGCGATGGGGGGGGGGGGGGCAGATCTGTCGGGCGCTGGTGGCTTGAGGAGCAGGGGGGTTGTGGAGCTATCGGGGCCTGTGGCCTGATTAAGAGCGGGTGGTGCTGTCTTGTCTTTCAGCCGGGAGATCCTGTGGGCAGCATGCAGTGGCCGCAATCCCCATATAGTTCCGCTCCCCCCCTGCATGTTTTCTCGGTACGATGTACCACCACGTACCCCCCTCTGCATATTTTCCGGTACGCCGTACCACCACGTACCCCCCCCCGCATATTTTCCGGTACACCGTACCACCACGTACCCCCACAAAAAAAGCACTCGTTTTAATGGTTGCCTCACACGCAGCATTTTTTTCATTGTAGTTGTTTTGTTTTTAAACATCACTGCAGTTTTTAACTAAATTCAGAAGTGAAAGCAGCAGAATGTCATTCCTTAAAGGGGTTGTTCACTAAATTCTGTTGTTCCACTCTCTTCTCTATTTCTCTATTGCTTACAGGGCCGCTCATTAACCTCTGCGACATTCATTGCAGAGGGACCCATCGGCCAATCACAGATGCTGTCACAAAGAATGGGTGTCTGTGATTGGCTGTTAGAGAAGCGCTCATTTACGGCTGGGCTCTGGGTGCGGTGAGATGCTGCTCATGGGGTCATCTGAGTTCATGTCTGCCACGGCTCAGATGTGAACTCAGGTAACCTTTCACAAGGCCAGATGTTTCTCTCTGCGAACAGACGTGGTCTGCTCATAGAGCTAAAGCAAAGCTGAAGATCTTTGCTGTGGATCACGTCGGATGGAGGGTGGCAGGGTCTAATATTGGCCTGACACCAATATTAATCATTAAAAAATAGACGTGGGGCTTTGCCGTATTTTTGTATGCAGGCAGGCAGAAGCTGCCCCTATCCCCAACTGCTATTTATACCTGGCTGGAAGCCAAAAATATAGGTCAGCCCTTTATTCAAAGAGGTGCAATTTTCTGACACTGTATCCAGACTTTTCCAGCGGCCCTGGTGGCAGTGGCACACTGGGTAATAAAGGGTTAATGCCAGCTTTGTTTTGTCAGTGAAATTCATGTTGTCGCCAATATTAGACCGGCCACCATGAATTTCTAGTAAACATAAAAAAATATATATTTTAATACCAAAATAAAAACACAAAAAGACAACATAAAAAACAACAAGCACAGATAAAAACATTTTTATTAGAAATAAGACATAAGACACAACCCTGTTTCCCATCTTTAATTAACAAAAAATCCTCCCTCCGACATAATCCATAAGCGAACATCTTAATTCTGCTTCATCTCTGTGAGCAAACACAAATCTGTATGCACGAAGGCACACACTGAACAGCCGGCCTGTCAAAGGTTATCATAGTTTACACCTGAGCTGCGTCAGGCATGAACTCAGATGACCCCATAAACAGCATCACATGGCACATGGAGCCAAGCCATAAGTGAACGCTTTTATCATTCAATTACATCTGTGCTCCGTGTGCCATCGTGCTGGGGTCATCTGAGGTCATGCCTGACATTACTTAGGTATGAACTCAGATAACTTTGCACACGGCCGGCTGTTCAGTGCGTGCCTGCTGTTCCTGTGAGCAGACGTGTGTGTGCTCACAGAGATGAAGCAGAGCTGAAGAGGTTTGCTGTGGATTACTTTGGAGGGAGGGGCTTTTGCTTATGACAGATAGGAAACAGGGTTGTCTTGTGTTTTATGTCTAATAAAATGTCTTTCTCTTTGTTGTTGTTTTTTATGTTTACTAGAAAGTCATGGTGCCGGGTCTAGATTGACCTGACACCATGAATTTCAGGCTTAGTGCCAGCTGACAATACATAGCTGGCATTAACCCATTTACTGTCAAGCATGCAACCACCATCAACAGGGCCACTAGAAGAGCTGGGTAAAGCGCCTAAAAAGCTACAAATGTATGCGCCATTTTCAGGGGTGGTTGCAGGTTGAGATTTTCAGCATGAGGATCCAGAATGCTTGGGCCTTACCATGCTGAGAAACCCATCCCCCAACTGCCTGAGTTTTACTTTGTTTGGCAATCAAAAATAGGGCAAAGCCCACACATTTTTTGAAAATTATTTATACAATTTAAAAAAAAGTTGGCTTCCCTGTGTTTTGCTTGCCATCCAAAGTAAAGCCCGGCAGCTGGGGGTGGCAGATCGTATCTGCCTGCTTTATCTGTGTTGAGAATCAAAAATACAGTGGAGCGCTAAGTAATGTTTTTAAAAAATAATTATAATTAATAATTATATTTTTACAATACAATGATATCAATCAATGGGTGAGGGGCAGAACAACCAATCACATATGCTGTCACAGAAAATGGGTGTCAGTGATTGGCTGCTGGAAAAACTTGAAACCAGTCCATACATTCTAGCATATAGAATAGATGGGCTGATTTCAGGTTACTCCAACAGCCAATCACAGACGTCAATTCTCTGCAACAGCATCTGTGATTGGCTGTTGGGTCCCTCTGCAGTGAATATCCTGGAAATTAATGAGCGGACCTGGAAGTAGGTACCGTGGGACGGCGGGACCCGGTAAGTATAAATCTGTTTAATCACCTATGTTATTTCTTTTACAGCCCCCCGTCCCCATTCTGTAACTTTAAAGTCAGAGTTTGGGGTTCAGGTTCAAGTTCGAGTAACGTTCAGCCCTGAACCAGGACTCTAAATAATTCGGGTGAGTCCGCCAAACTCGAACATTGTGTGGAGAAGTGTTTCTATTATAAGTTTCCTCTGGTTGTTTCACTCCTGGTTTTGGCTTACAAATACTGAGGTAAACTACTGGGCAAATACTCAACGTGTGCACATGGTCTAAGTTGTCCAACATTGTAGTTTTTAAATCTGCAGCATATGGCTATGTCCACACAGTGAGTTTTTGCAGCATTTTTAGTCACATTTTTTATACTAAAGCTGCTATTTACAGTCCAGAAAAAGGTATGAGATTTCAGAAATTTCATAAATATGATTGCTTTATTTTTTCTGAATGAATTGGAGAACTACTGCATTTTTGAAAACTCAAGTCTTCGGACATTTCTGCAAACATTTTATCACCATAGAAAGCAATGATGAAGTGTAAAAAGGCTTTTGTTTAAAATTGGTGCAGGGCGAGCTCCAGTATTTCATAGGTCCAAGGTGAAAGAGTCTCAGCGGACCCTTTTAACACAAACCATGATTTGTGGCCACTTGAGAAAGGTCAGATGTACTAAAATGTCGTGGTAGAGTATAGACCAATAAACACCTATTAAGGTTTTGAAGATTGCAGTGCTGCCTCTGCTCACCCTGTGAGATGACTCTTTTTGTCCTTCCCTATTCTCAGATCCCCAACCAGAGGCCTTGGAGTTTGAGGTTTCTGCACAGATCTTAGTTATTCCTGGCACTGTGCTTTTCTGAACAGAGAGTTCAGATGTTGCTCCTGGGATCTTTTGTAGCCATTTTTTCATCTTAGGGGGTCACTGCTCCAGGTACTCCTGTCACCACTGGAATCACTGCTGCCTTCACCTTCCATGTCTTCTCCAGTTCTTCTTTGAGGCCCTGGTTTTTCTCCAGCTTCTCATGTTCTTTCTTTGGCACTGCCACATCTATTATAACCTCTGTGGAGTTACTCTTAAAAGATTTACTTTATTCATTTACTTGCTATATAACAATGATTGTTATGGTGATAGAACCCCTTTAAGGCTGCTTTCACATTACGATTTTTTGGGATCCGTGGCTGTCCGTTGAAACAGAGAGCCACGGATCCGATTTGGCCCCCATGTTAGCCTATGGACATGGATCGGATCGGATTTGCCCTTAGTGGCATCCGATTTTTGTCAGATCCATTTTGGTCCGATTTTTTGCTGTACCCAAAATCAGAGACTGCTCAGATTGTGGGCACAGCGGATCAAATCGAACTGAATCAGATCCGACATGATCCGTGGCCCATAACATCGGATGCTTTCTCGGACCCAATTTTAGTGTACTGACTTTGCTCAGTACACTAAAACTGCTCTCTCCAGCTAATTTCACTTCCGCGATGTATATATACATTGCGGAATTAAAATTTAAGTACAATCAAGTGTTAAAAATAAAAAAAATCGATCCTCACCTGTCCAGCGATCCAGCGCCGTCGGCATCTCTGAATGTACAGGACCTGGCCTAACGTCACAGTCACATGACCGATTACCGCAGTATTCGGTCATGTGACCGATGACACTGAGCGGGTAGCCCTTCCCAGCCAGGTCCTTTCTGCATCTGGAGCTAGATGCCGACGGCGCTAGATCGCTGGACAGGTGAGGATTGATTTTTGTTTTTATTTTTAACACTTGATTTTACTTAAATGTCACTTCCGCGATGCATATATACATTGTGGAAGTGAAATTACTCCACACAGCGCTTTCTGTGTCCGGATCCGTGATAATCACAGACCCGGACACAGAATAGGTCACCCCTGTGGTGTCCGTTCCTGTCCGTGGGATCCTACAAAAAGTAGGATCCCACGGACAGGAAAAAAATCGTAATGTGAAAGCTAAGTCATTTCCCTATCCTATTTGTTTGCAGGGTTATTGCCCTGCTCTCGCCCCAATTTTGCTTCTTTTTGCAATACAAAGCTGGCATTAACCCCTTATCACCCAGTTTGCCACCACTTCATGACAACTGGAAGAGTTGTGTAAAGCACTAGGAATTGATGCTTCTTATGAATGTGTCAATTTCTGGGGCAGCTGAAGGCTGCTATTCTATAGCATGGAGGGCAATGATAATAGGCCCTCACTCTACTGAGAATACCAGCCCTCAGCTGCCTAGTTTTACCTTAGTTGGCAATTAGTAATAGGGTTAAGCCCTATGCATTTTTTCACATTATGTATTTAAATAATTTTTTTTACACACTGTGATACCAGGTTGGTTGCCACACACTGATGTGTATGACAACCAAGCACAGACACCATCCATATTGTGAAAATACAGTCTGATTGTGTGGCGCCCCACTGGTCAGGCATCACAGTTGGGGTACTGCACCCATAAAAGAGTGTGTGGTTATCCCTGTCACAGTGGGAATGCAAGGTTTGTAGGAGGCTCCCACCCCGGCACTCCCACACTAGAGCCTAGGCAAATGGTTGGAGCCCAGTCCCTGGGGGAAGAGTTAGGGGAGGAGGGAGGTAGAAAAACAGAGAGTTCTAGTTTGCCCGGAGGAGAAGAAGGAAAGGGAGCCCTGAGTGAGGAAAGGGAACTCCGAGAGAGGGGGCCTGAGAAAGGAACAGGCAGCCCAGGAAAAAGAGAGGGAACCCCATACCGGAGAGCTCATACTCCGGGGGAACCCTAGTCCGCCACGGAGAGCCTGCTCCGAGGACGCGGTGCAGAGAGTCTAGCACCTGAAGCGCCAATACTGGCCATCGCAGGTCAGTCTACCAGCCACGACACCCTGCCCAAACAGCACTGCAACACCAGGATCACCCACCAAGGTCGAGCCACCTTCACAAAAACTGGGAAGCATGGGAACTCAATAGCACCCTAACGGGCCTGGTAGTAAGGGGTAGTGCAAGGACAGGGATCAGCAGCAGGACAAGGGATCAACTAAAGAAGGCATACCACGGCAGTTTCCGAGAGACCTTGCAGCCCGCTGTGACTACCCGGCCGGTTACCTCTTGAGGAAGCGTGCTTTGCACTGTGAACTGTATTGTCACCAGTAAAGTACCCAAGTAGAGTGACAAAGTCTCTGTGTGTTTGTTCTCTAACTGCACTGCTGACAATCTACCTTCACAGTCTGCATTTCCATCAGCAGTGCACTCCTGCCCCGGAGGCCCAGCTCCACCTGCAGGGAGCTGTTCAATCAAAGCTGCAGTACCATCGCCTCCCGTAGGTCTGAGGCGGCACTGGTGTCCAGTCACCAGGATCTGCAAGTGGCATCACATGAACTTTATGCTTTATTATTTTCAAATTTTCCCCTTTTTGAAAGCAGACCACCAGGGCCACGGGTCTGGGCAGACCACCAATGACATCCCTACCACAGCAGAGGGCCCAGATACCCGAGTCCCCATACCCTGGGTACGTCAATTGCAACAGCCAATTACAGTCCATGAGCATCTGTGATTGACTGTTGCCGGTCAGTGAAGTGAATATGTATGAATCTTCATGAGCAGGAACATAAGTGAGAAGGAGAGTGGACTCAGAAGCAAGCAAGCAGCGGGAGACAATCTGTGTGTGTCTGTGTGTTTGTCAGCTTTTGAATACCATTGAAGGTGTATTCTACGTGTTTAATTTTGCCTGCCATTGATTTCAATGGGGTTCGGACATTTTGCGAACTATTAGCCGAACAATTCGGCAACCAGCCTGAATTCAATGAACCAAACTGAATTCGTACACTCGGGTGGGTGTTCGCTCACTTCTAGTAACAATCTAAACTTTTTTTAAAAGTCCAGCCGAACATTCACGAGCCTGCTCATGAATACATATTATGACTGTGCAATGTATTCCCTGCTGCACATCTTTTTTATTGTTTTGATTCCCTGTCGTAATGTAGAACTGCGAATGTCCAGAAGGCAAAATGGCGGTTCAACCATCTATTAGGTAAATGCCCAATGCACTCCATTTTTGTGCATACATTAATTTTTGCATACACTTTTAGCTGAGTTTACACATTGCAGGTGTGGGTGTTTTTCATCTAAAACTAATGCTGTTGCTGAGCTAATAATGTGCACAAGCTGAATGTATTGTAAACGAGATTGTGAACAGCTGGACGTGACAGAGATCAGGTGTTCTCCAGAGTCATCTCAACTATCACAGCGTCTGTAATATTGGCAATAATGCGAGGGGATGGAGAAATGTGTGGGCTGGAAGCCGTCCTGTGGGATGCAACAAAATTCTGTTTCATGTCTCCGCTCTTTATCTTTGCTCTTCAAATATCAATATTGTAGTGCGGTGACAGGATGGTGCTGGCGCCATTGATTAGAGCATTTGTAAAAAGCTTGCATTTGATGGAGGTGTGCTCGTCTAGGACATGAAGACTGGTGAACATAGAAGTCATCTGAGTTTAAGTGATCCTTTCTCAAATCAAATTTTTCTATTGACTGATTTGCTTAGAAGTAAGAAAAATATAAAAAGTAAAAAAATTAAAATCCACAGAAGGCAACCTCATGTTCAATATGTGATCTGTGTTTGGTGGTGACTAGCCCAGGGTATGGGGACTCGGGTATCTGGGCCCTCTGCTGTGGTAGGGATGTCACTGGTGGCCTGCCCAGACCAGTGGCCCTAGTGGTCAACTAAAAAGTGGTTGTTGAAATAGATTTTAAGTTTATCGTGACGCCACCCGCAGATTCTGGTGAGGATCACCAGTGTCGCTTCAGACCTCCGGAAGGCGATTGTACAGCAGCCAAGATGGTACAGCTCCCTGCAGATAGAGCTAGCCCTCTGGGGCAGGGATGCACCGGTAATAATGGGGATGCTGATGATGAAAATGAGCGGAGCATGGTATAGCGGAAGAAACAGATACACGGAAACTCAGTCACTCTACCGGGTACTTTATTGGAACAATGCAGATGGTGATACAGTTCACAGTGGTAAAACAGTCTTTATCCGGTCGGGTAGTCACAGTAGGGCTGCAGAGTCCCTGGAAGTCTCCCGTGGTATGCCTTCCTGGATCTAACCCGTGTCCACTGATCATGCCTGTCCTGGGGTAGCCCGTTTAATACCAGGCCTGTTGAGGTGCTCTGACAATCCCGGCTTCCACTCTCTCTCTTTCTTGGTCTGGGATTCGACCCCGGTGGGTTAATCTAGTGCAGTGCCGGGACAAGGCATTTTGGTGCCCTAGGCAGGTAAGGCAAACGGCGCCCCCCCGTGGCCACGCATTGGGCAATAAAGTCCACTTTTTTCTATTTTTTTGTGCTGTTTTTCCTTTTTTTACACTCTCTCTATTATATATTACACACACACTTGAGACTGCTGTGGGCTGAATACACAATAGCTGTATCAGTCACGGTTCTGACGATTCTTGGTGCCAGCACCAATCTGTCCACGGTGTTTCTGGAGAGCTGCAGCTTGCAGATTGCTTCAGGGTGCCCCCTTCCTGATCACCAGGGCTCCGGCATTCAGCCTGCTGAGCACTCAAACAACCCAGTCCACACTTCCAGTTAGCGGTTCATCACTTCCGGTTAGCGTTATAGAAATGAAGTTGCAACATCGTAGGATCAACGGTGTTTATTCCCTCTTCGTGTGGTCTTACATGGTGCGGGTGGGAGGACGGGGGGGTTCTCAAAGGCGATGGCCGTTTCACACCGCAAGTGGCGCTTCAACAGGCATATAGTCCACCATATGCCTGTTGACTATATGCCTGTTGAAGCGCCACCCCACAAAGAGTGAATAAACACCGCTGATTGTGTGTTGCAACTTCTTTTCTATAACGCTAAACACAATAGCTGTATATACAATAGAGAATACAGAATAGAGACAGCTGCTACCTGTATACACAATAGAGATGGCTGCGGACCGTATACACAATGGAGACTGCTGCTGGCTATACATACAATAGAGAATACACAATAGAAACTGCTGCTGGCCATACACAATAGAGAATACACAATAGAGACTACTGCTGGCCGTACGCAATAGAGAATACACAATAGAGACTACTGCTGGCCGTACGCAATAGAGATGGCTGCCAGCCATATAGACAACATCCCAACAGCTTCCCTCCATTCCGACAGCCTCCCTCCATCCTGACGGCCTCCCTCCTTCTTTCCTCCATCCTGACAGCCTCCTTCCATCCTTCCTCCATCCCGACAGCCTCCCTCCATACTTCCGCTATCCCAACAGCGATCCTCCATCCTGACAGCCTCCCTCTATCCCAATAGCCTATTCCATCCTGACAGCCTCTCTCCATCCTTCCTCAATACCAACAGCCTCCCTCCATCCTGACTGCATCCCTCCATCCTGACAGCCTCCCTGTCTCCCCACAGCCTCCCTGTCTTCCCAGTCTCCCTGTCTCCCCCTCAGCCTACCTGTCTCCCACTCAGCCTACCTGTCTCCCCCACAGTCTCCCTGTCTCCCCCACAGCCTCCCTGTCTCCCCCACAGCCTCCCTGTCTCCCCACAGTCTCCCTCACAGCCTCCCTGTCTCCCCCACAGCCTCCCTGTCTCCCCCACAGCCTCCCTGTCTCCCCCACAGCCTCCCTGTCTCCCCCACAGCCTCCCTGTCTCCCCACAGTCTCCCTGTCTCCCCCTCAGCCTACCCCATCCGCCAGTGGTCTCCACACAGGAAAGCACCGGCGCCTCTGGCGGGAGAACACTGCAGAAGGGGGAAGACACTGCAGACGGGGGGGGGGGGGAGGCGGGGGGTCAAGACACGGGGGACACTGCAGACGAGATGGGGGGGACGCTGCAGACGGGAAGGGGGGAACTGCAGACTAGATGGGGGGGACTGCAGACGAGATGGGGGGGGACACTGCAGACGGGAAGTGGGGGACACTGCAGACGGTAGGGGGGGGGAGACAATGCAGACGAGATGGGGGGGGGGGACACTGCAGACGGGGGAGGGGAACACTACAGACGGGCAGGGGGGAGACCACATCGCTGCAATTTACATTGGTTTTAATGTGCAAAATACATTAATATTTTCCATCCACATTATTAATGATGATGCAGCAATTAATCTGTAGGAAAAGGTGTTTTATTGGAACCATTGCAATGAGTACGGGAGCAGAACAGAGGCAGATAGTCAGCTCCCCTACTGTGCTCCCCCTCAGCCTCCCTGTCTCCCCCACAGCCTCCCTGTCTCCCCCACAGTCTCCCTGTCTCCCCCTCAGCCTACCTGTCTCCCCACAGCCTCCCTGTCTCCCCCACAGCCCCCTGTCTCCCCCACAGCCTCCCTGTCTCCCCCACAGCCCCCCTGTCTCCCCACAGCCTCCCTGTCTCCCCCACAGCCTCCCTGTCTCCCCACAGCCCCCCTGTCTCCCCCACAGCCTCCCTGTCTCCCCCACAGCCTCCCTGTCTCCCCCACAGCCTCCCTGTCTCCCCCACAGCCTCCCCGTCAGCCTCCCTGTCTCCCCCACAGCCTCCCTGTCTCCCCCACAGCCTCCCTGTCTCCCCACAGTCTCCCCCACAGCCCCCCTGTCTCCCCCACAGCCTCCCTGTCTCCCCCACAGCCTCCCTGTCTCCCCCACAGCCTCCCTGTCTCCCCCTCAGCCTACCTGTCTCCCCCACAGCCTCCCTGTCTCCCCCACAGCCCCCCTGTCTCCCCCACAGCCTCCCTGTCTCCCCCACAGCCCCCCTGTCTCCCCCACAGCCTCCCTGTCTCCCCCACAGCCTCCCTATCTCCCCCACAGCCCCCTGTCTCCCCCACAGCCTCCCTGTCTCCCCACACGCCCCCCTGTCTCCCCCACAGCCTCCCTGTCTCCCCACAGTCTCCCTGTCCCCCCCTCAGCCTCCCTGTCTCCCCCTCAGCCCCCTGTCTCCCCCACAGCCTCCCTGTCTCCCCCACAGCCTCCCTGTCTCCCCCACAGCCTCCCTGTCTCCCCACACACAGTCTCCCCCTCAGCCTCCCTGTCTCCCCCACAGCCTCCCTGTCTCCCCCACAGCCTCCAGCATCACTTACCATTGTGGGGAGCTGTGGATGCGGAGCAGGGGTGCCGGAGCCCGGAGGGAACATCTGCGAGTAGCTGCGGGCCTGCGGCAGCTAGCGGTGGGCGCCGCCATGTTCTTTGAGGCCGGCGCCCACTAACAGTACAGCCGGTCGGTGGAATCTGAGACTTCAACAAAATGGCCGCGGCTAATTGGAGACCGCGGCCATTGTGTAGAGGTCTCAACCTCTATTGACCGGCTGTACAGTTAGTGGGCGCCGGCCTCAAAGAACATGGCGGCGCCCACCGCTCCCTGCCGCAGCTTCTCCCCGCAACTTCAGGGCCGGGCGGCGGTGACCGGACTCCGGTCAGGCGAGAATGCGCCCTGCAGAAGATGGCGCCCTAGGCGACCGCCTAGGTTCGCCTAGCTGTCGTCCCGGCCCTGATCTAGTGTGACTGATCCCGCCAGACAGGGTGTCGGGGCTGGTAAACAAATCGTTAATGGCCAGCACTCAATCCTTGTTGTTATGATGGTGCTGTTGCGGAAAGGATCAGAGACCCTCAGTCTATTATTATAGAAATCCAAGCACTCATCGAGTCATGAATAGTTGCTTATCAAGTGGTTTATTTGAAGACATATACAGGGTAAATGGTGACAGCAAACGTTTCGGTCCCCTATTGGACCTTTATCAATACGTCACTGTGGGTCCTGGTGAGAAGGAAAGGCTAGGTTAGATGAAGTACTGGCTAGGTATGGTGGTATATTTGAGAACTTGTTGATCTTCTGAACTGGTAACTCAGTTGTGCCATCTGGGATGTTGGTTTCAGTTTATTTATAAATTTGCCTTATAAGCTGTAAGTGTATCCAGACATATGTGTACTATCTTGTTTAGGTAAAATCCTAGAGGCTCTGCCACAAGATTGGACCGTGCTGGCACACAATCTCCCGACCGCTGAGAGGTATCTATCCAAATAGGAAACCCAGGGACATTACAGTACCGGACATTGAGGAGGACAGGCTCTAAGTTTCTATCACTATAAACACGGCTTTAACACTTCAAACTGGGACTAGGATTTTACCTAAACAAGATAGTACACATATGTCTGGATACACTTACAGCTTATAAAGCAAATTTATAAGTAAACTGAAACCAACATCCCAGATGGCACAACTGAGTTAGGCTGGGGTTACACATAGAAATCCGTTTTTGGAAGTCCTTTTCATCACCAGTCCGGTTTTTTTGGGGTGCTTTTTGAGCCTCCTGCACTTCTGAACGTTTTTGGGACTTAGTCATTTTTTCATGAAAAACGCATATGCGTTAACGCATGCGTTAACGCAGGTGCCTATATGTGCTATGCGTTAACGCATGCGTTTCCCATAGGGCCCCATGTTAAAAAAAACGCATGCGTTAACGCATGCGTTTTTTAACTGATGCCAAAAACGCTGTTTACTGCGTTTTTGGCTCAAAAACGGACAGGGCAATGTTTTGAGCTCCAGAGAAAAACGCCCAGGGTGTTTATTACACCCAATGCGTTTTTCTGTCAGTTTTTGGACTTAGAAAAAAAAATTAACAAAACTGAAGCCAAAAACGGACTGAGGGCTTATGTGTGACCCCAGCCTTACTAGTTCAGAAGATCAACAAGTTCTCAAATATACCACCATACCTAGCCAGTACTTCATCTAACCCAGCCTTTCCTTCTCACCAGGACCCACAGTGACGTATTGATAAAGGTCCAATAGGGGACCGAAACGTTTGCTGTCACCATTCACCCTGTATATGTCTTCAAATAAACCACTTGATAAGCAACTATTCATGACTCGATGAGTGCTTGGATCTCTCTAATAATAAGGGGCTGGTAAACAGACCCATGACCTCCGGTGTTTTCGGACTCCCTGACCGTCTTCGGAACCGGGTGGACTGTAATATGAATTCACAAAAATTCCAATGCTACATATGTCATATCCCAATGTGATTCAGGACACATATTGAAGTTCTGTGGAGTCAAAACCTGATGCAAATAAAGACACTTTGTTTGTTTTAATTGTTGTTTTTTCTAAGGCTGTGGTCACAGTACCATTTTTCACATGCATTTTTGGAGACCTGCGTTTTCAAAAACGCATGTAAAAAACGCACCCATAGGCCCCCATGTTAAAAAACGCATGCCCTAATAGCCAAAAAGCATGTGTGACTGTCCCATACGTTTTTGGAGCATATCCAAAAACGCATGCGTTTTTGTAGAAAACGCATGCTTTTTTTGTAGAAAACGCATGCGTTTTTATAACATGGGCTCCTATGGAAAACGCATGCGTTTTTGAATGGCACTAAAAGGTACTAACTGTACATGCATTTTTGCATGCGTTTTCCATAGGAACCCATGTTATAAAAACGCATGCGTTTTCTACAAAAACGCATGCGTTTTTCAAAATGCTCAAAAAAATACTACAAGCACTATTTTTAGGTGCAGATTCAAAAACGCACCCAAAAACGCAGGGAGCCATCACACACCTTACAAAACTCATGCTGACATGAAAAAAAGCATGAGTTTTGTTAAATCACTTAAAAAAACGCATGGCAACTGTGACCACAGCCTAAAATCATAGCACCTTTTTATATCCGTAATACATTGTGAGCTTCACACACATCTCTAGAATAGCTATGAAAAGCATTGGAGATTATACAAAGTAGAATACAGTGTCCATACAACTGTTGGATACTTCAATTTCGCATGGAAGCATTCAAAGGGTTTTTTGTTCAGATTTCCATTCTGAGGGTAGGGACACACTGGTGTTAAAAAAATTGGTCCATTTATCATCCAGGAGAGTTGGATGAGTGACATCTGTTTTTTGATCCGTGTTGCATGCAACTGCTATGCGAGTGTGAGATTTTTTTCTCAGATAACATCCAAGTGCTGTCCATGTGACATCTGTTCGCTGTCTGTGTACAATGCATATTTTTTTCACAGCAGCCAGCTATTACTGTACAGTCATTTGCAGGAACATTTTACAGCATTCTGAGTTACAGAATGATAATGTATCAGTTAAAAAAACAGATGGCACTAGGATGGTCCGTGTGCTGTCCATGATTTTGTCGGACCCATTGACTTGCATTGGCGAGTCTTGTACGAGAATTGCATAATATCGCAGCATGTGGCAACTTTTTTCTCAACCAGATTCTGGATGAGAAAAAAGCGAACGACACACATTAATGTGTGGCGCCCCTGCGACCAGGGTGGCCACATAGGGAACTGCAGCCAGGTAGAAAGATAGAAAGACCCTCACAGAACACACACACACCACTAGAGGCAGCACCCAACCCGGAGCCCGGGAGTCTAGGCGGGAAAGGGGTGGTGGGTTTAGAGGAAAGTGGGTGGGGAAAAATGTAGATCAGGTGACAGAGAGCACAAATAGAGGAAAAGGAGGAGGAAGGAGTTGGTAGACCAGAGTGAGCCGAGCAACAAAGACACCAAGCAGGGAGTGACACACATCCCGGTGGGGTTGGGCTTGATGGAGATGCAGAATCCACAGAGTCACAGAAACCATGGAGAGAAAGCTTGTCCATAGTCGGTATCCCAGGGGAGTGTGAGGAAAGAGACCGGACCAGCAGTACTGGGTCCGAGGAACACCGGCAGCACCGACCAACTACGAGCGGAGTACTTTTCCCTGATTTGTGCTGGAGTCACACGGGTTAGATGGAGTCTAGTAACGCCTTGAAAGATAGGTTTACTACAGACTAGGCTTACCCGGATCCACCAGTTCGCACGGATCCAATAGCTAACACGGGTTCTACAAAGTCTACAGCAGATGCAGCTACCCAGACGCCCAGCAGTTACCTGCCAGTCCAAGCAGGGCCGGCTCCAGGTTTCTGTGGGCCCGGGCGAAAAGGTCTCAGTGGGCCCCCTTTAAGTACATATCGCGGACTATATATATATATATATATATATATATATATATATATATATATATATATATATATATTGCCGCACACTTACCACTTACCGCACGCCCCATAGACAATGCATGGGGCTTGCCGCAAACGTGCAGCAAGTGCAGCCGCTAGACGGAAAATGCGGCAGATGCGGGGTTTTTTTTACCGCAACTGCCACATTTTTAAAAAAACTCCTATGTGAAGGCAGCCTTACAGGAACAGTGACTGCCGAATCCAGCAAGAGCTGTTTCTGACAGTGAGTACCGTATATACTCGTGTATAAGCCGACCCGTGTATAAGCCGACCCCCCTACTTTTGCCCCCAAAACCTGGGAAAATCTATTGACTCGTGTATAAGCCGAGGGTGGACCCTAGCACAAGTATACAGCCCCCAGCAGTGTGGTATACACCAGTCCCAGAGGTAGATACAGCAGCCCCAGTGGTAGTATACACGCAGCCCCAGTAGTATATACAGCCCCAGTGGTAGTATATACAGCCCCAGTGGTAGTATACAGGGCCCCAGAGGTATATAGCAGCCCCAGTGGTAGTATACAGTGCCCCAGAGGTATATAGCAGCCCCAGTGGTAGTATACAGGGCCCCAGAGGTATATAGCAGCCCCAGTGGTAGTATACAGTGCCCCAGAGGTATATAGCAGCCCCAGTAGTATATACAGCCCCAGTGGTATATACAGCCCCAGTGGTAGTATAGACGCAGCCCTAGTAGTATATACAGCCCCAGTGGTAGTATATACAGCCCCAGTGGTAGTATACAGGGCCCCAGCAGTATATACAGCCCCAGTGGTATATACAGCCCCAGTGGTAGTATACAGGGCCCCAGAGGTATATACAGCCCCAGTGGTAGTATACAGGGCCCCAGAGGTATATACAGCCCCAGTGGTAGTATACAGGGCCCCAGAGGTATATACAGCCCCAGTGGTAGTATAGACGCAGCCCCAGTGGTAGTGTATACAGCCCAGTAGTAGTATATTGCAGCCCCAGCGGTAGTATACAGCAGCCCCAGTAATGCAGGGCCCCCCCAGCCTCGCTCCGGTTACCTGTAAAGCAAACTATACTTATCAATGTCCCGCTGTCCACGATCCTCCATCTTCATGCGTCTTCTTCCTGTTTCCTGTGCTCGTCGCAGGGAATTACGTCATTGCCTGCGACGAGCACAGAAACAGGAAGAAGACGCATGAAGATGGAGGATCGTGGACGGCAGCGGCGAGCGGGCGCGGACAGCGGGACATTGATAAGTATAGTTTGCTTTACAGGTGACCGGAGTGAGGCTGGGGGGGCCCTGCATTACTGGGGCTGCTGTATATATACAGCACTGACTCACGTATAAGCCGAGGGGGGTACTTTTCAGCCCAATGTTTGGGCTGAAAAACTCGGCTTATACGCGAGTATATACGGTATATTACACATTGTTAGGAGCGGGCTAAAATGCGATTGCATTCCCTTGCGCCTTTTAAAAATACCCTTCAAATGCAAAATGTTGCATTTTTGTGCGTCTGAGGATGCTTGGTATATACACGAGCATTCTCAAGCACACAAATAATGCAAGCAGCTCAATGGAGCCGCACTGCCATATGGTGGCACCGCAGCCAGGCGGAGTGTCTGGCCGTCTGGATCTCTCTTTCTCCTCACCTTTCTTCTCGCCGCTCCGGTCTCCTCCGGTCGCTCTGCACATATCAGCACAGTGATGACATCGTGCCCCTCCATGCTGAGCTGCAGAATGCAGACAGCGGCAGAAGAGACTCTGGAGAAGAATGCTGCTGGCAAAGGTGGCTGAGACTATAGGAGCGGAATCCGCGGGGGGCTACCACTGGTACACATACTTCGTACACACGCGGCTCTGCTTCGTACACCTCATACACACGCGGCTCTGCTCCATACACCTCGTACACACATGGCTCTGCTCTGTACACTTCGTACACACGCGGCTCTGCTCCGTACACCTCGTACACACTCGGCTCTGCTCCGTACACCTCTTACACACTCGGCTCTGCTCCGTACACCTCGTACACACACGGCTCTTCTCCGTACACCTCGTACACACACGGCTCTGCTCCGTACACCTCGTACACACACGGCTCTGCTCCGTACACCTCGTACACACACGGCTCTGCTCCGTACACCTCGTACACACACGGCTCTGCTCCGTACACCTCGTACACACACGGCTCTGCTCCGTACACCTCGTACACACACGGCTCTGCTCCGTACACCTCGTACACACACGGCTCTGCTCCGTACACCTCGTACACACACGGCTCTGCTCCGTACACCTCGTACACACACGGCTCTGCTCCGTACACCTCGTACACACACGGCTCTGCTCCGTACACCTCGTACACACACGGCTCTGCTCCGTACACCTCGTACACACACGGCTCTGCTACATTCACACTGTAAATCCCTCCTGACCCCACACATAACCTTCACCTAATTGCTATACACCTAGTACACACTCACCTCTGCTACATTCACACTGTAAATGCCTCCTGACCTCACACAAACTTCACCTTATTTGAGTATCATTCATGGCCAGCACTGTCCTGGATACACTGAGGAGCTGATCATGAGACCCCTGACTCCTCCCCATCCATTGACATCATCACAGGTCCTGTAAGCACACTAGCACAGTGTGTGCACTGCAGCTCTGTCGGCTCCCGTGGAGGGGGAAGGAGGGAGACCTCCGGTGCTGCAGCCTGCAGGAGCCTGAAAATGACCCCCAGCTGCCCCTGGATATGGCTCTGGCTGTGGGGGCAGTGCTCAGGGGCCCCTGAGGCTAGGGTCACACTTGCATTGTGACCCTAGCCTTAAGCAAGTATTGTATGTTGCAACGCTGCTATGCGCTGGAGGCAGCCCATAGAAACCCGACGTTTACCATGACAACCAATGGTTGTCAATGTAAACTGCGGGTTTCTATGGGCTCAGTTGCTGGCAGCGCATAGCGTTAAACGCTCTGCGCTGCAGCAGACAATACTTGCGTCAGGCTAGGGTCACAACACAAGTGTGACCCTAGCCCTCAGGGGGCCCGGTGGGCCCCCTCCAAGCTGTCGGGCCCCGGCACTTGCCCGGGTACGCCGGGTGCTGACGCCGGCCCTGAGTCCAAGCCCTGCAAGAGCTGGAACTGTTTCCCAGGAGAGCTCCACAAGTGCTTCCATGGAAAGTGGAGAAAAAGGAACAGAAGTGAAGACCCGGAACCTGCTGTACCAGAACTGTAAATGTGAATGTGATTGATCCTTGATGGCCCCATCCCAATCCTGAGTGAATTATAGTCTTTTCCCCTGTTTGTCTCTTATATGTTTGATGAACATTTGATGCCATGGAGAGTGACTTGGTATAAACTTCCCTGTATATAGTTGAGCACACAGTATGCTCCCAATTGGTTTTAAGACCAATCTGCACTTTTAAGACTGTGCCTAGAACCTTGAACTGAACTTGCCCTGTGACCATGGTGGCCACATAGGGAACTGCAGCCAGGTAGAAAGATAAACGGTTTGTACAACAAACACCCTCACAGAACACACACACCACTAGAGGCAGCACCCAACCCGGAGCCCGGGACTCTAGGCGGGAAAGGGGTGGTGAGTTTAGAGGAAAGTGGGTGGGAAATATTGTAGATCAGGTGACAGAGAGCACAAATAGAGGAAAAGGAGGAGGAAGGAGTTGGTAGGCCAGAGTGAGTCGAGCAGCAAAGACAACAAGCAAAGAGTGATACACATCCCGGTGGGGTTGGGCTTGAGGGAGATGCAGAATCCACAGAGTCACAGAAACCATGGAGAGAAAGCTCGTCCATAGCCGGCATCCCAGGGGAGTGTGAGGAAAGAGACCGGACCAGCAGTAGTGGGTCATAGGAACACGGCAGCACCGACCACCTACAGGCGGAGAAGTTTTCCCTGATTTGTGCTGGAGTCACATGGGTTAGATGGAGTCTGGTAACGCCTTGGAAGATAGGGTTACTGCAGACTAGGCACACACCAGAGTGTCGGCTCTGAGGGGAACAGAGACTCCATACCGGCTTCCCAGATTAACCGACGGGGAGCTCTAACTCCAGGTTGGAGTTCCCACAACAAGGGTTGAAGGCACAGCAGCAACCAGGAGGACCCACAAGGGTCCGATCTACCGCCATACAACCCGGGGAGACAACAGAGAGAGAAACAACAGCCTGGAAGGACGTAGAAGGAGTGAGGTGTCTCAGAGTGACAGACTGGCTGCAGAGGGTTTGAGTGCACCTAGGGTTAACTGCACTGTGAACTATTAAGAACTGAACTGTAACGTGAGCTGTGTTAACTGTGAAGAACTGACAAGTAAACTCGGTGAACCCTGTCTGAGTGTCCGTGTTTGATTCCAGGTATATTGAACTGTGCATCATACCTTTTATCCTGTTAGGAGCAGCTCGACCCGCGGCGGGCTCATCCATCTGGCTGCAGCCCCATCATCCATCCATGCTCCTGGCAGAGCAGTGCTGCAGCGGTCGTCCCATTACTGACCACAACCCGTGGGTGGCATCACAACAAACGTTATCCCTTGTAAATACCCCCTTTTACTTGTGAGAACCCGGGACACGGTCCGGACCAGGACCTCTGTGGCATCCCCAGCAGTAACCCGGTCCGGTACCGAGTACCCCGTCCCAGTGGGCTCCACAAATGTGTTCTCAATCACTCTGTAACATTGGTCCGAGTGCAATGCTAGATTTTCTCGCATTGCACTCATCCGATTTTCATACCAGCGTGTCCCTACCCTAACAATTAGGTCTCTGTAGGAAGAAATTGTTCTGTAAGGCTGGAATCACACTGGTGTGTAAAAAAACGGTGCCATTGACGTATCTGAGAATCGGACAAGTGTCGTTCGAGTTTTGGTCCATTTTGCATCCAACTGCGATGTGACTGTCCGACATTTTCTTGGATCACATCCGAGTGCCGTCCGTGTGTAATGTGATTTTAACATGGCATTTCTCATGCTGTATAACGTGAGAAAAGAGTTGACAGAATAGAGTGATTGACTACAATAGACAGATAGATGCTATAATAGCTAGATCGTGTTCACCTGTCTCACACTGCTACTTAAGGGGCCGCCCATTAAGCTAATTACATATTCACTGGACTGTCAGACAAACAGCCAATCAGAGAAGCTTACACTGTTTGAGAGCTTCTGTGATTGGCTATTGTAGTTAGACTGGATTTCCTCAATCTGGAGGGTGATTCTGCTTGGTTGCCATACTCATTAGTGTAGGGAAACCAACCTGGCCTTATAGGGTGTGAAATTAATAAAAAAAATTTTTTCAAAAAATGCATTGGGGTTCGCAGCAATTTTAAGTCTAGCCTGATGAAAGCAGACAGCTATGAGCTGCCACCTTCAGCTGCCTAATTTTCCCTTGGCTGGAAAAAAAAATGTGTGGGCTTCGCCCGAATTTTCAATGCCAGCCATGGTAAAACGAGGCAGCTGAGGGCTCGTATTCCCAGTGAGGTGAGAGCCCATTGCTATAGGCCCCCCTAAGCTAAAGAACAACAGCCCACAGTCGCCCCTGAAAATGGCGCATTAATAATAAGAGCCATTTCCATGCACCTTACCAGGTTCTTCCAGCGGACCCGGTGGCGGTGGCACGCTGGGTAATAAAGGGGTTAATACCAGCTTTATTATACAAGCTGGTATTAAGCCCAAGATTCCTAATGTCAGGGCAAGTTTGACAAGGCCATTAAGAATTTCCAATAATGGGTTAAAAAAAAAAGACACCACACAAAATAAAAAGTATTTATTAGAAATAAAGACATAGACACCCTTAGGGACTCCATCTTTATTACTCCCCTTTACAGCTCTCCAGGATCCTGGTCTTCTTTATTCTCTTTTCTTTCTTCTGACTTCTTTCTTCTCCAAATGTTCAACTCTGCTACATCACAAAGCAGGAGGAGGAAGAACGCTTCCACCCCCTGCTCTGTGATCACTGAATGAGCAGAGACAGTGGCGGGTCAGCTATGACGTCATTGTTGACACCGTTGCTATAGTAACATAATAAGCAGTTACTATAGCAACAATGCCCATGGTGAGAGAACAGCGGCTCCTGAGTGAGCAGCTCATACAGGAGCCGCAGGAGTTAAGGCCCTGCTTACCGTAGCTGCTTACCGATAACAGCAGCGCCAGCAAGCAGGGAGTTAACTCTGCTGTCACCGTTGCTCCTCTATGTGCAGCTCGTACTGAATTTTTACTTGCATTGCAGTCGTCTGATTTTCACGCCAGTGTGTCCGTACCCTTATAGGGTAAATTCACACTAGCAAACACAGAAACAAATTGTCCGGGATCCAGGAAAAAATTGACACTTTTTCATCTGTACTGTCATCAGTGGAGTATCGACAATGGCGGCAGACCACGCAGCCGTTATGGAGCCTATGATAAAGGGGAGCCCGGTGCCAGCCCCGACATTGGATCTCAGTGCAACGGGCGAGATGACATCATTAAAATGCTCCGATGGTGCTGAAATGTGCAGAGTTGCAGACCTCTCACCACGGAGACCGGAACAGCAGGGAAATATGATAGGTGGATACTTTTTTTTGTTTTAAATCAGTTAGTAAACTGGTGACCAAAATACTATATGGATAACTATGCAATGCATTACACTATCTGGAGGACTATTCGGGGTGCATTATACTATTTGAAATACAATTAGGATTGCATTATACTATTTAGAGGACTATTTGGGGTGCATTATAATATATGGAGAACAATTGAGGGCCTTAATGAAGAACTATGCGGTTGAGATGCAAATGGGACAAGTTTGTTTGTATGTGTTAATTAGATAGGTATCCAGTCCACAGAATAGGTAATCAATTTGTTTCTTTGCCTACAAAATGAACTACAGTATGAAGGAGCACAAGGTTTATTCAAATTCAAATCTGTTCTTGCATAAGTGGAATAAACCAGCAGAAACTGGACCTGATGACTTATTATCAGGCCCAGGAATGTGTGAAAAACAAGCTAACTGTGTAATGTTCCCATGATGTGATCATGAGCTGGAAAATTACTAGAATTACTAGTACGCATGTCTGTACATTGACAGCCACGTAGTTAGAACGTATGTAAACAATATTTTGTATATACACTAGGAGCTCTCAGAGGAAGACGGGATTTTTATTTGGAGTCCGGCAGACATGTCAGCATTAAGCTCTTCCCTTTTTCCTCCTGATATATCGTATTGAAAATTCTGCGATCGCGGAGTGACGCTTCAATAACTGGTGATGGATTAATGCTTTACTCTTTTTATGAACGTTAATGCTTTAACCCCATAACGACGGCCTAACGCCCAGAGACGTCGGAAAAAATGGGTACTTATGCCTGGCTGACGTCTGTAGACGTCAGCCAGGGAAAGTGCTCTAGCGCCCCCCAGTGGTCAAAAATCTCCGGGGTTTCAGCTACCGGGGGTAGCTGAGACCCCCAAGATTATGAATCGGGGGCTTTTTTTAACATCACCGGTAATGTGATGACCGGTAAGCACCGTTTACCGGTCATCACATTACAAAAAATGAGACTGCCGGTAAAAAATGCTTTCACTTTCATCCGACGTGAAAACACACGTCGGATGACAGTGAAGCATTAACCCCTAAGTGTCCTAAGACCCCCGGTACCGGGGATCTTCCTCCCACCCCCACCCCTCCCCCGATCTGTCTCAAAATGGCGGCGGCGGGCGCTAAAACCCGCCACCGCTGCTGCATCTCCATGTGATCTGACATGTCATACATGTCAGATCGCATGGAAATGTCAGTGCTGGTGCCCGACAGCCTCCTCCTGTGCCCATCAGCCTCATTCTGTGCCCAATGCCCATCAGCCCCCTCCGGTTCCCCCCACGTTCCTCCTGCCCAGCTCGCTCCTTCGTCCTCCCTCCTCCTCCTCCCCCTCTCTAAAACAGCGCCGCAGCGCTCAGGAACCGCCGGCTGCCCCCTCCTGCACAATCCTCCCCGATGTGACATGTCACACATGTCACATCGGGGAGAGATCTAATGCACCCTGGCCCCCTGCCCCCTGTTTCTAACAGCCCCCTCCCCCCCCGGTCATCCCCCGATCTCACCTGTCTTCATCTCCCTGGAGCGGCTCCTTCTTCTCCTGGCTCCCTGTGCTGTCTGCCGGCTTCATGCGCAGACAGAGCAGATAATGCTCTGTCTGCTAATAGACAGTTCATGACCTCAGTGAGGTCATGGCTGGTCAGGATCCTTTGTTCACAAAGGGTCAATTGTGATCCCATGATGGGATCACAATTGACCCTTTGTGAACAAAGGATCCTGACCTAACATGACCTCATTGAGATCATGAGCTGTCAGTCTAATCACAGACAGTGCAGTCTCTGCATAGACTGACAGCTCATGATCTCAATGAGGTCATGTTAGGTCAGGATCCTTTGTTCACAAAGGGTCAATTTTGATCCCATGATGGGATCACAATTGACCCTTTGTGAACAAAGGATCCTGACCTGACATGACCTCACTGTGATCATGAGCTGTCAGTCTAATGACAGACAGTGCAGTCTCTGCATAGACTGACAGCTCATGATCGCAGTGAGGTCATGTCAGGTCAGGATCCTTTGTTCACAAAGGGTCAATTGTGATTTCATGATGGGATCACAATTGACCCTTTGTGAACAAAGGATCCTGACCTGACATGACCTCACTGCGATCATGAGCTGTCAGTCTATGCAGAGACTGCACTGTCTGTGATTAGACTGACAGCTCATGATCGCAGTGAGGTCATGTCAGGTCAGGATCCTTTGTTCACAAAGGGTCAATTGTGATCCCATCATGAAATCACAATTGACCCTTTGTGAACAAAGGATCCTGACCTGACATGACCTCACTGTGATCATGAGCTGTCAGTCTAATGACAGACAGTGCAGTCTCTGCATAGACTGACAGCTCATGATCGCAGTGAGGTCATGTCAGGTCAGGATCCTTGGTTCACAAAGGGTCAATTGTGATTTCATGATGGGATCACAATTGACCCTTTGTGAACAAAGGATCCTGACCTGACATGACCTCACTGCGATCATGAGCTGTCAGTCTATGCAGAGACTGCACTGTCTGTGATTAGACTGACAGCTCATGATCGCAGTGAGGTCATGTCAGGTCAGAATCCTTATTTCACAAAGGGTCAATTGTGATCCCATGATGGGATCACAATTGACCCCTGTGTGAACCAAAGATCCTGACCTGCCATGACCTCACTGAGGTCATGAACTGTCAGTCTGTTAGCAGACAGAGCAGTCTCTGCATAGACTGACAGCTCATGATCTCAGTGAGGTCATGTTAGGTCAGGATCCTTGGTTCACAAAGGGTCAATTGTGATCCATGATGGGATTACAATTGACGCTTTGTGAACCAAGGATCCTGACCTGATATCATCCTACTGAGGTCATGACCTGTCATTCTCCTGGAAGAATGCCAGATTTTATAGCATATGGGGGACGCCCCCATATGCTGTAAAAGACTGAAAATCATCGAGGGACCTCCCACTGGACTACGTCGGACCTTCCTGCTGGACTACGTCGGACCTTCCTACTGGACTACGTCGGATGCCAAAGAATAATAAAGATGGGGTCTAAATAGTGTCTGTGTGTTTTTTCTAATAAAAATATTTTTTTCTGTCTTGTGTCTTCTTTACAATTTACTAGGGATTCTTAATGGCCCGGTCTAATATTGGCCAGACATTAAGAATCTCGGGCTTAGTACCAGCTGCAAAAAAAGCTGGCATTAACCCCTTATTACCCAGTCTGCCACCGCTACACGGCAGCTGGAAGAGCTGGATACAGCGCCAGAAAATGGCGCTTCTATGAATGCGCCATTTTCTGGGGCGGCTGCGGACTGCAATTCGCAGCGGGGGGGGCCCAGAAAGCTTGGGCCTCCCTACGCTGAGGATTCCAGCCCCCAGCTGCCTAGTTGTACCTGGCTGGCCCAAAAATGTGGCGAAGCCCACGCCATTTTTTTTTTTATTATTTCAAGAAATAATTAAAAAAACAATAGGGCTTCCCTATATTTTTGGTTTCCAGCCAGGTAAAACTAGGCAGAAGGGGTTGGTGGCAGCCCGTAGCTGCCTGCTGTACCTGGCTGGACCAAAAATATGGCGAAGCCCCACGTCGTTTTTTTTTTTAAATTTAATAAAGAAATACTAAAAAAAAAGCAGGAGAGGAGACGACCAGGACACGGTGTCTCCGTATCTTGTGCACATGCTCTAAAAGTGAGAAATTGTGTGAAAAAAAGAAAATGTTCAATATGACTTTATCAAATTTTGTGAAGTAGCTGTAAGTTCAAAATGCTCACTATACTCCTAGATATAATCCTTGAGGCGTCTAGTTTCCAAAATGGGGTGACTTGTGCGGAAGCTCCAATGTTTAGGCACATAGGAGCCCCCCATATGCGACATGGTGTCCGCTAACTATTGGAGCTAATTTTCCATACAAATTGTTAGCAGACACCATGCCGCATATGGAGAGCCCCTGTGTGCCTAAACATTGGAGCTCCCCCACAAGTGACCCCATTTTGGAAACTAGACCCACCAAGGAACATATCTAGATGCATAATGAGCACTTTCAACCCCCAGGTGCTTCACAAATTAGTCCGTAAAAAGGAAAAAAAGAAGATTTTGTGGAAAAAAAGTACTTTTTCATTTTTACGGATCAGTTTGTGAAGCACCTGGGGGTTCAAAATGCTCACTATGCATCTAGATAAGTTCCTTGGGGCGTCTAGTTTACAAAATGGGGTCACTTGTGGGGGAGCCCCAATGTTTAGGCACATAGAGTCTCTTCATACGTGACATGGTGTCAACTAACAATTGGAATTGTAAGCGCATACCATGTCATGTATGGAGAGCCCCTGTGTGCCTAAACATTGGAGCTCCCGCACAAGTGACCCCATTTTGGAAACTGGACCCCCCAAGGAACTTATTTAGATGCATAGTGAGCGCTTTGAAACCCCAGGTGCTTCACAAATTGATCCGTAAAAATGAAAAAGTACTTTTTTTTTTTCACAAAAATCTTTTTTTCCTTTTTACGGACTAATTTGTGAAGCACCAGGGGGTTGAACGTGCTCACTGTGCATCTAGATATGTTCCTTGGGGGGTCTAGTTTCCAAAATGGGGTCACTTGTGGGGGAGCTCCAATGTTTAGGCACGCAGGGCTCTCCATACGTGACTTGGTGTCCGCTAACAATTGGAGCTAATTTTCCATTCAAATTGTTAGCGGACACCATGTCGCGTTTGGAGAGCCCCTGTGTGCCTAAACATTGGAGCTCCCCCACAAGTGACCCCATTTTGGAAACTAGACCCCCCAAGGAACGTATCTAGATGCATAGTGAGCACGTTGAACCTTCTGGTGCTTTACAAATTGATCCATAAAATTTAAAAAGTACTTTCTATTCCACAAAAATGTTCTTTTTTCATTTTTACGGATTCATTTGTGAAGCACCTTGGGGTTCAAAGTGCTCACCACCCATCTAGATAAGTTCCTTGGGGGGTCTAGTCTCCAAAATGGGGTCACTTGTGGGGAAGCTCCAATGTTTAGGCACACAGGGGCTCTCCATACGTGACTTGGTGTCCGTTAACAATTGGAGCTAATTTTCCATTCAAATTGTTAGCGGACACCATGTCGCGTTTTGAGAGCCCCTGTGTGCCCAAACTTTGGAGCTCCCCCACAAGTGACCCCATTTTGGAAACTAGACCCCCCAAGGAACGTATCTAGATGCATAGTGAGCACGTTGAACCTTCTGGTGCTTTACAAATTGATCCGTAAAATTTAAAAAGTACTTTCTATTCCACAAAAATTTTCTTTTGTCCTCAATTTTTTCATTTTCACATGAGCAACAGGATAAATTTCATCCTAAAATTTGTTGGGCAATTTCTCCTGAGTACACCGATACCTCATATGCAATCATAAACCACTGTTTGGGCGCACGGCAGGGCTCAGAAGGGAAGGAGCGCCATTTGACTTTTTGAATGGTAAATTAGCTCCAAAAGTTAAACTGCGCTCCCTCCCTTCTGAGCCCTGCCGTGCGCCCAAACAGTGGTTTATGACCACATATGATGTATCGGTGTACTCAGGAGAAATTGCCCAACAAATTTTAGGATCCATTTTATCCTGTTGCCCATGTGAAAATGAAAAAATGTAGGCTAAAGGGACATTTTTGTTGGAAAAATTAAAATGTCCATTTTTTATTTCCACTTTGCTTTAGCTGCTGTGAAGCACCTGAAGGGTTAATAATCTTCTTGAATGTAGTTTTGAGTAGCTTGAGGGGTGCAGTTTTTGGAATGGTGTCACTTTTGGGTGTTTTCTGTCATGTACACCCCTCAAAGTGACTTCAAATGTGATGTGGTCACAAAAAAAATGGTTTTGTAAATTTTGCTTGAAAAATGAAAAATTGCTGATGAACTTTGAACCCTTATAACTTCCTAACAAATTTATTTTTTTTTTCCAAAATTGTGCTAATGTAAAGTAGACATGTGGGAAATGTTATTTATTAACTATTTTGTGTCATATAACTCTCTGGTTTACCAGAATAAAAATTCAAAATTTGAAAATTGCTAAATTTTCAAAATTTTTCGCCAAATTTTTTATTTTTTCACAAATAAACGCAAAAATTATTAACCTAAATTTACCACTAACATGAAGCCCAATATGTCACGAAAAAACAATCTCACAATCGCTAGGATCCGTTGAAGAGTTCCAGAGATATAACCTCATAAAGGGACAATGGTAAGAATTACAAAAAACGGTCTGGTCATTAAGGTGGAAATTGGCTCAGTCACTAAGGGGTTAAACCACATGTAGTAAATTATTATTTTAACTAAATGAACTTTAATATCTTGTCTTATCTTAAAAACTGTGTAACAGTTGTGCCTTATCAGTGTGGCACCCTAGGGTTCATGTGCCACAGTAACATCACAAAGGGCTAACTCCCCACACAACCCACAACACTACACTAGCGCCTCCAGGCCAGAAGGGGGAGCAAAAGCTGCTTCCCTGTATATTCTGGTGTGGAGAGGAAGTGGCAGTTAGCTCAGTGCGGGGCAGCACTGAGAGAAGAAAGGACCTGGGTGTAAAATAGCTGTTTTAGGCTCACCCCACGGTCCACTGTCCAGTTCCAGGCCGAGCCAGGGTCTGAGGAAAAGGAGAAGCAGAGGAACACACCTGGGACACCGAGTTACCCTAAACTCACTCCTGAGGAGCGCACAGAACGGATACCGGATCCGATGCTGTGCTTGACACAAACAGTACAGTGAACACCAGATGAGTGAAGATCCCACATCTTCACTGTACCACAGCGAAGTAACACGGCGGGGTCAGGAACATAAAGATAAGACTTAAGTTGCCTAGCAAGTTGGTATCCGTGAGGGAGACAGGGCCGGCAGCTTAGCTAAAGCGGCAGCAGGGCCACACACACACAGCACAGGAGTAGGAAGCCAAGGACCTGGACAGGGTGGGAAGCAACCCGGCTCCGATATAGACTCCGTGGACAGTACTCTGCTGAATTTCATCTACAGTAAAGACTTGGAAAACTACATAACCGTGAGTCTGTGTAATCCTTGCGCTTGAGCCCTACTCCCACTCACAAACTGTTATCATCATTACTGCCCCAGGGAACCCGTGGAGAGCCGTTACATCACAAGCTGCCATCCATCATCCCTGGAGGTTCTGCAGCAGCGGTGGTCACCCTGACCACATACCACGGGTGGCGTCACGACTCTATTGCCCGTAAATAACCCCCAACCTTTCTTGTGGGCTCAGGACACGGTCCGGACCAAGACCGCTGTGATAAACCCCATGATACCCCGGTCCGGTACCGAGTACCCCATCCCAGTGGGCTCCACAACTTGGCGCCACGAACAGGATGGACCCGGTCCAACAGAACCCGACTCCGCGTGCCTAAAACTCGTGATTTGGACTGTTCTACTAAAATATGGGCATTATGGTGGCCATAGGAGCCTGAGGCCATGTGCAGAGGAGGCGTGCCAAGACCTCCCATCGTGGGCAAGGCCGGTCCAGAGCGGGAAAAGAAAGGCCCACCCTGGCTCCCCTTAACTCCGGGGGAGCCAGCCATCAATCCAAAAGAAGAACCTCTGCCCCAAACTGCAGTGCCCAATGATGATAGGGTGGGAGCAGAAAAGAATACCCAAAGAAGGTGGGGCAAGAAACAAGATGGTGTGCAACAGCCTATGCGAAACATCCGGACGGAAGAGCAGGACGCCAGGCTGAGTGGTGCTATTGGAAGACCCGAGTTGATCCTGACGGGCTCACAAGAATTAATAGTGGAGGAAACCGGAGGGGGAGAGATACCTGGTGACCGAGTAACCATGGCAGAAGGCGGCAGAAAGGTTCCGGAGATCCTAGACACCCGGCAGGGTGTATTGAGGTTGTTGCCCCACCAACCAACACGGGTGCGTGCTGAATTCAGAACCCGGATTCAGATTGATTGTAGCCAGTACCAGCAGTTCCTGACCGTGCAGCCCAGCTGGGCTCATGCCTCTGATATTATCAGGAACAGGGAGAAGCAAGCGCTGGAGAACTGGTAGATGTGTCTGTACCCGAGGCTGTTCCCCAGATGACTATCAACATGTCTGACCCTCTCGGAGTCCTGGAGGAGGGATGCCTGCAGTTACCGGAGCCGCTGATCCTGGCCCCTGCATCCTTGGAGGTGAGAAAAGAACAGCTCCATTGTTTGTGGGAGCATAGTGAGCAAGAAGATGACATGATAGGCTTCTCTGGGGATCCTGCAGCTGGAACAGGTCCTGTAGAGGTGGTGACTAGGGACGAATACCTGCGGAGGTGCACTTGGAGATAGGAGAAAAAGTTGAAGAATCCAATTGGCATACCCTACGTCAACAGCAGTATCTCCAAGTACAAGAGTGCGTAGAGAAAAGTCTCCAGCAAGCTAGAGAAAGACAAGAGAGAACCTTTAACCGACATGCTCTAGCAACCCCATTACAACCTGGTGAGCAAGCTCTCAAGAGAAAGAGACGCACCAACAAATTGGATAATCAGTGGGAAACCCACCCATATACAGTCTTACCATCAAATTTAGACAATGCCAAAGTGTGTCTAATCAACAAAGACGAAGGACGGACGTCAGCAGTTGTGTCAAGAGACCATCTCAAACCATGTCCTGAAACCCTGAAGACACCAGAAGTAACCTTACCCGTACAGGTCCAACCTGTCAGGAAAGAAGAGGATGTGTTCCATACCGTCTTAGGAGATTTCCCCAAAACATGGCCAAATTACTACGGAGCAGTTGTAGCTCCCATGATTTCTTTCCCTCCAATGGTAGAACCAATACCAGAACTCGTACCACAAGAAGTCCCAAGACATGAAGAACTGGAAGTTGGGCCTGAAGAGGAAGAACCAATTCCTGGTCCCAGTGAGCTTGCCAGTCCTATTGTCAGATCTTCATCCTCAATAGTAACAGATACTTTAAATAGGTACATTTCCTCCCACACCATTAGGCTAAGTACACCCAGTACACCAGCATTACACAGACCACAGCGTAGTACCCAGCGTCAGATACCAGCTAGGTACAAGGAATAGAGTGTGGAATCACATATAAAATGTAAATATGTTTATTATAAAGTTAAATAGAACCCAGTAAAGTGTAAGTGCACGAAAAAGGGTGAGAGTAGCATGGTGTTAGGTGGCAGCCACCGAGTGTAAGAACTTGGCCTCTTATGCGGTGACCCGAGGGCTTAGGAGCCTACTGTACTTAAACCAGAGACACCCGTAGAAACTTGTTTATATTAGTTTGCAACGTTAAATGCTCAGTACCTACAGAGACTATCCTGTATGAACTACTTACATATTCCTGGACATTTTATTCTTTATTAACCATGGACCATACTTACCACGGAACTGGTTGTGGTAAAGACTAGTTGTATATAGTTACCAGCCCCGGAGGCAATAGACTAAACCCCCGTAAGGACTGATTTGTTTTGAACTCTTTTTGACCGTCAGTGGTTTTTGTATATTTTTATTTTTAAGACTCTGTAAATATTAATTGTATTGAAATGTTGTTTGTTTGTTTTTCCACAGTCCCAGAGTACTGTTCTTTACTAAGGGGGAATGTGGCACTCCAGGGTTCATGTGCCACAGTAACACCACAAAGGGTTAATTCCCCACACAACCAACAACACTACACTAGCGCCTCCAGGCCAAAAGGAGGAGCTAATGTTGCTTCCCTATTTATTCTGGTGTGGAGAGAAAGTGGCAGTTAGTTCAGTGCGGGGCAGCACTGAGGGAAGAAAGGACCTGGGTGTAAAAGAGCTGTTTTAGGCTCACCCCATGGTCCACTGTCCAGTTCCAGGCCGAGCCAGGGTCTGAGGAAAAGGAGAAACAGGGCCGGAAGCCTAGCCAAGCGGCAGCATGGCCACACACACACAGCGCAGGAGTAGGAAGCAACCCGGCCCGATACAGGCTCCGTGGACAGTACTCTGCTGAATGTCATCTACAGTAAAGACTTGGAAAACTACAAAACCGTGAGTCTGTGTAATCCTTGCGCTTGAGCCCTACTCTCCCTCACAAACTGTTATCATTACTGCCCTGGGGACCCAGGCTTTGCCCGTGGAGAGCCGTCACATCACACGCTGCCATCCATCATCCCCGGAGCTTCTGCAGCAGCGGTGGTCACCCTGACCACATACCACAGGTTGCGTCATGACTATCCCCTGTAAATAACCCCCAATCTTTACTTGTGGGCTCTGGACACGGTCCGGACCAAGACCGCTGTGATAACTCCCGTGATACCCCGGTCCGGTACCGAGTACCCCATCCCAGTTGGCTCCACATTAGCATATTAGTGAGTGAGATGCAGAATAAATCTAAAGCAGGTAAGACAGCAGTATGCATTACAATATATTGAGGACTATGCGGTATGCATTATACTATATTGAGAATGATGAGCATGCATTATAATATATAGAGGATTATGGGGGATTAGGGATGAGCGAGTCTACTCGTTACTATTTGTTACTTGGCGAATAACACGGTACTCGCTCTACTCATTACTCTGCGAGTATCCTTGCGATTACTCGCACAGTAACGAGTCCAATGTAAATTAAGGGAAATGCAATTCCTCTGCTGCTGGACCCTATAAAGAGGTCTTGCAGCAGAGGAAAATTCCCCATTTCATTGTATAAAAGCCAGCAGTAAAAAGCCGCTGGCTTTTAAACAATGCTGACAGCTTCCCTGCCGCCTGACAGCAGGATCCTCCGCTCCCCCCACCGCCTCCCCACCCTATCCTAACTTAGGATGGGGGGGAGTCGGAGGATCCTGCTGTCAGCAGTAGCTGGCACTATTGTGCGGGGGGGGGGGTGTCGGTTCATTCACCGTCCTCCTCTTCTTCTGTGTCTTTGCTTTGCAACAGCAGCCGCACAGAACGGCGGCGGCTGCAAAGCACGGCGCGGCTGCAAGCACGGCCGCTGTCACAGCATTAAGTGAAAACCGGATTCTCCTGGATTGCCCCGGTCCGGTGCAATTCGGGACCATAGAGCCCCATGTTATGGGGCGCCGAATTGCACCTGCCGGGTACAAGTCGGGACAATCTGGTTTTCAAAACCGGATTCTCCTGGATTGTACTGGTCCGGTGCAATCCGGCGCCCCATGACATAGGGCTTTAGGGTCCCGGATTGCACCGGACCAATCCGGTTTTCAATCCGGTTTTCTATTTTTGACCTTCCCGCCTGGATTTTCAAATGAACAGCTGACTCAAGTCAGCTGTTCATTTGAAGTAGCAGTGCTGGCATGGTTCATGTGAGTTCATGCTTGCTTGCATGAACTTACATCAACTTTCCCAGGGTGCACAGCTCTGCTACATCTCTGGTGGAGGTTCTCCACCAGAGATGTAGCAGAGCTAAAGAAGAACCCTGGATTGGACTACGTCGGACAGAAGAGAGTTTTTTTAAAATAAAGATGGAGTCCCTAAGTGTCTTTTTGTTTTCACTAGAAATTCATGGCGGTAATGTCTACTATTGGCGTGACCGCCATGAATTTCGGGCTTAGGGCCAGCTGATAACAAAAAGCTGGCCCTAACCCCGTTATTACCCAGTGAGCCACCACACCAGGGCCCTGGAAGAGTTGGGTTCAGCACCAGAAAATGGCGCTTCAATGAACGCGCCATTTTCTGGGGCGGCTGCGGGCTGCCATTCGTATGGTTTAAAAGCCAGCGGCGTTTTACCGCTGGCTTTTAAACAATGAAAAGGGGAATTGCAGGTTTTTCCTCTGCTGCAAGACCTCTTTATAAGGTCCAGCAGCAGAGGAATTACTCGCAATTACTCGGTTCCCCATTGACTTACATTGAACTCGCTAGACTCGTAACGAGTACCTGAGTATCAGGACCTACTCGTTACGAGTCTAGAGAGTCTGAGTATTTTAGTACTAGCTCATCCCTATGGGGGATGCATTATACTGTATGAAGGGTTATGAGGGGGCTGCATTATACTATATGGAGGACTATAGGGGATGTATATAGAAAGCCATGTGGGGGCCATTGAGATATTTTTTGAGCAATATGGGGACAATATAACATTTTGGGGGCTATATAGAGGCAATTAAACTATTATTAGGGTTATATGATGGCCATTATAATGAAGCTATTTGAGGGTGTTGTTATAATTTATGTAGGGTTATTTGAGGCCATTATAAAGCATGCAAGGAATTATACAGTGTGAAAGTTTTTGTGGAGTCTCACATACCATGGAGTGTGTAGGGGCCACTATACTGTTTGGAAGGCTAGTGGAGTCGATTATACTGCTTGTAGGCTTAATATCCTGCAATGAATGGCTGTGTGCGGGTCAAAGTTGGGGATAAAACCATGTTGGGTTCATCATACTTTGCTGGGGTAGTTGAGGAGGGGGTAGAATAGGGTCATCATACTGTGTGTGGAGGGTACCGTGGAGGAATTCATTGTGGGACATCATACAGTGGCTGCAATGGAAGGGGAATCTAACAGCTTCAATAGATGGAAAATTACTTTATGAGGGCTGCAAAGTCGTGAGATATACTTTTATGTGACCCAGACGAATATGATTTTTTTTTCTGGTGGTCCAAATTAGAACTTCTGCTGTGGTGCGCTATAATTTCTAAGTACACCCCTGACTATCATCTACATGTGACCTGTACAGAATTTTTCTACATCAGTTTTCTATGTTAAGAATTGCAATGTATTCATCAAAATTTAATTCTATACAGATGATTCATGTAGTATCTGATTATAGACTTGAATAGACGAATAGACTCGTCTCTTAAAATATAGGGCATGCCAACACATTTTTCACATGGACATTTGGTTTGTGTAAAAAAAAATTGGTCATCTGAACAGCCCACTTCAATAACTTTAGTCTAAATACTAAATACTATCTGTGTAATGTCAATGTTTTTTTCACCAAAAATATGGTTGTGTCAATGTAGAGTCAGAGCAATGCTTCTACAGTATAGAACCTCCTTAAAGGGTTGTTTGGGGGTCTGGGACCATCTAAAAAAACTAAGGTGAGTAATGTTTTAAAATAATAAAAGAATCATCACTTATATTTTATACGTGTAATTGCTGTCTATATCTACCCCTGCCTGGAATATACATTTCACCACAGTGGGTGTTTCACCATATGCTTTGTCAGTCTCTATCTATCCTGCAGAAAGACATAATTGTCCAAAACGTTGCTACTGCTGTTTTCTTGTCTTTGCATCACATTCTTTGAAATATCTTCTCTACGGTATCATTTAAAAGATGCATGTAGTAAGAATATTAAAAACTAGTTTGATCAAGTTGACTTGTTTGATGTCTGCTACTCAGTTCCTCGTATTTCATCCCTACTAACACCAGTGGTCTTCAACTGCCTTACAGTTATGTCTTTCATGTTCTCAAGTTGCTCAACACACAACATGGATGAAACAAAAATCGTCTTTTTCTTCTTTCTCAATGTAATCCTATGCCAGATTCTCAGTGCTTCAGTTCCTCCTTTTCACTGTTGAAGGGAAAATGTTCACTTTGTCTGCTAACTTAAGCTTCATGTCTTTGGTTTTGAGTGGAGATGGAAGAATTTTTGAAAACTTGAATTATTGAGCATATATGAATCTTTATTTTGTGATTGTAAATGGGATTATCCTCGAATTGATTTGGCCCAAATACTTCAGAGCTTCAAATTTCCCATAAAAGACATGTATGCACCCAGAGGTATTCTAAGGCTGGAAACACACTGTCCGAGTGACATGCGAGTTGCTCGCACAAGTCTCGGATCATTCACCCGGGATGGCCTCCCCCTCTCTGGACGGGAGCAGTGGAGCTACATAGTAAAACATACCACTGACAGTATCCCGTCCAAAGGGGCAGGGGTACATGCCTGGTGAATGATCCGCGACTCCTGCAAGTAACTCGCGTGTCACTCGGACAGTGTGTTTCTAACCTAAGACTGCATTGAATCCTCTTTCAAGCTGTTTAAAGGGAATCTGTCAGCAGAATTATCCCCTTTACCCCCAGGCTATTTTCCGTTTTTCTTTAACTCCTCTTCTTTCAATAGCCATAACTTTTTTATTTTTTCTGTCAATATAGACATATGATTGCTTGTTTTTTGTGGGTCGAGTTGTACTTTCAGAGAAAATCATTTATTTTACCATATAGTGTACAGAAAAATGGGGGAAAAAAATGAAAATGTATTGAAATTGCAAAAAAAGTGCAATTAAATGTTTGTTTTTTGAGTTTCTTATTCACCATATTCACTATATGGTAAAACTGATGTGTCAGTATGATGCCTCAGGTCAGTACAAGTTCATAGATACCAAACATGTATACTTTTATTGTTATCTACCGTATATACTCGCGTATAAGCCGAGTTTTTCAGCCCAAAAATTGGGCTGAAAAGTCCCCCCCTCGGCTTATACGCGAGTCAATACGGCGCCCCCACCTCACTGGCACCCCCACCTCACTTTCTGGGCGCCCCCGCATGCAGCGCTGCGCATATACATTACCTGTCTAGCAGCTGTCACCCTCCGATGGCGGATCGCGGCTCCCGGCTCCGGGCTCCATCTTCCTCGCTGACTTCCTGCTTGTCAGGTGACCGGCCGGCGTCGCGATGACGTCATCGCGCTGAGCCCCGGTCACAAAGCAGAAAGACAGCGAGGAAGATGGAGCCCGGAGCCGGGAGCCACGATCCGCCATCGGAGGGTGACAGCTGCTAGACAGGTAATGTATATGTGCAGCGCTGCATGCGGGGGGGCCCAGAAAGGGAGGTGGGGGCGCCAAATTATGAGGGGGGCCCTGCTGGGGCCATGTATACTACCACTGGGGCTATATACTACCACTGGGGCTGTATATATACTACCACTGGGGCTATATACTACCACTGGGGCTGTATACTACCACTGGGGCTATATACTACCACTGGGGCTGTATATATACTACCACTGGGGCTATATACTACCACTGGGGCTATATACTACCACTGGGGCTGTATACTACCACTGGGGCTATATACTACTACTGGGGCTGTATGTATACTACCACTGGGGCTATATACTACCACTGGGCTATATACTACCACTGGGGCTATATACTACCACTGGGCTGAATATACCACTGGGGCTGCTGTATACTACCACTGGGGCTATATACTACCACTGGGGCTGTATACTACTACTGGGGCTGTATGTATACTACCACTGGGGCTATATACTACCACTGGGGCTATATACTACCACTGGGGCTATATACTACCACTGGGGCTGAATATACCACTGGGGCTGCTGTATACTACCACTGGGGCTATATACTACCACTGGGGCTGTATACTACTACTGGGGCTGTATGTATACTACCACTGGGGCTATATACTACCACTGGGGCTATATACTACCACTGGGGCTGTATACTACCACTGGGGCTGAATATACCACTGGGGCTGCTGTATACTACCACTGGGGCTGTATACTACTACTGGGGCTGTATGTATACTACCACTGGGGCTATATACTACCACTGGGGCTATATACTACCACTGGGCTGTATACTACCACTGGGGCTGTATATACCACTGGGGCTGCTGTATACTACCACTGGGGCTGTATACTACTACTGGGGTTGTATACTACCACTGGGGCTGTATATACTACTGGGGCTGCGTGTATACTACCACTGGGCTGTATATACTACTAGGGCTGCGTGTATACTACCACTGTGGCTGCTGCTGTATACTACCACTGGGGCTGCTGTATATACCTCTGGGGCTGCTGTATACTACCACTGGGGCTGCTGCTGTATATACCACTGGGGCTGCTGCTGTAACACTGCTGGGGCCTGTATATACCACTGGGGAGGCTGCTGTATACCACACTGCTGGGGGCTGTATACCTGTGCTGGGGTCCACCCTCGGCTTATACACGAGTCAATACATTTTCCCAGGTTTTGGGGGCAAAAGTAGGGGGGTCGGCTTATACACGGGTCGGCTTATACACGAGTATATACGGTAAGTAGTGAAAAAAAATTCAGAAGTTTGAAAAAAAAATTATTGCACTTTAGTTGACATATTCCACGACCTGTAGCATTCTCATTTTTTGGGATCTGGGGCCATATGACAACTTATTTTTTTGTATCTTGAGCTGACGTTTCTAATAATACCATTTTTGTGTAGATGCGTTATTTTGATTGCCCGTTATTGCATTTTATTGCAATGTTGCAGTGCCTAAAAAAAACATCATTTTGGCGTTTGGACTTGTTTTTCTGTTCTGCAGCTTACCAATCTGCTTAATTGATTTTATATTTTGATATATCGGTCCTTTCTGAACACGGCTATACCAAATATATGTATTTCTTTTATTTCTTTACTAATTTTATTTTGAATAGGGCAAAAGGGGGTGATTTTAACTTTTTTTTCATATTTTTACAAACTTTATTATTTTTATTTATTCTTTATTATACACAGCCCCATAGGTGCCACAGTGCTGAACAATCTGATCACTTCTGCTATTTCCTGATGAGCTGCAGCACATTGAGACATAGCACAAATGAACACTTTCTGTGGTTGGCAACATTTGCCAACCATCCACAGCAAGTGATCCCTGATAGCTTCTGCTGTCACTGCAGCACCCTGGGCTATCAGGTGACACACAGAGATCCTTCAATCTTAGCATGGAATCTCCGATCTCGGCGGAGAACCGCGCAATCCCCGCTGCGGCGCTTTGAATCCCGCTGTCAGTGAATGAAGCGGGATTCAAAGGGTTAATACCGCTGATCGGATCACAGATCCGATCGGCGGTGGGAGCCCCCCATCTCAGCTAATGATATCAGTTGAGATATTGGGGAAAAGATGTGAGCTCGCCAGGGGAGCTAACATCAAAAGGGGGGCACTCAACATATGATGTACCCAGTACATCATATGTCAGGAAGAGGTTAATGAGGCTAATATGTGCCAGCACCCACACATCACCATAGATAGATATCAAGAGTTGACTAAACACCATCATACATGGGCTTCAGGATCAGAGTTAAATCAAGGGTGTTTAAAGTGTAAATGTCATTTAATTGGAAAAAAACAATACTTCACTGATTGTTAATGATGGGTCACATAGCAGCTAAGATAATGCTTTTTTGTGCCATATGACTTATTTTCTCAACTTTTTTGTGCTCTTTTAAAAACTGCATCTTTGGGCTGTGTGGGCATGGCCAGCATCTACCAGCACTCTCTGGGTGTGGCCAGCATCTGCCAGCACTGTGTGGGCATGGCCAGCATTTCCCAACACTGTGTGGGCATGACCAGCATCTGCCAGCACTGTGTGGGCGTGGTTAGTGTCTGCCAACACTGTGTGGGCATGGCCAGAGTTTGCCAGCACTGTGTGGGCATGGCCAGCATCTGCAAGCACTATGAGTGTATTTCCACAGCTTCCCTCACCTCCCATAGTGCATTGCTCTTACACAGGAGCCACATCTGTTCTGTTAAGTCACAGCTCCTGAGAGCAGGCTGAGGTATTGAGCCGTACCCATCGGAATGCAGCTACACAGACAGGGGTCTGTCTAATAACACAGGGTGTTATGGGGTCGTCACACATGTCAATATCGCGTGCACGATCACTTCTCAACGTGACTTCGCTGGTTGATGGTTGTCAGGTTTTAGAACCTGTTCGAAAACGTGATGACGGTCGCCTGGTGGACTGCGTGTGACACCGGGAGATGCAATCAGCCAGCTCCCAGCGCCTCTCCGGAAGCGCTGGGAGGTGGTATCCAGGGTAAACTGCGGGTAATTAGGCAGCGCGCGCTGCCTAGATACCCGATGTATACCTTAGTTACCAGTCTTCTCCCCTCACCGGCTGGTATCTAAGGTACACAACGGGTAACTAGGGTCCCTAGTTACCCGCTGTGTACCTTAGATACCAGCCGGTGAGCGGAGAAGGCTGGTAACTAAGGTATACATCGGGTATCTAGGCAGCGCGCTCTGCCTAGTTACCCGCAGTTTACCCTGGATACCAGCCTGCAGACATCGTGGAAACGATATAGAAATCACTTCCATGATGTCGCTGGTAAAATGATCGCTGGTGAGTCTGCCTGTGTGACAGCTCACCAGTGATCATCTGTCAATGTCGTCAGCGATCAGATCGCTGACGACATTGACGCGTATGACGGCCCCATTAGTATGATGTGGAGCAGAGAAGAGTTAACAGAGATCATGACTGAGCAGAGAAGGAGCCAGATGCCAGAGCTTATACAGAGGAGTTTACACTGGTACTGACGGAGGTTAGCCCTGTGCTGTAGACTGAGGTGATTTGATACATTGTTTCCTCACCAGCTGCAATAAGGAGCTCACACACAGTTTAGGCCCCACCCCCTTCCTTATGTGGGCATATTCAGTGTGAAGACGGATCTCACAGAAAATAAGTGTTACATACATTGTAGTGGGGACACCTTGTGGAAGGTTTATGAATAGTTTCCTTCTAGACTTCATTAATAAAGTATATTTAAAAGTTAATTAAAATCACTTGCTCTATAATATTAATAGATAAAAATTTAAATGGCGGTTACACTTTAAACACTTGGATGTCAAAATTAACCCCTTCACCCCCGGGCCTATTTTGACCCTAATGACCAGGCCATTTTTGTCAATTCTGACCAGTGTCCCTTTATGAGGTAATATCTCTGAACGTTTCAACGGATCCTAGCGATTCTGAGATTGTTTTTTCGTGACATATTAGGCTTCATGTTAGTATTAAATTTAGGTCGATAATTTTTGCGATTATTTGTGAAAACATCAAAAATATGGCAAAATGTTTTTAAATTTTGCAATTTTCAAATTATGAATTTTTATTCTGCTAAACCAGAGAGGTATGTGACACAAAATAGTTAATAAATAACATTTCCCACATGTCTACTTTACATCAGCACAATTTTGGAAAAAAAAAAAAATTTTGTTCGGAAGTTATAAGGGTTCAAAGTTCATCAGCAATTTTTCATTTTTCCAGCAAAATTTACAAAACCATTTTTTTTGTGACCATATCACATTTGAAGTCCCTTTGAGGGGTTTACATGACAGAAAACACCTAAAAGTGACACCATTCCAAAAACTGCACCCCTCAAGCTACTCAAAACTACATTCAAGAAGATTATTAACCCTTCAGGTGCTTCACAGGAACTAAAGCAAAGTGGAAGGAAAAAATGGTCATTTTAATTTATCCAACAAAAATTTTATTTTAGCCTCAATTCTTTCATTTTCACATGGGCAACAGGATAAAATGGATCCTAAAAATTGTTGGGCAATTTCTCCTGAGTTCATCGATATTTCATATGTGGTCATAAACCACTGTTTGGGCGCACGGCAGGGCTCAGAAGGCAAGGAGCGCAATTTGACTTTTGGAGCTAATTTTCCATTCAAAAAGTCAAATGGTGCTCCTTCCCTTCTGAGCCCTGCTGTGTGCCCAAACAGTGGTTTATGACCACATATGAGGTATCGGGGTACTCAGGAGAAATTTCCCAACTATATTTATGATCCATTTTATCCTGTTCCTCATGTGAAAATGGAAAAATTTAGGCTAAAAGAACATTTTTGTGGAAAAAAAAGTACTTTTTCATTTAAACGGATGAATTTGTGAAGCACGTGGGGGTTCAAAATGCTCACCAACCATCTAGATAAGTTCCCTAGGGCTCTAGTTTCCAAAATGGGGTCACTTGTGGGGGAGCTCCAATGTTTAGGCACACAGGGGCTCTCCAAACGCGACATGGTGTCCGCTAACAATTTGAGCTGATTTTTCAGTCAAATTGTTAGCGGACACCATGTTGCGTTTGGAGAGCCCCTGTGTGCCTAAACATTGGAGCTCCCCCACAAGTGACCCCATTTTGGAAACTAGACCCCCCAAGGAACCTATCTAGATGCATAGTGAGCACTTTGAACCCCCAAGTGCTTCACAAATTGATCCGTAAAAATGAAAAATTACTTTTTTTTCACAAAAAATATTCTTTTTTCCGTTTTATGGACTAATTTGTGAAGCACATGTGTGTTCAAAGTGCTCACTATGTATCTAGATAAGTTCCTTAGGGGTCTAGTTTCCAAAATGGTCACTTGTGGGGGTGCTCCAATGTTCAGGCACACGGGGAGGGGCTCTCCATACGCGACATGGTTTCCGCTAACAATTGGAGCTAATTTTCCATTGAAATTGTTGGCGGACACCATGTCGCATATGGAGAACCCGTGTGCCACCAGCACAAGGGCAACTGGAAGAGTTGGGGTACAGCAGCAGAAAATGCCGCCTATAATGAATGCGCTATTTTCTTGGGTGGCTGTGGGTTGCAATTTGCAGCGTGGGGGACCCACAAATTTGGGTCTCTCCACGTTGAGGATTCCAGTCAGCCAGCTGCCAAGTTGTACCTGGCTGGCTACCAAAAATACAGCAAAGGCCTTTTTTTTATTTCTAGAACTAATTTTAGAAAAAAAAAATGGCGTGGGCTCCACCATATTTTTGGTCCAGCAGATACAACTTGGCAGCTACAGACTGCCAGCAACCCCCAGCTGCCTTGTTGTACCTGGCTGCAACCAAAAATACAGCGAAGCTCATTTTTTTTTATTTCTAGAACTAATTCTAGAAAAAAAAAATGGTGTGGGGCTCCGCCATATTTTTGGCTCAGCCAGGTACAACTAGGCAGCTGGGGGCTGGAATCCTCAGCATGGAAAGGCCCAAGCGTTCTGGGCCCCCCATGCTGCGAATTGCAGCCCGCAGCCGCCCCAGAAAATGGCACATTCATTGAAGTGCCACTTTCTGGCGCTGTACCCATGCTCTTCCAGTTGCCCTGGTGCCGGTGGCAAACTGGGTAATAAAGGGGTTAATGCCAGCTTTTTATTGGCAGCTGGCACTAAGCCCGAGATTCATAATATTGGGCCAATGTTAGACCCGCCATTAGGAATCTCTGGTAAGTAGTCACTAAATACACACAGAGAAAAATATTTTTATTTGGAAAAAAAACACAAACAAAATTCAGACTACATCTTTATTATATAAAAAGATCCGACATAGTCCATAACGAAGGTCCCACGACGCTCGATCGCCTCCGACGTAGTCCACAACGAAGGTCCCACGACGCTCGATCGCCTCTGCTCAATCCAGAGACTACAGCAAGGGATCAAGTGTCCTCTTCCTACAGTCTCTGGGGTCACAGATATGGTGCACTGTATGACAATGATCTGTCATACAGTGCACTATGACTATGATCCCAGAGACTACAACAAGAGGACACTTGATCCCTTGTTGCACCCATCCATCCGCCTATGCACCCATCATCCATGCACGCACACAACCAAGCATGCACATCCACGCACGCACATCCACGCACTCACATCCACGCACGCGCACACCAACGCATGCTGATATCCACGCACGCTGACATCCACGCACGCTGACATTCACGCACGCTGACATCCACGCACGCACGCTGACATTCAAGCACGCTGACATCCAAGCATGCACACATCCACACACGCATCCACACACGCACGCTGACATTCACGCATGCTGACATTCACGCACGCACGCTGACATTCACGCACGCTGACATTCAAGCACGCTGACATCCACGCACGCACACATTCACGCACACATCCACACACGCACGCTGAAATTCACACACGCTGACATCCACGCAAGCTGACATCCACGCACGCTGACATCAACGCACGCACGCTGACATTCACGCACGCTGACATCCACGCACGCTGACATTCAAGCACGCTGACATCCACGTACGCACACATCCACGCACGCACGCTGACATCCCACATGCACACATCCACGCACGCACACTGACATTCACGCACGCTGACATCCACGCACGCACGCTGACATCCACGCATGCACACATCCACACAAGCACGCTGACATCCACATCCACGCACGCACATTCACATCCACGCACACGTCCACCCACACATCCATCTATGCACACATCCACGCACGCACACGTCTATGCACACACACGTCTATGCACGCACACGTCTACGCACGCATCCATGCACCCCCATCCATCTATCCATTCACCCATCCATCATCCATCCATCATCCATCCATCATCCATCAATTCATTCATTCATTAATGCATACATACATACATAGATATATACATACATATATACATACATACATACATACTTACTTACCTCCCTCTCGATCCACCGATGAGCAGGAGGCCGGGAGAGGAGGCGGGGAGAGAAGGCGGGGAGAGGAGGCAGGCCACTGACCGGCGGGCAGAGGAGGCGCAGCGGCTGAGGCAGGGCGGGCGCAGCGGCGGGTGCACCAATGTGTGCAGCCCGCCGGCGGAGGTGAGGGTGGCCAGGACACAGGGCCCGGAGGTGGGGGCTGCCAGGGGGGGCAGATGAGCAGCACAGGAGGGAACTGTGGCGTCTGACCGGGGGTGCAGCCCGCCGACAGATACATTATAATAGAGGGGGTGGGCGGGCTGGGGGGGACGGGGGGGCCCTGTACAGTCATGGAGCTGGAGGAGGCTGAGGAGGGGTGGGCACTTGCTGATCCGCCCCTCCAGATCTGATTGGAGAGCTCCAATCAGATCTGGAGGGGTGATCCCTATGATTCCCTCCGATCGGCAGTTTCACTTTTACACTGCAGATCGGAGGGGTCCTGGGCATGGGGGGTTAATCCACCCCTTGTGGGGTCAACTACAGGCTGTCACAGAGCAGCAGCATCTGTGACACCTGAGTGACCCCACTCACAGGAGCTGCAGCAGCTCAAATCTGCCAGGACGTTGTACAACGTCCTGTGTCGGGAACGGGCAAAACACAGGACGTTGTACAACGTCCTATGTCGGCAAGGGGTTAATTACAACAGCCAAGTTTGTATTTGTGTTCATCACTGCATCACCTAAAAAGCCTTTCCCATCTTATCTGGTGTTCCTGAGGCAACTACTAATTTTCTTATCAGTGTTAACACAAGGCTACATTCACACAGTGAGCTTTTGCAGCATCAAAAAACACAGTAAAGACGCTGTCACACATAACGAGATCGCTAACAGATCGCTGTAGCGTCACAGATTTTGTGACGCAACAGCGATCCCGTTAGCGAACTCGTTATGTGTGACACGCACCAACGATCTGGCCCCTGCTGTGAGATCGTTGATCGTTACATACTGCTCTGGGTCATTTCTACGTCGTTGTTCTCCCGCTGGGACGCTACATGTTGTGTTTCACAGTGATAATGACCAACGACCTCAATGCTACGCTATGGAGTGACAATTCCCAACGAACTCGGTATAATTCTGGATTGCTGGTGTATCGTTTTTCACATCGCTGGTCGAGATACCTGTTTGACATCTTACCGCGATGTGAAAAACGGCGCACCAGCGATCTCTGCATATTGTTATCGTTATCGGGGTCGCTGGTGCATTGTTATGTGTGACTGGGTCTCAAAACCTGGAGGCTTTGTAAATACAGTTTTTATTGGCAGGAGAAAATCTACATTTTTTGTTGCGTTTTTTGCATGTTTGTGCTGCTTTTGTTTTGCTGAATTTTTTACTGCATTTTTGCCTATAGAACACTGCAAAAATGCAGAAAGAATTGACATGCTCTTCTTTTGAAAACGCAGTACTGGTTTCAATTTCTGCAAAGAAATAAAACCAACGTGTGGGGACAGCTTTTCCCTGAATCACACAGGTTTTGTTAAGAATCAAAAACACGGGTTTTGATTAGCACAGATTAGCATAAAACCAATGTAAAAACCACAGTACAAAAATGCTATAAAAACGCACTGCGTGAACATGGCCTTATAGGCATAATACATTGCAGTTTAAACACATTGGAATGTATTGTAAAAATTATGAAATAATGACATGGTGACATGATCCTTGCCAATTTTTGACAGCAAGTATCTGGCAAATTTCAAAGTAAGCACTCTCATCATAGAAACTTTCCAGAATTTGTTCTCCAAACATTTTCCTGCAGGTTAGATGAGATTTGCTGACTCAGGAGTATGAAGGTCTTCAATAGGGTTGAGAGAGTGTAATGGTTATGTGGCACCTTGCGGTATAGGTAGCCACAGAACCACCTGTTGCACAGAGGGATTTCCACATCAGGTACCCCTACACATACAACACCTTCCACCCCAGACTTGAGCTCTACTTTCCGACTTCAGGCAAGGTCCCCTATAAATTCAGGCCTGGGGGAGGAGTTAGGCAGTGCAGTTCCAGCGAGGACTATGAAGACATCCTGGTGAACGGTGCCAGGCCAGTGCCAGTGAGGGAACCTAGCCAGTGTAAGGGACCCAAGAGTGAGGGTCGGAGGCAAGGCGTACTAGAGACAGAGTGGGGGCAGAGGAGCCATACTGGTTCACCCCAGGAAGCAACCCAGACACCGGAGTCCAAGTCTGCAAGGGTCCAGTTAGTCCAGCAGAGAATACCGGAGGACCAGGGAGACTTCAGTCTCCTGGTGTCACTTGGAGCACAGCTACTAACAGAGCCAAGGACCGCTGAGGAGCAGCGGTGCCCATTAGAAGGTTCTCACAACCTGCTATACAAGTGGGGGACCCAGGAGAGGTTTCAGACAGGCCAGGACTTAAGTACACACACACAGAACAAGGAGGCTTCACAACTAAACCGGGTGTGGAAATCCTGAAGTGCATCCCGACCATCTGGAGTGTACCCTGGACGTTACCTTGCAACACCATAAGTAAAAGTTACGGAAACAACTTTCAGCGTGTGTGTGTTATTACAGCACCTGATCCTGCCCTTAACACAGACTGCCTGCCAGCATCTCCACCTGATGAGCCGCCTTCTCCTGCAGCACCAACGAGACAAGGCTGAGTGGAGAGCTGCCTCACTGTGCAAAATCCCTATTCTACATCACTGCCCCGGGACCCCGCTCCACCTACGGGGAGCAGTTACCATCTGACTGTAGCATACCATCCCCGGAGGTCTGAAAGCAGCGCCAGTATCATTACCGGGTACGTTGTGATAATCTATCTTTATTTTAACCCTTTTTCAGTGACCGCCAGGGCAACAGGACCAGGCACAGGTCACCCATCACATCCCCCATTGATCAACACTCAGAACCGGGTACCCCATGGCCCTGGGGTGGGTCAGCTTCTATTGGCTACTCATATGGATCGTCCAGTATTCGTGATATTCATTACTCAGCGAGTATCGCTGGTGCTTGTGAGTGATGTGTCAATCATTATCAAGCTGACACAAATTGACAGCTCCCTTCAGGCACAAAGGGAGTCGGCTCCCCAGTGAGGCAGATTGAATGGTAGGCTCTCTCTGGGGGGCACAGCAAAGTGTTTTATGTAGTAGAAACACAAAAAATCCCACCCTCCCGCACTATCCTGGATAGACTCACTTATGGCTGGATGTGTGTGGACGGAGCCTATCACTAATTGACTAACATTAGACTCGCTATTCGGACGAAAGCGAGTATTAAAAACTACTCGTTACAAGTATAGTGAGTACGAATATTTCGCCGCTCGCTCATCACTACTCTCCACTGGTGATGACGGCACATAGTGAAATGTGGTGCCCCTGCAACCAGGGCGGCCACAGGGTGAACTGCAGCCAGACAAGGTAAAGACGGTTGAAAAAACACACCACACACTGACCCACTCCAATCCTAAGCCACTGACTCTATATAGGGCAAGGGGTGGCGGGAGTTTAGAGAAGTGTGGGTGGAGAGAGAGGTAGAGCCCAGACAAAGTGGTGGAGAAACAATACTAAAAACACTGGAACACTAAGTTGGAAGCATGAATTCCCAGGAGGAGAGGTTCCCTGGAGGACGCAGAACCTTGGAGACAGTTTCCCAAGGGAGTATGCTCGCTCTAGAGACAGAGGTGAGGGAAGAAGCACCGCAAGCAGACACAACCTACAGCTGAACACCACAGAATAGTGAGAGAACACCGGGACCGGCAGCCATCACTAATATAGCTGACCGGAGGACCCAGAGCTCACAGCTAGAGAGACAGAAGGAGCCTGGTGAACCCAAATCACACCTGAGTCACTGGAGGGCTAGGCCAGGAAAGCCAGAGAGCGGCTCTGTAGAGGTGACTGGAGAGACTCTAAGACCCTAATCACGAGACACAGCGGCATGGTGCAGGGTCTCCATGGCCCGCGACTGTTAAAGAAATGACCATTTTGTATTCGTAGCCATCTTGTCTGTATTTCTATTATCATGTTCTATTCTCATGTTGTACTGTCCTTAGCCCTACTTGGCACACTATGAGATGTCGAAATGAGGACCCAAGCAAAGTTTAAATCGCACAAACCATAAGAATCTGATATTTCCTTCTGGTACTCCTCTTCTATCTGATTTCCTGACCATTGTTATTTTATCAAGGACAAAATGACTTAAAAGAATGTCCACATTTTAGCCAGATTGCAAATTCCTGTTTGTGTGGTCTGACAAGTTAAATTTATCTATGTTTAACCTATAATTATCACAAAATCGCTTACATTGTATAATTTTTTTTACTTTATGTTTGGAGCACTAAGTAAGATCTCTGTTTCAATAAACTGTGGGACTCTCTCTTATAAAGACCTGCACTCGTGTCTTTGTATTGAGCGTCTTCACATAAGGAAGCCGATCCCAACACATCAGTGCTACCTGGGTGAGAGTGATCTCTCCTCTGACACGACCTACCTTCCGCCACGGAGTAGGAACATAGCCATCATACTAGGGCTAGTGACCCTAAAGCAGAGGGAAGCATCACTAAAGAGCCCATGAGGGCCAGACCGAACCTGTGAGCGATGACAGAGAAGAGACAAGCAGGGCCTGAAAGGTACAGGCGAGCGGCCCCAGCACCAGTCCACCGTGTCTTTCTTCAGCGGCCCGCTGTCACTGCCAGGTGCCACATGTGGGGCCAGTGACCGCACGAGTCTGGCACTGGCTTCATCCCACCAGCAGCACCCCCAACTCCACTCCAGTTACTCCTGCCGCCCAGCAGCAGCGCACCCGAGATGGAAGAAATCCCACTTCTCAGAACACCTCGCCTTGTACAAACATTCCCTCATCAACTTCAAGACTGCACTGACCGCTGCAAAACAAGCCTACTTCTCTTCTCTCATAACCACCCTCTCCCACAATCCCAAGCAACTATTCATAACTTTTAACGCTCTACTCCATCCCCCCGCCCCCCTCCCTCTCCACTCATCTCTGCCGACGACTTCGCCATCTTTTTCAAGCAGAAAATCGACAAAATCAGAGAAAGCTTCAATCCACAATCCCCTCACCCCTCCCCCTCTATCACACAACCCCCTTCGTCCAAAAGTAGCTTCTCCTCCATGACAGAAGAGAGTCTGTCCTCCCTTCTATCACGATCACACCTCACCACTTGTGCCCTCGACCCTCCCCTCCCACCTCATCCCTAACCTTACCACAGTCCTCTTCCCTGACCTAACCCATCTCTTCAACATATCACTTAAAACCATGTCGTCCCCTCATCCTTCAAACATGCCCTAATCACACCCATCCTCAAAAAACCTTCCCATCAACCTGGCAGCAGTCTCCAACTACCGTCCCATATCGCTCCTCCCCTTCACCTCAAAATTGCTTAAGCAACATGTCTATTCTGAACTGTCCTCCTATCTCTCCTCTGGCACCAGGGCGGACTGGCCAAGGTGACAGGGAGGCAGTTGCCCCACAGGCTGGTGGTATTGCCCTAGTTTAGGGCCGCCCCCTGTAATGATTCGGGCCGCACGGCGGTGCTTAGCGGACACAGCTGCAGCAATGACAGCGGGAGCCGTGAAGCAGGCGGCAGGCCGCCGCAGGTAGCGCGGCACCCCCCTCCGCTCTTCACCCGGCTAAATGCGAGCGGTAGCACCCAAATTATCCCCCCATCCCGCTCTTCACCTGGCTAAGTCCGATAGCACCCCCCGGTCCTCACGGGCTGGTAGAAGTAGACTGCCCCCCCCCCAGGGCAAGATCTACCAGCCAGCAACTGTCCGGCACCCTCTTTGACCGCCTACAATCCGGCTTCCGACCCCACCATTCTACCGAAACAGCCCTAACCAATGTCACCAACGACCTGCTGACCACCAAGAGCAAACAACACTACTCCATCCGCCTCCTTCTCGACCGTTCTGCTGGCTTCGACACAGTCAACCAATCCCTTCTACTTCAAATTCTAGAATCTCTTGGCATCACTGACCTAGCCCGCTCCTGAATCTCCTCTTACCTAACAGACCGGACCTTCAGCATCACCCACTCCCACACCTCCTCTTTACCCTACCCCCTATCTGTTGGAGTTCCCCAAGGCTCATTCCTGGGACCACTACTCTTCTCCATCTACACCGTTGGCCTAGGCCAACTCATTGAGTCCCACAGCCTTCAATACCACCTCTACGCTGATGACACCCAGCTCTACCTGTCTGGCCCCGACATCACCTCTCTACTATCCAAAATTCTGCGATGCCTGTCTGCCATCTCATCCTTTTTCTCTGCTCACTTCCTCAAGCTCAACATGGACAAAGCCGAGTTCATCGTCTTTCCCCCAAGTCACTCTTCCCCCCTACCTGACCTATCCATCACTGTCAATGACTGCACACTCTCACCCGTTCCCCACGCAAAGTGCCTCGGGGTAATCCTTGACTCGTCCCTCTCCATCAAGCCCCACATCCAAGCCCTCACCATCGCCTGCCGACTCCAGCTCAAAAACATTACCCAAATCTGCTCCTTCCTTGACCATGACAATGCCAAAACACTTGTCCATGCCCACATCATCTCCCGCCTTGACTACTGCAACCCCCTGCTCACCGGCCTCCCCGCAACCTAACTTGCACCTCTCCGAACCATCCTCAATTCCGCTGCCGGACTCATCCACCTGTCGCCCCGCTACTCCCCTGTCTCCCACCTCTGCCAAGCCCTTCACTGGCTCCCCATTTCCCAGAGATCTCAGTTCAAAACCCTAACCCTGACATACAAAGCCATCCACAACCTGCCCCCTCCACATACGTTTCCGACTTGGTCTCCCAATACCTCCCCTCACGCAATCTGCGTTTCTCTCAAGAGCTCCTCCTCTCCTCCCCTCGCATCTCCTCCTCACACAACCACATACAAGACTTCTCTCGTGCATCCGCCATACTCTGGAACTCTCTCCACACCACATCAGACAGTGCACTACCCTGGCAACCTTCAAGAAAAACCTGAAGACCCACCTCTTCCTTCAAGTCTACAACCCACACTGAGACCTAAACCGCTGCACCACCTCACCCCCACGTTTCCCCCTCCTACTGTCTCCCACCCCTCCCCTATAGAATGTAAGCCCTTGAGGACAGGATCTCTGCCCTACTGTACCTGTAAGATTTAATTGTCATTATTTTTTATGTTCTTGTTTTCGTCTGCCCTTACACATGTAAAGTGCCATGGAACCAATGGCGCTATATAAATATAATATAATGATAAGAATTACTTGAGGGAAGCAACGCAGAGGAACCGTCTGAGCTGCAATAGAACTCGGGTCCCCGGATAGGTGTAAGAACAAAGACTGAGAACTGTAACCTGTCTGCTAAGAACTTGAACGGTAAAGTACCCGGTAAGCTCAAAAGTGCCTGAGACTGTTCCTTTACCGCGCCGCTGCAGAGATCTCCACCTGCGGAGCCGCATCCCTGCTATCCCTTGTGTGCTGGCTGGAGAACCTGCAGAAAAAGAGCTGGTGCAGCATCCAGAGTACACAGAACCGACCCAGCAGTATCCCGGGTCCGGCGCCGCGAGGGGAAGATTGTTGCTTTTAAAAGTGAAACAGGATATGTGTTCATCCAGGAGCCAGGTATACTCCAAGAGACATTTGTTAACCGCAGGGATGTGGAGTCGCACCTGCCAGAAGGCCACCCGGGCAGGGACTTGGTCATTGGAGAGCGGGTGACTTTTGTACAAATACCCGGAGAAACGGGGCCCTTATGCCATCAGGGTCAAGAAGAAGTCCTGGAAAGTGCCAGCAAATGTTCCAGCACCCCGTAAGTACCCGGATCCTCCAAGTGTACCAGCACCAGAGGAGCGACCTGCAGAGGACGCACCAGTGATTCCGGCGCAGGTATTAACAAGTGCGCTGCAACCACAGACACCAGTTATGGATTGGCCGGACTATTCCTTGCCGATTGTGACCGTTTATGCGCCCAGGATGTTACCCTGGAAGGTGCTGAAGGAGAAGGAGAAACTGAAGAAGGACTGAGCTGTACCCGGACAGCACCAAAGTAAGTTTGAGTGAGATTTTACCTTAGTGTCCCCATCCTTACCCTGAATGAGTATGTAGATTTTCCCCCTCTGCTATGATGTTGTATTGAAAAGACTGAGGAGATCATGAATAGTGTTGAGCGAACATGCTCGGCACTACTAGTTACTCGCACGAGTATCACTGTACTCGGGCGACTCGCCGAGCACCGAGTAATCTCGCGATACTCGTGCTGTGCTCGTGGTCGTCATCTCTCCATGTTGGCGCTCTTTTGAGAGCCAGCCCACGTGCAGGGATTGGCTGACAGACCACTGCAATGCCACAGCCCTGTTGGTTGTGGTATAGCAGTGATTGGCCGGCCTGCACAGCGTCACCGAGCCTTTATAAGTCCCGGCGCGCTGTGCTCGGCACACAGCCTTCCAGACAGTGAGTGTAGGGAGAGTGTCTGCTGCTGATTAGGGACAGATTTGCGGCCCTCATAGGTAGATCCGGATCGGGGCTGCAAACTGCTGCTGACCACAACAGTCCTTCTCAGGACTAATCTAGGAGGACATAGGCAGGGTGATCCAGATCGGAGTCCAAGATTTCCAGTGACCAGAACAGTCCTTCTCAGGACTAATCTAGGAGGATATAGGCAGGGTGATACAGATTGAAATCCAAGCTTTTCTGTGACCATTAGAGTCACCACACTCTTGTACTTAGTACCTTAATACAGGTTAGGGACTAAAATCCTCTCTTCAAACCATTACAGTCACCAGACAGGTGTACGTAGTACCTTAATACAGGTTAGGGAACTAAAATCCTAACTCTTGTCATCAAAACAGTCACCAGACAGGTGTACGTACTACCTTAATACAGGTTAGGGACTAAAATCCTCTCTTCAAACCATTACAGTCACCAGACAGGTGTACGTAGTACCTTAATACAGGTTAGGGAACTAAAATCCTAACTCTTGTCATCAAAACAGTCACCAGACAGGTGTACGTACTACCTTAATACAGGTTAGGGACTAAAATCCTCTGTTTAAACCATTACAGTCACCAGACAGGTGTACGTAGTACCTTAATACAGGTTAGGGAACTAAAATCCTAACTCTTGTCATCTCAACAGTCACCACACTGTTGTACGTCATAAGTTTCTACAAGTTAGGGAACTAAAATCCTAACTATTGTCATCTCAACAGTCACCACACTGTTGTACGTCATACGTTTCTACAGGTTAGGGAACTAAAATCCTAACTCTTGTCATCAAAACAGTCACCAGACAGGTGTACGTACTGCCTTAATACAGGTTAGGGACTAAAATCCTCTCTTCAAACCATTACAGTCACCAGACAGGTGTACGTAGTACCTTAATACAGGATAGGGAACTAAAATCCTAACTCTTGTCATCTCAACAGTCACCACACTGTTGTACGTCATACGTTTCTACAGGTTAGGGAACTAAAATCCTAACTCTTGTCATCTCAACAGTCACCACACTGTTGTACGTCATACGTTTCTACAGGTTAGGGAACTAAAATCCTAACTCTTGTCATCTCAACAGTCACCACACTGTTGTACGTCATAAGTTTCTACAAGTTAGGGAACTAAAATCCTAACTCTTGTCATCTCAACAGTCACCACACTGTTGTACGTCATACGTTTCTACAGGTTAGGGAACTAAAATCCTAACTCTTGTCATCTCAACAGTCACCACACTGTTGTATGTCATACGTTTTACAGGTTAGGGAACTAAAATCCTAACTCTTGTCATCTCAACAGTCACCACACTGTTGTACGTCATACGTTTCTACAGGTTAGGGAACTAAAATCCTAACTCTTGTCATCTCAACAGTCACCACACTGTTGTACGTCATACGTTTCTACAGGTTAGGGAACTAAAATCCTAACTCTTGTCATCTCAACAGTCACCACACTGTTGTACGTCATAAGTTTCTACAAGTTAGGGAACTAAAATCCTAACTCTTGTCATCTCAACAGTCACCACACTGTTGTACGTCATACGTTTCTACAGGTTAGGGAACTAAAATCCTAACTCTTGTCATCTCAACAGTCACCACACTGTTGTACGTCATACGTTTCTACAGGTTAGGGAACTAAAATCCTAACTCTTGTCATCTCAACAGTCACCACAATGTTGTACGTCATACGTTTCTACAGGTTAGGGAACTAAAATCCTAACTCTTGTCATCTCAACAGTCACCACACTGTTGTACGTCATACCTTTATACAGGTTAGGGAACTAAAATCCTAATCTCCTGTGACCTCCACAGTGACCAGGCAGTTGTCGCTCTATACAGGCAAAATGCGCAAAGGCGTTGGCAAGGGCGTTGGCAAGGAACAAGGAAGTGGACGTGATGGTGGTGCAGGCAGAGGCCGAGGTCGTGTGCAAGCACTCATTTCGCAACAACAAAGGGCCACATCTCCTCGCTCGCACGTCCTGTCCCAAATTCTTGGGGCCCGCAGCAGTACACCACTGTTGAACCAAGACCAGTGTCAACAGGTTGTTACTTGGATAGCGGATAATGCTTCAAGTCAGATGGGCACCTCCACAAACACCCTGTCTTCCGCACGGTCAACTGTCAGTAGCCGTGATACTGCACCGCACATTTCCCAACCTGATCCTCCTTCCTACCACCTGGCCGATTACACGTCCACGGACATTACAGATCCCACACTAGGACACTCGGAAGAGCTGTTCACGTATCCATTCGCAGAATCTGGCCTGTCGCCACCTCCTCTTGAAGTGGGTCATGAGGAGATGGTATGTACAGATGCCCAAATATTTGAGCAGCCGCGTTATGACGAACGGAACGTTGTCAAAGTGTCTCAACAAGGGGTGGACGATGATGAGACACAATTGCCAGGAAGTCAGGAGGAGGATCAGGGTGCGGAAGAGGAAGACGACGTGGTGGATGATCCAGTAGCTGACCCTACATGGCAGGAGGATATGCAGAGCGAGGACAGCAGTGCACAGGGGGAGGGAGGCGTAGCATCACAACAGCCAGTACGAAGCAGGGGTGCGTCCGCAGGCAGAAGGCAGGCAACCGTTCCCCGGAACAACAACACGACTCAAGGTGCCTGTGCAAATGTTCGGTCTTCCCGAGTCTGGGAGTTTTTTAAGTTGGCTCCAGAAGACTCTAAAAAGGCCATTTGCCACACCTGCCATGCCACTATCAGCAGGGGTACGAAAACTAGCAGCCTGACCACCACCAGCATGATCAGGCACATGTCAGCCAAGCACCCGACTTTGTGGGAAGTACCACAGAGTCGAGGAGCGGTGCGTGCTGATGTCACTGCTAGGTCTTCGGCTGTTGTGCATGCAAGCCAATCCCCTGTCCATGCTGGCCGCGAACAAGCCTCCGGTCCTGCACCTGAAGTTGCTGAAGCACAAATTACGCCACCATCAAGCACGTCCTCGTCCCAGCGCAGCGTTCAATTATCCATTCAGCAAACATTTGAACGCAGGCGCAAATACGCTGCCAATGCCCCACATGCCACAGTCCTCAATGCTCACATTTCGCGACTCATAGCGCTAGAAATGTTGCCTTTCCGTCTGGTGGAGACGGACGCATTCCGCGACCTGATGGCGGCTGCTGTCCCACGTTACTCGGTCCCCAGCCGACACTATTTCTCCAGATGTGCCGTCCCCGCATTGCATAACCACGTGTCCAACACCATCACACGTGCCCTGAACAATGCTGTTTCAGCCAAAGTCCACCTAACCACAGACACGTGGACAAGTGCTTGTGGGCAAGGCCGCTACATCTCCCTGACGGCACACTGGATTAATATTGTGGAGGCTGGGACCCAGTCTGAGCGAGGGACGGATCACGTCCTTCCCACACCAAGGATAGCAGGCCCTACCTCTGTCATGGTTTCACCGACACTCTACAGCTCCGGAATGTCATGCTCTTCAGCCTCCTCCTCCTCCACCTGCGCATCCTCATCCACTGTACCCTCCACACCAGTCCCAAGCTGGAAGCACTGCAGCACTGCCTCTGCAAAGCGGCAACAGGCTGTGCTGAAGCTAGTCTGCATAGGTGACAAACCCCACAATGCAGAAGAGGTGTGGACAGCTCTGAAACAGCAGGCAGATCACTGGCTCACACCTCTGAACCTAAAGCCAGGAAAGGTCGTGTGTGACAATGGCCGGAACCTGGTGGCAGCTTTGAGGCGAGGGCAGCTGACGCATGTTCCATGCGTGGCCCATGTGCTCAACCTGGTGGTTCAGAGGTTTGTGAAGTCATACCCGGAGGTGTCTGACCTGCTGGTAAAAGTTCGGCGTCTGTCTGCACATTTTCGCAAGTCACCTGCTGCTTCAGCCGGCCTTGCAAGCTTTCAGCGCCGTTTGCGTCTTCCGGCCCACAGACTGGTGTGTGATGTCCCCACGCGTTGGAATTCAACGCTGCACATGTTGGTCAGGATATGTGAGCAGAAGAGGGCAGTTGTGGACTACCTGCATCACCTAAGCCGTCGGGAAATGGGTCAAACTCCACACATAACACCTGAGGAGTGGAGATGGATGTCGGACCTATGCACCGTCCTCCAAAACTTTGAGGACTCCACCAAGATGGTGAGCGGTGATGACGCCATTATTAGCGTCACCATACCACTACTCTGCCTTCTAAAACGGTCTCTGCTGAAAATAAAAGAGGATGCATTGCAGGCAGAGCGCGATGACTTAGAGCAAGAAACTGTAGTGGGTGTGGGTGAAAACACACAGCCCAGCCTCATGTCATCACAACGTGTAGTGGAGGACTATGACGAGGAGGAGGAGGAGGAGGATGAAGACATGGAGCAACTCTCAGGCCAAATTGGGGATATGACATGCACACCAGTCATACCCTCGATTCAGCGTGGCTGGCCAGAGGACAGGGGAGATGAGGAGGAGGAGGAGGAGGAGGAGGAGGACAGCATGTTCAGTCATCGTGTTGGTCTGGATACTGATGTGATGGCTGTTAAGAGTCTGGCGCACATGGCTGACTTTATGGTAAGCTGCCTGTCTCGTGACCCTCGCGTTCAGAACATCTTGGCTGACAATCAGTACTGGTTGGCAACACTCTTAGACCCACGCTACAAGGAGAACTTTATGTCTCTCATTCCTGAGGCGGAGAGGTCAGCCAAAATGCTGCAGTTCCAGAGGGCCATAGTCACGGAAGTTGTGAAATCCTTCCCCTCACAAAACGCTAGCGGCATAGGTCAGGATTCGATGGACAACCAAGGCGTACGGCCGAGAGGGGCACAAGTCCAATCCGCCAGAGGCAGGGGAACTGTCTTTACGATGTGGGACAGTTTTCTCAGCCCCTCACGTACCACAGCCCCTGAGGTGCGGGGTAGTGCCACCAGAAATGCTAAGTTCGGGCAGATGCTGAAGGAGTACCTTGCAGATCGAACAACTGTACTGCGAGATTCATCGGTGCCTTTCAATTATTGGGTCTCCAAGCTCGACACGTGGCATGAATTGGCTCTCTACGCCTTGGAAGTCCTGGCCTGCCCTGCCGCTAGCGTTTTATCAGAGCGTGTTTTCAGTGCAGCAGGTGGAATCATCACTGATAAACGCACCCGCCTGTCAACTGAAAATGCGGACAGGCTCACTCTGATCAAGATGAACAAGGGTTGGATTGGGCCAGACTTCACCACACCACCAGCAAATGACAACTGAATTTTATTTTGTTATTTGAATTTGACATGTACCTCCACTCACCAATGGGTACACACTTCCGTACTTTGGCTAATCGCTGGACTCCTACTCCTTCTCCTCATGTCACACCATGATGAGCGTTAGAATAGTTAGGCTCTTGTTTGAGGTATACGCACAGTGGTAAATTTTGTAGCCCATTCTGTTAGAATGGGCATTACAACGACAGGAGACCCGCTCCTTTTCAATGGGAAAAATATTTTTAGGTACTCCTACACGTCTCTATCCAGGAACAAAGAGGAGCCTCCAAATTTTTGGCTGCCCTGACAAAAGGGCTACACTACAATACACCCTGTTCTTCTTAACAGGCCCTCCTGCACGTCTCCATCCAGGGACAAAGAGGAGCCTCCCAATTTTTGGCTGCCCTGACCAAAGGGCTCTACTACAATACACCCACTTGAGGGTTACAGGCCCTACTACATGTCTGTATGCATGGGTCATTGTTGAACCTCCCAATTTTTGGCTGCCCTGACCAAAGGGCTCTACTACAATACACCCAGTTCTTCTTAACAGGCCCTCCTGCACGTCTCCATCCAGGGACAAAGAGGAGCCTCACAATTTTTGGCTGCCCTGACCTAAGGGCTCTACTACAATACACCCACTTGAGGGTTACAGGCCCTACTACATGTCTGTATGCATGGGTCATTGTTGAACCTTCCAATTTTTGGCTGCCCTGACCAAAGGGCTCTACTACAATACACCCACTTGAGGGTTACAGGCCCTACTACATGTCTGTATGCATGGGTCATTGTTGAACCTCCCAATTTTTGGCTGCCCTGACCAAAGGGCTCTACTACAATACACCCACTTGAGGGTTACAGGCCCTACTACATGTCTGTATGCATGGGTCATTGTTGAACCTCCCAATTTTTGGCTGCCCTGACCAAAGGGCTATACTACAATACACCCACTTGAGGGTTACAGGCCCTACTACATGTCTGTAAGCATGGGTCATTGTTGAACCTCCCAATTTTTGTCTACCCTGACCAAAGGGCTATACTACAATACACCCACTTGAGGGTTACAGGCCCTACTACATGTCTGTATGCATGGGTCATTGTTGAACCTCCCAATTTTTGGCTGCCCTGACCAAAGGGCTATACTACAATACACCCACTTGAGGGTTACAGGCCCTACTACATGTCTGTAAGCATGGGTCATTGTTGAACCTCCCAATTTTTGTCTACCCTGACCAAAGGGCTATACTACAATACACCCACTTGAGGGTTACAGGCCCTACTACATGTCTGTATGCATGGGTCATTGTTGAACCTCCCAATTTTTGTCTACCCTGACCAAAGGGCTATACTACAATACACCCACTTGAGGGTTACAGGCCCTACTACATGTCTGTATGCATGGGTCATTGTTGAACCTCCCAATTTTTGGCTGCCCTGACCAAAGGGCTCTACTACAATACACCCACTTGAGGGTTACAGGCCCTACTACATGTCTGTATGCATGGGTCATTGTTGAACCTCCCAATTTTTGGCTGCCCTGACCAAAGGGCTCTACTACAATACACCCACTTGAGGGTTACAGGCCCTACTACATGTCTGTATGCATGGGTCATTGTTGAACCTCCCAATTTTTGGCTGCCCTGACCAAAGGGCTCTACTACAATACACCCACTTGAGGGTTACAGGCCCTACTACATGTCTGTATGCATGGGTCATTGTTGAACCTCCCAATTTTTGGCTGCCCTGACCAAAGGGCTATACTACAATACACCCACTTGAGGGTTACAGGCCCTACTACATGTCTGTATGCATGGGTCATTGTTGAACCTCCCAATTTTTGGCTGCCCTGACCAAAGGGCTCTACTACAATACACCCACTTGAGGGTTACAGGCCCTACTACATGTCTGTATGCATGGGTCATTGTTGAACCTCCCAATTTTTGGCTGCCCTGACCAAAGGGCTCTACTACAATACACCCACTTGAGGGTTACAGGCCCTACTACATGTCTGTAAGCATGGGTCATTGTTGAACCTCCCAATTTTTGGCTGCCCTGGCCAATGGGCTATACTACAATACACCCAGTTCTTGTTTACAGGCCATCCTGCATGTCTGTATCCAGGGGCATTGGTGAACCTCCCAATTTTGGACTGCCCTGGCAAAGGAAGATACTACAATAGACCCAGTTCTTCAAAATGGGCACATTATTTCTAGACAGGGCTTCATGTACGTCTCTTGTCAGGGTCATCGGAGTGCCGCACAATGTTTTCACGTAAAATCTTTCATGTAATCACAAAAAGTAACATACACCAGCTGTATCTCACTATTGGGTATGTGCCCTTAACATTTCCACCCTAAATATTCATTTTGGTGTCATTTTGGAAGGTTTTCTGGACACTCCGTAAAATTGGCGTGAAACTCGGACAACATTGTTCACAGCTGTGACTTTTGAGTGAGAAATGCTTCCAGGGGTCTTCCCCATGGTGTTGCCATGTCATTTCAGCACTCTTCTGAGACTTTTGTGACATTTTTAGGGTTTTTCCAGGCAGCCGGCAGTCATTTCATAAAAATACTCGTGTCTCCCATAGGATAACATTGGGCTCGTTACTCGGGCCGAGTACACGAGTATCTCGGGATGCTCGGCCCGAGCTTCGAGCACCCGAGCATTTTAGTACTCGCTCATCACTAATCATGAACTCTAAATGGTCCAAACTGTAATGTAAATAGTTATAGCACACCCGTGTGCTTCCTACTAGTTTTATAGTGGAACTTTAATAATTGTGTACTTTGACTTTAGAGAACTGGACTCATGAGCATTTTTTAAACTTTTTGCACTTTTATAGGAAACAGTTTTGTTTAGTAACGTTTAAGCCTGAACTTCCTGGACGGGAAGACTGAAAGTATTCTTGTAAATGTTAATAATGTTATTGTTGATAAATGCATAAAAAAGTGAGCTTACCACCGGTGCTCCGAGGGAATGTGGCACCACTGCGACCAGGGCGGCCACAGGGTGAACTGCAGCCAGACAAGGTAAAGACGGTTGAAAAAACATACCCACACACCGACCCTCTTCAATCATAAGCCACTGACTCTATGTAGGGCAAGGGGTGGCAGGAATTTAGAAAAGTGTGGCTTGAGAGAGAGGTAGAGCCCGGACAAACAGGTGGAGGAACAGTACTAAAAACACTGGAACACTAAGTTGGAAGGGTGGATTCCCAGAAGGAGAGGTTCCCTGGAGGACGCAGAACCTTCGAGGCAGTTTCCCAAGGGAGAAAGCTCACTCTAGAGACAGAGGCGAGAGAAGAAGCACTGAAAGCAGATACACCCTACAGCTGAACACCACAGAGTAGTGGGAGAACAGCAGTCATCTCTAATATAGCTGGCCGTAGGACTCAGAGCTGACAACTGAAGAGACAGAAGGAGCCTGGTGAGCCCAAATTACACCTGGGTCACTGGAGGGTAGGCCAGGAAATCCAGAGACCCGGCTCTGTAGAGGTGACTGGGGAGACTCTAAGACCCTAATCACGAGACACACACCGACGAGGTGCGGCGATTCTATGGCCCGCGACCTACCTACTGCCACGGAGGAGGAACACAGCCATTGTACTAGGGCTAGTGGCCCTAAAGCAGAGGGAAGCATCACTAAAGAGCCCGTGATGGCAGACCGAACCCGTGAGCAAGGACAGAGAGAGAGACAAGCAGGGCCTGAAAGGTACTTCAGGGAAGTGGTGCAGAGGAACAGTCTGAGCTGCACTAGAATCCGGGTCCCCGGATACGTGTAGGAACTAAGACTGAGAACTGAACTGTAACCTGTCTGCTAAGAACTTGAACAGTAAAGTACCCGGTAAGCTTAAGAGTGCCTGAGACTGTTCTTTTACTGCACTTCTACAGAGATCTCCAACTGCGGAGCCGCATCCCTGCTATCCCTTGTGTGCTGGCTGGAGAAGCTGCTGGAGAAGAGCTATGTGCCCACCTAGCATTTTGGTGCGTTTTCGATACGTCTTTACTTACAGATTTAGTTGAAATCTGCAAGGGAAAAAGCAAGGTTTCTAAATTGCTAGGCTCACCTTCAGATTTTTTCACCTGCAGATTTTAATGTGTGGCACCCCTGCAGGGATTTCCAAAGGAGCCGCCAGTGCAGGGAAGGATATACACCTTGGCACACACAGTACATCAAAGCAAAAACGCAGTACTATTCTATAAGCAGAGGAGACACAGACATACAGAGACACAGAAAGACTGAGACACACACTTTATTACTTTCCCCAAGCCCCGCGGTGTCCAGCAATGGGTTACTTCCAGGTATCAGGTAGCAGGTCATCTGACTGAGTCTCAAGGCCAGGTCCTTTTCACTTCTTGTAGGTCCTGTTACTCGTTGCATGGAAGGAACACTTCGCCGGGGCACACCGTGGGATTGCCGCAGAGGGTAAGAACCAACATTTGTGGTGTGGAAAGCGCACTAAAAAGCATCACCGACAGACTGTGTGAATACTACCGTAATCAGTTTGTGATGCTTTTTTTATTACGTAGATTAGAATCAATGGAGAAAGAGCAGCAGAAAAACGGAGCACTAATGGACGCTCATTATTTTCTGGATGCGCTTTCTACATCAATAATGCAGAAGTCAAAAACGCTGATGTCTGCACAGCAAATTGAAAATCACATTCACTTTGCTGCAGATGCAGTGACAGATCTGATTTTGGTGCAGTTTAAAAAAAGAACGCAGCACCAAAAACCACCAATGTGCACATACCCTTAAGGTAACGTTACACACAGAGATATCTCTGGAGACATTGCTTGCAACTCACTGGTTGCAGTGAAATCATGGACACATTGTTCCATTTGTACATGGCAACAAAATGGAACAATGTGTCCATGATTTCACTGCAACCAGTGAGTTGCAAGCAATGTCTCCAGAGATATCTCTGTGTGTAACAGTATGTGGCGCCCCGCAACGAGTGCGTCACAAGGGAGTATTGCAGCCGCAATATTCTCTGACAAAGCAGTGAAATAGTTAACTCTGAGATCCAACCCAACATGCAACACCTAGAACAGGGGACCAATCATAGGTCCTGGTGGGTGGAGTGTTAGGGTAGTGTAGTAGAACACACAGTAATCTAGATAGAAAAAGAGTCTAGAACTCGGAGAAGAATGGTCTAGAACTTGAACTTGGAGAGGAGCGGGGGCTCCGCACTCCGTGCGGGCCCCTGGGCCGTCACCGGTCGGGTGTCAGCACCTGAGGCCTTAACTACCGGGATTGGGCTTATCTACACGGGTTCCCAAAAGACTCCCGTGCCCACAACTCACAGCCGGTTCACTGGTACCGAAGCTGGCAGCAGTTCACCTCTGCCACGCGAACCAGCCCCGTGGAGGAGCAGCTTTATAGGAGCACCCCACCACCAGCCAGTTTCCAGTCGTCTAACCAGCGGTGTACCCACTGAGGGATCCAAGGCTCCCCAAAGCATCCAGAACGTACATCATGGATAGGGCATTGAAGCAGCCTCCCCGTACCCGACCTGGTATTCCTGGGCGACGCTGGCAAGAAGGAACTAAGTAGGTAGAATGGAGGAACACTGCGGATCTCTGAGGAGCACTATCACTGCTGAGTCCACCCGGTCTACTACTCAACCACTGTAAGCCATGTACTGCCTGCTGGTTACAGTAAAGACCCGTTGCAGAGACTGTGTCCGTGTTTCCTTATGAACTATCCGTCCGCACACTAAGGTAACCGCAGCTGCCGCACAACATCTTGAGCAGCTCCATCCCCCGGGGATCACCGCTCAGCCTGTGGGGAGCATAACATCTTGCTGCTGTCCATCCCCCGGGGGTTCCGCAGCGTCGGTAGCCCTTACCGAACTACTCATAGGTGGCGTCACGAAGAAAACAAATTGAACCCCTTTAATCTGTTCCCGCAAGACGTCTTCACTTTTGATCTGCACTACACCGGGCCCCACTAACGGCAGGCGCGGTCCACCCGTGACAAGGAAGGAGAAGAATCGCCTGTATAAACCGGAGTCTGCCGGCCGCGGTGAGTCAAGTACCTTTAGGGCCGCTTTACATACACCAACTTCTGTGACCAACTTCTGAACAGATCTCTGGTTGCAGTGAAATCATGGACACATTGTTACATTTGTACACAACCACAAAATGGAACAATGTGTCCATGATTTCACTGCAACCAGAGATCTGTTCAGAAGTTGGACACAGAAGTTGGTGTGTGTAAAGCGGCCCTTATGGTACCTTTACACGCAACAACATTTCTAGGTATTTCACAGGTAACTTACTGGTTGCAGTGAAATCATGGACACATTGTTCTATCTTGTTGCTGTGTACAAATGGAATAATGTCTCCATGATTTCACTGCAGAAAGTAAGTTACCTGTGGAATACCTAGAAATGTTGCCGCGTGTAAAGGTACCCTTAGTGTTTTTGTCTTGAATACAGCCACTGCAAATAAACAAATATCATTGCTTGCTTTCTTCTCTGAAAATCCATGACCCCTCAACACTTCTAATTGCTCATTGCTGCTAAGCACCCAAATATTAATGGCCACTTTACACACACCAACTTATCTGTCCAACTTCTGAACAACTTACTGGTTGCAGTGAAATCATGGACACATTGTTACATTTATACACAGCCACAAAATGGAGCAATGTGTCCATGATTTCACTGCACCCAGTAAGTTGTTCAGCAGTTGGACAGATAAGTTGGTGTGTGTAAAGTGGCCCTTAGGAAAACACTCGTTAGTTGGGCAATATGATTTCTAATGGCCACTTTACACGTCCCAACATCGTTTCGATTCTGTATCCAACGGCACGGGAGCGCACACTTTTTTGGCTGAAATCCAAGATCGCATAGGAGATGTCACACAGGGCGATATCGGCAGGCAACACAACTGCGATGTGTACGCCCCCTTGTAAGAGCGACCCAAGAACGACTATTTAACATGGGAGGGAATAGGGGAAGTTGCTCTCCAAGTCGGTGTTGGGCTGTCACACAGCACGATCCTGCCAGATCGTCCATCCAATATCGGGCAGTTGGAGAGCCTGCACAATTCTTCCCCCAATATCGTTTTGGCATCGTTCTTGCGTCGCATTGTACATTTAAACCACACAACGCACGAACGATATCGGGGCCAACGCACGAACCACGTGACTTTTTATCGAAGTTGGATGACAATATCGCGCCGTGTAAAGTGGCCATAAGGGCGGCTTCACACTGCGGTCAGGTCCGGTTCGGGGCTGTCAGGAATGAACCTGACAGCCCCGGACTGGATCAGCACACAGAACTGGAGGGCTAATGTTATCTCTCATCTGGTGTGCAGCCGTAGATAGGTAGCAGCTACCGCCGTTGATAGGTAGGGACCGGGGCTCGCGAGCTAGCTGCAGCCCCGACCTATCAGCGGCGGCAGCTGCGTGCGGCTGCACACCGAACAAGAGATAACATTAGCCCTCCAGTTCTGTGTGCTGATCCAGTCCGGGGCTGTCAGGTTCATCCCTGACAGCCCAGAACCGGACCTGACCGCAGTGTGAAGCCGCCCTAAGCTAGTTTAAAAATTTACATTTTCAGCAGCACATTATCCTGTGTAAGCAGAACATGTGCTGCTGAGCTCAAATACAGCTTGTGCCCATGGAATGATCTGTTAGGCCGGCTTCACCACGATTTTTGACTGTCCGGTGTTTTGCAGGATGCACTGGACAGAACCTGGCAGCCAAGGACGAGCAGAACCTGCTTTTTGCCAGCTTCGTTGCTGGCGCCGTCCAGGGCTGAAATTTCAATATAGCGGCTGCAGGGGAGCTGGCCATTGTGCTGAAAGTTCAGCCATGGTGCTGAAAGTTTAGCCGTGGAGCTCTCCACATGCTGAACTCTCAGCGGCGGCTCTGTTATGCTGCGCTGTCCAGGTGCTGAACGAGCACTTTCAGCACCCGAAGTCCGGGAACCGGATCGTTTTTTTTGCCCGATCCGGCATGATCCGACACCCATATTATGGGCGCTAGATCGCCCCGGATTTGGGAGCATCCGGTTTTGTTCGTTTTTTGCCCCAGACACAAAAAAATGCTGCAATCTCCGATTTTGTGTCCGGGGCAAAAAACGAAAACTCTCGGATATAGCCGGACAGACACAAAGCCGGATGGCAAATAACTGCCATCCGGCACCATCGGGACACATGGGGGTAAAACCTGATCAGGTTCTGTCCGGTGCATCCTGCAAAACACCGGACAGAACCTGACAGGTAAACATCGTGGTTTGAAGCCGGCCTTACAGATCATTTTGCGCGTTTGGTTTAGGCCAGCATCACACCATGATTTTTACCTGTCAGCTTCTGTCCAGTGTTTTGCAGGATGCACCGGACAAAACCTGATCAGGTTTGTCCCTATGGTGCCTGATGGCAGTTATTTGCCATCTGGTTTTGTGTCTGTCCGGCTACATCCGGGTGTTTTCGTTTTTGCCCCGGATACAAAATCAGAGCTTGCAGCATTTTTTGTGTCCAGGGGAAAAAAACTAACAAAACCAGATCCTCCCCGATCCAACACGATCGGGCACCCATAGCATGGGTGTCTAGGGGCGCTGGATCGCGCAGGATTTGGCAAAAAAATGATCCGGTTCCTGGATGCAGGGTGTTGAAAGAGCGGAAGCTCTGAAATTCAAGCAGCACTCGTTCAGCACCTGGACAGCGCAGCATAAAAGAGCCACCACTGAAGTTCACCATGTGGAGAGCTCCACGGCTGAACTTTCAGCACCATGGCCAGCTCCCCTGCAGCCACGGTGATGAAATTTCAGCACTTGACAGCGCTAGCAACGAAGCCGGCAAAAAGCAGGATGGTTCTGCTCATCCGTGGCTGTCAGGCTCTGTCCAGTGCATCCTGTAAAATACCGGACAGAACTTGACAGTCAAAAATGATGGTGTGAAGCCGGCCTTATCTGAACATGTTATTAAACGACCGGCGATCGGCTTTTATGGTATTGCTTTGATTAAATAGTTACAAGGACTACAATTACTTTGGCATGTGTGCAGGAGTTTTTAGGACCACTCATACTACCAAAGAATCACTAAGGCTACATTCAGACAGTGTTTTTGATCCGTTTTGTGAGAATCCGTTTTCCAGCTGCAAAACTAGATCAGATTCTCAAAAAAACAAATCAAAAATGGATGATCCGTTTTTAATCCATTTTTAGCTGGTCTGATTTTTAAGCCCATAGTAGTGATGGGCGATCCCCCTGATGCTCGGGATCGGTGGGTTCGCCCAAGCTTTTTGTAAAGTCCAAGTTTGGGGCCGGAGATGTCACGAACCCCGAGCCTGTACTTTACAGTTTTGGGAGCTGTAAAATAAAGCATATAGTAATTAATAAACATTATGATTATACTTACCGGTCCTGCAACGTGTCCTGCAACGTGTCCTGCAGTCCCACAGTCTCCCGTCCAATTCTGCTTCCGGGGCCGCTCATTAACTTCCGGTGGTATTCACTCCACTGCTCGTCACTCGGCTGTCTTCGGCTTTTTCCGGCCGTATTCGCGGTGACTTCAGAGTTCACCCGAGTTCATAGCTCTGCTATGAACTGGATTAAACTCTGACTGTCACTGTCAGACTCAGCCTGCTTCTCACTCTGTATAGACAATTGCATATACAGAGCGATGTAGCAAAGCTGTCCCTGTGGACTACGTCGGACTAAGGATTTTTTTGTATACTGAAGATGGAGTCTCTAAGGGTATGTGCACATCAGTCGTTTTGTGGGCTGCTTTTGGTCGTTTTCCGTCGGCGTTTTCCGCTCAGTTTTATGTTAATTTATGTTAATCCTATCCTCCGGTTGGATTAACATGCTAGTCAATGGATTTTAGAAAACTCTGTCTTCACTAGAATGGTTTTCTTCTGGTCGTTTTCAGTCAAAACTGAGTTTTCTCAGTCAAAACTGAGTTTTTCCACCGGTTTTCCAAAAATAGAGCAAGTGACTTCTTTCCACCGTTTTTCCAGCGGTTTCAGCTGATCAAGTGCACAAAAAACTCAGTTTTCAAAACCGCCGAGAAAAACGCTGTAAAACCGGGCGGAAAACGAGCAAAAAACGAGCAAAAAACGAGGGACACTGCTGAGCACAGAAAACTCAGTTTCTGCCAGTGTCCACCGGTTCCCGGTCGGTCTGCAGAAATGCAGAACCGACTGATGTGCACATACCCTAAATGTTTTTTGTTTTATTTCTAATAAAAATGTTTTTCTCTGTGTTGTGGTTTTTTTTATCTTTACTAGAAATTCATGGTGGACATTTCTAATATTGGTGTGACATCATGAATTTCTTAGGGCCAGATCATAATACAAAGCTTGCCTCATCCCCATTATTACCCAGCGAGTAACCCGGCACCAGGGCTGCTGGAAGAGTCGGATATAGTGCCAGAAGGTAGCGTTTCTAAGAACGCATTGGCTTTGCTGGGAAGCTCAGAAATTGATCTGTTTCACTGCATTGCAAAAATGGATCCTCACAAGGCACATCAAATACACTCTCTGTGAATGTAGCCTAAGATCTTGTCCTCTCACTGGTGCTTATCTTCATTTAGTAGAACTTTTGTGCTTTATTTAGTAAAGTCAGTATAGTCTGCAGTGACAGTCCAATACTGGTCCTCTCTAATCTGCTTAGGCTGGCTTCACACCACGGTGTGATCCGGTCCGGGGCTGTCCGGGGTGACCCTGACAGCCCCGGACCGGATCAGCACACAGAACCCAAATGTGCCCTCCGGTCCTGTGTGCAGCCGGATGCTGCTAATTGCAGCCGCAGCTGCTGATTTTTCAAGACTGCGGCTAGCATGGAGCTAGCCGCGGTCCTGATACAACATCGGCGTTTCTTTGGTAAGTCTTAGGAAATCTGTTTTTATATTGAATCGGTCAATTTAATATAAAAACAGATTTCCTAAGACAAAATCCAAACACCTGGCCTCAAAATAATGACTTTCAAGAAGGATTGAAAATTGTCAAAACATTAAAAGTAGTTAATGATATGGCTGAGCGTGGTGTTAAATTAATAACTGACTTTAACGACCTTCTGACAAAAGATGAAGAACAAAAGCAATATGTCCTGCAAGTTGTAAGCAAATGCAGAGCATTATATTCTGACGTTTCAAAAACTACTTTAACAAAAGCTCTAGAATAGATTAGATAACTACAGTGCCTACAAGTAGTCTTCAACCCCCTGCTGATTTAGGTGGTTTGATAAGATGCAAATAAGTTAGAGCCTTCAAACTGCAAACGAGAGTAGGATTTATTAACAGAAGCATAAATCGTACAAACCAAAAAGTTATGTTGCTCAGTTGAATTTTAATAAATTTTAAACATAAAAGTGTGGGTCAATTATTATTCAACCCCTAGGTTTAATATTTTGTGAATAACCCTTGTTTGCAATTACAGCTAATAATCGTCTTTTATAAGACCTGATCAGAGCCGGCACAGGTCTCTGGAGTTATCTTGGCCCACTCCTCCATGCAGATCTTCTCCAAGTTATCTAGGTTCTTTGGGTGTTTCATGTGGACTTTAATCTTGAGCTCCTTCCACAAGTTTTCAATTGGGTTAAGGTCAGGAGACTGACTAGGCCACTCCAACACCTTGATTTTTTCCCTCTTGAACCAGGCCTTGGTTTTCTTGGCTGTGTGCTTTGCGTCGTTGTCTTGTTGGAAGATGAAATTACGACCCATCTTAAGATCCTTGATGGAGGAGCGGAGGTTCTTGGCCAAAATCTCCAGGTAGGCCATGCTATCCATCTTCCCATGGTGCGGACCAGATGGCCAGGCCCCTTGGCTGAGAAACAGCCCCACAGCATGATGCTGCCACCACCATGCTTGACTGTAGGGATGGTATTCTTGGGGTCGTATGCAGTGCCATTCAGTTCCAAGCGTTGGTTGGCACAAAGATCTCGATCTTGGTCTCATCAGACCATAGAACCTTGAACCAGTCTGTCTCAGAGTCCTCCAAGTGATCATGAGCAAACTGTAGACGAGCCTTGACATGACGCTTTGAAAGTAAAGGTACCTTACGGGCTCGTCTGGAACGGAGACCATTGCGGTGGAGTACGTTACTTATGGTATTGACTGAAACCAATGTCCCCACTGCCATGAGATCTTCCCGGAGCTCCTTCCTTGTTGTCCTTGGGTTAGCCTTGACTCTTCGGACAAGCCATGGCCTCGCACGGGAGGAAACTTTCAAAGGCTGTCCAGGCCGTGGAAGGCCAACAGTAGTTCCATAAGCCTTCCTCGGATGATGCTCCCAACAGTGGAGACAGGTAGGCCCAAGTCCTTGGAAAGGGTTTTGTACCCCTTGCCAGCCTTGTGACCCTCCACGATCTTGTCTCTGATGGCCTTGGAATGCTCCTTTGTCTTTCCCATGTTGACCATGTATGAGTGCTGTTCACAAGTTTTGGGGAGGGTCTTAAATAGTCAGAAAAGGCTGGCAAAAGAGATAATTAATCCACACATGTGAAGCTCATTGTTCTTTGTGCCTAAACTACTTCTTAATACTTTAGGGGGACCAAACAGAATGCTGGTGGTTTGAGGGGTTGAATAATAAATGACCCCTCTGAATTAACTTTTAACGCTTTAAAAAAAAAAATTAAAAAAAAAATATATTTTGGCTGCAGTGCATTTCCCACTTCCAGGCTGATCTACAGTCCAAATGTCACAATGCCAAGTTAATTCCACATGTGTCAACCAGCTAAATCTGCAGGGGGTTGAAGACTACTTGTAGGCACTGTATGTAAAATTATCAACTCATGTAGGTACTACGTCTGTATCTTTTCTGTGTCTGTTTTGTATGTATTATATACCTCATTTTTATATTTTAAAATAAAAAATGTCATTAGACTTATCAGTATTACTTGTTTTTTTATTATATTTCTACTTTAAACTCAAAAATATACAAATAAAAACCAAAATTTATCACTTAATAACAAAATATAGAAGTATGCTCCTAGTGGTACCAGGTCAGTTCTTGGGGCTAAAAGCTGTTGTAACTCAGTTTGACAAAAAAACAATTATAAATATAAATTTTGAGAACAAATTATTCTTTTGAGATATTAAGCATGTTTTTTATTTTTACCGTTCTGGAGTTATGGCTCCATATGTCAGCTTTTTGGCCAAAAATTTTGATTTTTTTTCAAACTTTGAGCAATGAGCGGCACGGGTTAACGTCGTTTGATCGAGCTCAAATTTTGGCTATCTCAATATCTGGAAATGGGAATCGTTTTGTGGGGTCCAGACTAACAAGATTTCGACATTTTTTCCCCCCCATATGAGATCCGGTCACTCTAATATTCAGTTATCAGACTCCACATCCTCTATCCTTCAATACAGGATCCTCTGGCAATCCTCGCATACAATACGGAAAAGCATTGACTTGTTACATACACCTGTGCATGAAGAGCTGTTTTGCTTCCGATGCACTATTACAAATATGTACTAAGACTAAGGTCACACTTGCGGGGTGGATGCAGGTTTTCATGCATTTTTCACACTTGGATAGTGTAAAAAACACATGGAAAAATGCATCCATTGACCCCCAAACAAAAAACGCATGCTCCAATGACCAAAAACGCATCTCTAAAGTGCCATGCGTCTTTTGGGATGCGTTTTTGGCTCAGCACCAAAAAATGCAGCATGATGCATTTTTTGGTGCTTTTTAATAACGCATGCATTTTTTGAACATGGGGCCCTATGGGAAACGCATGCAAAAACGCATGCCACTAAATGTACCATGCGTTTTCGCATGCGTTTTTGACATGTGTTTTTTTAAGGCTGCTCCAGACCTAAAACCAAAAAGGCAGCCCAAAAACGCAGGCTGCAAAATGACACCTTAAAAAACGCATGCAAAGTGTGACCCTAGCCTAATGCTGGGTTGCGTTTGCCTTTCATTTGCGTTTCTATGCGTTTTTACCGCTAAAAACACATGTATTTTTGGCCCCATAGGGTTTAATGTAAACGCATGCAAAAACGCATGTCATTTTCTGCAAACACAAAACCGCTTGCATTTTTGCAAACGCAGCCCAAAATGTTGCAGAACACGTTTTGGGCTGCGTTTGCAAAAACGCATGCGTTTTTACGTTTGCTGAAAATGACATGCGTTTTTGCATGCGTTACCATTAAACCCTATGGGGCCAAAACCGCATGCGTTTTTACCCGTAAAAACGCATAGAAACGCAAATGCAACCCAGCATTAGATGGGAAAAGGGCCTAACTTACTTTGGTGATCTCCTTTATATGATGTAAAATTTCTCAAAGGTAGAAGAAAACAAATACAACATCAAAAACAATAATTCATTTTAATGGATTTTGTTGAACATAATGATGCATGGCTCAGGGGAGCGTTCTGCATCTAGTACACAGGATGCACACGTGCTCCACGTACCTTTCATCCAGTTGCTAAGGTGATTGCATGTGCCTGCTCTTACTCCCTATTCATTATATTTATCCGGTGTTCTTTGACGGAGAAACACAGAAATTGCCTTATTTAAGCGGACTCAGCTGTACGATAAGTTTTTTTTTCTTTTTAATGTATATTTTCTTTAACCCCCAGCGATCGCTCTGTAAAGAGATCTAATACCTGGAAATATTTATTTGATGAGAAGAAATGCTTCTATTTTGGACTCCACTTCTTTCCCATGTGCTCTTATATATTTTATTTATGGAGTACAGTAACTACAATGAATTTTGAAATAATGGCTAGGAAACATGGGGAATTGCCTAGAGCGGGGATAAACAACCTGTGGCAGCTTTTGTGAATCTACAATTACCAAGCATTCCGATCAGTGAGTCCTGACAGGCTGTCACCTTCAGGGCATGCTGGTAGTTCTAGTTTCCCAACAACTGAAGTGCCGAATGTTGCTGGGTAGAGAACATGTAGATTCACAGGTGCAGCACCAGCTTACAAATTGGTTATCATAAATTACAAAAAAGGATCTTTTCCCCCCCCAGAAATGAGCGCGACACTTGTCCATATGTCAAGATAAAGTTCAGCTCACCCCTTAGTGTCCAAAGTATAAGGTTCCACACCATCGCACAGAGCCGCCCTGGACCTGGTGGAGAGATATTGATCGTAAAAGCACTGAGTCTCCAGTGAACACAGGCAGTTATGGTGAATATAAACAAGTAGGTTAAGGTCAGCGATTAAAACATGGTAATGCACGTAGTGGGCATCCCAGTGAGAATGGAACAACAATCCCATGCGTCTCGATTAGGTAGTCTTAATCAAGGAGGGACACTTGTTCATGTGCTGTGCATGGTATTAATGTTGGCATATGAACAATTTATGCTAAGCAATTTTTGGAGCTCCTATAAAAATGTGTAGAAAGATGTATGGGCACCTCTCTATTTGTCTAGATCAGGGGTCTCAAACTCCAGGTCTCGAGGGCCGCACACAGTCCAGGTTTTCAGGGTTTCCATAGCATTTGACAGTTGGAGTTTGACAGTTGGTCATTTGATTACCAAGGAAATCCTGAAAAGCTGCACCGTGTGCGGCCCTCGAGTCCTGGAGTTTGAGACCCCTAGATATGCAATAAATGTTCCCGAAGGGGCAAACCCCTTTAAGCTTTTTTTTTTTTTAATGTGTATGAGGAGCAATACCAAACACAGCCCACCAACAGGAATCCTGGACAACACTATTCGGGTTCACTTACACTAGTATATAAAAAAAATCCAATTTTCATCCTAAAAAGTTGGACCAGTGTCACGCATATGTCATTCCATATGAGATGTGAGTGCTATGCGAGTGCACTCATATTGGCAGATACCATCTGTATGTAATGTTTTCTTCTAAGAAGCTTTTATTCAGCAATCATTTTCGAGACCATTTAATGCTCTGTGCTAAAGAATGGTTATTGATCTGTAAAATCAGATGGCATACCCATGGTCAGTTGATGGCTGTTTTTTTCTCGCACCCATAGACTTTCATTGGCAAGTCTTGACTGTTTTACACGACCATACACCAGTATGCTGAGTTTTTTTTCCCTCAGGCAGATACAGTTGAGGAAAAAAAATTGCTCATTGTGTTACATTGGACTCAACACAATCAGATTTTATCGAATACACCATTGTTTTTAAATGTAAATGTGAGTGGACCCCTAACATAATGTTACCTGGTGCAAGCTGCTTGAAGACTTTGGGTGCATTTACTCACACTGAAAATTTGCTAACTAGAACTCTGCCATTATGTATGACAGAATGTGCCATCTTTTTACATGTTGAAGAGACCTGGAGATAAGCCAGTGCAAGTACTATTGACAATTTTTGTGACAACAGTTTATTCCTTCAAAGAGAATCTGTCTATTGATATATACAGGGTGGGCCATTTATATGGATGCACCTAAATAAAATGGGAATGGTGGGTGATATCAATTTCCTGTTTGTGGGGCATTAGTATATGGGAGGGGGAAAACGTTTCCAGATGGGTGGTGACAATGGCGGCCATTTAAAAGTCAGCCATTTTTGATCCAACTTTATTGCTCCATGATTCAGATATCCAGTGGCATTGAGGTTTCCATTGATGAAGAATGGCCCCACTATCTTTGTCCCTATATACCACACCATACCATCAATTTTTGTGTTCCAACAGTCTTGGGGGATCTATCCACTGTGGGTAAGGGTACCTTTACACGTCGCAACATTGCATGCAATTTCACTTGCAACTTACTGGTTGCAGTGAAACCATGGACACATTGTTACATTTGTAAACGGCAACAAAATAGAACAATGTGCCCATGATTTCACTGCAACCAGTAAGTTGCAAGTGAAATTGCATGCAATGTTGCGACGTGTAAAGGTACCCTTAGTGTCAGACCAATAACGGTGGTTTTGTTTGTTAACTTCCCCATTCATAAAAAAGTTTGCCTCATCCCTCATCTGAAGGGAATTGTCTATGCTGTGAAGATACGAGATGTGCAGCATCTGAGACAACGGATCCTGGAAGCCTGTGCTAGCATTTCTTCTGCGGTGTTGCCATCAGTGTGTCAAGATTGGGAGAAGAGGGTTGCATTGACAATCCAACACAATCGGCAGCACTTTGAACACATTTTATAAGTGGTCATAGACCTGTAAAATAAAGAAAAAAGAAAGAATGAAAGGATAAAGCTACGTTAAAACCAAGCACACCATTGTTTTTCTTATGAAATTCTCAATGAGTTTGATGTGTCACATGACCCTCTTCCCATTAAAAAAAATAAAGTTGGATTTAAAATGGCCGCCATGGTCACCACCCATCTGGAAAAGTTTTCCCCCTCCCATATACTAATGTGCCAAAAACAGGAAGTTGATATCACCAACCATTCCCATTTTATTTAGGTGCATCCATATAAATGGCCCACCCTGTATATATATATGGAGTTTATTTATCTATTATATAATTGCGAATGGGTTTTTTGCCCCTTCTGAGTCCACTCGCAATGCGAGTCGGCGTGGTCATGTGGATACGCCCGAAGCATTGGCCGCGCAGCGGCCATTGCGAGCAGTTCTAAGGCGACTCGCTATGCCCGCGCAGCGGGCATGGCGAGTCGCCTTAGCAGCGCGAAGCATTGGCCGCGAAGCGGCCATTGCGAGTCAGAGACTCGCCCTTCTAGAATCCCGATGCATGTGCATCGGGCACCCAGCTAGTATATATATATTTATATATATATATATATATATATACGGTATATAGATATATATATATATATATATATGAGAGAGAGAGAGAGAGAGAGAGAGAGAGAGAGAGAGAGAGTTTATTTTTTTTGCTTCAGCATCGTTCCAATCCTACAATATGACCACCCACTTCCTTGTATACAAATCTGGTTTTGTTACCAAAAAGGGAGTGATCAACAACTCTTCTCTACGGAAAGCCAAAATTGAGGAACGTAGAGACACAAGAACAAAGAATTTCACAATGCCTGATCCAGGAGAAAAGCTGCATTTTAAGGAGGTAAAGGAAATTAATATTTAAAGGGAATTTACATGTACAAGCAAAATAACACATTCCAGTGTTACATGAAGTTCAACACATACGAAGAAGAGTCAGGAACCTGTTCACAACCTTACAATCTATAAGAAAATAGGTGGGACCCAAAATGCTATCTGCCATCCGGCTTCCATCTCTCCAGAAGAATCCAGGAGAAGTGGGATTTTTCTCCCGGACACAAAAACGTTGCTTGCAACGTTTTTGTGTCCGGGGAGAACAATCTCCCCGTACTTGGCGTCTCCCAGATTCCACCAGATTCCCCTAGATACTCCCGGGGCAATCCGGTGCTCCCTTAACATGGGAGCCTATGGGGCCGGATTGCCCCGATCTGGGAGGATCCGGGAACCGGACACCTGTGGCTGCACGCCGCTGTTATTCCAGGACCGCGGCTAGCTCCCTGCGAGCCATGGTCCTGAATCATCAGCAGCGGCAGCTGCGTCAGGCTGCACACCGGACTGGAGGGCATATTAGCCCTCTGGTTCTGTGTGCTGATCCGGTCCGGGGCTGTCAGGTTCACCCCTGACAGCTCAGTATTGGACCTGACCACAGTGTGAAGGCACCCTTAGATCATTAACAGAACAGAGGGCAGGGGTAAGGTGATAGGCAGACAGAGATGAGGGAAGAGGTGTAGGAAAGTGAAGAACTGTTGAGAACTTTGTATGTAAGAGTGATAAATTTCTATGTTATTCTCTGGAGGACGGAAAACCAGTGTAAAGGCTGGCACATGGTGGCGGCATTAGTGTAGTGCACGGATCTCCAACTCCAGGCCTTGAGGGCCGCCAACAGTGCAGATTTTCTGGATATCCTTAGCATTGCACAAGTTATAATTGAATCACCTGCACTGGTGAGGATTACCCTGTGCAATGCTAAGTAAATCCTGAAAATATGCACTGTTGGTGACCATCAAGGCCTGGAGTTAGAGATCCCTGGTGTAGTGGTTGGACAGAAATATGATGCTGGCTGCTGCATTCATAGTGGATTTGAGATGGGTGGGTTTTAGTAAGAGGGATATCAATTAGTAGAGAAGTGCAGTAGTCCAAGCGAGAATGAATCAGTGCAACAGTATGAGTTTTTGCAGAGTCTAAGGAAAAAAAAAAGGTTGAATTTAAGAAATGTTTTTGAGTTGCAAGTGACAGTAGCAAGCGATTGTATATAACATGAAGATAAGATCTTAATCAAATATAACCCCAAGACAGTGAGAGTGCAGTTTGGGAGTTATGGTGAAATCACAAACGGCGATGACAATCTCAGGTTTAGGCTGGTTTCACACTACAGATTTTTTATTTCCAATGCTGTCCGATAAAAATCGGACAGCATCGGAACAATCTTGGCCCCCATGCAGCCCTATGGGCATCGGACTGAATCGGATGTGCACTAAATGGCATCTGATTTCGTCCGATCCGATTCTGTCCGATTTTTTTTATCGGTGCAAAAATCGGAGCATGCTCCGATTTTTGCACCGAAAATAAAATCGGACAAAATCGGATTGGACCAAATCGGATACCATTTAGTGCACATCCGATTTGGTCCGATGTTTTTAACATGGGGTCCTATGGAGCAGGGTCCGAGGACACATCTGATGTGTCCTCGGACCCGATTTTACTGTACTGAGCATGCTCAGTACTGTAAAACTGCTCCTAACTGGGAGAGCAGGGGTTAAAAAAAAAAAAAAACAATGTATGCTCACCTGTCCCCGAGGCCCCCGCCGTCTCCTGCAGGTTCCCGGTGTCCTCCCGGTGTCTCCAGAGGTCGTCTTCTTCTGAACAGGACCTGCCGTGACGTCACAGCCATGTGACCGTCTGTTACACCATGTTAAGGTGAGCATATACATTTTTTTTTTTTTTAGCCCGGAGGCAGCGATTTTCTGCCGGAATCGGATGCCTATTTGGCATCCGATTCCAGGCATCAGAAGGGCTACCTTAAAAATCGTAGTCTGAAGGTAGCCTTAATCAGGTTAGTAGAGGGGGAAACACATCGAGGTCAGTAATCAATAGATTTTACAACTTCCCATGTAAAATATCAGTAAAATCATATATGTATATGTATCAATTTATATTCCTAAAACATATACCTGCCATAGCGTACTGTACATGCAGTATAATGAGGCAGAACTAGAGAGACTGTTGAGCTAAGAACATTACTTGAAGTGCACATATTTGCAGAATGTGATCTCCAGTGTGCCATATCAATAATGCAAGAGCTCGGCTATTCCCATACATTGACTTTTTTTTACATCGAATATATTGATATAGCTGTAGACATGGGGAAATCATAAAACTGTCCCTATGTGTGAACTATGAGACCCAATCCATGCACTTCAGTCTAGACTCTCTCTGTGGGAAACTGCCAATTGCTGATCTTCCTTGCTTATTATTCTGGGTTGTGTTGCTAGAAATCCTGCAGAGCTACAGTAAAGTATCAGTTTAGAAACCACGCTCACAGGCTGCATTAGAACTGCTGGAGCATAAGATCTGAGTGACGCCTGCACAGATAGCAGGAAGTACTTACATGTTTAGCAGTATGTTCTACTCTCAAAACTGTACTGGGTACATAGACAGGGGCGTAACTACAATAGGTGCAGGGGTTGCGATCGCACCCGGGCCCTGCAGCCTGGGGGGGCCCCAAACGTCCCTTTGGCCCATAGAAAAAGACTAATACTACTAAAGATTTGCAATAATTGGGGGCCCCGTTGGAGCTTTCGCATTGGGGCCCCGAGGCCTGAAGTTACGCCACTGTACATAGATACAACCAAAAGTTTTGCATTCCTTTCAAATTGTGATTTTGTCTGGTTATTGTGATGCCATTTTCCTGGTGATGAATTGAAAGTGCATTAAGTTGTCATCATGCAAGACCTTAAAGGGAACCTGTCACTACGCCCCCCCACACACACACACACACACACACACTCCCAGGCCTATGAAGGTAAAACAGCTACCTTTATAAAATCAAATTTATAAGAGTGATCATTTCAATGTTCCTGGGGAAATCACACATAAGGGCCACCTTCACAGAATGCAGTCTTAGTGCTGCCGAAGGTGTCTTTTTTACCTTCATAGACCCTGGGGGGGGCGGGTGACTGGTTCCCTTTAATTTTAACCAAAATTATTTTGAATATAGGTATTGATTACAGAAAACTGATTGTCAAATGTTTTTCATATAGAGAGTAATTCATTATTTACAATACCATAACTTAGTATTTTGCAGCATAACCTCCTGCTTTAATTACTACACCACTCTGAAGGGGCATTGAAGCCACTAGGGTACTCAACATCTTGAGGGATTTTGCTCCATTTCATTTGCAAATCTGCATACAATTCATCTTTATTGCTATGGGTACCAACTCTTTACCCTACCTCAAAGGTGGTTTATAGGGTTTAAATCAGGTGATTGGCTTGGCCATTGCAAGAAGTGAACATTTTTCATTGCTAACCAATTTTTGACTAAATTAGACGTGTGCTTAGGATCATTGTCTTGCTGGAATTTCCAACATCTGCCTACTTTGGTTTTACCATGTGGCAGCCTTACATTCTCCAGTATATCCATGTACATAGTACCATTCATATTTCCATCAAATCTATGCAGGGGGCCAATGGCAGATGCAGAAAAGCATCCCCAAACCACAACATTGCCACCACCATGTTTCACTCTAGGACCTAGAGTCTAGGTGTTTGGTACCTAACATTATTATGTTTTCCAATTGTGCTGTATATATAGCGTTTGCCATCATTACCAAAGAGATTGTACTTGGATTTATCCGATCATAACAGGAATCTCTGACTCTTTCTATTGGCTGTGTTCTTTGGCAAACTCAAGTTGGTCCTACCAGTTCTTTGCAGAGATGAAAGGCTTACTTGACTGGAATTCGGTGCATTCAACCCTGCTATTCTTAGTCATCGCACCACTATTTGGCGACTGAATTTGACCCCACATTCTTCATTCATTGGATACTTGACTGAGCACAGTTGAACTCCATAGCTGCCTGTTTCAGGCTTTTGCCTAACCTCATCACAGAATAATAAGCTTCCTGACATCTGGTGAGAAATTTGTCTTTGTCTTTGCCATGTTTTAATCGAAAAACATGGTTGTCCAGCTCTGCACCTCCTCCCTCCCTTCATGTGTAACCCAGATATGGACTGAATAAATTATCCATATGCCTGCAACCCGGTGAGTGCCGCTCCTTTTTCTGTCTGTATTGATTATACTTGTGCTTGAGCTGAGCAACACCGATCGGGTGTGTCGCAAACCCACATAATGGAATACCGTATATACTCGTGTATAAGCCGAGTTTTTCAGCCCAGAATTTGGGCTGAAAAGTCTCCCCCTCGGCTTATACACGAGTCAATACGGGGGGGGCTGTGTCCGGGGCTGTGGAGGCTGCAGGAGGCGGGGGGGGGGGGCTGCTGTATGAGCGGCCCCGTCACGTGGGGCCGCTCATTAAATATGCACTGCATCCCCCTGTCAATCAGCGGCAGGGGGAAGCAGTGCATATAAGCCCCCAAATGCTGTCACTCGCCCCCCCTTGTAAGGGTTCCCCCCCCCCCCCCGATGGTTATATTACCATTCCGGACTTCTGATCCGCGCCGCTCCTCGGTGCTCCATCCTCGCTGCTCCATCCTCGCTGCTCCGTCCGTCTTCTACATCCGGGATCTCCGGCCGTCGCAGGCATATGACGTCATCGCGACAATCCCGGATGTAGAAGACGGACGGACGGAGCAGCGAGGAGCAGCGAGGAGCACCGAGGAGCGGCGCGGATCAGAAGTCCGGAATGGTAAGAGAAGCGGGGGGGGGGCCCTTGCAAGGGGGGGCGAGTGCCAGCATTTGGGGGCTGCTGGGGAACCCCAGGGGGCTGCTGGGGACCCCCTGGGGGCCGCTGTGTACCCCCAGGGGGCTGCTGGGGACCCCCAGGGGGCTGCTGGGTACCCCCTAGGGGCTGTTGGGGGCCGCTGTGTACCCCCAGGGGGCTGCTGTGTACCCCCTGGGGGCTGCTGGGGACTTCCTGGGGGCTGCTGGGGGCTGCTGGGGACCCCCAGGGGGCTGCTGTGTACCCCCTGGGGGCTGCTGTGTATCCCCAGGGGGCTGCTGGGGACACCCAGGGGGCTGCTGGGTACCCCCTGGGGGCTGCTGGGGACCCCCAGGGGGCTGCTGTGTACCCCCTGGGGGCTGCTGTGGACCCCCTGGGGGCTGCTGTGGACCCCCTGGGGGCTGCTGGGGACCCCCAGGGGGCTGCTGGGGACCCCCAGGGGGCTGCTGTGTACCCCCTGGGGGCTGCTGTGTACCCCCTGGGGGCTGCTGTGTATCCCCAGGGGGCTGCTGTGTACCCCCTGGGGGCTGCTGGGGACCCCCTGGGGGCTGCTGTGTACTCCCTGGGGGCTGCTGTGTACCCCCTGGGGGCTGCTGGGGGCTGCTGGGGACCCCCAGGGGGCTGCTGTGTACCCCTGGGGGCTGCTGTGTATCCCCAGGGGGCTGCTGGGGACCCCCAGGGGGCCGCTGGGTACCCCCTGGGGGCTGCTGGGGACCCCCTGGGGGCTGCTGGGGACCCCCAGGGGGCTGCTGTGTATCCCCAGGGGGCTGCTGTGTACCCCCTGGGGGCTGCTGGGGACCCCCTGGGGGCTGCTGTGTACTCCCTGGGGGCTGCTGTGTACCCCCTGGGGGCTGCTGTGTACCCCCAGGGGGCTGCTGTGTACCCCCTGGGGGCTGCTGGGGGCTGCTGTGTACCCCCAGGGGGCTGCTGTGTACCCCCTGGGGGCTGCTGGGGACCCCCAGGGGGCTGCTGTGTACCCCCTGGGGGCTGCTGGGGACTTCCTGGGGGCTGCTGGGGGCTGCTGGGGACCCCCAGGGGGCTGCTGTGTACCCCCTGGGGGCTGCTGTGTACCCCCTGGGGGCTGCTGTGTATCCCCAGGGGGCTGCTGGGGACCCCCAGGGGGCTGCTGGGTACCCCCAGGGGGCTGCTGGGTACCTCCTGGGGGCTGCTATATGTACCCTGGGGGCCTGCTGTATACCACTGGGGCTGCTGTATACTACCACTGGGGCTGCTGTATACTACCACTGGGGCTGCTGTATACTACCACTGGGGCTGCTGTATACTACCACTGGGGAGGCCTGTATACTACCACTGGGGAGGCCTGTATACCACTGGGGGGGGCCTGTATACCACACTGCTGGGGGCTGTATACCTGTGCTGGGGTCTGTATATACCACTGGGGAGGCTTCTGTAATACTGCTGGGGCCTGTATATACCACTGGGGAGGCTGCTGTATACCACACTGCTGGGGGCTGTATACCTGTGCTGGGGTCCACCCTCGGCTTATACACGAGTCAATAGGTTTTTCCAGATTTTTGGGGCAAAAGTAGGGGGGTCGGCTTATACACGGGTCGGCTTATACACGAGTATATACGGTAATTGCCCGAAGATAGGACCCAGTGCCCGGTTTTCTTTCTTCAAGTCTGCTATAAACTGTAAACATCTACGCCAACATGGCTCCTCATAAAAAGTGTGTCAATGACATTGAAAAGAAATCAGCACAAAAGACAACAGCGCATAAATGAGACTACGAGATCCCTGACTCTATAGTCATTAGATTATCACAGGAGGCCATTTTGCACCGACAGCATCACAAAAATAAATCTCCAACTTCAAGGTGTAACTAATAATAGATTATCCCACCACAAGCTATATCAGGCTCAGGAACAATCTCCATTGGCCATATCAATGCAACTGTCACACGATGCAGCAGCACACAGGCTTCATTGTTAATCTGAAACTTAAAGCCAGAGAAAAGTGCGACACCAACACAAACGACAAATCTACATCCGTTGGGAAACAGGTTGCAAAATGTAAGGGCCACTTTACACACAGCAACTTATCTGTCCAACTTCTGAACAACTTACTGGTTGCAGTGAAATCATGGACACATTGCTCCATTTTGTGGCTGTGTACAAATGTAACAATGTATCCATGATTTCACTGCAACCAATAAGTTGTTCAGAAATTGGACAGATAAGTTGGTGTGTGTAAAGTGGCCATAAGACATGCACTTCAACTACAAGAACACATTTTTACCCATGATGAAAATACAATTCAAGAACACAGTTACGGTGTCATGAACCACTCATGTCAAAGTTGCCAATCTTTGAATACACCTCCCAATGGAAAGTTTACGCAGAGTTTTAAGAAAGGTAAAGTACATCTACCCATACTACAGTATCCAGAAGTTTTTAAAATGTTTATGTAAAGGAGAAAGTGAATACAGCAAAAATGTCATGAACAATATTAGGAGTATAAACAGTTGATCTGCTTTTGCCACCAGGGGAGCACTTATTTCATCACCACCTTGATATTCATAGACAGATCTATCATAGAACAGGCACACTCTATCCAACAGAAGAAGAACTACCAAAATTTGTGCAACTTTACATACAGGAAACCGCTAATGTAAATGAAGTAAGACTCAAATTAAAAGAAAGTGAACAATGTCATCCTACATTGATGAACATTATCGCTGATTAATGGCAAGCAATAAATCCATTCTCTGCTGCTTATCGAATGCTAAACGATGTTAAATAACAAGATGAGATCAAAGCTCTTCAAAATAGAAGTGTAATGCCAAACATTATAATGACAATTAAGCAAGATAATCCACCTGAGGAAAATCCACCTGAGGAAGACAACAATCCGTTGTGGAAACGCATTGTGGTAAATAAACGTGTTAACTCATAAGTAATGTCCTTATTTGTGCCCTCCAGCACTCTTAGCTAGTAACCCTTTCTTTCCTTAATTCTGCACAATCACCCTTCTGGGTGTGTTGTTACTGCAGCTGCAAAGAGGCACGGATAATCCTAGCTAAGCGTCCCTGGATTGATAGGATCTGTGGTGATGTCAGACCCTGTGACCAGTGATTCCGTGAGTCACGTGTCTATGTTCCATCCAATCAGAGTTAGCCAGGAGCTGGTCAGGAAGCTGACACGAACTGTGTCAGAGTTGATCCGGTGCCTGGAGGTCCTTTGAGTCATATGCTACACTAAGGTTGTGCGGAGGCGCACAACCATCACAGGTGAGAGGCGACCCCCATTCACCCTTTAATTTGCCCCACTAGACCAGTAGGTTCTCCCTATGTGAGCGCTTTTATCTTTTGTATATTGCAATTAAGCAAGATAAGACTCAAGATCTAAGATGATGCAACAAACCAACAGTGAGTGAAATGGCAGTAGTCTTTCAGAATGACGATGGTGAGCCTTCCTTCAATAGAGATATATGAATTCATTTAAAAAGAGATCCACACAACCCTCTAGCTCCAAAAACACAACAAATTAGCATACTTCATAGCAATTGAGATTCAATGTTTTTCCATCATGGAGACCAAGGTTGGCATGACAGTCTAAAACACCAGGGAAATAATGCACGAAACATCGTTCAGTACTACAGCTACATATTATTCATAAGGAATTGATTTAATCCATTACTCAATGGTGGCAAACTGAGTCATGAATATTTGGTAGATGCATATATCAAAATTGAGGCAAATCATCTTCATTACATCATAATGCATAAAAAAGATTTAAAAGTTGAAGATTACTGCCTTCTTCAAGAATGATTAATAAAAAATCAATTGAAAAGGGCATCCCAATTTGAAAGATGGTAATTTTGCCTTCATTTTTTGAAGAAAGTCCAAGAAATATGCAACAGTGCTACCAAGATGCTATGTCTATAGTTACCAAGTATGGTCAACCAGATCTGTTTGTGACCATGATGTGCAATCCCAAATGGATTGCAATTATTTTAGAACAGTGGCAAAGTGTAAAATATAGGCCAGACATGATTGCCTTTAAAATGACACTAGATTACCTATTAACAGACATCAACAATGCTTTATTTGGAGAGATCACCTCACTCGTCCATGTCATAGAGTTTCAAAAGTGCGGTCTTCCACACCCTCATATTTTGATCATCCTGGGAAGAGATTCTAAAATAAGGACTGAAACTGACATAGACTACATTGTTTGGGCAGAAATTCTAGCTGAAAATAAATACCTTCAGCTCCACAATATTGTTATTAAAACGTGATTCACTGTCCCTGTGGTGAAGCCAATCCTAACTCTCTTTATAGATAATGGCAAGTGTAACAAAGGTTTTCCAAAGAAGGCGCAAGAATAAACTATGAAAGAAAAGGATGGCTAACCCAGTTACAGAAGACACATATGGCAGAACATACCAACATAATTCAAAGTCAATTGATGATTCATGTATCATTCCATATAACCCCTGTTAGCTAAAAAAAAATACAACTGCCATATTACTGTTGAAATTTGCGCATCCATCCAAATTGTTAAGTATTTGTTTAAATACGTATACAAAGGACACAACAAGGCTAAAATTGAAATTGCTCAAAAAGACATCAAACACCATGAAACAAACCAATTTGTCAATTCAACATATGTTAGTGCACCAGAAGCTGCATGGAGAATATTTGCTTTTCCAAGGCATAAACACTCTCATGCAATCATTCATCTAGCGGTACACCTGTCTAACTCTCAGCTATTATATGTTCATGAAGAGGACCCAGTTTACCAAAACCAACAAAAGCTCATTAGCAATTCTACAGTAATGGTTTAATTCAACCTTGATTAGATCGACCAAAATACACATCAATATTATTATCGAGAAATTCCTGAGCACTATATTTGGAAACAAGGCTCATGGGAACCCAGAAAGCAAGGAGGCAAAAAAGTTGTAGGAAGAATGTATACAGTTAATGTAAAAGACCAAGAACAATATCATTTACGTTTGCTGTTATTGCATGTATGTTTATGAGTTGGCGAGAGCTGCAGAGATGAAGGAAACTCTCAATCAGGAGCAACGTTTTGCCTATTATGTCATTGTTCCAGCTTTTGAAGACAGCAGTTTAACACCAAAGTGCTTGTTTATTGACGGTACTGGTGGCAGTGGATAAACCTACCTATACCATCGACTCATGCATTATGTAAAAGGACAATGAGATGTTGTCTAACCTGCAGCCACAACAGGAATAGCAGCTAACTTGCTACGAGGAGGATGAATAATGCACTCTCTTTATGGCATACCAATTCCAATCAACGAAACTTCTGTTACCAGGATTAAAATTGATACAAACGCCACCAGATCGTTACAAATTACTAAACTTTTATCATTGACAAGTGCACAATGGCACAAAACCATGCATTAAATGTCATAGACTTCGAAAAAATTGTAATGGCAATCCATGTTGCTGACAAAAATTAAGAACCATTTCATGGGAAAGTTTTTGTTCTTGGAGGAAATTTTAGAAAATGCCTTTGCGAACTTGTAAATGCCACAAGAAAAGAAATTGTAGACTGCTGTTTTTAATATTCAAAACATTGAAAAAACTTTACAAGACAGCCATTATTCAATAACATGCACTCGAGTGCTCCTGAATATAGCAGTTGCTTGCTCAAACTAGGAAATGGTGAGCTGTCAAACAAACACAACCTTGGAGATGATGTGGTAAAACTTCCACTGGACATGTTGTGCATGGGCTGTATAGTTACAAAAATCTTTGGAGAAAGCATTTTCATTAATGTTGATGACAAAAAAAAGTGTCAACACTGCTGCATCATATGCTATACTATGCCTGAAAAACGATTATGTAGACCTTCTAAACTGTAAAATAATGGATCAAATGACTGGCCAGTACATTTTCTAAACAAGCGATGATTTTGTGGATGCTAATGACGCTGATGAATGTAAACAGTACCAAGTGGAATTTTCAATTTCTCTGATGCCATCCTGAATGCCACCATATCAGCTGATTTGCACTCCAGCGCCACCTTTAGGTAGCTCCTCAAAGTCATAGTCGACTTTCTGACAAGGCTTTTAGTATGACTAGGGATTTGTGCCAGATTAGAACCCCAAACTACAGACACTGCGTTTCGGGATAACTGCCCATCAGCAGTGTAGTGTGTGGGAAATTCTGATCTGGCTGTGTGAGTGGGCTAAGACGAGGTCTAGGGAACTTGCTATCTTCCTTATGGAGAGGAGTTTGCCTGCAACCATAAGAAGACAGTTAAGTAGGTAAGGAGATTTAAAGCCGCATCCCTTGTGATGAAATGGACTCCTTCAATGTAGAACATATGATGATTTCTTATGTAACCCAGACAATATGGTATTTTGTTGCAAACTTTCATGGGTTAAGTCCTTAAACTCCAGCCAAGCAGTATTTGGTATTGTAAATACAAGTCTTGTAGAGGTTTGATGATGTGAACTTATGTAATGCAATTATCTCTTCTGTAAGGTCAGAGGAACTTAATCCTGTTAGAATGCCATGGTATCACTGTGGATTGTTGACACTGTGGTAGCCTCAGCCTCAGCTACCATTGTTTAAATGTCATTGATTGCAGACTAAATGTCTCCTACTAACATTCCATTGTATCGTGCTAGGTGCTATATCAATCAGTATTGGCTCTCCCTTGCCTGGACTACAAGGCTTGAGGTCGGGGCCATGAAAAGACAGGCTTATTCCACCAATTGTGACGTCCCCAATATCCTGCAATGAGGGCTCAGGTATATAAGGAGACCTGTGCATTAACCAGTGTGATTGAAGATTGGATACATGCAGCTAATCTAGGATCTTCGGGTCCGATTGACCGGCCATAACCTCAGGCCTAGGCATTCTGGTGCCGACCAAGGGGATCAGAACCTGGATTATAAACCACAAGGACTTCAGCATCGACTTATCAGATTCGGCTGGGATAACAAAGACTGCATAAGAAAACCATGCAGGTTGGGACAATCCAGGCACCTGCCTACAGACTTTGCCGGGCTGACTCAGCTTCCTAAATCTGGCATTATTTCTTTCTCGGTGGATGCCTGCCAAAAGCAGGGTGCCATTGGTTTGGAGTAAATAGTCCTGGAAGTTCTGAGGCACGAATATTCTAATCCCTGGTGAGCCAGCAGAAGGGTGAGACTCTGTTGCCTGTTACATTTTATGTTTTGCTGGTTACGTGTTATATGCTGTTAACTGTTTGGGGATCCAATAAATTAATATTGTGGTTCATTCACCCTGTGTTGTCTGAGTAGTGTTCCGCCCACGGTTAAGGAGCTTGGGCGTTCAGTTTGGGATGAGCCCTGGTCCATGTTGTATTTCTAAAGGCGGCTGGGCCATCAGACGAGAGCACCCACTGACCCCCTTGTCTCCACATCCCTCCTCTAGGAAATATGCAAATTTGCACTTCAGTGAGGAAGTGGATGAACTCCAGCGCCACCTTTAGGTAGCTCCTCAAAGTCATAGTCAACTTTCTGACAAGCCTTTTAATATGACTAGGGATTTGTGCCAGATCAGAACCCAAACTACAGATGCTGCGTTTCGGGGTAATTGCCCCTCATCAGCATGATAGTTTGAGTTGATGTCTCCTTTTCATTATTCATTTGATCATTTGATCATCCCACAAGTTTGAACTGTGTTGCACTCCCTGACATCATCACTGCTCAAACATGCTGTCTCACGATACCGGTGAGATATATTCACTACATCTTGCGCGATATAGCAACTCTCACAAGACAGCTAGTGTTATGAGTGCTGATGCCACTGAGGTTATCTCAGGTCATACAGGGGGATTCTCTGCCGCATGATAGCCGCTGTATAATCTGAGACAGCCTCAGGGAAGTCATGAGGATGCCTGAGGATTATGAGCAGGCCTAGAAGCATGATGAGTGGTGACAGCAGTAATGAAGCTTGCAAAGTAATAATGTAGGAAGATAATGTATGTGACAAAACAGCAGGGCTCCACTGTAAAACAGTTTGAGCTGTGCTTGGCAACTTTTGGGCCCCTTTGAAGGTATTTTCTAGGTCCTTGATTTTGTCTCACATTGATTTGAATTGGGTTTGGAAGTTTGGCAAACATATGCCCATTCGGCTAACCGAACCAAATCCGAAGTTCAAAAGATTCGCTCATCTCTAGTCTTGTCTGCCACTGTACTGGAAGCACTGCAACCTGCTAATTTAAGGTTGCCACAATCCTTGTTGTTGCTGGGTAGATGCATTATGACTGGTAAAGGTAGTATGAAGCAATGTGCATTGCAGGTTGAGTCAAGGGATTTTAGCAGGGATGAGGAAGAGACAACTAGTCTACCAATGTAGTGGAGAAGTTGAACTGCCCAGTCCTCAACAGCTGAAGAGGGTGGGATGATGACGAGAACAAGCATCTGGATCTGCTAGTGATGAATGAGGTAATGCATCCACATAAGCTGTCCAAAACTAGATAATGGGACTGTAGATATGTGGCCTTAGTGTCTACATGTCATGGTGCAAGTCTGTGAAAGGTATAAGTGGGTAAATACTGTAAAACTCCTAACATGTCTATTTGTGGGTGATGCAATTAGCCAAAATCCAGATCTCAATCCACAAAATTTAAAGAGGTATTACTGAGTTTTTCTCATGACTGTTTCATCAAAACTAAATTTAATTAATATCCTACATGCTATTTCTTTATTCTGAGAAATATTTTTTACTATCAACCTTAAGAAAATCATGTCATCAGGAAATTAGACCCCTAACTACTAAAGGCCCTGTAATGCTTTCTTACTACTAGAAATTGTAGAGCAATCAATTACTGAAATTTTAATCAGAAGTGCACTGTGCAGACCCTGCACTTATAGCCTGTCCCATGCATGTCACCTTATTTCCTTGCCCCAAGTCAACCTTCTGGCTTTGCACAGGTGCCGAACCATTTCCTGGGTTCATTTCAATAGAGGGATTGGAGCATGTGCAAATATTAGCATGTCTCTTGCCATATCATCTGCCGTCTACTGAGTGTGTACCACCCGTCTGATGACTGACCCTGTGCAATGATTTGGCATTTGCGATGATAATCAGGGACTGGGGGAGAAAAGAGTGATCTGTCAGTCAAAGTTTGAAGGCCAACGACAGACAGGGGAATAAGGACCCAGGCGTGAGAGCTGGAAGAGATGTCCGTCCTGCTGCACTTGCAATTAAAACTTCAAGATGGATGGCTCTACAATTTCCAAACTAAATACAATGAAGGAGTGGATTTAATAAGCATTAAATGGCCAATAGCAACATGCCTTTAGTTTGAATGCAATCTCCTGATGACAGGTTGCCTTTAACAGATGAATTGACAACATTGTATATTCTCCATAAACATCTCAATCTTCAGTGATTGACAGGTGAATATTTTCAATTCTTAGTCATATATAAAAAAAATCCCAGCACTTTTAGTAGTATCTGAATACTACTATAGCAGATGGTGTTTTGTGTGGATTACGGATCCTATGTATTATTTAGCATTACTGCTGAGAAGAGCCACAGGCTCTGTGGAAGAATTCATGTGCATGAACTCTTGCACCTCAGGATAGATTTATGCTGAAAGTCACCAATTTGACAAGGTTACATCTTTGCTTCATTATATGCCCTGCCAGCTGCATAAGATAAAAAAAAAACTTAACAAATATTCTTAAAGATGTAGCAAATATACTGTAACTGCAGGCTTGCTCCACTACTTTAAAGGGAATCTGTCAGCAGTATCCACCCTCTTAAGTCATCTATATGGGCATGTACGTGATAGGAAGCTAAATAAAATTATACCTTGATATCTGCTATTTGATGTCTCGTTCAACAGAAATTCAATTTTTCTTTTATGCAAATTAGCTGTTCCAAGCAATGGACCAGATACTGACCTGCATGAGATCTTACCTCCAGAGCTTACTTTAAAAAAAGAGGGTATAACCAGCGTGATATGTAATGGCTGCTTTTCTGATCTCACTGCAGAGCTGTTTGATTATAACTGACACATCTGCAGGCTCCTCTCAGCTTCATCTTCCATCAGGCCGGTTTAGTTCTTTTCTGTACACATGTCCTTGTAACTCACGGTCTTGCAGAGACCAAATCTCTATCAGTGACATCTGTTGGTGGAAGAGAAAACTATTTAAAGGCTGGGGGAGTGATCAGCAGAGTAACCCGACACCCCCCCTAACCTGAAGAGCCATAAACCCATAGACAGCAGCAGCTTCTGACATTAACAATGTATGTGCCAGTAGAAATTCACTCCCATTTAAACTACTACATTGCTTTTCACATGTAACGCATATCAGTCAACATGTGAAAGCCACCTGACTACCTTCACAAAGACTTCTAGGGCAGGGGTGACCAACTACAACTCCTTAAAGTCTGAAGACAGTGCAAACTTTCAGGATTTCCTTAGCATTACACAGGTGCTAATTTCATTACCTGCAGAGGTCATTATACCAGCACAGTATGCTATGCTAAGTACATCCTGAAAACATGCACTGTTTGTGGCCCTTGAGGACTGCACTTGGCCAGTCCTGCTCTACAGGAGTGTGTGTAGTGTCTTGCACATCTATCCCTCAGACCATCAGGCCAGAGGCCTGCAGCTTGTTCGCCATTCTCGGTAGGGCAGTATCAAAGCACCTCTTTGCAGAAACAGTCCAGCACACAAGGAGTGAACTAAAAAAACTTTACTGTAGCACAGACTATAATGAGTCTCAAAGTCACATATATCAATATACACATTATATATGATGAAAGTCCCACAGGGATCAGCAGACTCCATTACAATGGTGCAAAGTCCATTAAGAGCAGAGTCCTTTAAGCACTTTGAGGTGTAGCCCAAAGGCTGCAGACTTGCTAATCTAGCAGGGCGAAGTGCAACCGGTGCTAAACTTGTGAAGGGGATGAATAAAATTAACAAAACAAATCTCGCTCTACAAAGAATTAAAAAACAACTGAAAAAGTCCTTCTCTGGACAAAATTCCAACTAAAGGATGGGACAGCAACCCAATACGGGTAGCGCGATGGACCTCCAGGTGACATATGTGTCCTGTGCGGGCTGCTCCAGTCCTGGTCCTGAAGCACCCTTTGCTCCTGGGGTGGTGAGGAACATGACATTCTCCAGAGCTGGCATGTCTTGCAGTGGATCCATCATTAATATCAGGCTGCATACTGCAGGCACGCCGGTTACAGTGATGCCTCTTGCTTTGCTAGGGCACCCCTATTCAATCACTTACAGATAATATTGTTTGCACAATTTGTTGCCTAGCTCTCATTAACCTTTATGGGGTGCTGCAGAATGCACTGACTTGCATTAAAAGTCCCATTCACCATACAGAGTACACCTGAGTTGCAGTAGGGTGGAGAGACTATTGAAGCCTGGCATACTTAATAAATAGGAACATAAGGAAAACAATTAGTTTATTCAGTCACCATTCATCTGAATGTTGAATAAGGCTAGTGGGAACAATCTGACAATTTAATATTATATCCAGAAAGAAAACCCAGGCGGCCTCACCGATTTTAGAGATCTTTTTATTCGTCCAGAATTCACAGGACATATCACCGGAGAGGGAGTGCGAGTGGATGACAGCTGCCGTTTAGCGAACAGTGCCTTTTCACGGTCCAGTTAACTGCACTGCTCCACGAAATGGCAGCCGTCGTCCTGCTCCACTCCTCTCCCGCTGATTATGTCCTGTGAATCTACTGACGAATAAAAGGATCTCTAAAATTTGGTGAGTGCCCCGGGCTTTTTCTTTCATGGATATTTGGATTCTCGCTAATGGGTGCACACTGTGCTCCGAGAGGCACCCTGACCAGGATTGCATCCTAAGCAAGGAAGACTTTAAGCCTGATCCGGTGGGTGCGTATTCTTTTCTACTGCATCGTAGTAAAGTTTAACATTAATGATACATATAGGACACTTGTGCACATGCCAAAATCTGTATTCTAAACTTATGGAATTAAATTAAATGAAGATTGAAATTTTCAAGAAGGCAATGTCCATAGTGTCATGACTGTTCAGCCTATAGACCATGTATGTGAAGCATATATGGCCATATGCTATTTCATATGACTTGCTATACATACTTGTAGAAAAGATGGCCTCACATGCTGCTGATCCTCTGTAATAGTAAAGGTTGCTCTCCCCTCCCCCCAAAAATTTATAATAAAAAAATTTATAATATACTACATCTTTAAGAAAATAATAATATTTAAGCTCTCTTAAGTGGATGTTAATGAACATTGTAAGGTTTCTAGACTCCACAGCTGTTTCAAATTTCCTAGCTTTGTAGGTGTCAAATACATGCACTCCAGGAGCTTAAAATATATTTAAAGGTGAACTCAGTGAGGATTATTTTAGTACAGTCTTGCCAGAGCTAAATGATGAAGCGAGCTGTACACGCAGTTTAGGATCTAATAGTCTCTTATAATCAATAAAATCATCCCCTCCTCAGTCTGACCCACCTCAGGGACAGAGACTTTCAGCTGACAGTCTCATACTGCTGGTGAAAAGAGGAGTGTGCCCAAGGTGGATGAGGATCATCCTACATTCCAGCCCCCTCACATTTCGTATAGGAGGGTAGCATGGTAGGGGCCGTGCCTGCTAGCCATGCTCACACCACAATCCTACCTGATATATATCTATGTGACAGGCCCAGGCTTAAAATAGCAATCATGGCACAAGCAATGAAACACATGCTGTGATCTTGCTGTATATGATGCATAAGTTGCTTTTATTGTGAGGCTGAAAGCACAAGAAAATGCATTACATTGATCGATTCATCTCTGCTGGTCTTCCCTTCCCCATAGGAACAGATTCCTATCATCAACTTTCAATGGGCATATTCATCATGGAATCTGCAGCTCCAGGGTCCACACCCCTGACCACCTCCTGTTCTCTGCTCCTGCATGAAGCTCTCAATTTTCTGTCCATAGGGAGAGGGCAATAAAAGAGCAGATGTTTTATTGACTTATAAGACCTCTATATCCAGAGCCTGTAAGTCTGCTTCATCATGTAGGGGCGGACAGTACTAAAAAGTTTTCTCTTCCCCGGACTTCCTCTTTAAAGGTCAAAAAATTCTACAGGTTGAAGAATGGTAGACTTCATGTGTGAACACTCTTAATGTAAGGTTAGTGTGTCCAGGCAGTGGATCTTCCGCGAGTGTCTTAGCCCAAAAATCAGGGAAAGTTAGGACCATTTAATTAAACTGCTTTCCCGAATAAAGCCGCGTTTGTGATTATTTTGTAAACGTCTTGGATTTGCATCGGAACGAATGCATTGTTTGTGCCAATTAAATTGATCAAACATGATTGAAAGTTTGCTCATCTCTAACTTTTTGTTACCACGGGACAAAACACTTTGCATTCTTCACTCATGATGACACACAGATGCTACCTGTTTTATATGCAAATGTGAAGGGGACTTATAAGTAGCTTCGGTGATGTCATAAGCTGATATGGAAATGTCTTAAAGCACTTATTTATTGTTAAAGGACCCGTCAAACTGGAAAATGCTATTAACCTGCAGATATGGGTTACTTGAGTAATGTTCTGAACCTGCTCGGTACCTATACATTACACCACTGTTGGGAAGAAGTGAACTTTAATCCTCCTGCATGCTCAAGTTCAGTCATGGGTCGGACGCGACCATTGTATGGGAGCAGCGGCTGCTATTATCCCTCGCACTGACTACAGTCTCCCTAATGCAGAGCAGCAGAGCAGCTGTTAGTGCAGTTTGATAGCATTTTTTCACATGACAGGTTCACTTCATATATTTCTAGCTTGTGCGAATTTAATGAATAGAATGGACATTATAGAAATATGGAGCCCAATGTAGGTAGCACACCCATGAGATTTGGAGAGATTTGTTTTTAGAATGACATAAGGTTTTTCACCCAGTAGCAGTCTACGCCAGTGATGGACTGATGTTTCAGGAGTAATAGATGAATTCTATATTTGCTTTAGCACTAAGGAAATAATTAGGAACTGAAATGCTGTCTACTTGAAAGTAATATTCGCTGATGTAAAAAATTTATATTCCTGTCATTGCTTTCGTCCCCAGCAAACAAAATTAGATAAATATCAGAAGCTTGTCTGCCGCTTGCCAGGTTAAATCATGGAAATATATGGATTACATTTTTTTTAAATGGGCTGTTGATATCTGCTCCATATTTATAGGGAGATACTCTCTGGGAAGTGACATGGTGCAAAACATATTCTGAACAGAGAATATTCATTAATGAATACAAACTCGACGCAATTACCATATTGTACCTATAATCGGTCAACACTGTCAGCGACTTGGATCAGAACAATGGGATGATGTAAGAGTAAAATCGACCATTCCATATAGAAATGTAAAGAAATGTAGATCATTATATTTCACATCTGTTTTTATTCAAAAGGGTGTTAGTGGTTTTAAAGGAGTTATCTATGGAAAAAAATATTTAAAAAGGCTCAGCCTGGTTAAAATAATAAAAGATGTAATGCTAACTCTTAACAATCTCCCACATCTCCTCTTCTGATGCTTAGTCGGTTCTAACTAGTTTCTACTTTTTGGTCTGGTCTTAACTACGGATGAGTAAACTGAACTTTAAAAAGCTTGAGGTTAGTACCAAACACAGACTTTGCAAAATAAATTCAGGGTTCGGAGTTCGGGTGCTCTACATATGCAAACCATTGAAGCGAGCATCACTGTGCTCGGGTGTTCTGCCCAGTGCCACCCACCTGTAGTGTTTAAATGGCTGGCACTGGAAGTAAAATCAGTGTTATCGGATGTAGTGTGTACCAAAAAAAACTAAATGACAAAACTCTGCTCTCCCTCCCTTGGTACTTCCTTATTTATGGCTGGCTTCCCATGAGGTTTGGGTCCAGTACAGAACTTTATATAAAGTCAGGCTGAACCCCCAGAACCTGAACTTCCATGGTTCCGCTTATCTCTGGTCTCAACACAATATAAATGGCTGCAAATACCCTTGCAGCTGTCAGTAACTGAGGCAGGTTACTGCTATGGCCATTTCATTAATTTCTAGTCTATCAAGAAAAGCCAGAAAGTAGAGACCACTTAAGAGCAGGTAAAAGACAGAATGGGCACTCAAAAGAACACTGAGCATGAGTTAATTGTCAGCTTTACTTACATATCTTAGGGCCCTTTCACATCAGCGTTTTTTTCAAATCGATTACTGCATAACCGGCTGCACTTGTGGCACGGTTGCGGCGCGGTTGCGGTAAACGCCATACAAGGTATAGGCGGACTTGCGGCAGGTGCGGCAAGTGCGGTTTTGGCACTTGCGCAGGTGCGGCCGCGAAAAAACGCGGTCAGCCGCGTTTTTTTCGCGGCCGCACCTGCCGCAAGTGCAAAACCGCACTTGCTGCACCTGCCGCAAGCCCGCCTATACTTTCTATGGGGCTTGCCGCAACCGTGCCGCAAGTGCAGCCGGTATGCGGTAATCGCGGCAGATGCAGTTGTTTCACCGCATCTGCCGCGATTTGAAAAAAACGCTGATGTGAAAGCACCCTAATCCCTTTAAAACCCTTTTTTTAGTTGAAGTAGAGTTTGAATGGAGTTATTGTTAAGCATCTGTGCTTGCACTCCATTTATTGCCTACCGATGTATTAAGCCAGGGGCGGGAAACTATTTTTCTTTCATTTGGAAATTTCTATAATCCTTCAGGGGCCATACAAAATGATCAACTTGAAAATTACCTGCTATATTTGGTTAAGCAATGAACTTACTCACCCCTACTGTGGTGGCTGGAGCTGCTTCTCTTTGATGCGGGTGTTATTGGTCATGTTGCTTCCCAACTGCTTTTCAAGGCTTGCTAGAGCCCTAGACATCACAGGAGAGGCTGGGAGCATATACCTCACTGGGGGCTGAGGATGGGGCATAGAGATCACTGGAGTGCTGGATTTAAAGGGCAGACAGTCGTCAAAACACGTCTAAGAGAAGTTCCTCTGGAGCCATATCACGGAAGTATCCTTTATTGTTATTCCATTAAAAGCATTACAGATGCCCCATAATGGGGTTAAGATAACCCATTATGGGCATCTGTTATGCTTTTAATGGAATAACAATAAAGGGTACTTCCGTGATATAGCTCCAGAGGAACATCTCTTTGTCGTATTACTACAATGAACACAACTGTCATTGCTCTGTGATGCCAAGGAGATCCAGTGAGTATTGGATGGTTGAGCTTTTTTTTCTCTGATTCAGGCAAAACACTTCTGCCAGCCTGAGCACTGTGGTCCCCAGGAATCTGGCTGCTGTATTAAGCTGTCCTCTAGACTGTAAATACAACAGCAACACTCATGTCGGACCTGCTTTTCTCCAATCCACACATACACATCTGGGGCATCATTGATTGACAATTACAAAAGGAAGCTGCCAGCAAGAGACCTTGATGATTTGCATTCTCATGTGCACTAAGTGTGACAGAACATTCCTCAGACAACCATTAATAACCTTGTTGATAGCATATGTAAGGAGTTGGCTGATGCCAAAGAACAATTTCTGCCCCTGAATCCTGTTAGCGTGTTTATATGTTCTTAGGTGACCTTGTATATGATGTACATTTATGTATTTGGTTCATATAATGTGTTATTTCCTGAGAAAGGGGTGCGGTATTGCTAGCTACCTCTAGGGGTCACTCTGAAGCATTGGGTGAACCTAGGGCATATAGAGCAGAACCAAAGGGGTTAATGTTAAGATGGACCACTAGAAGGGGTATATAACGTAGAGCAGAGGTCCCCAACTCCAGGCCTCAAGGCCCACAACAGTGCAGGTTTTCAGGATCTCCTTACTATTGCACAGGGCTTGGAATCATTACTGTGCTGATGATCACATTAGCACCTGTGCAATCTAGGAAATCCTGAAACCTGCTCTGTTGGCGGGCCTTGAGCTGGAGTTGGAGACTCTGACGTAGAGTATTTCCTTGTTCGGACTCGGGTCTTGGATAAGTTGGAGTAGTGCATACAAAAAAAGAGAACAGAACATTTCCTGTGGTTACAGAAAAAAAAAGGAAGACTTGTAGGATGAAAGGGGATTAGGTCCTGGCCACAGTCAGGTTGAAGAATCAACAGTAAGAGAATGAGGGGTTATCCTTCACCTGAAAAGTACAGAGAGAGAATGGTATGAGGTAATGAGACTTTCCCCAGAAAGAATTAACCAGCAACAGCTGGACTGGAACTGGGACCAGAGCTGGAACCACTGGCCTCATGAAACGTGCTTGGTAAATTGACTCCAAGCATAGGCAAACATATCAACCCATGCAGAGGGAAGTTGAGGATACAGCAATGCCCATCCTTATTCTGGGGAGCTTGGAGGTCAGCCTGCCTAGTAACGGGATTGTTCATTGTAATGATGGTGGAGACAGGAGAGCGGTTGAAGCGTACAGAGCACCACATAAGCATGTACCCTATCCTGTGTATTGTGGATTTTGCTACCAGCAAAGCATTAAAAGTTGTGCTGAACTACTTCTTCATGACAGTGTACAATGAACCTTACAGCAGGAGCTGGCCCAGGTCAGGAAATACTGGAGCAACGGGACAAAGTGATTGTGATTGATCTCCACCTGTGTATGTGGCATGCCGATGTGAGGGCACCTGAAACCTCAACCAGGATGACAACTAAGCCCCCTGCCACATGCGGCCCCACCACAGTCGCGTCAGCTGTAGCCGACGTGGTGTTCCCTGCCTCCCCCTGGGCCCCTGCATGCCCGCCGCACTGCACATATCAATGTAAGTGCCTATTACTACACATTAAATAAATCAAGATGTGTTGAAAATTTTGCTTCCATGTTTTTCATCATTTTCATATAATTAACATGCCCATCCATTCTGTGATTTCCATAATTCACAATTTTTCTTTCTTGGTATTGCAAACGCATTGTTGAGGAATGCATATCTTGAGGGACTGTCCATCAATTTAATTTTAGGTTTATATAACTAAAACCACGTACATGTCATTCCTCATTGTAGTAAAAGAATTTGAGATTTTAAAGCCATTGAAGAAGTACAACATAGATTTCAAATAACAAAATATATAAAGATTTTTATAAATCTTGAAAACCATAAAGTTCATAAACCAACTGTTGACACCTAGACACGCGAAGTCGTTAGTTTTCTTCCAGAAGCAGACTACAGTAAGTAAACAGCATAGTTACAACAGAAGAGACAATCCACAGCTAGAACAGCTGGAGATGATTAAACATTAAAAGATCCCCGCTCAGACAGACGGACTGTAGAAGAGAGATGATACATCAAGACGGCATGTTGGCAGCCATGATTTATAACTAAGGTGTAGCAGGATCATTAAGGGTATTCATAATACAGTGTAGCAGAGGGGCACATTTTAATAAGAGTAACGTATAAACTTTCCATGCCAGAAACACTCGGGGGAGAAATGTTCCTGAACAAATGCTTTGACTACAGATTATAAGATTATATACATTTATACCATGGGACCAGTTAAAAAAAAACACACACACAACACACAAAATAATGTAGATTTGTGCACAGTGCTTAAAAAACACCTCTGCCAGAGATACAGTGAGGATTACATACTAGTAATGTCTGAGCAACAGTTCAGAATTTAGACTAAACTTAGATGATGGCAATTGCAAAAGTTATGGATTGTCATTTTATAGTTTTGTTAAACCAAGGGGTTCCACTCACGGGTGGTAGTAACGGACAAAGGGATAAGGAAGCAGGATGGCAGTGACTGACAAAAGGTGATCAGGGGAACTAGTGTGACACTTATACTGGGGATCCCTTGCTGACCCTGCTTCCAGAAGTACCTCTAAAGGTGAGCATGTCTGGGCTGGCACCCTTGCCCAGTTCCTGACCAACCCAAGGCTACAATTTCCTCACTTACACCCAGGGAACTGAATAAGCACAGCAACTCCCAGCAAGATGGCAATCTCCACAAGCTGCACAACAAGAAACCACCAGCAGAATGCACTCAGCATCAGAACAGCTCACAGAGAATAAACTCTATCACTGACACCAGCTGATGAGTCATGGGGCTACTCAAAGTATGGGGGAGTGAACGATCGCATCATCTGACACACAAAGCAGCAGTAGCTCACCTGGAGAGCCACAGCCAGCTAATACCATAAACAGCTAATACTGCAGTTACAGCTACTGACATTAACTCTTAAGGTAGCAACAGAAATAAACACATTTAAATTACTACAGTGCAGTTCACAGAGACTGCAGAGCAGTCTAAACATGAGAGTTGCTAGAAGTAGGGGACAATATAACCATGATTAAAATGGTGCCCCTAACACCCAAAATATAAGTACTTTTATTCACCCCCTTTCCATGATGTTTCAGTTGGTTTGTTAATATTGTAAGGACCCAAAGAAAAGGAATCTGTATCAACCCATAAAATAAATGAGGACAACATAAGGGGTCCCTTATTTCTCCAATGACCAAATAGTCACTGTATGCCCTCCCTAAAGGTATGTGCACCCTTGTGAATAATCATCACCTGTGATTGTAGGAGAAACACAATCGCCTACTCTATGTTCTCAATCTTCCTGTTTTCTTCTTGTCCCTTGAGGATGAAGCTGTAGGAAACAAGCTGTTTTGCTGAACTATGATACCAGAGGCTCCGCTAGCCATGTAATGATCCTTTAAAGCATTTGTTCCCATTTGAAATTAATTCACGTATCATCGCAGGATGTGATGTCTAATAATGATTGCAGTTGTCAGGTAAAGAGGCCAAAAAACGTCTATGGATGCGAACACCCCTAAAAATAACATCTATGATTAGATTATAACCACTACCCTGCACACTAGACAATTAATGATCCCACACTTCCTTCCTGATTGTCACTTCATTGATGGAGTTCTGATCTATCTGATACCTTTTCTTCTCAGCCCAGACTGTGAGAATGTTTATGACCTTCGGTCGTCCTTGCCAAATGTTCCAATATTCGATTTGTTAAACAACAAAATCCCTTGCGTGGGCTCGTGGCTGTTAGAAGCCAAAAAGCAACCAGTTAATGACCTTCAAGAGTATCATGTGAAAAGAATAATGCTTCAATTTAAAAAAACAATTCAAAACATCTTCCCACTGGCTATGGTTGGAGGTCTTAACAAAAATCTGCCCCCTATTGCCAAAGTCATCTACTCAAGCCTTCTCAATCCCAATATAAATACCGTATATACTCGTGTATAAGCCGACCCGTGTATAAGCCGACCCCCCTACTTTTGCGCCAAAAATCTGGAAAAACCTATTGACTCGTGTATAAGCCGAGGGTGGACCCCAGCACAGGTATACAGCCCCCAGCAGTGTGGTATACAGGCCTCCCCAGTGGTAGTATACAGCAGCCCCAGTGGTAGTATACAGATTCCCAAGCAGCCCCAGTGGTAGTATACAGATTCCCCAGCAGCCCCAGTGGTAGTATACAGGAGCCCCAGCAGCCCCAGTGGTAGTATACAGGAGCCCCAGCAGCCCCAGTGGTAGTATACAGGAGCCCCAGCAGCCCCAGTGGTAGTATACAGGAGCCCCAGCAGCCCCAGTGGTAGTATACAGGAGCCCCAGCAGCCCCAGTGGTAGTATACAGGAGCCCCAGCAGCCCCAGTGGTAGTATACAGGAGCCCCAGCAGCCCCAGTGGTAGTATACAGGAGCCCCAGCAGCCCCAGTGGTAGTATACAGAAGCCCCAGTGGTATACAGCAGGCCCCCAGGGGTACATATAGCAGCCCCCAGGGGGTACCCAGCAGCCCCCTGGGCGTACCAGCAGCCCCCTGGGGGTACCAACAGCCCCCAGGGGGTACCCAGCAGCCCCCTGGGGGTACCAACAGCCCCCTGGGGGTACCAACAGCCCTCTGGGGGTACCAACAGCCCCCAGGGGGTACCCAGCAGCCCCCAGGGGGTACCCAGCAGCCCCCTGGGGGTACCAACAGCCCCCAAAAGCTGGCACTGTCCCCCCTTGTAAGGGCTTCCCCCCCGCTGCTTATACATTACCATCCCGGTGTTCTGATCGGCGCCACTCCTCGGTGCTGCGTCTTCATCCTCCCGTCCGCGCTGGCTTCATCCGGGATCTCCGGCCGTCGCGCGATGACGTCATATCGCTGCGACAGCCGGAGATCCCGGATGCAGCCAGCGCGGACGGGAGGATGAAGACGCAGCACCGAGGAGCGGCGCCGATCAGAACACCGGGATGGTAATGTATAAGCAGCGGGGGGGGGCCTTACAAGGGGGGACAGTGCCAGCTTTTGGGGGGCATATATGAACTGCTTCCCCCTGCCGCTGATTGACAGGGGGAAGCAGTGCATATATAATGAGCGGCCCCACGTGACGGGGCCGCTCATACAGCAGCCTCCCCCCGCCTCCTCCAGCCTCCACAGCCCCCACCACCGTATATGACCCGCGTATAAGCCGAGGGGGGGACTTTTCAGCCCAAATTTTGGGCTGAAAAACTCGGCTTATACACGAGTATATACGGTAGTTCCCCACTTTTCATACATTCCTGAGAAATGGAAGTAAAAATATTTCTGTCTGCCCAAGACAAGAAAAATATATTACTAAATTCACAGATATATTGCAATCTGAGAGTCCTCAGTGGTTGATACCTTTTAATGGCTAACTGAAAAGATGGTAAACATAGCAAGCTTTCGGGACACTGTGGTCCCTTCGTCAAGCTGGTAATGACACAAATTCTGAAGACACGTACATATATACATAAGCAAACGAAAGAAAAAAAAAAGAAGCAAAACAGTGTTATATGCTCTGGTGGATACTACAGTTGACGTAAAGCAGAGCCAAGTTAGGGAGGGGTGGAGGAGCAGGGACAGAGAAACCAGATTTCTAAGATAAGCGGAACCAATTGTATTAGGTAAATGGTTAGCAACCCATGGAGACCTGAAAATACTTATAACGTATATACTCGAGTATAAGCCGACCCGAGTATAAGCTGAGGCCCCCAATTTTACCCCCCAAAACTGGGGAAACCTGTTGACTCGAGTATAAGCCTAGTGTGGGAATGAGCCACCCCAATCCCTGGTACAAGAGCCGTCCCCATCCCTGGTACATGAGCCGCCCCCATCCCTGGTGCAAGAGCCCCCGATCCCTGGTGCAAGAGCCCCCCATCCCTGGTGCAAGAGCCCCCCATCTCTGGTGCAAGAGCCCCCCATGCCTTTTGCAAGAGACCCTCATCCCTGGTGCAAGAGCCCCCCATCCCTGGTGCAAGAGCCCCCCCATCCCTGTTGCAAGAGCACCCCATCCCTGTTGCAAGAGCCCCCATCCCTGGTACAACAGCCCCCATAGCTGCTATATGGGCCCCATGCTGGCATTCACCATAAAAGAACAACTGTTCTTACTCACCTTCCGACGATTCTGTGCACTGTCCGCGGGCTCCACGCGTTCTCCCTCTGGTCTTCCGGCTTCTAATCATGTGACCGCGGCGCAGCAGCGATGATGTCACTGAAGCGCCGGTCACATTATTAGAAGCCGGCAGACAGGAGGGAGGACGCACGGAGCCTGCGGACAGTGCAGAAATCGTGGAAGGTGAGTAAGAAGTTTGTTATTTTATCATGAGCGCTAGCATGGGCCCCATATAGCAGCGATTGGGGGGAAGAGCGAGTATATATAGTGCAATGTAATATGCACTGCTCCCCCTGCTACTGATTGACAGGGGATGCAGTGCATATTGCATTGCACTAATGAGCGGGCCCACGTGACCACCCGCTCCTTCTGCAGCCCCCCCGCCTCCTCCAGCCCCCAGTCACCGCACCCCTCCCCACCCCACCCGCTCAGCCTGTATAGTGACTCGAGTATAAGCCGAAGGGGGCACTTTTGAGCACAAAAATTGTGCTGAAAATCTCGGCTTATACTCAAGTATATACGGCAGTTAAGTTGTGGAGAGCAGAGTTCTAATTGAGACAGTTCACAGAAGTGTCAAGAGTTCATAGTCCTATAATTTGAGTGTTGCAAGATGTCTCCGAATGCACTTTTATTTTATACTAACTGTAGTACCCGGCTACGCCCGGGTTAATAAATAACTGCTGTTAGCTATAACAAAATAGAATTTGAATATGTCATATTAATGACCTGTAGGAAAATAGAAGCTGAGCTGTGATTGATTGCTATAGGCAGCCTAATAAATCTCCAGCCAACAGTAAACCCTCCCCCTGGCCGGGAAGTATATGTTACCTCACACATATACATAATAGACAGCTCATGTGACTGACATCTGCCTTAATTCCCTATATGGCACATGTGTTGCACATTGGCTGTTTTTAATCAGATGTTTATGTTTGGAAATTAAAGAAAGCACACGTATGAGGCGAGTTGTGTGAGGTGATCTGTGCACATCTGTGTCTGTCTGTGTGGTGTGTGTGACCCTGGGGTGTGTGTATGTGTGTGTCTCTGTGGGGGGGGGGTCTGTATGGTGTGTGTCTTTTTTGTGTGTGTCTCTTTGTGGTGTGTGTGTGTGTGTGTGTGTGTCCCTGTGGGGTGAGTGCATGTGTCCTTATAGGGTGTGTATGTGTGTGTGTCCCTGTGGGGGGGTCTGTGTGGTGTGTGTGTGTATATGTGTTGTGTGTGTCTCTTTGTGGTGTGTTTGTGTGTCCCTGTGAGGTGAGTGCATGTGTCCCTATAGGGTATGTATGTGTGTCCCTGTGGGGGGGGGGTGTCTGTGTGGGGTCTGTGTGTCTCTGTGTTGTGTGTGTCTCTTTGTGGTGTGTGTGTCCCTGTGGGGTGAATGCATGTGTCCCTATAGGGTATGTATGTGTGTGTGTCCCTGTGGGGGGGTCTGTGTGATGTGTGTGTGTCTCTTTGTGGTGTGTGTGTGTCCCTGTGGGGCGAGTGCATGTGTCCCTATAGGGTGGCTATGTGTGTGTGTCCCTGTGGGGTGGCTCTGTGTGGTGTGTGTGTCTGTGTTGTGTGTGCCTCTTTGTGGTGTGTGTGTCCCTGTGGGGTGAATGCATGTGTTGCTATAGGGTGTATGTGTGTCCCCTTGGGGGTGTGTGTGTGTTTTGTGGTGTGTGTGTGTTTGTTCGGGTGCGTGGTGAGTATCCAATGTTGGGGCTGCACTTTAGCGACTATACACTTGCTGTTACTCTTTGTGCTTGGTGTGTAATACATGTCCCGTGCGTGGTGAATATCTCATGTTGGGGCCCCACCTTAGTGACTATATGCTGGTATGTGCTGTTAGTCTTTGGCGCTATCATTAAGCCCCTCTCATTCACAACTGTCAACTGGTAACTGTCACTTTTTCCCCATTTGTAGATAGGGGCAAAATTGTTTGGTGAATTGGAATGTATGGGGTTAAAATTTCACCTCACAACATGGCCTATGACGCTCCCGAGGTCCAGATGTATGACTGTGCAAAATTTTGTGGCTATAGCTGACAGCTGTCGATTTTCCTCCAACACTTTTCCATTCACTTTTTCCCCATTATATAGATAGGGGCAAAATTGTTTGGTGAACTGGAACGCGCAGGGTTAAAATTTCGCCTCAAAACATAGCCTATGACGCTCTTGGGGTCCAGATGTGTGACTGTGCAAAATTTTGTGGGTGTAGTTGCGACGGTGTAGATGCCAATCCCAGATATACACACACACATACATACATACACACACACATTCAGCTTTATATATTAGATAAAAACACATGAATATGCTATCCACAAATGTCCATTCATTTTACATAAAATCCCATGAATCCATGTGAAGCATTTAGTCCTGTTTTGAATGTGTCAAAGGTCGTTATCAATTTGTATTCCCAAATTCTTTTCTCTCTCTATGAGATCTGAAGTTACTTTTTAAGATGAGCAGCCTCATATCGGTTTCACTGTTGTGGTCAGAGCTGCAAAAATGGTTCGCTACAGGTAGATCCATACGCTTTTCTTTTATTGAGTGGCGATGAGAATTCATTTTTGTTCTGAATTGTAATCCGGTCTCCGCATGTACATGCCACCTGTTGGACATTTGGTACATATAATTAAATACACCACATTGCTTGTGATGCAGCTGAAGTTACCTGGGATCTTGTAGTCCTGATCTGTCCCAGGAATCTTTATCTTGCCCGTTGTCATTATGAATTGACAGGTTTTGCACCTGTTCTGGTTGCAGGAAAGGTTCCTGTTGTTGCTGGAGAGGACAGTGAGCTTCTGACAATGATGTTTTTTAGATTTGGAGGTTGTCTAAAACACAAGAGTGGGGATCCGGAAATATTGATTTTAGTCTGGCATCTTTTTGTAGGAGTGGTTGCAGTTTCCGTGCAGCTCCTCTTAGCACCTCCAGACTTGGATTGTAGGTGACTACGAGAGGGACTCTGTTGTTTTCTTCTCTAGTTTTGTAATGTAGGAGATGATTCCTTGATATTCTGGTGACTCTTGTAATCTGGTTCTCGATTGTAGCCCTGGTTCAAACTCATATTTTTAAGTCTTGCCCTCAGTTGTCTGGCTGATGTCAACACAACACTACGAGGTCTGGGCCTGATTACACAAGACCTCACAGATATGGAGGTTTTATTATCACTTCCGTCTAAAAACTTTAAAACTAAAAAACGCAGACTAGCTCCATTGATGGTAGGAGCAGATAAACACCTGATATCAACAAAGTGGAAACAGACATAAAGTAATTTAATTACAGTAAAATACAAAATCCGATGTAGTTGTGACCCCCAGCCATTAGTGGCATATCAGGATCAGCATTGACCACACTGGATGACCCCTATTCTGTTTCCTTTCTCCCCAATCAAACTCTTAATTTCAAATAGTAATGGAAGGTATTTTGTTTTAAACCATAGCAATTGAGCATTGGAGTGTCAAGTACATATATATTAATTACTAGCAGTGGGAGAAACAAAATAATAATCTTGTAGTTGTGATACCTTTTGATGGCTAACAAAAATAAATTAAATGATGTTGCAAAGCAGCACGCTTTTGAGACTGCTTCTGAGTCTTCATCACACATATGTAATATGCAACAAAATATTTGAAGAAACAGAACTATAGATCTTTTAGTTCCATAGATGTACGGTATATTTTGGTAGTATATTTTGTTGTACCATGCCTGATAAAGAGAGGTAAGCAGTCTCGAAAGCTTGCTGCTTTGTAACATCATTCATTATATTTTTTTAGCCATTTAAAGATATCACAACTACAAGAATATTATGTTTGTCCCACTGAGAACAATCAATCTTTTTTAAACAGGCTCACACGGTACCAAACCTTTTCTCTTTTAAGTACATACACTGTAATTTTCAGATTATGAGATGCACTTTTCTTCTCCCACATTTTGGGGGAAAGTCGGGGGTGCATCTTATAACCCAAATCTACTATCTAGTATATGCTTTGCTGTAGTGGAGGGGGGTGGCTCTGGAGCAGTGTCCAGGGGTTGGTGCAGGCTGCAGGAGGCAGTGGGAGGTCACGTGCTCCCGCTGACTAGTCTCATTTAATATGCACTGCACCCGCTGTCCAACACCTCAGTGCTGAAACGCCCTGAGAGATCGACGGGGGGAGCGACACATGTGACATGTGCCTGCACTCACCCGCACCATACCCTTCACTCTATATGCACTTTTTTAAGGGGAAAAACATGCGTAAAAATAAACGTGAGAGAACAACTTAAGTTGCGCTTTTATTACGCGCGCTTCTTCCAGTGCTTATAATGGGGCCTATGGAAGAAACGCGCGTGAAAAAGCAGAAAGAATTTACATGTTCATTCTGTTTACGCACGCGTTTTTTGCTCCAAGAACGCTGCATAAAATTAAGTGACAATAACACACATAAAAAAATGCAGCAAATATGCAGCAATTACTACAGTGAGTATGTCCATGATCATTTCTAATCCCCTGCTCGATATAGGTTTACTTATGATACCAAGGTCATACAGTGATGACATTATATATATAAAGTGTCCTAGATCCATTCATGGATTAGTAGACATTGCCTGGATATCCTGTACAGATGCCAAGAACACGCAGAGTCAGATACAAGACATAGACGAGCCGCCAAGGTGCCGCCCCCAAGACAGAGTACGATGCTACAAGAATGGTGAATAGGTGAGTTGTTCGTTTAAACCGCACGCCCCGGATGACTCCATCCTGAATATCCACCTTGTCTCTTTTTTAAGGATCAACTTATCCCAATTACCACCCCTAGCCGTTTTTTTCACCACCTCTACAATCTGAAAACCAAAGCACTTAAGGTCTCCTCCATGAACTTCTCGTACATGGCGCGATATGTGGGTATCCCTACCATTTCTTATGTCACCCACGTATTCCCCTATACTTTTTTTTCATTATAAGATGGACCCCATTTAACATTAAAAATAATTTTTTTCCTCTTCCCTCACCAAATTTGGGGGGGTGTTTTATAATCCGCTGCATGTTATAAAGTGAAAAATATGGTATTTCACAGAGACACGTCTTCTACCTTTTATCAACTAAAACCTCAATAATTGAAAGAAGCTACAAAACTTTTTTTCCATAGGTTTGTATCACCGATCCGCGAAAAGTGCAAGGTAAAACTTAAACACATTTCTGTAATCTTCTTATTTGGACAGATTCATGTAAGTTTTATTTTGGGGAGGAAATAGGAATTACTGCAGCCGCCTAATCCATAGACGGATTACACAATGGCGTGATATCTATCGACCTAGTGGGCCTTTATTGACATGAATGGAGCCAGCTCGTTCCGCATACAGGAGCCGCTTTATAGAGTATGAACCACTGAGTGATCTGAAATTGCACTTTATGAGTTCAACAGTGATTTTAAAATAAATCCATTATGCTGCTGTCTCTATTAATTTCCTCTAACAAAATTATTTGCATCCACCTCTCCACATTAATTGTAAGAATGCGGATGTTCTAGTAGTCTGTTGAAATAAAGAAAGCATACATTATGAAAGTGCTTTGCAGCTGCAGAGATAAACAATGTATTAATGAGAAAATCGCCACTATGGAAGGGCTGATGCATAGAAGTCTATGCACGTTAAAAAACAAGATCTATATGTGATTTAGTATTATTATTTACTATGCATTGCTTATATAGAACCAACATATTTCACAGCGCTTTATAGAGATCATCATCATTATCCCCACTGTGGATCACAATCTAAATTCTTTCTCACTATGTCTTCAGAGTGTGGAAGGAAACTGGAGAACCCAGAGGAAACCCACCGGGACACATGGAGAACATACAAACTCCTTGCAGATGTTGTCCTTGGACCACAGGACCCCAATACTGCAAAGCAATATTGTTAACCACTGAGCCACCATGCTGCCCATACGTTAAATATGTGTTTCTTAAAATACAAACTATATGAGCTCTCCCATGGGTGGTCTCTAAAGAAAGAAAATGGAAGCTTTGATGTAATATATACTCCTCAAAACTGGTATGGCCATTTCTCCAAAGTGTCCCAGAAACAGTTTTTTCAGCATGATAACACCAGACCGCATGCTACGTGTGCTATTGTGAGAAATTTGCTTGCAGCATCTTCAAACTTGCCTTGCATTGAGCACAATTGGTACATCACTGGTCGGCAGTTGCAAAAGCAGCTAGCAGCAGTGTATGTTTGTGACTTGCATGCCCACGTTCATTCAGCATGGTAGAACATTCCTCAAACACAAACAAACATTATAGGGGTTGTCCACTAATTGGACAACCTCTTCTCATCATTACTAATGTTTCCCCCTTTTGTAATAACAACACTTACCGTATACTCCCAAATCACTTACATCCAAAGGAAGTGAGCGCTACTGCTCATTCTTTCGGATGTATATGATACAACCTAAGGAAAGTGAAGTGGCCGCTTACTGGCCTCTAGGCTCATATGACATTACACTATTACTAGATCGCCTGGAGAGCGAGTACCGATACTGCTGGGAAGGTGCCAACACTAAATGTGATTGAAAAATAGAAACTAAATTTTAAAAGCTTCTCAATGTGCTAAGTACTGTGTATGGGCACAGAAATACACGCACTTGCATGACTTGGAATGCTATCAATGAAGAGGAAAGGTATGGATTGAAAAGGGGTTGTCTATGTAGTGGACAACCCCTTTATTAACAGTATTGATAGTGTGGAGCCCCTCGGGACGGGGCACTCGATGCCGGACCGGGGTGCTGCAGGGGGATGTCACGGCGGTCCTGGTCCCGACCGTGTCCCGGGCCCGCACAATAAAATGGGGGGTTATTTACAGGGGATTTGTCACTCATGACGCCACCCACTATATGCGGCCAGTAATGGGGCCGCCGCTGCTGCAGAACCTCCGGGGATGATGGGTTAGCAGCTTGGATGGAATAGTTCCTGTGGGCAGAACTGGGTTCCCCGGGGCAGTGGTAGAGGTAGTTAAAGTCTGTGAGGATGTTAGTGATGCTGCAGGAGAGTAGGGGTAGCAGTAGAGATGATAAGAGTAGAGGCAATGGCAGTCTATGAGGGCAAGTGGGGCTTCAGTATAAGGATCACATACACTCACGGTTTCTGTTGTTCTTCAAGTCTTTACTGGCAGATGGTATTACACAGTATTGTCCACGGAGTCTGTACCAGGTTGCTCTCACCCTGACCGGGTCCTTGGCTTCCTACTTAAACGCTGTGTGTGGCCCTGCTGCTGCTTGTAGCTATACTGCTGGCCCTGTCTCTGCTCATAGGTACTAATATGCTGGGCAACTTGAGTCCTCTGTGTCACTGACTCCTTCGTGTTGCTTTGCTATGGTGTGGTGAAGATGGTGGACCTTCACTATGCCGGTGTTTACTGTCCTGTCTGTCTCAGGCACAGCCTCGGATCCGGTATCCGTCTTAAGGGTCTCCCCGGGATCAAGCCTTTGGGGTAACTCTTTATCCCGGGTATGTTCCTCTGTTAATCTGTCTCCTTTCCTCAGACCTCTCAGGACCTCCACTTCTACTTGGCTCAGCTCCTGCTCCAGACTAGACTCAACTGCCGACTGACTAACTGTCACTCTTGTTTTGTGGTAAACAACTTTATCTCCTCCCACTAGTGCAGGTGCCAGCTAAGCTCCTCCCACTTTCTAGTGTAGTGTTGTGTGGGGATTAAACCTGTGTTGTTTCTGTGGCATATTAACCCTTGGGGTGCCACAATAGCATGCCAGAGCATGCTAGTGTGTGTGTTTCAGTGCTCATACATGATACTGAGTAAATTGAGATTTATTTCTTCTATTTTTCTGTCAATTGCACACCATTAGCGAGTCTATAAATGCTGCAATTTATATAATTCCACAACTATTCTTTCTTAGTGTTCTGACTTCAATGCTGAAGAGTGTATGGTAAGTATAAGGATGAACTAGAAATCTATAGGTAAATTATAGGGATAGGAATATAGAACCAGCGCGGCCCAATGTTCATACATGGCAGAAGCTATCTCATAATCCCATAGATCAGGGGTAGGGAACTTTTCATCTGCCAGGGGCCATTTGGATATTTATACTATCAATCAGGGGTCACACAAATTTATCAACTTGAAATTTATCTTGCTATATTTGGTCAAATATTTAATTAATTCACCCGTCACTTGATGCCTGGAGCTACTTATCTTTGGGGTAGCGTGTTTTGTTAGGTGGTATTGATGATAGTACACACAAGTGTTTTTCCAAATTTGAGTCAGTCTGGAGCGCAGCCGACTCTTTGCGATAAGCTTTGAAAAAACCTCACAGCAGTAAATTCTGAACATAGATTTACATTACACTCCATGACTCCTCACGGAGGGAAATTTAACACTGGTCATGCTAGATTTTAGAGCTCAAGCAGTGGAGAGTTTGTTATATACCTCACAAAAAGGGACACCAAGACTGCTCTATATACATCACAAAGCATACACTACACTGGGGCTGCAGGTTTTACATCACTTGAGACTGGATTGCAGCATATACATCACAGGACATGATGGTGCATATTGATCACAGGAGACAAAGGGGGTACATACATCACAAGAGATGTTGGGGAATGCATATCATAGGAGACATTGTGGCATGTACGTCACAGGAGACGCTGGGGCATATACATCACAGGAGATGCTGGGGCATGTACAGCACAGGAGACGCTGGGGCATGTACATTACAGAAGAGGCTACAATGCTGGCACTCGTCAGCTTCAGAACATAATCCTTCATTTCATTCAGCTCAGCATTCAGTAGTGAACACAGTGTGCACATATCTGCAATATAAGGAGTAATTAAAGGTAATTTTGCCCATCGCTAGCCCAAGCTTTACGGTGTCCTGGAATCTGCCTAGGGGCCGGAGAAAAGACCATCATGAGCAATAAACAGCCCCCTGACCGCAAGTGTTCCACACTTGCCGTAGACTGATGGCGGGTTTACACGTCGCGATATCGCAGTACAATTTCAATCAAAAGTCACGTGGTTCAATCGTTGGACCCGATATCGTGCCTGCGTTGTATGGTGTGAACGTCCAATGCGATGCAGGAACGATGTCAATGCGATATCGGGGATCGAATGAGCGTGCTATTCAATGCCCCGATATTGCATAGCGATTGAAGCCAGATCGTGCTGTGTAAACACCCAATTACGATGCGATTTGATACGTCACCCATTCACTCCCATGTTAACTATGCGATCCTGGATTGGGAGGCGGAGACATCGCACGGACGTTCTATTACGATATCGCAGCGTCTAAACAGTCAATGCGATGCGGGTGAAACGTGCACTAATTGCGCGCTCCCGCGCCATTGAGTTGCGATATCGAAACGATATCGTGGCGTGTAAACCCACCATTAGAGCATGGGTTAGAATAAGTTAAGCAATGTGTACAGTAAAATTAGCAGAATTAGCAGTTGACAAATTAGCACAATTAGCAAGACAGTTGTGTGAACAATAGTGATGAAAGAATATACTCGTTACTATTCATTACTCGCATGAATAGTACGGTATTTGAGATACTTGGTACTCAGTGAGTATTTTTTCCCTCGCTTTGCAAGATTCGAGTGTATCACCCAACATGATTTTCAGCCACTAATCTATATAACCCCTGCCGCCATCATCTTGCACACATTTGATAAGGAGACAGCATAGTGTGAGCATAGGGAAAGCTGTATCTTGAGAAGGGACAGTGTTAGGCTAGGGTCACATCTACGTTTATTTTTTTAAATCCTGATCCGGTTTTGAGCTTTCAAAAAGCTCAAAACCGGACCAGGAAACGCTCCTCATAGGAGCCAATGCTAAACACCGGATTGCTTCACAAGCAATCCGGTGTCCGTCTCCGGCTCTGCAGCCTGCGTGAAAAATCATGCAGGCTGCAGCTTTCAGAGCAGTTTAAGCATCTGCAATCCAGTAACCGGATTGCTCAGGATGTGTAATCCTGAGCAATGTGGCTACTGCATAGTTTGCTCATCCCGGCTGTTGCAGGGATGAGCAAACTGTTCTATGTATTGTAAATAGTTAAATTTAATAAATAAATGCTTGCTTGAGGTCTCTAGGGGGAACTTAGTCCCCCTTGAGACCGTACGCCCACTCAGGTGGGCTTCTCCTACAATGTCCAAATACGACGGGCTCCTCAGAGCTCTGTGCATGTCCCCCAAACTCACCCCCTTCCCCCCATTTCTATATAGAGGGGTCCCTGCACCCCTCTTGTATAGCTCTTCCTTTTTGTGATAAAAACAAATTAATAAAGTATAGAATGCAGGTCATAATTACGTGGTGTCCAGGTACTTTCATTTTGCAGGCATAGGCGGGGCTGTGTTTGCTGCTTCCTCCGCCCACTAATTAATTATGGCCGCCCCCTCTGGCCTGGCTTCTGTGTTGAGAGGGCGGCCGCGTCATGAAAGGGGCAGGTCAATCGGTATGACGCAAACTTAGCCCCGCCCTTTTCATGACGCAGCCGCCCTCTCAACACAGAAGCCAGGCCAGAGGGAGCGGCCAGCCATAATTAATTAGCGGGCGGAGGCAGCAGCAAATACAGCCCCGCCTATGCCTGCAAAATGAAAGTACCTGGACACCACGTAACTATGACCTGCATTCTATACTTTATTAATTCTTTTTTAACACAAAAGGAAGAGCTATACAAGAGGGGTGCTGGGACCCCTCTATATAGAAACGGGGGGAAGGGGGTGAGTTTGGGGGACATGCACGGAGCTCTGAGGAGTCCGTCGCATGTGGACATTGTAGGAGAAGCCCACCTGAGTGGGCGTACGGTCTCTAGGGGGACTAAGCCCCCGTAGAGACCTCAAGCAAGCATTTATTTATTAAATTTAACTATTTACAATACATAGAACAGTTTGCTCATCCCTGCAACAGCCGGGATGAGCAAACTATGCAGTAGCCACATTGCTCAGGATTACACATCCTGAGCAATCCGGTTACTGGAGTGCGGTTTTCTGCACACATTTTTCCAAAAAAAATGTGTGTGAAGGCAATTGCGTTCACCACATCCGGATCTGGAAGCGATGAACGCAATTCTAGTTCTAAGTGTGACCCTAGCCTTAGTGTCATTACTGCAGCAAGATTGAAAAAAAACAGCTCTTTCCAGAGCTAAACCTCAATGCCTCTGTTATCTGTGCATAGTGCAAGGAAAGCTGTAGGCCACGTGCACATGTTGAGTGTTTGATGAGTTTTTTACCTCAGGATTTGTAGCCAAAACCAGGAGTGGGTGATAAATACAGAAGTGGTGCAGGCAGGGGTGCACCAAGCCCCACTGCTGCCTGAGGCACTGATTACGGGGGGGGGGGGGGGTGTGCAGGTGGAGCCCAGCGCTGCCACCCCCTCTGCAATCATTGGACCCCCGGCGGTCTCCTCTGCCGCCTGAGCCGCGGCAGTGATTGCCGGCCGCGGCCGTGAGAACCGGGGGGGGTGCTGTTGCAGCCCAGGGCGCTGCCGCCCCTTGTGTGCATGTCCCCCGGCGGTCGCCGCTTACCTGCGGTGCGCGGGGTGAGCGGCCGGCGCCATGACAGGGGGAGGCTGTTTGCATGAGGCGCCGCCCCCTTCTGCACAGCCGCTCCCCCTGCCTCTTGCCGCCTGAATGACAGGGCTCACACTGTCCAATGGACGGTGCGGCCCTGGGTGCAGGTGTTTTATATTAGACTTTTCCTCTGATTGCTCCACTCCTGGTTTTGTCTACAAATCCTGAGGTAAAAAACTCTCCAAATACTCAGTGTGTGCACATCGCCTTAGAAGCAGGAAGAGAGAAAGGCATTTAGGCAGGCTTGGCAGTTCAGTATCTGCAAATTAAACCAAAAGCTCGTCTCAGAGATAAATCTCATGGCATTATACGCTATGTATACAACTATATAGCCTCTTATATGACTAGTATATGACTAGTAAAATAACACACAAAACACATTGACTTGGTGGAATAATTAATGGCCACAACTTTTATTAAAGTTCCAAAACATCTTACTTTTCTTAGACTTATACTTTCCAACTGAGCTCAGCAAAATGCTCAAGCCCATTGCCAACAAAACCTTATATTGACATTAGCTGTCCGTTCAATTATTTGAATGACTAACTAATGTAGTGCGGTGATGTTCACATTGTGCGGTAAGGAGGCAGTGTCCCACGGAAAGTTCAACTTAAACGGCTTTATTTGCTAACACTCACAACTCAAATGCAAAAGATGTCCTCCGAGTCGTAGCCGAGTCATCCAAACAGTCTGTGTAAACCTGCTGCCGTGGGAGATGGCCGCGCCGTTTCACCAATTACCGTATATACTCGTGTATAAGCCGACCCGTGTATAAGCCGACCCCCCTACTTTTGCCCCAAAAATCTGGAAAAACCTATTGACTCGTGTATAAGCCGAGGGTGGACCCCAGCACAGGTATACAGACCCCAGCAGTGTGGTATACAGGCCTCCCCAGTGGTAGTATACAGCAGCCCCAGTGGTAGTATACAGATTCCCCAGCAGCCCCAGTGGTAGTATACAGATTCCCCAGCAGCCCCAGTGGTAGTATACAGGAGCCCCAGCAGCCCCAGTGGTAGTATACAGGAGCCCCAGCAGCCCCAGTGGTAGTATACAGGAGCCCCAGCAGCCCCAGTGGTAGTATACAGGAGCCCCAGCAGCCCCAGTGGTAGTACACAGGAGCCCCAGCAGCCCCAGTGGTAGTACACAGGAGCCCCAGCAGCCCCAGTGGTAGTATACAGGAGCCCCAGTGGTAGTATACAGATTCCCCAGCAGCCCCAGTGGTAGTATACAGATTCCCCAGCAGCCCCAGTGGTAGTATACAGGAGCCCCAGCAGCCCCAGTGGTAGTATACAGGAGCCCCAGCAGCCCCAGTGGTAGTATACAGGAGCCACAGCAGCCCCAGTGGTAGTATACAGGAGCCCCAGCAGCCCCAGTGGTAGTATACAGGAGCCCCAGCAGCCCCAGTGGTAGTATACAGGAGCCCCAGCAGCCCCAGTGGTAGTATACAGCAGCCCCAGCAGCCCCAGTGGTAGTACACAGGAGCCCCAGCAGCCCCAGTGGTAGTATACAGGAGCCCCAGTGGTAGTATACAGATTCCCCAGCAGCCCCAGTGGTAGTATACAGATTCCCCAGCAGCCCCAGTGGTAGTATACAGGAGCCCCAGCAGCCCCAGTGGTAGTATACAGGAGCCCCAGCAGCCCCAGTGGTAGTATACAGGAGCCACAGCAGCCCCAGTGGTAGTATACAGGAGCCCCAGCAGCCCCAGTGGTAGTATACAGGAGCCCCAGCAGCCCCAGTGGTAGTATACAGGAGCCCCAGCAGCCCCAGTGGTAGTATACAGCAGCCCCAGTGGTATACAGCAGGCCCCCAGGGGTACATATAGCAGCCCCCAGGGGGTACCCAGCAGCCCCCTGGGGGTACCAACAGCCCCCTGGGGGTACCAGCAGCCCCCTGGGGGTACCAGCAGCCCCCTGGGGGTACCAACAGCCCCCAGGGGGTACCAACAGCCCCCTAGGGGTACCAACAGCCCCCTAGGGGTACCAACAGCCCCCAGGGGGTACCAACAGCCCCCTGGGGGTACCAATAGCCCCCAGGGGGTACCAACAGCCCCCAGGGGGTCCCCAGCAGCCCCCAGGGGGTACCAACAGCCCCCTGGGGGTACCAACAGCCCCCAGGGGGTACCAACAGCCCCCTGGGGGTACCAATAGCCCCCAGGGGGTACCAACAGCCCCCTGGGGGTACCAACAGCCCCCAGGGGGTCCCCAGCAGGTGCCCCAGCAGCCCCCAGGGGGTACCCAGCAGCCCCCTGGGGGTCCCCAGCAGCCCCTGGGGGTACACAGCGGCCCTCGCCCCCCCTTGCAAGGGCCTCCCCCCGCTTCCTTACCATTCCGGACTTCTGATCCGCGCCGCTCCTCGCTCCTCCGCGCTGCTCCGTCCGTCTTCTACATCCGGGATCCCCGGCCGCGCGATGACGTCACATGCCTGCGACGGCCGGAGATCCGAGATGTAGAAGACGGACGAGCAGCGAGGAGGAGCGAGGAGCGGCGCGGATCAGAAGTCCGGAATGGTAATATAACCATCGGGGGGGGGGGCCCTTACAAGGGGGGGCAGGTGCCAGCACTTGGGGGGGGATTTAATTAGTTATGCACTGCTTTCCCCTGCCGGTGATAGACAGGGGAAAGCAGTGCATATTTAATGAGCGGCCCCACGTGACGGGGCCGCTCATACAGCAGCCTCCCCCCCCCGCCTCCTGAAGCCTCCACAGCCCCCGGACACAGCCCCGGACACAGCCCCCCCCGTATTGACTCGTGTATAAGCCGAGGGGGAGACTTTTCAGCCCAAATTTTGGGCTGAAAAACTCGGCTTATACACGAGTATATACGGTACTTTGTCTTCTCAGACTTGTGTTGTGCCGTCACATAGGTTTGCACTGCATGGAGCTTCCTGCTCTGCAGCTCGCAAACAAGCCACTAACACACCCAAACCCTTTGCTGAAGGTTTTCACAAGGAATCTGTGGCCATGAGCCCCATGCAATGCCCTCCAGTGGGTTCAATATGCTTTTGTGCACATCCTGGGGACACATATCGTCAGCACCGGACTGGGGTGTCTGGGGCCCACCAGGGAAATTGACTCCAGGGGCCCACCCACCCGGGCCCACCCATTCTTCAGCTATATGCAAACACCTGTTTTCTGTTATACCTATTATAGTTGAGCGTGGACTGTAAAATACAGGCGGCTCCTGCACATCACTGTACGCTCACCATTACTGCGATGTACAATTACTACACTTTGCACTAAAGGGAATTTTTTGGTGAAAACAAATTATCAGCGATGCACAGGTTCAGAAGGTGATCACTTATTTATTGGTAGAATCTGCACCATCAGAAGAATGGCAGGCACGGTACTGACTAAGGAACGTGCATCTGACTGGGGGGCTATGGGACTGAAGCTAGATAAAGTAATGGTCAGTGCCCATTCCCTCCTTCCACCATTCCCCAGGTGAACCATTAATTGGGATGCCCAAAGGGAAGGGGGGTCCAGCCACACCTACAGGGGTTAAATTCAGGTGCCCGAGGCCCGTTACTTTCTCTTTGTCCCTGACGGTCCTTTGAAGCTTTTGTGTAGCTTTTGTCTGAGGATCCCCTGCAGTGATGTCTGACCCACTGATCGAGGCCCTGCGGCAGAGAGCAGCACAGGAAGGAGGTGAGCTCTGGCTTCAAGCCATTATTTCTGGCCTCAGGGCTCCCCCTCCTATGCCCTCTCCTATCCCCCTTCCCATTGCTGCAGATGTGCCCCAGGGGTCACTGGCCACCCCTAGGGCTCCATCCACCCCGGCCCCTCCGGATCTCTCCGTCTGCCAGGCAGCACGGTCCACTCTAGCCTCCCCTGCGCCCTCAGGCTCCAGCACCCACTCCCCCGGGATCCATCCATCCGGCTCCTCACTGATCCCTTCCCCTCAGGCCCCTCCAGCAGTCAGCTCCCCAGCCTCCCTGGCCTCAGCCTGCATTCCTATCTCCCCGGCCTCCCTGGCCTCAACCTGCATTCCTATCTCTGCCCCTCCAGTGCAGGCTGGCAGGAGGTCAACACGGAGCACCCGTCCTCCAGAGAGGCTCCGGGTCTCAGGGGAGGCTCTCCACCGGCGCCAGGCCAGGGTCCATATCGCGGTCCCCCACATGGGGCCGCCCCCCCGTGGCTCCCAAAGAAGGACCGGGCACAGAAACTAGGCTCAGCCCCTCGCCCACAGAGTCACATCGGGGCTCCGCCCCCTTCGCCGCATCACTTCCAGGTTCCGCCCATTCCCCTGCATCACTTCCGTGATGTCACAGGTCCGGGTGGCTCCGCCCCTCCGACAGGCAACGATCTGTTGCTTGTACAGAGAGGCAGCCAGCCTGAGCCAAGGCTGCAAGACACAGCTGCAGAGCAAGCTGATCGGCCGATGCTGACCGATGAGAGAGCTCTGCAGCTGCAGCCCAGCTCCACACACAGTGTAACTGCACCAAGCACCATCAGTGCACACACTGCACCTGATCACACACTCCCCTCTGCCATCACATACCCACATCCCATCTATGCTCCTACAGCAAGCCACAATATAATCCTAGCTAGCTCCCCTAATGCCACCAATAACCCCACCAGTATGCCCCATACAACAGGCATCGCTCCCTACAACCCTCATATTCACGGGGGCCACAGGCGTAGGCGCCGCAGGTCCTCCTCCTCAGACAATTCCCAATATCAGTCACATCACCCCTATAGCAGGCGATCCTCTCACCACTACTAAAGACAGCGCTCCCATAGGAGCCACCATCGTTCCCGGTCCTCTAGATGGCGTTCCCCATCCACATCTGAGTGGTCAGACGCATCCGAGAGCCCCGATAGACAAGCCCCCGACAGAAACCAGCTGTCAAGCCAAGTGGGAGTCCGAATTCCCTGATCACTGGGTATAACTCCTCCTGCCATCACCCTGGTGGGAGTTGGAGGACCCCCATCACTGGGTATCACTCCTCCTGCCAACCTCGGAGCACTAGTAGGAGGTCTCCCCTCATGGGGTATCACTCCTCCTGCCATCCCCCTACCGGGAGTCGGAGGTCCCCCATCACTGGGTATCACTCCTCCTGCCATCCCCCTGGCGGGAGTTGGAGGTCCCCCATCACTGGGCATCACTCCTCCCGCCATCGCAGCATCACACAGCGGTGAGTGTTCAGGAATCAAAGTTATGGATGTGATACATAATAGCGCAGGAGAGAACAAGCTAGCTTTGGCCATTAAGGCACTAGTTCAACAGTTAACTCGGCCGAGAGATTCAACCGACAGCAAGGTGACACACAAGTCAGCAAGCTTACACAAGGACACAATATATAGCGGCATCAGCCCTCTAGGGGCACACTTAGATCAAGAGACAAGACAAAAAATATGGAACAACGACTACATTGACATATGGTCACTACTATCAGCCGACCAACCGACGGTAGATAAAGAAAGGAGGACTGAAAGCTTATACCAAAGATATAGACCCAAAATAGCACTGACGATGAACAACTGGATACAGGCGTTTTCAGTGTTAACCTGTGTTATGGGCCAGAAGCATCCGGAACGCTGCTCGGAACTAACGATATATCAGGATCTGATATATAACTCATACAAAACCCATGGCGGTTCCGCCTAGCGGTTGTATGACGAAGAGTTCCGCAGGCGGCTGGCCCTGCAGCCTGACCTCGGCTGGGCAGTCAATGCGACAGACCTGTGGGTTCGACTGATTCTCTCGCGAAAGCAGACCCCCTTTTCAGTTACGACCACTAACTACTGCAGCAGGTCAACACTCAGTGGTCGGACGGAAACCCGGGGCCTGCTGGCTATTTAACAACGGAAATTGCCATTTCCACGCATTGTGTAAATACAGGCACGAAGGCTCTGCTTGTGGAGGAGGACACCCAGCATCGAGGTGTACCCGTCCAGCAAACAGGGAGCCTGCAAGCCATAACCCCAGTGAGCGTAGCCGCAATGGGCCCCTGGCTAGGCCGCTACCCAAATAATAAAGCAGCAGCACGCCAATTACACTCCGGCTTTACGGTTTTATTATCCCCTTCAAAATCAGCAAAACACCAACCCATGTAGATAACTTAAAATCCGCTCGCGAATACCCCGAAATCTTGCGGCAAAAATACAAAAGGAGGTCGAGCTAGGTATAATGGCAGGCCCCTTTCAAACGTTACCTTTCCACAATATCAGGATCTCTCCTTTAGGCATTATTCCAAAAAAAGAACCCGGAAAATATCGTCTGATCCATCATCTCTCCCACCCAAAAGGCCAATCGGTTAACGACGGCATCCCCCCTGAGGAAGCTTCAGTAACTTACGTTTCCTTTGACAAAGCGGTTGAATTAGTCCGCACTGCGGGGCCCGGCGCCTTGCTAGCTAAATCAAACATAGAATCTGCATTCTGTCTATCACCCATACATCCGGACTGCTTCCACCTCTTAGGTTGCAGGGTTGACCAGCACTATTATTTGATATGTGCTTGCCCATGGGCTGCTCCATCTCGTGTCACTACTTTGAGCTGTTCAGTACTTTCCTGGACTGGGTAGTCCGTTATGAGACGAGCAGTAATTCCCTGACTCACTACCTGGACGATTTTTTATTTGTCGGCCCCAAAAATACCAATCTTTGCTCCCTCCTTCTCACAAAATTTAAATGCATAGCACGTTATTTTGGAGTACCGTTATCACCCGAAAAAACAGTCGGCCCGTGCAATGTATTGCCTTTCCTCGGCATTGAAATAGACACTAACACAATGGTTTTCCGCTTACCAGCAGAAAAAATCCAGAAAAAGCTGAATACTTTGGAGGGTTTCTTCGGTGTTAAAAAGGTCACGCTCCAACAGATGCAGTCTTTGCTGGGTCTGCTGACATTCGCCAGCCGCGTCATGCTAGTCGGCAGAGCCTTTTGTCGCCGATTGTCATTGACAAAGAAGGGTGTCTCCCATCCCGGTCATAGAATCAGGATCACTCGCTGAATGAGGGCAGACTTACTAGTCTGGAAAACATTCCTACAATCCTTCAATGGCCACACATGCGTCATGGCAGAGGAGATGTCAAACAAAGACCTCGGACTGACGGTAGGACATAATAACGAGGGATATGTGGCAATCTACAAAAACCAATGGTGCAAGGGCAGCTGGCCAGAACTATGGTCCACATTGAGCTGGGCTACAGATCCAGCCCTCTTAGAAATGTTCACAATAGTATTGTCGGTAGAGCTATGGGGTAAAGAGTTAGAAAACTCAAACATTCGGTTTCACACAAGAAATCCTAGAACAGCAAATAGTTTAAACCACATGTCGTCTACATCCCTGCCCTTACTTGCGCTGATACGCAGGCTAGCACTACTATGCCTAAAACACAACATCTGGTGCCGAGCCAGAGTAACGGCGGATGAGGAAGGTAACCTCATTAACTCACTGTTATCTTCCAATTGGCAGGCTTTCACATGCTTTCTCCCCAAGGCGCAACCAGGTGTCCAGTGTCCTCCATCCCTATGGACACAGTAGCCAATTACTGATGCCATTAATCCGTGCCTCCGTTACACCGGCCACCTGGCAGGCCTATGGTAAGGCTTGGGATGGGTGGTGATCGCTAATTCAAGGTAGGCCCGTCCATAAGTGCGATGTGACCACAGATTTTTTAATTGAGCTCAATAGAAGAGGGGCATCGGGAACATCAGCACAACGGCATTTTTCTTCCAACTAATGGGGTGGGTGGATGTAACTAAAGTATTTTTCATCAAGCAAGCCATTAAAGGGTGGAAAAGGCTTCAGCCCAGCCAAGAATGTCGCTGACCCATTTCATCGCAATTATTGCATGATATTATTTCCTTATCACCTTCAGTATGCTTGTCACAATACGAGGCGTCCCTCCTATCAGCAGCGTTCGCCATTGCTTTCTTCGGAGCGCTGCGCATTAGCGAATTGTTACCGCGCTCAAAAAATGCATCTGAAGGCGGCTTAATAAACGGAGATATAGTTATATGCAGCGACGCTCTGCGCATTCGCGTGCGAAAATCTAAATGTGACCCCACCGGGTAGGGGCACTTGGGTCCTGGTTAAATCCTCAGAGGGTCCGGTGTGCCCACTAAAAATAGTCAAACGCTTCGCGGCAGTAAAACACGCCGGCAAATTCTTTCTCTCTCACATAGACGGTTCACCCCTCACCAAGTATCAATTTCAGGGAATGCTCAGGCAATGCTTAGAGAAAGCTGGGGCAAAACTGAAAGAATATGGGACGCATTCGTTCAGAATCGGTGCAGCCACCGAGGCAGCTAGGGCAGGAGTAACGGAAGCCGAAGTGCAGAGAATAGGCGGTGGAAGTCCGCATGCTTTGCCAAATATATAAGTCCTGATCTGCTAACATAACCCATTTTGTCTCCTCAGGCGGCAGCAAGCCGGCAGTTTGGGTAGTAGGCCACTCCTATGTGTACTGGGCGTAAAAAAGGGCCGAACTTCGGCAAGGAGGAGAAAATCTAAATATCCCGGGACTCAAAGTCAATTGGAGAGGTATCAGAGGGCTCCGATGGAAAAAGGTTTTCCCGGAGATAGTAAACATTGCCACAAGGGACAAAGGGCCGGTAATACTGGTGTTACATGCCGGAGGTAACGATTTAGGCAAACGCGGAATTAATCAGCTATTAGGACAAATGAAAGCGGACATTGAACATTTCGCCTACCTCTTCACGGACATGTTACTAGTGTGGTCAGAGATAGTACCACGAGCTGTATGGCACGGAGCAAGGGATGTAAAAGGTATAGAGCGTGCAAGGAAAAGGATAAATGCGAGGATGGCGAACTTCGTGAGGAGAGGTTACGGCATAACGGTGCGTCACCACCAGCTGGAAGGCGATAACGGTAAACTGCTACGGGCAGATGGAGTGCACGTCACGGACATTGGACAGGACATTTTCCTATCTGGTTTACAGGACGGTGTGGAGCAGGCCCTAAGGGCCCCTTTACACACGGCTACATTTGTAGCTTGTCACCAGGTAACTTACTGGTTGCAGTGAAATCATGGATACATGGTTCTATCTTGTTGCTGTGTACAAATGGAATCATGTATCCATGATTTCACTGCAACCAGTAAGTTACCTGGTGACAAGCTACAAATGTAGCCGTGTGTAAAGGGGCCCTTAGAGTGATGGGTGGCGGTCGGAGTCCTGTGTAGGTGGTACACATGATCCTCCGTGGAGGAAAAAGGTGGAGAAGGGCAAAAGTTCGTAACCGCTCGTTGGCGCTTCGCTTGTCAGTCGCAGACAGTGTTCTCCGCGACGAGCCCGTTATGAAATGTGATTGCCCTTTCTTTGCTTACAATATTAATAAACTGTGACCGACTTGTTCAACCCATCTAGGCCTGTCGCGTGTCTTTATTACGGGACTGGTGGAAGGGGGGGAAGGCACTGTTTAAGACACACGGGTCCCCCCAGTCTGGCAGGCACGGTACTGACTAAGGAACGTGCATCTGACTGGGGGCTATGGGACTCAAGCTAGATGAAGTAATGGTCAGTGCCCATTCCCTCCTTCCACCATTCCCCAGGTGGACCATTAGTTGGAATGCCCAAACGTCCAATGGGATTAGAGGGGAAGGGGGGTCCAGCCATACCTACAGGGGTTAAATTCAGGTGCCCGAGGCCCGTTACTTTCTCTTTGTCCCTGACAGTCCTTTGAAGCTTTTGTCCCACCCACCCTCCCTGACATACACAATGTATTAAGTTACTGTTACGGTCATGATGATGTTTATGTTTTTACATTAAAAAAAAAATTTTAAAAATCTTTTGTTTTTACTTTTAAGTCACAGTGGAAAAAGGTGGGGAAGGGCAAAAGTTCGTAACCGCTCGTTGGCGCTTCGCTTGTCAGTCGCAGACAGTGTTCTCCGCGACAAGCCCGTTATGAAATGTGATTGCCCTTTCTCTGCTTACGATATTAATAAACTGTGACCGACTTGTTCAACCCATCTAGGCCTGTCGCGTGTTTTCATTACGGGACTGGTGGAAGGGGGGGAAGGCACTGTTTAAGACACACGGGTCCCCCCAGTCTGTGGCACTTTGACCATTTGGTGAGTTTTTTACCTCAGTATTTGTAATGGTGGGTTTACACGCCGCGATATCGGCGTCCAACTCCGACCCAACTCCGACAAAAAGTCACGTGGGTCGCGAGTTGGAGCCGATATCGGGTGCGCGTTGTACTGTTTTAGCATACAACGCGATGCTGGAACGATGCCAAAACGATATCGGAGTTGAATAGCAGAGCTATTCAACTCCCCGATATCGCATGGCCGTTGTGCCAGCATCGCAGCGTGTGACAGCCCAACTCCGATGCGTACTCGCACCTCACCCATTAACTCCCATGTTAAATGGTCGTTACTGGGTTGGTGGGCGTACACATCGGAGGGATGTTGTTTCCCGATATCGCAGCGTGTAAACCGGCGATGCGATATCGGGAAAAGTGCTCCCAAAATGCGCGCTCCCGCGGCGTTGTATGCGATATCGGGACGATATCGCTACGTGTAAGCCCACCATAAGACAAAACCAGGAGTGGAGCAATCAGAGGTCATGTTTTCTGCATTTCTCACCCTCTTCTGGTTTTGTCTTATAAATACTGGAGTGAAAATTTCACCAAATGCTCAACTTACTTTCTCTGGCGAACCTCTGTAACTGCATCTTTACTGCTGTGTCACAGGACAGGGAGAGGTTAAACATTAAAGTATTTAATATCTATTGGAAATAAAGAAGTTTCCACTTATTGATATCAGATAAAACAAATGACCGACGGCAATCCATTCTACCAAGACCAATAATATCATAAGAAGGCAAAAATAACACCACACCATGACCAAAGCACATAATACCACCACATAGTGATCAAATGCTACCACATACAAGGTATAAATACTGCCACACCATTAGACCACATATTAGCACGATATAGTGAATGAATAATACCACATACAAGGGACAAAGACTGTCATGTCATGACCAAAGCACATAATGGTGACATAGTGACAAATAATACTAAATTAATAAAAATGTAATAAAGCTCTGTGTATTGGGTCAGTGTACAAGTAACACAGTGATCACCAGTGACATTATATACAGGAGCTCAGTATATAGTTTCAGTGTACAGGTAATACAGTGATCACCATTGACATTATACACAGGAACTCTGTATATAGTGTCAGTGTATGTGTATAGGTAATACATGTAGCTTCTCCCCCCACATTCCATGTTGCTTCTCCTCCCCATTCATGCATGTACTTTCTCCTTCTATCCCATCCATCCATGTACCTTCTCCTCCATCCACCAAACCATCCATGTACCTTCTCCCCCATCCATCCATGTACCTTCTTCCCCATCCATCCATCTTCTACCCCCTTTTCCATGCCGCCCCCCATCCATCCATCCTGTTCTCCCCCCTTTTCCATGCCGCCCCCCCACCACCCATCTATCCCATTCTGCTCCCTCTTCCAGGCCACCCCAACCATTCATGCATACATCCATCCCACTCTGTCTCCCCCAGGCTGCTATCTTTGGCTATAACAGCGCCTTACCTGACTCCACACTCCTGATCCTGGCAGCTTCTTCCTCTGCAGCTCCCGGTCTCCCACTTGCCGGTGCCAGGCACCCGGCAGCTTCTTCCTCTGTGGCTCCCAGTCTCTCGCTCACTGGCACCAGGCACCCAGCACCAGGAACCCGACACCAGGCAGCTTCTTCCTCTGCAGCTCCTGATCTCCAGCACCTGGTACCCAGCACCAGGCAGCTTCTTCCTCTGCGGCTCTGCGGCTCCCGATCTCCGGCATTAGGTCCCGGCACCAGGCACCCGGCAGCTTCTTCCCCTGTGGCTCCCGGTTGCTGGCACCAGGCACCCGGCATCGTCTTCTTCTGTGGCTCCCGGTCCCTGGCACCAGGCACTCAGCAGCTTTTTCCTCTGCGGCTCCCGGTCTCTGGCACCAGGTACCCGGTAGCTTCTTCCTCTGATGCTTCTGGTCTCCGTCACCAGGCAACCGGCACCAGGCAGCTTCTTCCTCCGTGGCTCCTGATCTTCAGCACCAGGCACCCACCAGCTTCTTCCTCTGTGGCTCCCGGTCTCCAGAACCAGGTACCCGGCACCAGCAGCTTCTTCCTCTGCGGCTCCCAGTCTCCTGCACCCGGCAGCACCAGGCATCTGGCAGCACCAGGCACCCAGCAGCACCAGGTATCACCAAGCACCCAGGACCACCGGGCACCCAGAAGCCCCAGGCACCCAGGCACCAAGCACCCGGCAGAACCAGGCACCAGCAGCACCAGGCACCACCAAGCACCAGGCAGCACCAGGCACCCAGGCAGCACCAGGCACCCAGACACCCGGCAGCACCAGGCATTCAGCACCACCAGGCGCCTGGCACCTCCAGGCACCCAGGGGCCCAGCAGCACCACACACACAGGGGCCAGCCAGCACCAGGTTCCCAGGGGCCCAGCAGCACCTGGCACTACCAGGGGCATGGCAGCACCAGGTACCACCAGGGGCCCGACAGCACATCCAGGGGTCCAGCAGCACCAGGCACCACCAGGCACCCAGGGGCCTGGCAGCACCAGGCACCACCAGGGGCCCGGCAGCACCAGGCACAACAAGGGGCCCGGCAGCACCAGGCACCATCAAGAGCACAGCAGCACCAGGCACCACCAGGGGACCAGCAGCACCAGGCATCACCAGGCACCCAGTGGCCCGACAGCGCCAGGCTCTACTAGGGGCCCAGAAGCACCAGGCCTCCCCGCTCCCCATACTCACCACTCGCTGCAGGTAGCCGCTGCCTGTGGCGGTCTGTCCTCTACAGTGCCCTGAGCGCCGGCACCCGATGCACACACAGGAACCAGTCTCAGGGCGATGACGTCATCACCCTGAGACTGACCTCCTGAGCATGCACCGGCAGGAAGGAGAGCAGCACTGCGGCAGCAGTCGCTCTCCCTGCTTTACTGCTGCAGAGAGGGCCCAGCCATCGGTAATCATATCGGCAGTGCTGCCGATATGATTAGTAATATTACTGGACTGGGGGGGCCCAGAAGTGTATGGGGGCGAGGATTGGAGACGTGGCCATCATGACCCGTGGCCCACCGGAGGTTCTCCAGATCCTCCGGTGGGCCTGTCCGCCCCTGCATATCGTCCCTGGCATATGATTCCCCTCACTGCCTCACACCCCAAATGACGATTTTGCTATTGCTAGAGGAAGTTACTAATTGCAGGAATGGTGGAGGGGAGACCTGCAGCCAATATACTCACAAGGCTCCTCCACTGGATCTAGTGGTTGGCGTCCACCTCAATAGTCATAAGAAATTGTAGAGATGATCCAGTGGCATGCTTCATAATCCTTTTATTGTGCAATCATAAAATCATCACAGCGCACAGGGGGTGCCGCTTGACGTGTTTCGGAGGAACAGACCTCCTTAATTATCAGCTACTGATGATTAAGGAGGTCTGTTCCTCCGAAACGCGTCCAGCGGCACCCCCTGTGCGCTGTGATGATTTTATGATTGCACAATAAAAGGATTATGAAGTATGCCACTGGATCATCTCTACAATTTCTTATTGCTAGAGGAAGCATGGCCCTGCTCCACTGAGGGCTACTTCCACTAAGATTTAATACACCACTACAAATAAATTTGCTTTCAGAGAAATCTTATTCAGACACTAAATAGTTAAAATGGGTTCTAGCTAAGTTCTGAGTTAAGGCCACTTCACACACACAGATATCTGAGTCCAATATCTGAACAGATTTCTGGTTGCAGTGAAATCATGGACACATTGCTCCATTTTGTGGCTGTGTACAACATGGAGCAATGTATCCATGATTTCACTGCAACCAGAGATCTGTTCAGATATTGGACTCAGATATCTGTGTGTGTGAAGTGGCCTTTACTCAACTGAAACAATCAGGAGTTGGGATTCTTCCGGCAGGGTGGACATGTAGTGATGGGCGAATCCTAAATTACTCGGAATCGCTTGACTCTAGCGAGTCCGAGCACAGGACTCGCTACTCGTTGCGAGTCTAGCGAGTCCAATGTTAATGAATGGGGAAGCGAGTAATAGCGAGTAGTGTGAGATTTACAAATCGCAGATGTGTCTCGGAAGCTTCAGCCTGAAGCAATCCTAGTTTTGTCATTTATTTGCATTGGACTCGTTTACTTTGCAACTGTAATCGCTGGGAAACTCGCACAGATAAGAGTCCTGTCTCCTCAGTGTGCTGGCTGCCACAGCTCCAGGGTCCTAGAGCCTGCCTGCTGCCTGATGTAGCAGTGCTGAGATTGTTCTCAGTCTGCTCATTCCCTGTGTACAGACATGAATGTCTGTGCACAGAGATGATGTAGCAGAGCTGAGATTGTTCTCAGTCTGCTCATTCCCTGTGTACAGACATGAATGTCTGTGCACAGAGATGATGTAGCAGAGCTGATATTGTTCTCAGTCTGATCATTCCCTGTGTACAGACATGAATGTCTGTGCACAGAGATGATGTAGCAGAGCTGAGATTGTTCTCAGTCTGCTTATTCCCTGTGCATAGACATCTATATTTATGTACAGGGGATGTAGCAGAGAGGACATCGCGTTTTGGACTGCGTCGGACGGAAGAGGATTTTTTTAATTAAAGATGTAGTCCCTAATGGCTTTTTTTTTTATTTCTAATAAAAATTTTTCCTTGTGTTGTGTTTTTTTTAAAACAATTTAATAGAAATTCATGGCGGTCATGTCTAATATTGGCGTGACCGCCATAAATTTCGGGCTTAGGGCCAGCTGATAATACAAAGCTGGCCCTAACCTCTTTATTACCCAGCGTGCCATCGCTACCAGGGCCGCTGGAAGAGCGGGGTTCAGCGCCAGAGGATGGCGCTTCAATGAACGCGCCATCTTCTGAGGCGGCTGCGGGCTGCAATTTGCAGCGGGGGGTGCCCAGAAAGCTTGGGCATCCCTGCGCTGAGGATTCCAGCCCCCAGCTGCTTAGCTGTACCTGGCTAGACATAGAAATTGCGTGGAGCCCCTTGCATTTTTTTTTTATTATTTCATGAAATTCTGAGACTCTGACTCTGAGACTCTGACTCTGAGACTCTGACTCTGAAATTCATGAAATAATAAAAAAAAAATGCGTGGGGCTCCGCGCAATTTCTATGTCTAGCCAGGTACAGCTAAGCAGCTGGGGGCTGGAATCCGCAGCGCAGGGATGCCCAAGCTTTCTGGGCACCCCCCGCTGCAAATTGCAGCCCGCAGCCGCCCCAGAAGATGGCGCGTTCATTGAAGCGCCATCCTCTGGCGCTGAACCCCGCTCTTCCAGCGGCCCTGGTAGCGGTGGCACGCTGGGTAATAAAGAGGTTAGGGCCAGCTTTGTATTATCAGCTGGCCCTAAGCCCGAAATTTATGGCGGTCACGCCAATATTAGACATGACCGCCATGAATTTCTATTAAATTGTTTTAAAAAAAACACAACACAAGGAAAATTTTTTATTAGAAATAAAAAAAAAAGCCATTAGGGATTCCATCTTTAATTAAAAAAATCCTCTTCCGTCCGACGCAGTCCAAAACGCGATGTCCTCTCTGCTACATCCCCTGTGCATAAATATAGATGTCTATGCACAGGGAATAAGCAGACTGAGAACAATCTCAGCTCTGCTACATCATCTCTGTGCACAGACATTCATGTCTGTACACAGGGAATGAGCAGACTGAGAACAATCGCAGCTCTGCTACATCATCTCTGTGCACAGACATTCATGTCTGTACACAGGGAATGAGCAGACTGAGAACAATCTCAGCTCTGCTACATCATCTCTGTGCACAGACATTCATGTCTGTACACAGGGAATGAGCAGACTGAGAACAATCTCAGCACTGCTACATCATCTCTGTGCACAGACATTCATGTCTGTACACAGGGAATGAGCAGACTGAGAACAATCTCAGCACTGCTACATCATCTCTGTGCACAGACATTCATGTCTGTACACAGGGAATGAGCAGACTGAGAACAATCTCAGCTCTGCTACATCATCTCTGTGCACAGACATTCATGTCTGTACACAGGGAATGAGCAGACTGAGAACAATCTCAGCACTGCTACATCATCTCTGTGCACAGACATTCATGTCTGTACACAGGGAATGAGCAGACTGAGAACAATCTCAGCACTGCTACATAATGTCTGTGAGAAGGCGGGCTCTAGGACCCTGGAGCTGCACAGAGAAGACAGCTGGACTTGGCTCGCAAAGAAACAGCAGTTATCTGCGAGTTTCCCTGCTATCACTGGCACAGTAGCCAGTGATTACTCGCAGGAGTCTAATGCAAACAATGGCAATCCTAGTTTTGTCAGCGTTTCTGACAAAACTAGGATTGATATTGATTTGCATTGGACTCGTGCGAGTAATCACTGGGAAACTCGCAGAGTACTGAGTCCTGCGAGTCCCTTACTACTCGCCGAGTAACGAGTCCTAGCGAGTAGGTTCGCCCATCCCTATGGACATGTGCTCTATTTAAGCATGCATATTTGGGTCGGTTTATTATTAATGAATAAGGTGCTCTACCATGAACCATATACTTTTAATATCACTATGAATTGTGATTGATCTATGTTTTTCAGTGTATTCTGATATTTGAAGTTATGGAATAAAACATTTTTAGTATAATCAAAGTTTATTAAAGGGAACCGGACCCCTCCAAATCGGTCCCCAGCCTCTAAAAACCTGTCCCTGCACCTTCCAATAAGGTTTCTAGCTATCCCTCTCGTTCCCTTTAGAGATTATGTAAAGTGGAATAATCACATTTATTACCTGGCAAATCTGCAGCTTCTGCTGCCCTGAAGAGTCACAAAAGGAGTTCCCTCTGGCTCCTTATCGCCGCCTCCATAGTTATTTTTCACGCCCCAATGGGCGTGAAAATGAATGTTGATGATCCTGTGTTAGATCGCTGGGCGGGCTTAGCCTGAATGACGCAAATCGCGTAAATTCCGGTGCTGTGATATCGATACACCGTTTGGGTGTATGGACGGACCTCACGCTGCGCATTGCTCATGCGCGAGGTGCTATTTACAACTCGCGCATGCGCAATGCGCAGCGTGAGGTCAGTCCATAGGTGTATCAATGTCACAGCGCCGGAAATTATGTGATTTGCATCATTCCAGCGATCCGACACAGGTCTAAGTCGGGAAGAATCGTTAATAGAGCAGCTGCGGCTGACGCCAAAGTCCGATTCCTGAGATTTTGAAGTAAATGTCAAATACCGAGTTCCAAAAGGGCCAAACCCCCTCACAATTCCACCAAATATGGATTAGTGTGCCCTTGTCTTTATCACATCTCCAACACATGTCTGAGACTGAGAGGAATATGCTGTGTAAAGTGGTCGGGCATTGGTACCAACGGGACAATAGTTTAAAATTCTTTTCCTGGGCCAGGCCAGCCATAGACATTTTATGTGCCATGGTACAAGCTTTATTCCAGTCCTTGGCAGAGAAAACCTCACCCAGGTCCTCCTCCCATTTCATCATATACGGACGTTTATCTCCCTCTCCCCTTCGACTCACCATAGCATATAGAACTGATAGGCCTTGTTCACACACACCAATGCGTTTTTTTAGTACTTAGAAAAACGTATCAGTTTTTCTAAGAGTGCCAAATACTATCCCATGTGAGTCTGAGGCTAGGGTCACACTTAAATCTGGAATTGCGTACACTGTATTTAGATTTGGATGCGGTGAATGCAATTATCTTCTGATAATAGATGGCCAAAGATCTACTGTATAAGGCTTCAGGACCTCAGACAGCGGCACACATTCTATAGCAATAGGTATAGTATGCGCGCCGCTCTGAGGAGCCCGGCGCTTTCATTCATAAAACTGTACATCAGCTGTCAGGAGGTAGCTGCTGTACAGAGGTGATTATAGCATTTATAGCATTATATGCCCACATGAGTGGGTGTAAGGTCTCTAGTGGGAGTGGGCACCCCCTAGAGACATTATAGGAACATTTAATAATCAAATAAATAGTTTAAAAAAACACAGAACACTTTGCTTATCCTAGCAGCAGCCGGGATAAGCAAAGTATATGCAGGAACCGGATTGCTCAGGATTACACATCCTGAGCAATCCGGTTCCCGCATTGCAGTTAACAGAACCGCTCCAAAAACTGCAGCCTGCATGATTTTTCACGCAGGCTGCAGAGTCGGAGACGGAAACCGGATTGCTTGTGAAGCATGCGTTTTTTACAGCACCTAAAAACGCTGCATGCAGCGTTTTTTGGAATGGGGGATAAAAGCGCAAGTGTAGCTAAAAAACGCATGTACACTTAAATATACCATGCGTTAACGCATCTGTGTTTTTGAAATACAGCAAAAAAACGCAGAGAGTGCCAAAAACGCAGGTATGTGTGAACAAGGCCAGACGCTATGTCCTGGTGGATTGGTGGACATAAACAGTTTTTCGAAGCGGGAGGGTGGGACAGTACAGCCGGATCAGATGCCTAGGCTTTCTAATAAGACTGGAGCTGAGCAAGTGCCAGCCATGAGGTCTGCCTGCCCACAGCATGATCTCCGGCCGAAGACTTATTTGTTCAGACCCCTATTATCTGGTACACTCGGAGGTCGTCGGAGTGTCTCCAGCCCAAAAAGTCAGATGACCTCTCTGCAGGAGGAAAATCAGGATTAAAGAACAAAGGGGTCAGCAGCTTCCCCCCCTGATGAAATATGACCACCCCCTCTCTCCAGGTCCCACAACCTCAATGCTACTCCACCCAAACTGAGCGTATCGAATTTAAGTCTCCTGGATTACTTTTTCAGCCATCAAAGAGGATGAAGCGGAGTATCAGACTTCAGTTGTTCAATTCCCACCCACTGTTTGTCCATAGAGTGAAAATGCCAGTCAAGGAGTCTGGTCAGGATCACCGCTTTGTAGTTCCTGAAGTCAGGGAGGCCTGTACCCTCCTCGGCCTTGTGTCTATTGAGGATCTTGATGCTTATCCTGGGCTTACGATTACCCCAGACAAACCTTAAAGTAGCCGATCTCAAGTGTGCGAAAAATGGTAGAAAGAGAGGGAGTATATCCATTTTAAGTGAATTGATCCTTCCGAACCAAGAGAGGCCCTTTTTGTCATAAGACTTCATATCTTTAAGCGACTTCTCAAGGAGAAGCATATAATTGAGAGCCTATAGTTTATCAGTGTCCGGCGGGATCAGGACCCCCAAATATTTCAGGTAGTCTCGTTTCCACTTAAAAGGAAAATTTTCTCTTAAATGATGCTCCTCTGAATCTGATAGAGAAACATTTAGGGCCTCAAATTTGGAGAGATTTAGGCTAGGGTCACACTTAAAACCTGAATTGCGTTCACTGCATCCAGATCGGGATGCGGTGAACACAATTGGCTTCAGACAAGCCGCAATCACTTAACCGGATTGCTGAAGCAGGGAAGGGAGGACGGAGGGACGATGGTGACCGTTTCACGTGCTTTGCATGCTTCAGCGGGTCCTGTGTACCCAGGGTACACAGGACCCGCTGAAGCATACAAAGCACGCAAGACGGTCATCGTCGTCCCTCTGTCCTCCCTTCCCTGCACCCACTTGTATATCTTTATATGTGTATATATATATATATACACACACAGTTATACATGTTACCGTACTTGTTCTTTCTTATTATATCTACTCTATAATTGCCGTAGGCATTTTCGTGTCGGCCCCCGAAAACGCCGTGGCTATGTCACCATGTGACGTCACCACGCGCGAGCAATGGCCGCGAAGCGGCCATTGCGAGTCGCTGGGCGAAAATAGAACCAGAGGCCCGGCTACAGAGTCAGCGATTTACCGCTGAGGTAGCGCGAGCAATGGCCGCGAGGCCATTGCGAGTCGCTACGTCAGCCGCCGCAAGTCCCTTATACTTTGCATGGGGATCCATGCGAGTCGCTGTGTAGTGCATTGCGAGTCGCTATCACATCACGTCTCCCTATACTTTGTATGGGGACTACTACTACTACTACTACTACTACTACTACTACTACTACTACCCGCACAGCCCCCCCCCCCTCAATGGCCGCACAGCCCCCCCCCCCCCCCTCAATGGCCGCACAGCCCCCCCCCCCTCAATGTCCCAAAGTCAGCTGTGACCGCCTGGCCCTTGGACACTGGCTGCCATGCACACTTCAGCTGGTAGGCTCCCATCACTTACCCACTGAGGACGGATCACTTCCAGCACCTCTTCACATGGCAGTGCTCTGAACTTCTGAATCGTCCTCTCCTCACTCAGACACCTGGCAGGTTCCTATCCAGCCTACTCACTCCCAGCTGCAACCCAGTGAGTCAATCAGCACATCTTCACTCACACACAGACCTGACATGTGATTAACCCCCTGTGCACCATTCAGGTTTAGCCCAGCAAAGCACTAATCCCCACAGATTCAGCCGCTCATTAGGCTCATGAATGTATCGGATCTTCAGCACTCACACTCAGCTGTTTTACTCAGCGAGTCGCTGGCCGAAAATAGAACCATAGGCTCGGCCACAAACTTAGCGATTTACCGCTGAGGTAGCGCGAGCAATGGCCGCGAGGCCATTGCGAGTCGCTACCTCAGCCGCCGCACCTGCCGCAAGTTCCCCTATACTTTCTATGGGGATTACCGTAACCGCGCCGCAAGTGTAACGGTTGCGGCGCGGTTGCGGTAATCCCCATAGAAAGTATAGGGGGACTTGCGGCAGGTGCAGCAAGTGCGGTTTTTTAACTTTAATAATAATAAAAATACTAAAAAAAAAAAAAAATAATATAAATAATACACAATAAAATAAAACATAATAATAAAAAACAACAAAAAAAATAATATATAAAATTAATATATTAATTACATTAACTAATTAAATTAAAAAAATTAATCTAATACCCCCCCAAACAGTATTCAACACCCCCCAAAAAGTATTGAGCACCCCCCAAAAAGTATTGAACACCCCCCAAAAAGTATTCAACAACCCCCAAAAAGTATTCAACACCCCCCAAAAAGTATTCAACACCCCCCAAAAAGTATTGAACACCCCCCCAAAAAGTCCTCACACCCCCCCAAAAAGTACTCAGACCAGCTATAACTATTATAACAAATTTATGCACGTTCTAGAATCCCGATGCATTTGCATCGGGCTCACAGCTAGTGTAACTATATGTATAGATGTGTGTATATACAGCTATATATACACAGAATTCATAATTGTTTTGTCATCCTGAAAAAAAAATATTATAGTGGACATGGTAACCACATACTTCTTATTAATATTTCCTCCCGATCGTTGGTGGGACAATGGGGGCTGTGAAAACAGCCTTTGTTATTAATATGATAAAAGAGCACACTTCTTTCTTCTGCTCCGCGGTGTATGGTGCTCGCAAAACTGGTTCACGGCAGCTCATCACTGATAAGAAGCCGCAAACCAACCTCGCACATGCGCAATGCGAGGTCCGCAATACACCCAAAACGGGTGTACTGATGTCAGTATAGACGGATATGACGTGATTAGCATCATAGCGGCTATACCACCCATTTAGGTGACGCGGAGGCTCTGTGTTCTTTAGCAAGCCCATCGGGGCGTGCATAATTGCGATGCAGGCGGCGAGGAGCAGAAACAGGGGACACCTTTTGCGACTTCTCAAGCTCTGAGAAGTCGCAGTTCTGGAGGTAATATAATGACTTTTCTACTCTACAAAAACACAGTTTTCAGACAAGGGGATACCTAGAAATGTGTTAGGCTGCTGCAGGGACAGGTCTGAGGAGGCTGGGGATGATTTTTAGGGGTCAGGTTCCCTTTAAGATTTCCTTAGCATTGCACAGGTGCTAATTTCACCACTTGCAGAAGATTCAAGCACCTTGTGCAATGTTAGGTAAATCCTGACAACATGCAGTTTGCAGCCATTGATTACTGCACTTGGACAGCCCTCTTCTACAAGAGTGTGTGTAGTGTCTTGCATTTCCATACCTCAGACTGCCAGTCCAGAGGCCTGCAGCTTGTTTGCCAGTCTCTGGAGGTTGGTATAAAAACACTTTTTTGCAGAAACAGTCCAGCATACAATGAGCGAACTAACAACACTATACTGTAGCAACTTTTGAAAAAAGGCCATGGTGGTACATGATGTCATTAGTAGCATTTATCAGACCCAAACAGTGATAATTTAAACATAGGCATTTAACACAGACTATAATAAGTCTCAAAGACAAATAAATTAATATACACAGTATATACAGTATATACGGGCAGCACGGTGGTTCAGTGATTAGTACTGTAGCCTTGCAGCGCTAGGGTCCTGGGTTCAATTCACACCAAGGACAACACCTGCAAGGAGTTTGTATGTTGTCCCCATATTTGCATGGGTTTCCTCTGGGCACTTCAGCTTCCTCCCACACTTGAAAGACATACTGATAGGATGTTTAGATTGTGAGCCCCAATGGGGACAGTGTTCTAAATGTAAGTAAAGCACTTTGGAATTAAGATTCATGCATAGAAATGAAAGCCGGGCACTGACCTGTTAACGGCGTTACTTGTATCCTCCTGTAGCGGTGGTGTGCTGTAGAATATCCTGTTGCTCAGCCAGAGTTCAAGACAATAGGAGAAAATGGCTAGAAGGTTGGAGGAGTGTTTAAACTAGGGATTGGGGGGGAGGGTATTCATTGTATCGGAGGGGAAGATAGTGTAAACAGTAACCTGGGCACAAGTAATAAAATTGGGGGTGGCATGGGGGGTGGGGTTAGAACAGTCAATCTAGTAGGAAGGAATAGAGGTAAAGAGAGATGCATAAAGTGCATGTTCACTAATGCCAGAAGCCTCACCAACAAAATGGAGGAATTAGAATTGATTTTGTTGGAAAATAATTATGACATGGTGGGGATTTCGGAGACTTGGCTGGACGAGAGCCATGACTGGGCTGTTAATTTACAGGGCTATTGTCTGTTCAGAAATGACCGTACAAATAGGCGAGGAGGAGGTGTATGTTTATACGTAAAATCATCCTTAAAACCCATCCTGCGTGATAATATAGGTGAATCTAATGGAAATGTAGAGTCCCTGTGGGTGGAGATAAGGGGAGGGGAAAAAATAATAAATTACTGATAGGGGTTTGTTATAAGTCCCCAACAATAATGGAAGTGGAGGAGAATATCCTCATAAAGCAAATAGATGAAGCAGCGACTCAGGGAGAAGTCATTATTATGGGGGACTTCAACTACCCTGAAATACATTGGGATCAGAAACCTGCAGTTCCAGCAAAGGTAATAAGTTTTTGAAAACTATGAGAGACAATTACCTTTCACAACTGGTTCAGGACCCAACAAGAAGGGGGGCACTGCTGGACCTAATATTAACCAACAGGCCGGACCGCATATCAAATATACGGGTTGGAGGTCACTTGGGTAATAGTGATCATAACTTAATAAGCTTTCAAGTATCCTTTACTAAGAAGTGTAGTAGAGGGGCTACAAGGACACTAAACTTCAGGAAGGCAAATTTCCAACGGTTGAGAGATGATCTTAGTGCAATAAACTGGGACGATGTCCTGAGACATAAAAGTACACAACACAAATGGGAGATGTTTTATTAGCATCCTGAATAGGACCTGTGCACAATATATACCCTATGGGAATAAGCATGCTAGAAATAGGAGGAAACCACTATGGCTAAATAAAGCGGTAAGAAGTGCAATATGTGACAAAAAGAAAGCATTTAGGGAATTAAAGCAAGTAGGTAGTGATGAAGCATTAAATAAATACAGAAAATTAAATAACATTTGTAAAAAGCAAATCAAGGCAGCAAAGATTGAGACAGAGAGACTCATTGCCAGAGAAAGTAAAAAGAATCCCAAAATATTTTTTAACTACATAAATAGTAAGAAACTAAAAAATGATGGTGTTAGCCCCTTTAAAAATAGTCTGGGTGAAATGGTGGATGAGGATGAGGAAAAAGCCAATATGCTAAATGACTTTTTTTCAACAGTATTTACACAAGAAAATCCCATGACAGACAATATGATCAGTGATAACAAAAAGTCTCAATTAAATGTCACCTGCTTAACCCAAGAGGAAGTACGGCATCGTCTAAAAATCACTAAAATTGACAAATCCCCGGGCCCGGATGGGATACACCCCAGAGTGCTGCAGGAATTAAGTACTGTCATAGATAGACCATTATTTTTAATATTTAAAGATTCCATAATAACAGGGTCTGTACCACAGGACTGGCGTATAGCAAATGTGGTGCCAATATTCAAAAAGGAGACAAAAACTGAACTTGGAAATTATAGGCCAGTAAGCTTAACCTCTACTGTGGGTAAAATCCTTGAGGGTTTTCTAAGAGATGCTATACTGGAGTATCTGAAGAAAAATAACCTCATGACCCATTATCAACATGGTTTTACGAGGGACCGTTCCTGTCAAACTAATCTGATAAGCTTCTATGAAGAAGTAAGTTCTGGACTGGACAAAGGAAATGCAGTGGATGTGGTGTATATGGACTTTTCAAAAGCTTTTGATACGGTGCCACACAAAAGGTTGATACATAAAATGAGGGCAATGGGGATAGGGGAAAATATGTGTAAGTGGGTTAAGAACTGGCTTAGTGATAGGAAACAAAGGGTGGTTATTAATGGAACACACTCAGAATGGGTCACAGTTAACAGTGGGGTACCACAGGGGTCAGTGTTGGGCCCACTTCTATTTAATATATTTATTAATGACCTTGTAGGGGGCATACAGAGTAGAATCTCAATATTTGCAGATGATACTAAACTCTGCAGGGTAATCAATACAGAGGAGGACAATTTTATATTACAGGAGGATTTATGTAAACTAGAAGCTTGGGCTGCTAAATGGCAAATGCGCTTTAATGGGGATAAATGTAAAGTTATGCACTTGGGCAGAGGAAACAAAAGGTATAATTATGTGCTTAATTGTAAAACACTGGGCAAAACTGTCACTGAAAAAGACCTGGATGTATGGGTAGATGACAAACTCACATTTAGTGGCCAGTGTCAGGCAGCTGCTGCAAAGGCAAATAAAATAATGGGATGCATTAAAAGAGGCATAGATGCTCATGAGGAGAACATAATTTTACCTCTATACAAGTCACTAGTGCGACCACACTTAGAATACTGTGTACAATTCTGGTCTCCGGTGTATAAGAAAGACATAGCTGAACTAGAGCGGGTCCAGAGAAGAGCGACAAAAGTCATTAGAGGACTAAGGGGTCTGCAATACCAAGACAGGTTATTAAACTTGGGGTTATTTAGCTTGGAAAAACGAAGGCTTAGGGGTGATCTTATAATAATGTATAAATATATGAGGGCACAGTACAGAGACCTTTCTAATGATCTCTTTACTCTTAGGCCTGAGACTGGGACAAGGGGGCATCCTCTACGTCTGGAGGAAAGAAGGTTTAATCATAATCACAGACGTGGATTCTTTACTGTAAGAGCAGTGAGACTATGGAACTCTCTGCCACATGATGTTGTAATGAGTGAGTCACTACTAACATTTAAGAAGGGCCTGGATGCCTTTCTTGAAAACTATAATATTACCAGTTATACATACTAGATTCTTTCATAGGGCGTTGATCCAGGGAATTAGTCTGATTGCCGTATCTGGAGTCAGGAAGGAATTTTTTCCCCCAATGTGGAGCTTAGTGTTGCCACATGGGTTTTTTTTTTGCCTTCCTCTGGATCAACATGTTAGGCTATGGGTTGAACTAGATGGACTTAAAGTCTTCCTTCAACCTTAAAAACTATGTTACTATGTTACTATGTAATATATCCAAAAAGAAAGATGGTGTACACCGGACCCGCGAAGCGGTCACCGTCGGTCCCTCCCTGTATCATGCACCTGCTGCTGTAATTTTTGCATTAAATTAAACAGCTGCAAAATTGGAATGCTGAGTGCCGCCATCTTTCTTTTTGGACACTTTGGAATTAATAGCGCTATATACGTTGCTTTGTGAAAGTATTCGGCCCCCTTGAACTTTTCAACCTTTTGCCACATTTCAGGCTTCAAACAAAGATGTAAATTCTAATTTTTTTTGTGAAGAATCAACAACAAGTGGGACACAATCAAGAAGTGGAACGAAATTTACTGGCTATTTTAAACTTTTTTAACAAATAAAAAACTGAAAAGTGGGGCGTGCAATATTATTCGGCCCCCTTGTGTTAATAGTTTGTAGCGCCACCTTTTGCTGCGATTACAGCTGCAAGTCTCTTGAGGTATGTCTCTATCAGTTTTGCACATCGAGAGACTGAAATTTTTGACCATTCTTCCTTGCAAAACAGCTCGAGCTCAGTGAGGATGGATGGAGAGCGTTTGTGAACAGCAGTTTTCAGCTCTTTCCACAGATTCTCGATTGGATTCAGGTCTGGACTTTGACTTGGCCATTCTAACACCTGGATAGGTTTATTTTTGAACCATTCTATTGTATATTTTAACTTTATGTTTGGGGTCATTGTCTTGTTGGAAGATAAATCTCCGTTACAGTCTCAGGTCTGCAGACTCCAACAGGTTTTCTTCCAGAATGGTCCTGTATTTGGCTCCATCCATCTTCCCATCAATTTTAACCATCTTCCCTGTCCCTGCTGAAGAAAAGCAGGCCCAAACCATGATTCTGTGACCACCATGTTTGACAATGGGGATGGTGTTTTGAGGGACATGAGCTGTGTTGATTACATATCGTTTTGCATTGTGCCCAAAAAAATCGATTTTGGTTTCATCTGACCAGAGCCTCTTATTCCACATGTTTGGTGTGTCTCCCAGATGACTTGTGGCAAACTTCAAACGAGACTTTTTATGGACATCTTTGAGAAATGGCTTTCTTCTTGCCACTCTTCCATAAAGGCCAGATTTCTGCAGTGTACGACTGATTGTTGTCCTTTGGACAGACTCTCCCACCTCAGCTGTAGATTTCTGCAGTTCATCCAGAGTGATCATGGGCCATTTGGCTGCATCTCTGATCAGTCTTCTCCTTTTTCGAGATGAAAGTTTAGAGGGACGGCCGGGACTTGGAAGATTTGCAGCGGTCTGATACTCCTTCCATTTCAATATGATTGCTTGCACAGTGCTCCTTGAGATGTTTAAAAATTGGGAAATCTTTTTGTATCCAAATCCGGCTTTAAACTTCGCCACAACGTATCTCAGAACTGCCTGGTGTGCTCCTTGGTCTTCATGATGCTTGGAGACTATTACAGAGCAGGTGCATTTATACAGAGACTTGATTACACACAGGTGGATTCTATTTATCATTACCAGTCTTTTAGGACAACATGAGATTCCTCACTGAACTTCTGGAGTGAGTTTGCTGCACTGAAAGTAAAGGGGCCGAATAATATTGCACGCCCCACTTTTCAGTTTTTTATTTGTTAAAAAAGTTTAAAATATGCAATAAATTTCGTTCCACTTCAACGATTTTCACAAAAAAATTAGAATTTATATCTTTATGTTTGAAGCCTGAAATGTGGAAAAAGGTTGAAAAGTTCAAGGGGGCTGAATACTTTCACAAGGCACTGTAAATGAATAAATATTATCATATTATTATATATATAAGGAAAGTTCCACAGAGACCAGCAGACTCCATTATAATGGTGCAAAGTCCATTAAGAGCAGAGTCCATTAAAGCCTTTGAGGTGTAGCCAAAGGCTGCAATCTTGCTAATCCAGCAGGGGGAAGCGTGACCGGTGAAGTTGGGAAAGGTAAAATAAAATTAACAAAAAATAACTGAAAAACAAGAGAAAAAAGTTCTTCTTGAAACAAAATGCCAACTAGTATACGGTTTAGTGATCCAACAACATGCTTTTTTAGGTCAGTCCTCTCTTTATTCACTGTAGAAAGACTTCAGCAGTTTTTGAACTCTGCTCGTAATGAAGGTCTCCAATCTACTCCGCTGCTGGACGGTTTTGTGGGGTTGCAAAGATTCCTCCTCCAGGGGCATTCTCCACCACCATCTGTCCACCAGTACACCCCATCATGCCCACCACTAAAGAAAATGATGGAGGAATTAGGGGATGACCAACCCCTCTAAGAGAGATGGGACCAACTTGGGGGGCAGAAACAGGTCCTGTGGGTTTGAATACAGCTGGCTGGCTTACCAAGAGAGGCCTAGCCTCCATCTGATGCCACAGTCTCTCCTGGTTGGGCTCCTGCTTCCACTTCTCAATATCATTGGTTGTGACAACCCGACTTACTCCAACTGCGGACATCCCCTTGCTTTCCATCACCTTCATGAAGGTGACCCCCTCACCAACATAGATTGTGTGGAGTCTTTTGGGAAGATAATAATGCAGCAAGGTAGACCAGTTGATGTAACACCGATGACCAGTACCTTGTTCAGCTAGGAAGCCAAACCCCCTATCCTGGAAGAATGCCATCACTTTGCCCGGGGTACATTGGTCTTTGAAGTCACTTACCTTAGGCTCATGCAACCACTCTCGGGCGATGGCATCCATGAGTCGAATCTCCTCAAGAAAGGAGACAGGATGGGGTGGTTCATGCTGTATCAGATGGTTGATTGGAGTGGGTAGGGGTCCTCATATGGCATTCTCCTAGTCAACAAACAAATAAGATTATTCAACTCAACACCAATTTGTCAGGGATGTTGAAAAAGGCTAGAGGGTGGCAATGCAAGGACAAGTTCTATAATAATGATACAAATAACACACTTGTGCACATGCCAAAAATCTGTATTCTAAACAAATGGAATGAAATGAAATAAAGTGATTCTATATTTTCAAGAAGTAATATCCATAGTATGGTGTTTCAGAAGTATGAACAGAACTATAAGACCATGTATGTGAAGCACATAATGGCCATATGCTATTTTTATATGAATTGCTATCACATAAGTGTAGAAGAGATAGCCTGTCACACTGCTGACACTCAGGAACCATTAAGGTTTGCGATAAAAAAAAAAAATAATAATAATAATAATAATAATAATAAATTAATGAAAAAAATTCCAAAAAAGTAAAAAAAAAAATATTAAGCTCTCTTAAACGGATGTCTTAACAACATTATAAACTTCCTGGACTTCACAGCTGCTGCGGCAACTGGCACTGGTTCCAAAATTCACACCCTGCAGGTGTCAAAAACACCTGCAAACTCCAGGAACCTTAAAAAAATTACTTTAAAGATGCAAAAAATTCTAAAGATTGAAAAAAATGGTAGACCTGATGGCTGGGAACTCTCTTAATTATATGGTTGGATGTTGTTCCCAGCCATCGGGTCTACCAGTGAGTGTTTTGGCCCCAAACAATCAGGGAAGTATTTAAGGCCATTTTAAACTCTTTTCCTGAACAAAGCCACATTCGCCGATTTGCAATGTTCATGCCGAATTTGAAATTTGCAAACATGTTCAGGGAAAGTTCGCTCATTTCTAATGGTGAGCCAGCACTTTTTTTCATTGCATTTTCTAAATATTTTTTCACTTTGTATAGCCATAACTTTCTATTATACCAGATGAAATAGTTTTTTGCACTGCCCAGGAGTTAAACATATTGGGATATAATTTATAGATTTTACTTACAATATATAGAGGAGTAAATCTGTGTAAATTCTTGCTGTGAATATTAGCTGGTCCACATGTTTTATCGCATTAACCACTGTCTGGAATTTAAGTGATGTTTGATGACTCATGAAATGTTACCCGTACTCGGTACATGCAATTTAACATGTCTTTTGATCCATTTTTCAAGACCCTTGCCAATTAAAATTCTACGCATCATAAATCCAGCAATAAATCTTGTCTGACAGAGATGTGTGCTAAAGAAAAAGCCTAGGCTAATACAATAATGCTGTTCTTGTGCCAGAACAATTTTGTAAAATCCCTTTTGCAATTAAGAATAACAAAATGACATCTTTGCTGTGTCCAGCTCCACATTTGCCAATTATATGCTGAGAATATACTCCTTCCTGGACAATAAAAGTTACCTCACCATGACTGTAAACTGTCTGTGCCTTGGGGCTGTAAGGTAAAATGAAATTCAGCGTGGCAAATGAAATATGATGGTGTAAATGGTGTCACCTGTATTACTTGTGGGTCAGAATCCATAAACCAGCATATAGGCTTGAGCAGAGAGGAAGCCACCTCATCAGCCAATTACTGCCTTCTCCAAAGTCACGTATGGTTTAAGAAGATCTAATGTAACTTTTCCTCTAAATTGCATATGATGAGCACAGGGAGAGGGGTACTTGGACACCGGGATGGGTGGGAATCACGAGTGGTCGGGTTCCCGTTTCCGTGCCATGGCTGTCATTTGTTTGGTGGGAGAAACATTTACAAGGATTACTAGTCCGTGACGCCACCTGTGGACCCTGGTAATGTTGGTACCAGTGCTGCGGGCAGGCCACTGAGGTGATGGGATGCAGCTAAGTGTAGTACAGCTACCCACAGGAGGAGCTTTACCTTAGGGCAGCGATGATGGATGAGGGGAGAAGTTGTTCTTACCCCTCTGAGGATGCTGAGGCCCTCCAGGCACCGGCGGGAAGGAAGACAGACACTGTTTCAGCTTCAACGTCCTTTTACTGGTATCGGCAGATGTCAAACAATACACGGTACAGTCTGGAAGAACGGGGACGTAGCTGCAGATTCAGGGTGCGCCCATGGAGTCTGAAGATGTTACTGTCTTATTATCTTTCGGGGCCTAAGTTTATCTTCCTCTCTGTCTTTAACCAGCTTTGCAAAGCTCTCTCGCCAGTCCCCTGGTCTTGTACGGTTAGGTACGGTTTATCCTTGACCGGTACGGGCGGGTGCAGCAGGGACGCACTCTCTCCCGCCACCGGAATCCGGACCGTGACCTTTGTAGTCTTGGACCGATTATGGGCCTGAGGAGTGAGGTTTCGTCTTGTGGTGCCTACAGCTACCTGGTTCTTAATGGCCTGCGGCTCGTCGGTTTACGGTCAGGGATGAACCACTGACCGCCTCGGCTTCCGTGTTGCCGGTGTTTCCCGAGACTTAACCAGCCGGCTCCAACCGGTGCTGGTTCGTCCCCTTCTGTCCCGGGTCACCCTCCTGGAGATGGGTGATCCCTCTGTCGCTCAGCTGTCAGGCACATCCTAACTGACTGCCTTCCCAGAACTGTCTGACTAAAAATCTTTCTACTTCCTGGTTTTCCCACTGTAACCTAGGCTGCATCCCTCTGGGACTTACTGTATATCAGATCCCCTTTTCTAACGTTGCCTAGTATTGGGTGCTAATACAGACTCCATAAGCACAGTCCCAAACCCTTAGCTACGGAGGCACTAAACCTTCTATTTGGGGTGCAGTACCTCCCTGTGGTGCCTAGCCATAGGGGCGCCACACATACCCGTATCTTAGTAGGAAAAATCAAGACATTTAAGTCACATTCTGGAAACACCCTCAAACAAACATGAATGTCTTTTGCAATTTAAGGGGGTTTAGGGTTAATTTGCTTCCCCCTAAATGAATGTGGTATACGTGTGTTATGTATTTCTGTATAGAGTTAACATGTCTAATCATTTGTGTGTGGCAATCTAGCGGCTGAGGTGAAGACTGCTCCCTAGTCTCCTAAAATGGTGGACGTTATTATTAATAATTGATCGTAGCCAACAAAAAGAGTCTGCAGCATAGTTTCAGAAGGAAAGTTGCAAGAAAGAGATCCAGAACTGAAACCACTACTCAGTTACAATTCAACTGGACCCTCTGGGTCACTCCAGGATTTTGGCCCAAGCTCTAGGACACGGAGCAGAACACAAAATGAATGCATTCACTCTCTCACTCTTTATCTCAAGCAGGGCCCCGAACAGCAGCTCTTCCCTCCCGTGCTGGTTTCGTGGACTTTGGTAGAGACTCAGGTGAATGGGTGCAAGTTGTAAAGGAATCTTTGTCTAATGGTCATTGTCTGTTGTTCACAAGAGCTTTAAGTAGCATGGTGTAAGGCCTCTGTGCCTTGGCATCTGTGCCATTTCAAAGTGGCATTTCTAAGTGGAATTCAGAGATATACCAGAGATGGATTATGCTGTGATGGCCTGACCTGACCGTACATCTTTTTCTTCTTGTCTCACAGGTACGGAAAGAGACTTCATAGTGACGTATCTAACCTCCACTGTATCCAATCTGATTGTGTGCCCCTAATGTATTTTGATGGTACGGAAAGAGACTTCATAGTGACGTATGTAACCTCCACTGTATCCAATCTGACTGTGTGCCCCTAATGTATTTTGATGGTATGACATATTCTCCCATCTACTTTGTACCTTTAGAAATATGCATTTTTTCTCCTCCTGCCCTTGTCTCTGTCTCCTGCTGATCCTGACCCAAACTTTCCTCTTAGCAGTAATTTGTTAATTGTCCCCTGGTGTGATGTATTCCTCTCCTCTGACCCCTCCCCTCTTCATACCTGGCACATTGTCTGTTGTTCACAAGATCTTTAAGTTGCATGGTGTAAGGCCTCTGTGCCTTGGCATCTGTGCCATTTCAAAGTGACATTTCTAAGTGGAATTCAGAGATATACCAGAGATGGATTATGCTGTGATGGTCTGACCTGACCGTACATCTTTTTCTTCTTCTCTCACAGGTACGGAAAGAGACTTCATAGTGACGTATCTAACCTCCACTGTATCCAATCTGACTGTGTGCCCCTAATGTATTTTGATGGTACGGAAAGAGACTTCATAGTGACGTATCTAACCTCCACTGTATCCAATCTGACTGTGTGCCCTAATGTATTTTGATGGTATGACATATTCTCCCATCTACTTTGTACCTTAGAAATATGCATTTTTTCTCCTCCTGCCCTTGTCTCTGTCTCCTGCTGATCCTGACCCAAACTTTCCTCTTAGCAGTAATTTGTTAATTGTCCCCTGGTGTGATGTATTCCTCTCCTCTGACCCCTCCCCTCTTCATACCTGGCACATTGTCTGTTGTTCACAAGATCTTTAAGTTGCATGGTGTAAGGCCTCTGTGCCTTGGCATCTGTGCCATTTCAAAGTGACATTTCTAAGTGGAATTCAGAGATATACCAGAGATGGATTATGCTGTGATGGCCTGACCTGACCGTACATCTTTTTCTTCTTCTCTCACAGGTACGGAAAGAGACTTCATAGTGACGTATCTAACCTCCACTGTATCCAATCTGACTGTGTGCCCCTAATGTATTTTGATGGTACGGAAAGAGACTTCATAGTGACGTATCTAACCTCCACTGTATCCAATCTGACTGTGTGCCCCTAATGTATTTTGATGGTATGACATATTCTCCCATCTACTTTGTACCTTTAGAAATATGCATTTTTTCTCCTCCTGCCCTTGTCTCTGTCTCCTGCTGATCCTGACCCAAACTTTCCTCTTAGCAGTAATTTGTTAATTGTCCCCTGGTGTGATGTATTCCTCTCCTCTGACCCCTCCCCTCTTCATACCTGGCACATTGCCTGTTGTTCACAAGAGCTTTAAGTTGCATGGTGTAAGGCCTCTGTGCCTTGGCATCTGTGCCATTTCAAAGTGACATTTCTAAGTGGAATTCAGAGATATACCAGAGATGGATTATGCTGTGATGGCCTGACCTGACCGTACATCTTTTTCTTCTTCTCTCACAGGTACGGAAAGAGACTTCATAGTGACGTATCTAACCTCCACTGTATCCAATCTGACTGTGTGCCCCTAATGTATTTTGATGGTACGGAAAGAGACTTCATAGTGACGTATCTAACCTCCACTGTATCCAATCTGACTGTGTGCCCCTAATGTATTTTGATGGTATGACATATTCTCCCATCTACTTTGTACCTTAGAAATATGCATTTTTTCTCCTCCTGCCCTTGTCTCTGTCTCCTGCTGATCCTGACCCAAACTTTCCTCTTAGCAGTAATTTGTTAATTGTCCCCTGGTGTGATGTATTCCTCTCCTCTGACCCCTCCCCTCTTCATACCTGGCACATTGTCTGTTGTTCACAAGAGCTTTAAGTTGCATGGTGTAAGGCCTCTGTGCCTTGGCATCTGTGCCATTTCAAAGTGGCATTTCTAAGTGGAATTCAGAGATATACCAGAGATGGATTATGCTGTGATGGCCTGACCTGACCGTACATCTTTTTCTTCTTCTCTCACAGGTACGGAAAGAGACTTCATAGTGACGTATCTAACCTCCACTGTATCCAATCTGACTGTGTGCCCCTAATGTATTTTGATGGTACGGAAAGAGACTTCATAGTGATGTATCTAACCTCCACTGTATCCAATCTGACTGTGTGCCCCTAATGTATTTTGATGGTATGACATATTCTCCCATCTACTTTGTACCCTAGAAATATGCATTTTTTCTCCTCCTGCCCTTGTCTCTGTCTCCTGCTGATCCTGACCCAAACTTTCCTCTTAGCAGTAATTTGTTAATTGTCCCCTGGTGTGATGTATCCCTCTCCTCTGACCCCTTCCCTCTTCATACCTGGCACATTGTCTGTTGTTCACAAGAGCTTTAAGTAGCATGGTGTAAGGCCTCTGTGCCTTGGCATCTGTGCCATTTCAAAGTGGCATTTCTAAGTGGAATTAAGAGATATACCAGAGATAAGCCAGAGGTAACCAGAAGGTAACAACTCTACCCATCTACTACCTTTCTGTAATTTTCTTAGCCCATTGCATCAAAATGTCCTTCAGTTCAATGCTTTTATATCGATGTGCATTAGTCATCCACTTTTACCACCCCATTCCCCCTCCATCACCCTTTATCCACATCAGCCCCTCTCTACTTCCCTTTACTATGTCCTGCTCCCATACTCTCTTCACCCTACTCAATAATCTAAGCCCGTCATATTCCAGGGTCTTGCATCAACAAAAACAATGTCATAGAGCCAAACATTACTCCCTCCTTCTCTTTCTATTACTGCTTATATCAGGTGATATTTCTCCAAATCCTGGTCCACCCTCTTCCAACTTCAACTTCCCCCACGCCTCACACAGAAATCCCAGTAACCTTATTAGCATTACCTGCACACCTTCATCTCCCTCTTTAAAATGTGCCCTCTGGAATACACGTTCCGCATGCAACAAACTTCCCTTTATCCACAACTACTTTCTCACTAACACTCTTAACCTTTTGGCCCTTATTGAAACCTGGATCCAGGACTCAGACACTGCCTCCCCTGCTGCTATCTCCTACGGCGGTCTACACTTCTCTCATTCCCCGAGACCTGGAAACAGACGTGGTGGTGGAGTTGGCCTACTCCTGTCCCCACAATGTACTTTCCAGGTCATCCCCCCACTCCATCACTCTCATTCCCTTCTTTTGAGGTTCACACCATTAGGCTGTTCCGTCCCCTTCCCCTCAGAGTAGTGGTGGTATATCGCCCCCCAGGTTCACCCACCCACTTCCTCGACCACTTCTCCGCGTGGCTGCCGCACTTCATGTCCTCAGAATTACCAACCCTCATCCTGGAGACTTTAACATCCCCATAAACAGCCCCAACTCCACATCTGCATCCCAGCTCCTATCTCTAACCACTTCTCTTGGCCTCTCGCAACTCTCAACCTCTGAGACACATAAGGATGGTAACACCCTTGACCTGGTTTTTACCCGGCTCTGCTCTACCTCCTCCTTAGGCAACTCATCTCCTTCTCTCTCTGATCACAACATTCTCTCCTTCACACTCACAAACCCTCGCCCATCACAGCATAGTCCGACCTATCACACATTCAGAAATCTACAGGCCATCAACCCTCATACATTCACAGACTCTCTTCTCTCATCACTGTCCCCAATCTCCTCCTTCTCCTGCCCCAATCTGGCTGTGAATTACTACAATGAGACTCTCAAAAGTACCCTGGACCAAGTAGCGCCCCTCACTCTCAGAACCTACAAACACAGAGTAAAACAAGTACCCTGGACCAAGTAGCGCCCCTCACCCTCAGAACCTACAAACACAGAGTAAAACAGCCCTGGCTCACATCACAAACTCGATTCCTTCAGCGATGCTCGAGGAGTGCCGAACGCCTATGGAGGAAAACTCGCTCACCAGGAGACTTTATCCATTATAAATTCATGCTAAAAACCTACAATTCTGCCCTTCACCTCGCCAAACAGACCTACTTCACCACCCTGATCTCCTCACTAGCCAACAACTCAAAACAACTCTTTGACACCTTTCACTCTCTCCTCAGTCCGAAAGTGCAGGCTCCTATCACTAACCTCTGTGCTGATAATCTGGCCTCTTACTTCACAGAGAAAATAGAAAACATCCGTCAGGAAATCAGCTCCCAACCTTCAAGTGTTTCTACTCCCATCTGTCCCCATATCCCCTCTGGCTCACTCTCCATTTTTGACCCAGCCACAGAAGAAGAAGTCTCCAGGCTCCTCTCGTCCTCACGTCCCACTACATCCACCTCTGACCCCATTCCCTCACACCTACTACAGACCCTCTCTCCAGTGGTCACCACTCACTTAACCACAATCTTCAATCTCTCTCTTTCTACTGGCATCTTCCCCTCCTCCTTCAAACACTCTATTATTACTCCACTACTAAAGAAAACATCCCTTGACCCATCCTGCACAAATAACTACAGACCTGTCTCCAATCTCCCCTTCATCTCAAAACTCCTGGAGCGCCTGGTCTACACCCGCCTCACCCATTACCTCGCCACTCACTCTCTTTTAGATCCATTCCAGTCTGGCTTCCGCCCCTTACACTCTACAGAATCTGCCCTCATCAAAGTGACCAATGACCTTCTGACAGCAAAACGTAATGGTGACCACTCTCTGCTTATCCTTCTTGACCTCTCTGCGGCTTTTGACACTGTTGACCACCATCTCCTACTCTCTATGCTGCACTCCATTGGCATCAAGGACACGGCTCTCTCCTGGTTCTCTTCCTATCTCTCTGACCGCTCTTTCAGTGTATCATTCTCTGGCTCCACTTCCTCCCCTCTTCCTCTCACTATTGGAGTCCCTCAGGGTTCAGTCTTTGGCCTTCTCCTCTTCTCTCTCTACACAGCCCCGATCGGACAGACCATCAGCAGATTTGGCTTCCAGTACCATCTCTATGCTGATGACACACAATTATACACTTCAGCCCCTGACCTTACTCCCGCTCTAATAAAGAACACCAATGACTGTCTAACCGCAGTCTCCAATATCATGTCCGCTCTCTATCTGAAACTCAACCTTTCCAAAACTGAACTTCTTCTGCTCCCACCCTCTGCCAACCTCCCTAAACCTGACATCTCTCTCTCGGTGTGCGGCACCACGATAACGCCTAGTCAGCAGGCTCGCTGTCTCAGTGTTTTGATGGACACTGTTCTCTCCTTCACCCCATATACACAATCTCTCTCCCGCTCCTGTCGCTTGCACCTGAAAAATATCTCCAGAATTCGCCCTTTCTTCACCATGGAAACAACTAAAACCCTCACTGTGGCCCTGATTCATTCCCGCCTTGACTACTGTAATTCTTTATTAGCTGGCCTCCCCCACAGTAAGCTTTCCCCTCTCCAGTCTATCCTCAATGCAGCAGCCAGGATCACCTATCTAGCAAACCGTTACTCAGATGTTTCTGCTCTGTGCCAGTCACTACATTGGCTACCCATACACTATAGAATCCAATTCAAATTGCTCGTTGTCACCCACAAAGCTATTCATGGTGCGGCACCTCCTTACCTCTCCACCCTCATCTCTGTCTACCACCCCACCCGTCCCCTTCGCTCTGAACGTGACCTCAGACTAACATCGGCATTAATCTGAACCTCCCATTCCCGACTCCAAGACTTCTCTCGAGCTGCACCAAACCTCTGGAATGCTCTACCCCAAGAAATTAGGACCATCCACAACTTGCATAGCTTTAGACGCTCCCTAAAAACACACATCTTCAGGGTGACCTATCCTTCTCCCTAACAGTAGTCATTTAGACATAAGATATTCATTGTTATAAGCCCCTGTACTTTGTGTTCCCATCCCGTCTTAGATTGTAAGCTCCTTCGAGCAGGGTCACCTTCATTTTGGCCTTTTTATTGTATTTCCTAAGTTGATTCTATGTTTATTGTATGTAACTACTGTACTGCATTACCTTTCTGTACCGTATATTTTTCTTATATGTACCGTTGTACTGTAAAGCGCTGCGGAATATGTTTGCGCTATACAAATAAAGTTTTATTATTATTATTATTATTATTATTATTAATGGTGACCTTGATTGTTCCTTTTGGAAGGCTCCTCGTGGGTGGGATAGAGCTGGTGTCAAGAAAGGTTGTATGAATTCATGTTAGGTTATAGTGAGGCTGAGGGACGAGAGTCCACAGGCATTAGAACAATGGGGGTAGTCTGCAGCAAATCATGTTTATGTGAAACCTCCCTTTAACGCTTAGGATGAGGGCCCTTGTGACAGCCCCGGACCGGATCATGCCGCATTGTGAAGGCATCCTTACCTGCAAAGTTTTTCAAACTAAAGATAATTCAGGAAAATGCCAGCAGTGTTTTTTTTGGACTTCATTTGTGGTGGCCTTGCTGCTGGCATTTTTTCTTTAGCTGTTATGTATAAAACAGTGAGCGGAGTTGTTCCTAAAGAATGGCAAGGTCACTTCTTTTAATTGCTTTGTAGCATCGGAAACCAGCAATAGTTAAGCTCAAAGATCGCACATAAGTGAGGCCGTACTGGGGGGCTTTAGCCTTGGAAGGGAGGCCTGCATGACAGGGTTAAAGCGGGAGTAATATGGGGGAGCTGAAAAATACAGGGAGATACGGGGTTAATGGGTTTAGAGGAGGTGTGGAGGAATTCAAGTTTGTTTGGTGACATGCTAAGGGGTTGGGGAGGGGTCTCTAAGAGGTATAAGAGGGGGTCCGTTAGAAGGAGGGGGCCATATCAGCAATAGAGAGAGGACTTTCACAAGCAAGCTCCCACCCACCCTCCCTCTTTTACTCTGCTTTGTTATTTTATGTTATTCGTATTTAGCGTTGGCGTATGTTCATTTATAACTTTATTTTCAGGGATTTTTTAAATTTAAAAGGAACTTCAGTTTTCTTTCTTGTCACAGTAGCATGGCAGGGGGGAGGGTCCTCGAAGTTGGTGGACGATGGCTAGTGGTGGAGCAATAGGGGGGAACTGAGAAGGTTCTGGACCCCTCAAGTGCACATGTGCGGACATGTGGCGGATTTCTTGTGGAAGGCCCGGATGGGCGGTGGTTCGGGAGATTTGAGGAGAGGTTGTGATCTGGTGCCTCTGAGCTGGTGCAACATGACTAGAGGTAATTAAAAAGGTCCAACCTACGGTTGTTTAACAATTTTTGGGGTATTAATAGAGATTTGAGGCTTCGAGGACCATCCCCTGGGGACTTGTATTGTTATCTCAAAACATTAAATTTATGTTGTTTGTTTTAATAAAGGCTGCTGTGGCCATTTAAATCCATTTTATTGTGCAGCCTCGTTATTTACCGGGGAATCAGACACCTGATGAGGGTGGGGGAGGGGGAAAAAAGGTTAAAGTTTTTGGTTACAATTAGCGACTCGCTTGTACCCATTGTCATGTGCAGCAATTCCTTTTTACTTAGGAATGTAAATGTTCATTCTTTTGAACATTTCTGCCATGCAGGTGGGTTATGGAGCGTACTCAACTGAAGAAGACATTGTTTGCCCATACCCTATTACATTAATCTTGCAGCAACCTCTGTATAGGAAAAATATAGTTTCCCACCTAAAACAGCCATTGGCTTAGCATTTCTTAAGCCCTATCACAGCGATCAACTTCATTGTAAGGGTGAAGAATTGCACTTAACCAGTTGGTTAGTTTTGAGTGAAAGACACTGTCTTGTTCATTGGATGCACTATATTTATTCGGAGAAGTACATTGGCATATATTAGTGATGCATCAAAATCAGCCATTGTGGAATGCTTACACTGCATAAGAACTATCAACTCAGAAACATATATAATGACAGACACTCCAAATGTACTGGAGTTTCACTACAATTTCAAGGCAATGTGCTTGTATTCTATTGCAACGTCATATTTCAGAATAATGCAAGCATATCTCATCCTTTCGTAACCTCTGCTCATATCCAGAGCTGATTAAGACTCTGTCTCTACACACCAGACTAACTCTCAGTTCCTAGAGATATGTTGGTTTTCCGAAGGCCCTTGGTTTATTTAATACATGTGCCTCACTGATCCCATAAGTCCGACAGTATGATTGATTCACAGTCATTATCAGTGGTGCATCACAGATTAATGTCCCTGTCAGTCTTCCACTGCCTCCCGCAACACCCCGGCAGAAAGAAAGTCTAATTTTGGAGCTGATAAGCCAAAATCTAGGAAAGGCCCAATGGGAGTTATAATAGCTGAGTATAAATAATTTACACTTCTAAAGATCAGGGATGTGTTTTATAGTAGCAATATGGTTAAAAGCGGATTTGGTTTTATGGAAGTGTTGTAGCTTAGAAGTTTTACCTCCGGTCTGGCTGTGGATGAGCTGCTGGTTTTTATGTCATTATTGATGTTCACCTTGTAGCTACAGCATGCGACTAGAAGTAAACTCCTTCCAAAATGCAGATTAGTTTTCCTTCAGGCCATTTGGAAGGTGAATGTAAGATGCTAGAAAATAAGTTTAGTGTCTGGGTTCTGTGATGTTTATTTATGCCCATAGATTTCTTCATAACAAGGGTGTTGAAAACAAGGGGATAAAACATACAGCTGCCATGGGGCACTGAAGATAGAGGGCCTGACCCTACATGGTCCCTTCTTCTTTTCTACTCAATGGCAAGAACCTGTGCAGCTCTTCAGAGGAACTACACTGTTAAGGCCCTATCACACATAACGAGATCGCTAACGAGATCGCTGTTGCGTCACAGATTTTGTGACCCATCCGGTGCAAGGAGGGATTTACACTTTGGTATACACAGCACACAACATCTTCCACCCCAGACCTGGAGGGGGAGCTCTACTGGCAGCCTTAAGCCAGTTCCCCTATAAAAGATCCAGGCCTGAGGGGAGGAGTCAGTTAGTAGTTAGTCTGCTCTGAGCAGTGAAGAGAGCACTTAGTCCAGTGAAGAGCCTAGAGAAGGTGCTGGAAAGACCCGGTTGCTAGGAAAAGCAAGGCCCAGAACCAAGGGACACTGACCCACTGTGGGACACCCCAGAGAGAGGGATGGAGGCCAGTGGAGGAGAAAGGAAAAAGGACAAGGGACCATATATAGGACCCCCTTTAGCTCACCCAGACACCGGAGTCCAACCCTGCAGGAGAAACACTGAAGCATAAAAAGCCCGGAGGAACCAGGAGGATCTATTCCCCTGTGGTACTAACTTAATTGAGACACTCAAATCTCACCAAGCACAGGACCAGGGGCCCAAGAGGAGTATAGGGACCCCACAGAAAGCCCTCATTGTCGGTTAAAGAGTAAAGCCCTGAGAGGGAAGGAAGCGGCAAGTTCAGCAGGACTCACCCCAATCCACTGTACACAGTAGCAGAGGAGGCCTCACAACTCTCAAGGTGAAAATCCCAAATTGCACCGAGAACGTAGTACCCCTCTTGGGCTGCACCTGTTGCCGGACATCAGTAATAGGTACCAAAACAAAGACTCTTGTGTGTGGGAGTCTGCTTCCCTGCCACTACCCACAGCGTCCCCCAGAAGATGCTACTACGACTCCCCTCATCTATCCCCACTGCCCTGAGGTAGAGCTCCACCTGTGGGGAGCTGTAACACCCAAGCTGCATCACATCACCTCAGCGGCCGGCCTGCAGCGCTGGTACTCAAATTGCCAGGTACCACAGGTGGTGTCACGTTACCATTCCCCATCTACCATCATTCCCCCTAATTCTCCACCACTGAGGGTCCGGGGCACGGAACGGGAACCGACCAGCCGTGATCCCCCATGCAAGAAGTCATCAGTCCCGGTATCCAAGTACCCCCTACCCTGTCGACCGCCCTCATTAACAATCACAGGTGGAGCTTCATTCTACTTGTGATTGTTAGCAGCAGGTCCTGGCTATAATACACAGCCATTACCTGCTGAGTATGGGGCAGGCTCACCTCGTTAGCTTGCCTCATACACCCGCTTCCGACTTGCACCAAAGGGTGTTAAATGAAGGGTGGAGTAATCTGTTTGAATTGTCTTGAGTTTTTACTTTTTAAAGAAGTACTCTGGTGAAAAAGTTGTAGGTGATAAGTTATTGATCAATAATTGTCTGACCGCTGGCGTCATTACTTATTGGCATAGTTCAGGGGCGGACCTACCGTGGTGCAGCTGGTTCAGCTGCACCAGGGCCCCGACCAGCTAGGGGGCCCCCCCTCAAGGCATGGAGAACAAGCCAACATGCTACCGGCCACGCCTCTTCTAGCTGCCGGCCACGCCCCCTCACAGCAGCTCAGGAGGGAGGACAGAGCCCCAATCACAGTGCAGAGAGTGAGTCATGTGACCTCTCCTGCACTGTGTAGAGGGGAGGACCTCACTCAACCAATCCTGGCTCTGCGCGGGACTCTGAAATTCTCTCCAGATGGATGATGGCTGTTCAGCATCATCAGCAGCAGCAGCAGATGAGGGGACACAGCTCTGCACAAGGACCCAGGTACAAGGAAAGGGACCAAATACAAGGCACAGGCTGAGGACAGACACAGGGGGGGGTAAATGGGGGGCTGCTCTGTACACTGCTTTTATGCTTTTACAGGACCTGTGATGATGTCACATTGAGGGGAGGAGTCAGTGGTCACATGATCAGCTCCTCAGTGTATGCAGGACTCTGCTATGCTGGTTGTCATGGTGCTGGATGAGGTGAAGTTTATGTCAGTGAGGGATTTACAGTGTGGATATAGCAGAGCCGAGTGTGTATGAGGTGTATGGAGCGGAGTTCAGAGTGTGTACGTGGTGTACGGAGCGGAGCAGAGTGTGTACTAGGTGTACAGAGCGAAGCCGAGCATGTACAAGGTGTACAGAGGGGAGCGAGTGTGTATGAGGTGTACGGAGCAGAGCCGCGTGTGTGTGGGGCATGTGTACGGGACATGAGAAGCAGGGCGCGTGCAGCAGAGCTGCGTGTGTGCAGGGCGTGTAGAGCGGAGCCGCGTGTGTACAAGATGTACGGAGCGGAGCCACGTGTGCAGAGCCGCGTATGAGGCAGGGCCACTTGTGCGGGAGATATGGAGTAGAGCTGCGAGTGTACGGGGCATGTGGAGCGGAGCCACATGTGCATGAGGTGGATGTAGTGGAGCGGCATATGCTGGGGCGTCCTGTAGTGGAGCCGCATGTGTACGGAGCAGAGGCGTGTGGAGCGGAGCCGCGTGTCTACAAGGCATTTGGAGAGGAGCCATATGCGTACAAGGTGTGTGTGCCAGTGGTAGTTCGGATGCCGATCCCGTTCCTATAGTCCCGGCTGCCTCTTCCGGCAGCATTCTTCACCCGAGTCCTGGCTGAGCTGTCTGCTTTTTGCAGCTCAGCATGGCGGGGCATGATGATGTCATCACTGAGTCCCACTGTGCTGTTACGTGCAGAGCAGATGCTGAAGAGACCGGAGCAGCGAGAAGAGAGGTGAGTATTTACTTTTATTTTTAACCAGTGAGTACAGTGATGGGAGACTATGTAATGTGCTATATAACATAGGAGGAGTATGGGGTGCAATATACTATATGGAGGAATATGAGGGCCCATTATACTATATGGAGGACTATGGGGCTGCATTATACTATATGGAGGACTATGCGGGTGTATTATAATATATGGAGGGTCGTGGAATGCATTATAATATATGGAGGACTATGGATGATGTATTAAAATATATATAGCCAATTATATTATATGAAAGCCATTTTAATATATCTGGAGGGCTCTGTGGGGGCATGATAATATTTGGAGGGGTGAGAGGAAGCCTTTATACTTTATGCAGGGCTCTTTGAGGGTTGCGTTGTAAATAAATATTACAATCTAAATGTTTACATTACTTTGTTGCCACTATGAGGGCCGGGGGGAGGCCCCAAAAAATTTCTTGCACTGGGGCCCACTACAGTCTTGGTCCGCCCCTGGCATAGTTGGGCATTTTATCCTTGATAGGTCACTTTAATCCCTTTTAAAATGGAGTGTCTGTGCACATGTCAGGTACCACTCTATTCATGCTCTGTGCAGCCAGAAAGAGCCAATTACAGCACTCAACAGCCCCATAGGGAATAAATGGAGTGGCAGTCAAGCATGTGCACTATCGCTCCATCCATTCTAGTGAGTATTGAACTGGTCCCTTCTGCTAATCTGCAGATTTCCTCACCAATCAATAATTTACCACCTATCTTGTAAATCAGTAATAACTTGCTTTCACCAGAAGATCCTTCTACCTTCACATGGTAGACATAGGCCAGGGTCACATCTGCGTTTTTATTATAGAATCCTGATCCGGTTTTGAGCTTTCAAAAAGCTCAAAACCGGACCAGGAAACGCTCCTCATAGGAGCCAATGCAAAACACCGGATGGCTTCACAAGCCATCCGGTGTCCGTCTCCGGCACTGCAGCCTGCGTTAAAAATCATGCAGGCTGCAGTTTTCGGAGCGGTTCTCTGTACCGCACTGCAGTAACCGGATGGCTCAGGATGTGTAATCCTGAGCCATCCGGCAACTGCATAGTTTGCGCATCCCGGCTATTGCCGGGATGAACAAACTGTTCTATGAATAGTAAAGAGTTAAATTTAAGAACTAAAGGATTGGTTGAGGTCTCTAGGGGAGGCTTAGACCCCCTAGAGACCGGCCGCCCACTCCGGTGGGCTTCTCCTACAATTGGCCCCCACTCATTCATTATGGCCGCCCCCTCTGGCCTTCATCCAGTGTTGTGAGGGCGGCCGCATCATGAAAGGGGCGGGGCTAACAGTGTGACGCGGTTAGCCCCGCCCCTTTCATGACGCGGCCGCCCTCACAACACTGGATGAAGCCCAGAGGGGGCGGCCATAATGAATGAGCGGGCGGAGGCTGCAGTACACAGCCCCGCCCATGGATGTCCCTGGACTCTGCCTACGACCCCACGTAATTATGAGCTTAAATGTATCCTTTAATACTTCGTTTTGGGCACATACAGAAATAACTATACAAGAGGGGTGTATGCACCCCTCTATACTGATACGGGGGGGCGGGAGTTTTGGGGAACATGCACGGAGCTCGGAGGAGCCCGTGGCATGGGGCCAATTGTAGGAGAAGCCCACCGGAGTGGGCGGCCGGTCTCTAGGGGGTCTAAGCCCCCCTAGAGACCTCAACCAATCCTTTAGTTCTTAAATTTAACTCTTTACTATTCACAGAACAGTTTGTTCATCCCGGCAATAGCCAGGATGCGCAAACTATGCAGTTGCCGGATGGCTCAGGATTACACATCCTGAGCCATCCGGTTACTGCAGTGCGGTATTCAGCACACATTTTTGTGAAAAAATGTGTGTGCCCGGCATTGCGTTCACCGCATCCGGATCCGCAATGCAATTCATGTTTTAAATGTGACCCTAGCCAAACACAATCACAATCTCTCCACAAGCCATGCAAAATTAGCATGGCTTGTGGAGAGATTTCTACAGTAAAAGCTTTATAGTGTTTTTTAGAATGTGTACAAAAAAATATAAAATATACTGTCTTAGGCTATGTTCACATGGTGTGTTGTACTGTTATTGCTGCGCTCCTTACAGATCTGCTATTGCAGTGAAAATGCAGTGATGTTGCCTGTCCCAGCCAAATCAATGCATTTCACAATTCTGTATTCACACACTGAACTTGTTACAGAACTGTTCTGGGCTTAAGAACGGATGCATAAAAAGAATAAGCATGTCAATTCTTTTTGCGCTTTTCGGATGCACTATTTACTCACCTCCCTGCGCTCCCCCGGTGACTGCCAGTGATGTTCTCATACCGGGAGGCTGTAGGACCTGTGAGAGGACCTGCCATTGCACCATGTGACTGAGCGATGTCACTCAGTCACATGCGCAGGCTGCAGGGTCCTAAAGGCACCGAACACTGCAGCCTCTGGGATGACGGGACATCGCCGTGGGTGCACAGGGAGGTGAGTAATTAGGGCAGCAACATTCACACACAGAAGGCTGCGCTGTGTGAGGATGCACTCTTGATGCAGTTTCTGCACTAAAAACGGATCCTCACAAAACGCAGCAAAAATACTGAGTGTGAATGTAGCCTAAGAATGAGTACAATTCCTTGAATTCCAGGAGTATATTAGTATCTGAAATATTCTAGCATCATATTGTGTTGCTGTACAAGAAAGTTCCTGGGTTGCATGAATCTTAAAATATGCAGAAGGTGTCTATGTATATCATTTCTGCGGTCAAGGCTGCAATAGCAGAGGTGGAACTGGCACAGTGGAACCTCAGATCACGGAGCAGGAAGATTATATTATTACTAGCTGTGAGCCCGATGCAAATGCATCGGGATTCTAGAACGTGCATTAATTTGATTATAGTAGTTATAGCTGTTAGCCTGATGCAAATGCATCGGGTATCTAAAATATGTTTATTGTTTTTTTAAAGATTTTTAAATAATAATCGCATCATCAATAGCATAATATAAGCCATAGCATTATTATTAGCAGTAATAGCAGTATTAATAGCATTATTAGCAGTATTATGAGCATTAATAACAGTATTAATAGCATTAATAGCATTATTATTAGCATTAATAGCATTATTAATAGCATTATTAGCATTAATAATAGCATTAATAACATTATTAATAGCATTAATAGCATTATTATTAGCATTAATAGCATTAATAATAGCATTATTAGCATTAATAATAGCATTAATAACATTATGAATAGCATTAATAGCATTATTATTAGCATTAATAGCATTAATAATAGCATTATTAGCATTAATAATAGCATTAATAACATTATTAATAGCATTAATAGCATTATTATTAGCATTAATAGCATTATTATTAGCATTAATAGGATAAATATTAGCATTAATAGCATTAATAGCATAATTAATAGCATTAATAGCATTATTAATAGCATTAATAGCATTATTATTAGCATTAATAGCATTAATAATGGCATTATTAGCATTAATACTAGCATTAATAACATTATTAATAGCATTATTATTAGCATTAATAGCATTATTATTAGCATTAATAGCATTAATAATGCCATTAATAGGATAAATATTAGCATTAATAGCATTAATAGCATAAATAATAGCATTATTAATAGCATTAATAGCATTATTAGCATTAATAGCATTAATAGGATAAATATTAGCATTAATAGCATAATTAATAGCATTAATAGCATTATTAATAGCATTAATAACATTATTATTAGCATTAATAGCATTAATAATAGCATTATTAGCATTAATAATAGCATTAATAACATTATTAATAGCATTAATAGCATTATTATTAGCATTAATAGCATTAATAGCATTATTATTAGCATTAATAGCATTAATAATACCATGAATAGGATAAATATTAGCATTAATAGCAATAATAGCATAATTAATAGCATTAATAGCATTATTAATAGCATTAATAGGATAAATATTAGCATTAATAGCAGAATTAATAGCATTAATAGCATTATTAATAGCATTAATAGCATTATTATTAGCATTAATAATAGCATTATTAGCATTAATAATAGCATTAATAACATTATTAATAGCATTAATAGCATTATTATTAGCATTAATAGAATTAATAGCATTATTATTAGCATTAATAGCATTAATAATACCATGAATAGGATAAATATTAGCATTAATAGCATTAATAGCATAATTATTAGCATTAATAGCATTATTAATAGCATTAATAGCATTATTATTAGCATTAATAGGATAAATATTAGCATTAATAGCATTATTAATAGTATTAATAGCATTAATAGGATAAATATTAGCATTAATAGCAGAATTAATAGCATTAATAGCATTATTATTAGCATTAATAGCATTAATAATAGCATTATTAGCATTAATAATAGCATTATTAGCATTAATAATAGCATTATTAACATTATTAATAGCATTAATAGCATTATTATTAGCATTAATAGCATTAATAATACCATGAATAGGATAAATATTAGCATTAATAGCATTAATAGCATAATTAATAGCATTAATAGCATTATTAATAGCATTAATAGCATTATTATTAGCATTAATAGCATTAATAGGATAAATATTAGCATTAATAGCATTAATAGCATAATTAATAGCATTAATAGCATTATTAATAGCATTAATCGCATTATTATTAGCATTAATAGCATAAATAATAGCATTATTAGCATTAATAATAGCATTAATAACATTATTAATAGCATTAATAGCATTATTATTAGCATTAATAGCATTAATAGCATTATTATTAGCATTAATAGCATTAATAATACCATGAATAGGATAAATATTAGCATTAATAGCATTAATAGCATTATTAATAGCATTAATAGCATTATTATTAGCATTAATAGCATTAATAATAGCATTAATAACATTATTAATAGCATTAATAGCATTATTATTAGCATTATTAGCATTAATAATAGCATTATTAGCATTAATAATAGCATTAATAACATTATTAATAGCATTAATAGCATTATTATTAGCATTAATAATAGCATTAATAACATTATTATTAGCATTAATAGCATAATTATTAGCATTAATAGCATTATTATTAGCAGTAATATCATTATTATTAGCATTATTTTTTTTAATTATTATTTTTTATTTAATTATTTATTATTTTTTATTTATTTTTTTATTATATTTTAATTATTTTTTTTATTAATAAATTTATTATTTAGGGTGAGACCCACTTCTCTTTCAGGTCCGCTGAAAGGGCTGATATAATTAGCATATATGTTATTTTTTTATTATTATTTTTTTTTAATTATTTATTATTTTTAATTTATTTTTTTATTATTTTTTAATTATTTTTTAATTTTTTTTTTATTATTAAATTTATTATTTAGGCTGAGACCCAGTTCTCTTTCAGGTCCGCTGAAAGGGCTGATATAATTAGCATATATTTAATTTTTTTATTATTATTTTTATTGAATTATTTATTATTTTTAAATTATTTTTTTATTATTTTTTAATTATTTTTAAATTATTTTTTTTATTATTTAATTTATTTATTTTTTTAAGTGAGAGTGAGACACAGTTCTCATTCAGGTCCGCATTTTTTTTTTTTTTATTATTATTTTTATTTAATTATTTAATATTTTTTATTTATTTTTTTATTATTTTTTAATTATTTTTAAATAATTTTTTTTATTATTTAATTTATTTATTTTTTTAAGTGAGAGTGAGACACAGTTCTCATTCAGGTCCGCTTTTTTTTTTTTTTTTATTATTATTTTATTTAATTATTTAATATTTTTTATTTATTTTTTTATTATTTTTTAATTATTTTTAAATTATTTTTTTTATTATTTAATTTATTTATTTTTTTAAGTGAGAGTGAGACACAGTTCTCATTCAGGTCCGCATTTTTTTTTTTTTTTATTATTATTTTTTATTTAATTATTTAATATTTTTTATTTATTTTTTTATTATTTTTTAATTATTTTTAAATAATTTTTTTTATTATTTAATTTATTTATTTTTTTAAGTGAGAGTGAGACACAGTTCTCATTCAGGTCCGCATTTTTTTTTTTTTTATTATTATTTTTATTTAATTATTTAATATTTTTTATTTATTTTTTTATTATTTTTTAATTATTTTTAAATTATTTTTTTTATTATTTAATTTATTTATTTTTTTAAGTGAGAGTGAGACACAGTTCTCATTCAGGTCCGCATTTTTTTTTTTTTATTATTATTATTATCTTTATTTAATTATTTAATATTTTTTATTTTTTTTTTATTATTTTTTAATTATTTTTAAATATTTTTTTTTATTATTTAATTTATTTATTTTTTTAAGTGAGAGTGAGACACAGTTCTCATTTAGGTCCGCATTTTTTTTTTTTTATTATTATTTTTATTTAATTATTTAATATTTTTTATTTATTTTTTTATTATTTTGTAATTATTTTTAAATAATTTTTTTTATTATTTAATTTATTTATTTTTTTAAGTGAGAGTGAGACACAGTTCTCATTCAGGTCCGCATTTTTTTTTTTTTTTTATTATTATTTTTATTTAATTATTTAATATTTTTTATTTATTTTTTTATTATTTTTTAATTATTTTTAAATTATTTTTTTTATTATTTAATTTATTTATTTTTTTAAGTGAGAGTGAGACACAGTTCTCATTCAGGTCCGCATTTTTTTTTATTATTATTATTATTTTTGTAGAATTATTTAATATTTTTTATTTATTTTTTTATTATTTTTTAATTATTTTTAAATTATTTTTTTTATTATTTAATTTATTTATTTTTTTAAGTGAGTGAGACACAGTTCTCATTCAGGTCCGCATTTTTTTTTTTTTTATTATTATTTTTATTTAATTATTTAATATTTTTTATTTATTTTTATATTATTTTTAAATTATTTTTAAATTATTTTTTTTTTATTTAATTTATTTATTTTTTTAAGTGAGTGAGACACAGTTCTCATTCAGGTCCGCATTTTTTTTTTTTTATTATTATTTTTATTTAATTATTTAATATTTTTTATTTATTTTTTTTATTTTTTAAATTATTTTTAAATTATTTTTTTTATTATTTAATTTATTTATTTTTTTAAGTGAGAGTGAGACACAGTTCTCATTCATGTCCACCTTTTTTTTTCCCCATTGACATACATTACCGGTGTGTCGGCGATTTTATGGCCGCCCACCTGGTTCTATTTGTCGGCCCTAAAATCGCGGACACACCGCTAATGCATCTCTATGGGCAGTCAGGCCGATTTCGGATTGAACGCCGACCAATCAGAATTCGAGCTGACTGCCCATAGACATGCATTAGCGGTGTGTCCGCGATTTTAGGGCCGACAAATAGAACCAGGTGGACGGCCATAAAATCGCCGACACACCGGTAATGTATGTCAATGGGGAAAAAAAAAGGCGGACCTGAATGAGAACTGCGTCTCAGTCTGAGTTAAAAAAATAAATAAATTTAATAATAAAAAAAATAATTAAAAAATAATTTAAAAATAATTAAAAAATGAGGGGCTCTTCTGATTGGCTGAGGGAAGTATACAGCGACCAATCAGAAGAGGGCCTCAGATCTCATTTTGGTAGAATGGGGGTTTTTTCGTCCATTCTATCTTAATGAGAAGATCCCCGTGGCCGGACGAAGAGGCGGAGATGGCGGAAAGAAGAGAGAAGACCCCCGGGGCCGGAGGAAGAGGACGCCTGGGCGGACGGAGGACTTGTGGATCGGACGGACGATCAGATGACTTGAAGGCATGTAAGTGATCGACGGGGACGTTAGGTTAGGGGACGGCGGGGGCTTGGGGTGTAGGGCTTTAGGTGTTAGCGGTGTGAGCTTAGGAGGCGGCGGGGCTTAGGGGATAGGGGCTTAGGTGCGGCGGGGCTTAGGGGGCATGGGGGGGGGTAGGGGTTTAGGTGCGGAATCGGGGGTAGGGGGTTAGGTGCGGCTTAGGGGGTAGGGGCTTGCGGCAGAGGGTAGTGGCTGCGGCGGGGTAGTGGATTAGGGCGGCAGGGGGTAGGGGCTTCGGTGGCGGGGTAGTGGGTTAGGGGTTAGGGCGGCAGGGGGTAGGGGCTTGCGGCGGGGAAGTGGGTTAGGGCGGCAGGGGGTAGGGGCTTCGGCGGCGGGGTAGTGGCTTAGGGGTTAGGTGCGGCAGAGTGTAGTGGGAGCGGCGGGGTAGTGGGTTAGGGCGGCAGGGGGTAGGGGCTTGCGGCAGAGGGTAGTGGCTGCGGTGGGGTAGTGGGTTAGGGCGGCAGGGGGTAGGGGCTTCGGCGGCGGGGTAGTGGCTTAGGGGTTAGGTGCGGCAGAGTGTAGTGGGAGCGGCGGGGTAGTGGGTTAGGGCGGCAGGGGGTAGGGGCTTGCGGCAGAGGGTAGTGGCTGCGGTGGGGTAGTGGGTTAGGGCGGCAGGGGGTAGGGGCTTCGGCGGCGGGGTAGTGGGTTAGGGGTTAGGGCGGCTTAGGGTGTAGGGGTGCGGCGGACTTAGGGGGTAGGGGTTTAGGTGCGGCGGGTGGGGGCTTGGCGGCGGGAGCTTAGGTGGCTGCGGGGCTTAGGGGGTAGGGGCTTAGGTGCGGCGGGGCTTAGAGGGTAGGGGGTTAGGTGCGGTGGGGCTTACGGGGTAGGGTCATAGGTGCGGCGGGTCGGGGCTTAGGGTGTAGGGGTGCGGCGGCAGGGGGCTGTAGTGTACAGCGCGTAGTGGCTTATAGCGGCAGGGGTCTGTAGTGTACAGCGCGATGGTATACTACAGTCCCATGGCGCTTAGGGGCATGGGACTGTAGTATACTATAGCGGTGTACACTACAGTAGTATGGCAGCGGCAGGGGCTTGCGGCAGAGGGTGCCTGCGGCGGGGTAGTGGCTAGGGGCTTGCGGGCAGAGGGTGCCAGCGGCGGGGTAATGGCACCGTACAGCGCGTAGTGGGTTAGAGCGGCAGGGGTCTGTAGTGTACAGCGCGATGGTATACTACAGTCGCGTAGTGGCTTATAGCGGCAGGGGTCTGTAGTGTACAGCGCGATGGTATACTACAGTCCCATGGCGCTTAGGGGCATGGGACTGTAGTATACTATAGCGGTGTACACTACAGTAGTATGTCAGCGGCAGGGGCTTGCGGCAGAGGGTGCCTGCGGCGGGGTAGTGGCTAGGGGCTTGCGGGCAGAGAGTGCCAGCGGCGGGGTAATGGCAGGGTGCCAGCGGCGGGTAATGGCTTCTGTGGCTTGGTGGGGTAGTGGCTAGGGGCTTGCGCGGCAGGGGTCTGTAGTGTACAGCGCGATGGTATACTACAGTCCCATGGCGCTTACGGGCATGGGACTGTAGTATACTATAGCGGTGTACACTACAGTAGTATGGCAGCGGCAGGGGCTTGCGGGCAGAGGGTGGCAGCGGCGGGGTAATGGCAGGGTGCCAGCGGCGGGTAATGGCTTCTGTGGCTTGGTGGGGTAGTGGCTAGGGGCTTGCGGGCAGAGGGTGCCAGCGGCGGGGTAATGGCAGGGTGCCAGCGGCGGGGTAATGGCAGGGTGCCAGCGGCGGGTAATGGCTTCTGTGGCTTGGTTAGCGGTGGCAGCGACTCGCAATGCCCGCTTCGCGGGCATTGCTTCGCGAGGCTGCAACGACTCGCGGCCACGGACAGAGTCCAGGAGAAAGAAACAGCTCGCTAACCAAGCCACCGGAAGTTGCGCCGCTCCGACGGAAGTCAGTTACGGCAATTATATAATAGATTATGATTTCAGAACTAAAGGAAGTAAGCAAACCTAGTAAATAACAATGATTTAAAGATCAAAAAGCTTTAACAAGCAAAGATGGTTATATGTAGCTTTCTAGCAAAATTGTAAGTACATATAAAAACATTAGATACAATGTTATTAAATAGGAACTTTCTTCAGTTTTATTATAATAAACTGGAAAAATAATGGAATTGTGGTTTCTGAGTGGAAAAAAAAACATTAATTTATTCTTTCATCTCACCTCTCAATTGTGGAGATATTAGCATGTAACGTTTGGTTACAATTTATCATTCCAAAGGAGCGTTAGCAAAGGTTCATCTCTGAGGGCATGTACTTTTTACACTGCATGACATTGACCAATCATAATCAGGAGGCATTGTGCAGGGGAGAAGAGAACATACTCATATAAGGACAGAAGAACATGCTTATTACTGGCAAGGGTCACACCTCAGGTTTTTGTTTTTTTAAACCTGATCCGGTTTTGAGCTTTTGAAAAGCTCAAATCCGGATCAAGAAACGCTCCTCATTGGAGCCTATGATAAAAAACCGGATTACTTCACAAGCAATCCGGTTTCCGTCTCCGGCTCTGCAGCCTGCGTGAAAAATCATGCAGGCTGCAGTTTTCGGAGCCGTTCTGTAAGAAACGCATGCTTATTTTTAAGGCACTTAAAAAACTCATGCCAAGTGAGACCCTAGCCTAAGTGACCTGGTCACTTTTCCTATCTCAATGCACTAGTTTTGCTAAAGCTGGCCACCATATTTTTCCTTATTTTCCAACCTTTTCTCCATATGTCATAAATTACTACAGCTAGGGTCACATTTGCGGTTGCAATTGCAGATCCTGATCCGGTTTTGAGCATGAAAAATGCTCAAAACTGGATCCGGATCCGCACCCATAGGCAGCAATATAAAAACCGGATCGCCTCAACAGCGTTGCGTTTCCCAGATCCGGTTTTCCGATGAGCAGTAAAAATCATTCAAGCAAAGTTTTTCAGACAGATTTCTAATCCGTATCCGGATTTCAATTGGAAACCACAAATGTGAGTGCAGCCAGGTTCGGTAACCGGATCGGGTACCGCAACACACGTGAATGGCAGTATTGCCGCAATTTTTTCCTTTGGCTCTGGATTCCCTTGGATGGAAGTGTATTGGTGTCCGGTTTTGTGCTGTCAGGGTGGATCCGGCTGAATCCGTTTTCAGTCCGCAGGACCAAAAGGATCATGGATGATTCCTGCAGTCACTTGCAAAAATCGGATTGTCCCAGATTTTCCGATATTCGCCCTGTCTGGGACGATCCAGGACAATCCGATTTCAACCGATTTAATTCCCGGACAACAAAAACCATGCTGGGAAGCCGGGGAAAGTTTGTATTACCACAACATCTACTGCATCCGGCAACCTGATGCCACATTAAGTAGCAGTCCAGTTACCGCGTGCGTATTTAGGGACACACTTGGAGGAGCATTTTGCCTTCTAAATGTGACCCTAGCCTACTTCATAAGTTCTTAAAGGGGCTGTCTGATCTAAAAGTGATAAAAATGCAGTCACTCTATGTGACTGCAGACTTATCAATCCTCCTAGCACAAGCACTATGTGCTGCAAAGATTCGCTAGTTTCTAAGCTGTGGACAGACTGCAATTATACGGTTTGCATTTTTCCAGCAACAAGACTAGAGGGCATGACTTCACTTAATACAAGTGTATGGCGCGGGAGCGTCTGACTAGTGTGCGCATCTGACTAGTTCTATACACTCTATACACTTGTATTAAAGGGATCCTGTCACCCCCAAATCACCTCTAAACCTATTAAAACCTGTCCCTAGAGCATATTAACACTGTCCCTACACTCCTTTTAGCTCCTAAATGGCATTAGTCAAAGTGAATATAAACGTTTTATAAGTACCTGATTAGTCATGATAATGAGTGACTATGCTATTCATAGTCACTCATCAAGGCAGCCCCTCTTCTTCATATCACGCCTATTCAGGCGTGCTCGTCAGTCTATGTTCAAAATCGCGCCTCCCTGCGCGCCTCCCCTCTCTCTCATAGCGTCCGGGCTTCACTGTAAGCTGTATGACGCGATTCGCGTCATTCCCGGTGCCAGATGACGTATTTGCAGCCGCGCCGCGCTGTCAGCTTCAAGTCCCGCACTGCGCATGCGCATGGGCATGCGCAGTGCGTATTTTGAAGCTGACAGCGCGGCGCGGCTGCAAATACGTCATCTGGCGCCGGGAATGACGCGAATCGCGTCATACAGCTTACAGTGAAGCCCGGACGCTATGAGAGAGAGGGGAGGCGCGCAGGGAGGCGCGATTTTGAACATAGACTGACGAGCACGCCTGAATAGGCGTGATATGAAGAAGAGGGGCTGCCTTGATGAGTGACTATGAATAGCATAGTCACTCATTATCATGACTAATCAGGTACTTATAAAACGTTTATATTCACTTTGACTAATGCCATTTAGGAGCTAAAAGGAGTGTAGGGACAGTGTTAATATGCTCTAGGGACAGGTTTTAATAGGTTTAGAGGTGATTTGGGGGTGACAGGATCCCTTTAAGAGAGACTGCACCCACCAGTCGGGAACTCTGGCCGCAGTGGCCCGGTAACATGCATACCGGTTTAGAAACAGTGAATCCTCACAGAGCACAGTGCAGGCGCTGGGAGGATTGTTACAATGGGTACAGAAAGAATTCAGACCCCTTTAAATTTTTCACTCTTTTTGTTTCATTGCAGCAATTTGGTAAAAACAAAAAAGTTCATTTTTTTCCCATTAATGTACACTCTGCACTCCATCTTTACTGAAAAAAACTGAAATGTATTTGCAAATTTATTAAAAAAGAAAAACTAAAATATCACATGGTCATGAATATTCAGACCCTTCACTCAGACATTCATATTTAAGTCACCTGCTGACCATTTACTTGTGATCCTCCTTGAGATTGTTCTACTCTTTCATTGGAGTCCAGCTGTGTTTTATTGAACTGATAGGACTTGATTTGGAAAGGCACATACCTGTCTATATGACCTCACAGCTCGCCGCGCATGTCAGACCAAATGAGAATGATGAGGTCAAACGAACTTCCCAAGCAGCTCAGAGTCAGAATTGTGGCAAGGCACAAATCTGGTCAAGATTACAAAAGAATTTCTGCAGAACTCAAGATTTCTAAGGCTAGGGTCACACTTAAATATAGAATTGCGTTCACTACATCCAGATCCAGATGCGGTGAACGCAATTGTCTTCAAACAACTAGTAATCTGGGAACCGGATTGCTGAAGCCGCAATCCGGTAACCGGATTGCTCAGGATGTGTAATCCTGAGCAATCCGGTTACCGGATAGTTTGCTCATCCCTGCTGCCACAGGGATGAGCAAACTGTTCTGTGTGTGTAACAACTGTTATTTTTATTATTAAATGTTCTTATAATGTCTCTAGGGAGTGCCCACTCCCCCTAGAGACTTTCCACACACTCAGGTGGGCATATAATGCTTTCAGCACTTATGTACAGCAGCCGCCTTCTGACAGCTGCTGTACAGTTTTATCAATGAAAGCGCCGGGCTCCTCTGTGAGCAGCGCGCATACTATAGCTATTGCTATAGTATGTGCGCTTTCCGAGGTTCTGAAGCCATTTACAGTAGATCTATGGGCAGCGCTGCCCATAGATCTACTGTAAATGGCTTCATACTATAGCAATAGCTATAGTATGTGCGCTGCTAACAGAGGAGCCCGGCGCTTTCATTGAAAAAAGCTGTCAGAAGCGGCTGCTGTACATAAGTGCTGAAAGCATTGCATTATATGCCCACTTGAGTGGGTGGAAGGTCTCTAGGCGGAGTGGGCACCCCTAGAGACATTATAGGAACATTTAATAATAAAAATAACAGTTTGTTCACACACAGAACACTTTGCTTATCCCGGCGGTAGCCGGGTTAAGCAAAATATATGCGGTACCCGCATTGCTCAGGATTACACATCCTGAGCAATCTGGTTCCCGCATTGCGGATATTACAACCGCTCCAAAAACTACAGCCTGCATGATTTTTCATGCAGGCTGCAGAGCCGGAGGCGGAAACCGGATTGCTTGTGAAGCAATCCGGTTTTTACAATAGGCTCCTATGAGGAGCGTTTCCTGATGCGGTTTTGAGCTTTTTAAAAGCTCAAAACCGGATCAGGTTTTTTTTTAAAAAAACGGATGTGTGACCCTAGCCTAAGAGCACAATGGCCTCCATAATCCTTAAATGAAAGAAGTTTGGGACCAGACATCTTCCAAGACCTGGCCGTACAGCTAAACTGAGCAATCGTGGGAGAAGAGCCTTGGAGAGAGAAGTATAGAAGAACCCCAAATCACTGTGGCTGAGCTCAAGAGATTGAGTATGGAAATGGGAGAAAGTTCCACAAAGTCAACTATCACTGCAGCCCTCCACCAGTCAGGCCTTTATAGCAGAGTGGCCCAAGGAAGCCAATCCTCAGTGCAAGACATATGTAAGGCCACACAGAGTTTGTTAAAAAAAAACACATGAAGGACTCCCAGACTATGGAAAATAAGATTCTCTGGTCTGATGAGACGAAAATAGAATTTTTCGGTCATAATTCTAAGCGGTATGTGTGGAGAAAACCAGGCACTGCTCATCACCTGTCCAATACAATCTCAACAGTGAAACATGGTGGAGGCAGCATTCAGCTGCTGGGACAGGATAACTGTTTACAATTGAAGGAAACATGAATGCAACCAAGTACAGAGATATCCTGGATGAAAACCTCTGCCAGAGAGCTCTGGACCTCAGACTTGGCCGAAGGTTCACCTTCCAACAAGACAATGACCCTAAGCACACAGTTAAAATAACAAAGGAGTGGCTTCAGAACAACTCTGTGGCCATTCTTGACTGGCCCAGGCAGAGCCCTGACCTAAACCCAATTGAGCATCTCTGGAGAGACATGAAAGTGGCTGTTGATTAGCCCAGGGTATGGGGACTCGGGTGTCTGGGCCCTCTGCTGCAGTAGGGATGTCACTGGTGGCTTGCCCAGACCTGTTGCCCTGTGGTCCACTAAAAAGGGGTAGTTGGAAAGGGAATAAAAGTTTATAAGTATATTGTGACACCACCTGTGGTATCTGGTGGCTGCACCAGTGCTGCGTGGGGCCTCCAGGGATGATGGATGAGCAGGTAGGTGTCGAAGTTCCCCACAGGCGGAGCTGAATCCCTGGGGTGTTTGGTTTTGATGATGAGGGATGGAGCAGGGATTTGGCCGGGCTGTTGGATAACAGGACAGTCTCTGTGGATGGCAGGGGCGTGGGTAAGGAACTCACACACACACCGCTGGTTGTTCTTTACCTTTTACTGGTGTAGTTTCAGGTAAACGTCCAGAGCACTGCCAGGTGTTCAGGATGCACTTCTGAGTCTCCACAACGAGTGGGTATAAGGCCTCCTTGTCTCTTTCCCCATATGTGTGAAGCCCCTGCCCCATGTGAAACTTGGCTGGCCTCCTCTGCTTTCTCTCTCTCCACCTGCACTGTCGGCGGGACACCCTCTATGGACTACAGCTGTTATTCTCTCCACGGTGCCTTGCTCCCTGGTGAGTGACTGCGCAGATGCCCAGGAGACTGAACGGTAGACCGGTGTTCTCCACTGGGCCATGTGCTTTCCACTAGACTCAGAATCCGGTGTCCGTGTGCTGTTTGGGTGAACCTAACGCTGGCTCCTAGGTTCCCACTTTGTTCTTTCCTTTCTCCTCGCCTTCCGACCCCACTCATGGGCCTTGCAGGACTACACGGAGGCTGTTCAGGGTCACTGGCTCGGGCCTAACGCAGCACCGACCACCAGTACATCTTCACAGCTCTTGTAGCATCTCTAACTAACTCAGCCCCCAGCACCAGTATTTATAGGGGATCTTGCCTAAGGGCAGCAAGTTGAGCTCCCCATAGTGTGCTGGGGTGGAAGGTGTTGTTTGCTCTGTGTACCCACTGTGGAAACCTATCCGTGCTGTAGGTGAGTCTGTGGTTACCTGTGTGAGCAGGGAGCCACACTGTCCACCAACGTTCCCCATCCAACCTGGCAAAACTGGAGAGGATCTGCAAGGAAGAATGAATGGCAGAGGATCCCCAAATCCAGGCGTGAAAAACTTGTAGCATCATTCCCAAGAAGACTCATGGCTGTACTAGCTCAAAAGGGTGCTTCTAACTCAATATTGAGCACAGGGTCTGAATACTTATGATCATGTGATATTTCAGTTTTTCTTTTTTAAGAAATTTGCACAAATATGTATATTTCTGTTTTTTTTTCAGTCAAGATTGGGTGCAGAGTGTACATTAATGAGAAAAAATTAACTTTTTACCAAATGGCTGCAATGAAATAAAGAGTGAAAAATTTAATGAGATCTGAGTACTTTCTGTACCCACTGTAGATGGCTACAAGAAATGTTTGGAGGCTTCATCAATGCCGAAGGGTATGCAATCAAGTATTAATTGGGGCTCTTATTGACGCACGTGGTGTTTATTTTGTTTTTTTCTTTGAAATTGTAACATGTAAGTTGCCAAACAATGCTTTATTGTTGTATTACTTTGGACCACTATTTAAAAAATCCTGTGGATATAACTATGGTACATTTCCATTTGTTTCTGAATATTGTACAGTCTATGAAAAAAAGTGAAGGGGTGCCAATTATGGTAAGTGGCATTGTTCCTGGCTAGGATCATGCAGTCAGTGTCTGATATATGTTGCCTGTGGTTCAGGCAGCATGTATCAGTTGCCAAGTTCACGTTAAGTAGGTTGAAATTATGTGTCAGTCTATAAGCACTTATTGGTTATCTAAATATGCTGAATAGGACACCACGAATGCGCGTAGACTTAGTGAAAGACAAGGACTTTCTTGTCTACCCAACATTTAAGGTAGAGGTGCACTCACTGTGTGAGCACTACAGCAATACCGCTATGGGCACACCCTGTCCTCTTTGGTGTCATAGTTTGTTAATAATATACCTATTTTCAGGTAATACCTAGATTTTTAAGCAAAAAATGTGACTAATAGCTGTAGGAGAGGAAAAAATTACAGATCATGATATAAATCAACATAACAAAGAAGACTTATTTGTCCAAGTGCTCTTGATTCGCCCAGGGGTCTATGGGAACTCGGAATCGGGCGTGGAGTTGGGGGGATGTCACTGGTGGCCTGCCTAGACCCGTAGACCTGGTGGTCAACTGAAAATTGGGGAAAAATGACGCCACCTGCAGTTCTGGTGATGTTCACCAGCACCGCTGTCAGTCCGCCAGGGATGGTGGTATTGCAGCTTGATGGATTAGCTCCTTGCAGGCGGAGCAGGTCCCCACGGGCAGTGTTGCCGCTGCACCTGTTGTCAAGATGGCGGCTATTTAATAGTTCATGAGGAAATAGACACGGAGGCGTAGTAGCTCTATACAGGTACTTTACTGGAAACTGGTTGTGCCTGCATGCAGGTTCACAGTTACACCGTTCTTTAGCGGGTAGCTGGCTGGGTAGTCACTGAGAAGAATAACGTCTCTTTGAGGCTCCCAGAGAGTACCTTCTGCTTTGCTTTCACTGTCCCGTTACGTAACCCACAACAAAGAGCGGTGACGCAAATTCTGTTTTGCGGTCACGTGACCGGATAGGTCCTGTTCCGAGGACCAGGAGAGAGGAGAGCGGAGCGGCAGCGCACATACCGCCGGCGGCGGAGGCTGGTAAAACGGGTTGTGCAGGACTTGCACAACCCAATAAGGTGAGTGGCCACCTACCCACGCCACTTAGACGTTTTTAATAAAACTACGCATTTTCGCCCCTTTTCCTTTTTGTTTTGCACGTCAGGTGCTATGAGGTACCCTTCTTCTCTTCTAAGGGCTCAATCCTGTTTGATGCTCCTGGTGGGACTGCACGTTCTGGACGGGGAAGTCAGGGCTATTATATTGGCCCACGAACTACCGGTGTTGGCGGCTCAGGGTTGGATTCCTGAATTGCGACTCAGAGCCGGTTCACTGTTGTGGACTAGGATTCCCCCGGACTGTAGCAGATCCGGCACTGGGTCTCTTCTCTCTGTCTGGGTTGCCGCTCCTTCTGGGCGCCTTCCCTGGGGGTCCCCTTTAGGACTTCCTCCCTGCTTCGCTCCTCAGGCTAGACTACATCCACCTGTTAGTTTTCCGCTTCTCCCTACCTTAACTCTCCCACCACCAGGACTCTAGTAATGGGTTGCCCATTGGTCCCCTAGTCTAGGTGTAGGAATGCCAGGATGGGAGCCTCAGGTTGACGTTACACCCCCAAATGACAGGAAAACCGCACACTCAGTTATGGGTGCAGTACCCCTACTGTGGCGTACTGACCAGTGGGGCGCCATACTCTACAAAAACCTTGACTGTAAGTGCCTCAAGGTCTGTGTACCCTAAATACCTCTTTGGCTAGATCTAGATTTCATTCAGCAAATCTTACATTTACATGACAATTCAACTAGGAGTGGTTTTCAAAACTTTATTTTTCTTTGGTAGAAAATTTCCACGTGGAAATCAAAGGATGTCCCAGATTCTTTGCAATGCAATGCAACCTTAAAAATAGCATGAATAGTTGCAATTGTCATACATAGCCACATGGTTTGACCCATGGTTCTACCAATATGTGCATTCCATATTCTTTCAAACACTAAAAATCTAACTTTTCTACAAGTTGCAAATCGAGTTCAACAATAATAAGAAAATACATAAAAGACTAAAAATGAATACATCATATAATAAGTAAAGGTGCATCAGACAGAGTATGACAGGCAGACTGACACATGGGAATTACGTGTACAGATGGTTTCTAGGTCTCTGTGGATGAATTTGTTGAACTGTCAAAATGTTGTTACCTCTGGAGGCTGCGGAGCTGATGCACACTATTAATCATCTTCAGGCCATTCACGCTTTTCCTAAGAGGATATGTGACTATACTGACAATTATCAAACGTCCCTCTAAATATGACTCCCCTGTGGTACTAAAACACATTAGTGTGATGTGAATTATATTTTTAATGGAAAAGAAAGTTTAATTACGATACAGAAATCATATTGAATTACTACATTGTAGCATCTTGTAAAGGAGAGCTCAGTTCAACGCTATAAATATTCTGAATTCTGTACAGAAGTACATGTCCACTTGTACACAAAATGTTCCTCCACTAACTTTGTTTTATAATAACAACTGTATAATATTGGTAAAAATTGAAGACCCAGAACAGGATTATCATTTATTTATCATTCTCCTATTTTCATCCCATTTCACGCTTTCATGTCAGTCAATCAATACATGTTCACATGTGAATCGGTAGCTCAATGCTGCCTATATTTTTAGTCAAAGCAAGTATTGAATGATAGATATAAAGGCCCCAATTCATCAAAGTGTTATTGCCAGATTTCTAGCTTAAAACACATCGAGAAGTACTAAAATTTTGTGCAATTTGGAGTTGCAAAAGAAAGATCTGACTTTTGGTGCAAATCTGCAAGAACAGACCAGGAAAAGTTAAAAGTACCGTATCTTTCAGACTATAAGACACACCCAGATTTTAGAGGAGGAAAATAGGGCACAAATGTAAGTAAAAAATGTGGTTATAATTACCGTATATACTCGTGTATAAGCCGACTTTTTCAGCCCAAAAATTGGGCTGAAAAGTCCCCCTTCGGCTTATACACGAGTCATATACTGTCTGAGGTCTGTTTGGTGTGGTGGGGGCTGTGTCCGGGCACAGGAGGAGGCGGGGGAGGCTGCAGAATGAGCGGCATGTCACGTGGTGCCGCTCATTAATTATGCATGGGGAGCAGCGCATAGTACATTGCTGCTCCCCTGCACAATATAGCCTCCCCGCTGCCTCCCCGCCCCATGTATACAGAGGCCCCCCCAGCAGGGGTAATCTCACCCCCTCGGCTCGGTCTGCAGGCACCCGGGTCCCCCAGCTGCTGCGTCTGCGTGCGCAGCTTCTAATTCCGGCGTCCTCCCCGCTCTTCCTGTTTGAATGCGATCATGTGACCGCGGTCACATGATCGCATTCAAACAGGAAGAGCGGGGAGGACGCCGGAATTAGAAGCCGCGCACGCAGACGGAGCAGCTGGGGGACCCGGGTGCCTGCAGACCGAGCCGAGGGGGTGAGATTACCCCTGCTGGGGCTGTATTACCCCTACTGGGGGTGCCTGCATTACCCCTGTGGGGGGGGCCTGCATTACCCCTGTGGGGGGGCCTGCATGACCCCTGTGAGGGGCCTGTATTACCCCTGTGGGGGGCCTGCATCCCCTGTGGGGGGCCTGTATTACCCCTGTGGGGGGCCTGTATTACCCCTGTGGGGGGCCTGCATTACCCTGTGGGGGGCCTGCATTACCCCTGTGGGGGGCCTGTATTACCCCTGTGGGGGGCCTGCATTACCCCTGTGGGGGGCCTGCATTACCCCTGTGGGGGGGGCCTTCATTACCCCTGTGGGGGGCCTGCATTACCCCTGTGGGGGGCCTGCATTACCCCTGTGGGGGGACTTCATTACCCCTGCGGGGGGCCTGCATTACCCCTGTGGGGGGCCTGCATTACCCCTGTGGGGGGGCCTGCATTACCCCTGTGGGGGGCCTGTGTTACCCCTGTGGGGGGGCCTTCATTACCCCTGTGGGGGGCCTGTATTACCCCTGTGGGGGGGCCTGCATTACCACTGTGGGGGGGCCTGCATTACCCCTGTGGGGGGGCCTGTATTACCCCTGTGGGGGGGGGCTGTATTACCCCTGCTGGGGGGCCTGTATTACCCCTGCTGGGGGCCTGTATTACCCCTGTGGGGGGGCCTGTATTACCCCTGCTGGGGGGCCTGTATTACCCCTGCTGGCGGCAACTGAATACTAGTTATGGCTGCTATATACAGGGATGGTGGGCTATATACCAGTGATAGGGGGCTTTATAACAGGACAGTGGTCTGCTGCATTGGTAGTTTACTGTTTCTATTTAAAATAAAAGTTCAACATTTTATTCGTATCTGTTTTCATTTTTAAAATTTTTCAGTACCGGTAGCTGCTGCATTGTCCACCCTAGGCTTATACACGAGTCAATAGGTTTTCCCTGTTTTGGGGGGCAAAAGTAGGGGGGTCGGCTTATACACGAGTCGGCTTATACACGAGTATATACGGTAACTGTTATGGGGGGAATCTGCTGCTGACACTGTTATGGGGTAATGTCCCCATCCCTGGCCCCTTCCAAGTAATCTATAGCCTCCCATTTTGGTATATAGCCTCCCATCCTGGTATATAGCCCCCCATCCTGGTATATAGCCCCCAATCCTGATATGTAGCCTCCCATCATGGTATATAGCTTCCCATCCTAGTATATAGCCTCCCATCCTGGTATATAGCTTTCCACCCATCCTGGTATATAGCCTACCACCCATCCTGGTATATAGCCTACCACCCATTTTGGGATATAGCCTCGCATCCTTGTATATAGTTCCCATTCCTAGTATATAGCCCCCATCCTGGATATAGCCCCTCATTCTGGATATAGCCCCCCCATCCTGATATATACTCCCCATCCTGGTATATAGCACCCCCTATCCTGAGATATTGCACCCCCCATCCTGAGATATTGCATCTCCCCCCATCGCTGTATATGGCCCCCCATGCTGCCGCACATACTAAAATGATAAACAGTGTAACATAGCTGTCCGGCGCTCCCCTCCATCTCTCCCTCTGCTGCATGGATCTCTTTCTGTGTGTGCCAGCATACGATCATGTGACCAGAGCTCAGAGTGATGACATCACTGTGCTGTACCAGGTCACATCATCGGATGCCCTGGGGACCCACAGACAGGAAGAAATTGACGCTGCTGCGGCTGCAGAGGGAGAGATGTAGGGAAGCGCTGGACAGGTATGTTATATCGTTTATTATTTTAGCATTGGAGCCATATACAGTGATGGGAGGCTCAGTACACTTAGTGTACTGTAACATACACTGCCTCCCGCCACCATCGGTGTCAGCTTCAGCACTGAGAGGTGAACAGTGGGATGCAGTAAATATTACAGTAGATTAATGAGCAGAGACAAGTCCATTCAAATTGAAAGTCCATTCACTTTGCTGTCAAACGCAGACACAGGTGCACTTTGGGGGAAAAGCGCGTGCAAAAATGGACGCAAAATACGCACTGTGGGAACGAGGCCTAATAGTGCAAAAAAAGTGAAGAAAAACAAATAAGCACTAAAGATAAAGGATATTGGATATATCCCTAGTTTATAACCAGGTCGACACCCTCTTGATACACCTGAGGTGCCCCCGCTCACTGTCAGCAAATCTGCAAGGGAACAAAAAGCAACATGTGAACAACACCTCAGAATACTCATTGATTTTTCTGGCATAAGGATTTGCATGCAGTTTTGTGACAAAACGTTTTTGGGGTGTTTTTCTACCATTAGATGCAAATTTGCTGCAGAATTTTCTCATTGAATTTAGTAAACTTGTCTAATAATCATGTAATCTGAAGGTAATGATTCAGTAATCCGGCACTATTGAAACCAATGCCAGATTACCGGAATTGAGTTTAATGAGGTCACCTGAGGTGAGTAAATTGAGTTCAATGAGTTCATCTCAGGACACCTGAGGACAAAAGTGCGTGGTTCCCATAACACCCCAGGTCTCACAGCTGCATCTTCATCAGTGTGTTCCTGAGGCTGCAGTGATCAGTCAGATTTCGTAATGTGAGAGCGCACTGCTACGTAAGGATGTAGCAAATTCGTGGTCTGCGTGGGACATCTTGTTTGTGGAGTACTTTGGACCTGCAGGAGTGTAGAGGTTACTAAATTGAAGAAAGAATGTGTTTTTTGTTTGTTTATTTGTTTTTTTAAATAAAGGATTTTCACTGTTTTGTGTTTATTTTTGTTTGCTTACAGGATTACAAATGTGGGGTCTCATAGACACCTTTCATATTACTAATCCAGGGCTTCAAGGCAGCTGTTTCTGGGTGCCTGTGGGCTACTACTTTTAGCCTGGGGAGGGCCCAATAACTATGGGCCTCCCCAGGCTGAGAATACCAACCCCCAACTGTATGTTTTATTTTGTCTGGGTATCAAAATTCGGGGGTATCCCATGTGTTTTTTTTATGTATTTAAATAATTAAAAACAAAACACATGAGGTCCCCCCTGTATTTTGATACCCAACCAAGATATAGCACATGGTTAAGACTGCAGCCTACAACCCCACACCATTTTTTCCAATTATTTATTTATTTTTACACTACTGCATAGGCAACCAATCACAGACAATGGCACAGAGGGTGGAAGGGCAGTCTGACTGTAACCAATCACAGATGGTGTTACAAAGGGTAGACGGGGAAGCCGGAGAATATTCATAATGAGTAGACCCAGAAGCAGTGTGACAGTAGTACGGAAACACGGTAAGTTTAATTGTTCTGCTGGTAATCCTACTTTTGCTTCCTTTTGCAGCCCCCTAGCCCTTGCTACCACCATTTTATAGTACTAAACTTTGGATATCCATAGACTTATTGGGGTTCGGGTTCATGTTCGGATCAAGTTCCCTACCGAACCAGACTTTTTTTTGTTTAAGTCCGTCCAGATATGGCGAACCCAAATGTTGCGCCCCTCTGGGTGGACACCACAGGGAGGTACTGCACCACAGATAGGAGGTGTTGTGCTCCCCATAGCCACAGGTAGAAGGGTAACTGCAGAGTCTGTCTCTAAAACCACAACAAGCTCAGCTACAGACACCCTAGCACCAGGGACTGTATATTCAGTAGGTCCCAGGGGTGTGAAGCTTAGCTGAGCAGGAGAGGTGACGTCAGTGACAGTTGAGAGCAAACAGTCAGATGGTGAGAGGAACTGAAAGAGGATGGATGCAGCTGAGACAGTAGCTCTGACAGGAGTGTACCTCAAACCTAAAGAGGTACCCAGACAAGAAAGGGGGTACCCCAGACTTGGTGACAGCCGTCTGGAGTGTCCAGGTCACCCCCAGTGAAAAGGAACTGAGGTGGTTTGCCAGGTTTACCCCAAACCACTGACCAGCAGGCTGTGATCCTGATAAGGAGTCACAGCACCCACCACGAAGTCTAACATCTGTCTGATAGCCAGTTTCAAGACGCTGACAAGTGAAAAGGATTTTGTATTTCTTGCAGAAAATGTAAAAGGCTCACATGGACAATGATGTGTACTTTTAGCTAGGAGCCTGATTGGACTTAAGTCAGAGACTCTATACCAGGCCCCGTTGGGCCAATATAGATTAAGAATAGCTATTAGTTTGTTTGCAACATTCTAAAAGTATAGTGCCTCCTGCAAAGTAGGAAAAGAATGCCTAATGTTTGATGTAATGATGTTATTCTTTAAAGTTACCCGGTTAAATGTAATAAAAGAAAAATTTTAACTCAAACCCGGCTTGGTTTTATGCACTTGAACACTCGAGGACTAGTGTATTTAACCAAGGGGTTATGTGGCGCCCCTGTGGCGGGACGCCACAGGGAGGTACTGCACCACAGATAGGAGGTGTAGAGCCCCCCATAGCCACAGGTAGTTGGGAGGAACTGCAGATTCTGTCTCTAAAACTACACCAAGTTCAGCTATAGACACCCTAGCACCAGGGACTGTATATTTAGTAGGTCCCAGGGGGGAGGAGCTTAGCTGAGCGGGAGACGTGATGTGATCCTGATAAGGAGTCACAGCACCCATCATGAATTCCAACATCTGTCCCATAGCCAGGTTCAAGACGCTGACAAGTGAAAAGTGACTTTAAGCAACAGACCCCGAGGACTAGAGACTAGACTTCTGAGTGGGGAAGTAAAGAGCCAAAAAAAAGCCCTTAAGAGCAGGACTGAGGAAAGTGTTAAAAGATTTTTCACACAGACTCTGTGGTGAACCTCAAAACCTGTGGCAACTAACCCCTGGAAACTGTACTGTACTGTACTGTGTACCTTAAATATCTGCCTGATACCAGTAAAGAACTGTTTGAGCTGATCTTGGCTCTGTCTCCAGTTAATCCGTCGCCTAAAAGATCTCAACAACACCTGAGAGGTAAAGACCACTACTCCCCTCATCTACCCCGCTGCCCTGAGGTAAAGCTCCGCCTGTGAGGAGCTGTACAACCAAAGCTGCATCACCATCACCTCAGCGTCCGGCTGCAGCGCTGGTAACTACATTACCAGGTACCACAGGTGGCATCACATATAATAATCCCTCATTCCAAATAATTTTCCCCTCAGCCATTGAGTGTCCAGGGCACGGGACTGGGACCCGACTAGCCGTGATCCCCACTGAAGTAGCAGCCTGCCCCGGTATCCGAGTACCCCCTAACCTGTCGACCGACTCACAAACATCTGTGGGTTTGCCCATCTCTACTTCTGCCTTGTACCAGTAAGTGAAAAATTAATGTCTAGTTCTCTAGCCTGAATACATCACACATGTTACTGAATACAATATAGTCTTTAATGTTATGGTTATAGCAATCTAGGAAAAAAAAATATTGGCCACTGCTGTGAGATACAGTGGGTACGGAAAGTATTCAGAGCCCTTTAAATTTTTCACTCTTTGTTTCATTGCAGCCATTTGGTAAATTCAAAAAAATCTTTTTTTTCTCATTAATGTACCCCCTGCACCCAATCTTCACTGAAAAAGAATAGAAATGTAGAATTGTTTACAAATTTATTAAAAAAGAAAAACTGAAATATCACATGGTCATAAGTATTCAGACCCTTTGCTCAGACACTCATATTTATGTCACATGCTGTCCATTTCCTTGTGATCCTCCTTGAGAAGGTTCTACTCCTTCATTGGAGTTCAGCTGTGTTTAATTAAACCAACAGGATTTGATTTGGAAGGGCACACACCTGTCTATATAAGACCTCACAGCTCTCAGTGCATGTCAGACCAAATCAGAATCATGAGGTCAAGGGAACTGCCCAAGGAACTCAGGGACAGAATTGTGGCAAGGCACAGATCTGGCCAAGGTTACAAAAGAATCTCTGCAGTCCTCAAGGTTCTTAAGAGCACAGTGGCTTTCATAATCTTTAAATAGAAGAAGTTTGGGACCACCAGAAGTCTTCCTAGACCTGGCCGTCCAGCCAAAATGAGCAATCGTGGGAGAAAAGCCTTGGTGAGTGAGGTAAAAAAGAACCCCAAGATCACTGTGGCTGAACTCCACAGATGCAGTAGGGAGATTGGAGAAAGTTCCACAGAGTCAACTATCACTGCAGCCCTCCACTAGTCGGGCCTTTATGGCAGAGTGGCCTGATGGAAGCCTCTCCTCAGTGTAAGACATATGAAAACCTGCATAGAGTTTGCAAAAAAACACATGAAGGCCTCCGAGACTATGAGAAATAAGATTCTCTGGTCTGATGAGACCTGCCTCCCTGTGTAAATCCCTATTTTCCACAACTGCCCCAGGGATCCCGCTCCACCTACAGGGAGTGTTACCAACCAGCTGCATCATCATTACCCCGGAGGTCTGCAAGCATCATCGATATAATTGCGTCACAAAGACCCTTTTATTTTTATTTTTTCCCCTTTTTCAGCGACCACCAGGGCCACGGGACCGGGCAACAGGCCCAGTGACATCCCCAACTAAATCAATGCCTGTAACCGAGTACCCCACGGCCCTGGGGTGGGTCATTTGTGATGCTTTTTTGAAAAAAGAGGATCTATTTTGGTGCAGAAAATGTAAAAAAATAGAACAATAAAAAACGGAGCACAAAGTCTCTGTCTGAACATAGCCTTCATCCATTCTACATCACCTTGTTTGCTAATGGTACAGTTTATTTGTATAGAAAGTCCTATACATGCTGATGAACCAATTAGGGCTACATCTCCTCTTTCTAACGGCCCAAGCGCAAGCTGTCTCTGTAGTATGTGCTGCCTTGTCGTAACTATCTCTACAAAAAGTAAAAAATGACCTCAAATTGGCAGATCCTCTTTAAATCAACAGGAAAAACTCCTATTTGATCTTCTGCTGTCTATTTCACCGCAGGCTACCTTTTTTTTTTACTTCAATTATCAGCCATAAATTGGTAATTCCCATAAATTCTGTAGCATTTGTTCTTCTGGCTCTATAATCACGGATCGTTTGATCTGTCACTAAAATACATTTCCTACAATTATATTTTCATTGAGTTTTAATTTAACTGAAATAATAAACTAAGGCTGTGCAGGCTTGTCTAAACCGATGGTAGACTCGTAAGTAACAATCTGTCCATTTAATGAGAGAGACAGGCACAACGATCTCAGGAGGCCAATATTAAAATCTAAATGCATTTATTTCCTAGCAGCTTGTAAAATAAAATACAAAAAAGTGTATTTAGTGACTTCATAAATTACTGTCTTACCAAGTATTCGAATCCTCTGAATCAAGTATGAATAAGGGACTCTGATTATTGCATTTTAGTTATATTTTATGCTACTTATTTGAGCAAAACTATAATTACTCCTCCATTCCAAGAAAATCATCGAAAGAGCATTTGATGTCTAATGTTGTAAAATGTTTATATAAATACCGGTCTCTCTTGGCATGATGATATAGGGACATGAGTTATTTAGAAATTACATTTTATTAAAGTGGTATGCCAGTTTTAGAAATAGTGAAAAGTTTAGTAGATTATTCTGCATATTTTATGTATGTTATTCACTGAGGCCCCTTTCACATCAGCGGTTTTCGCTGATCGCGGCAGTTGCGGTGAAAAAAAACTGCAACTGCCGCGATTACCGCATAACGGCTGCACTTGCGGCGCACTTGCGGCAAGCCCCATACAATGTCTATGGGGCTTGCGGTAAGTGTGCGGCAGGTGCGGCAAGTGGGTTTCGGCACTTGCGGCAGGTGCAGCCCGAAAAAAAATGCGGTATGTCACGTTTTTTTCGCGGCCGCACCTGCAGCAAGTGCCGAAACCGCACTTGCCGCACCTGCCGCAAGCCCCATAGACATTGTATGGGGCTTGCCGCAAGTGAACCGCAAGTGCAGCCGTTATGCGGTAATCGCGGCAGTTGCGGTTTTTTTCAGCGTAACTGCCGCGATCAGCGAAAACTGCTGATGTAAAAGCAGCCTAAGTTTTACGTGAAAATCTCTCAAGACTATAAAAATCAGTCCTATGTGATTAGCGTAAGGGAAACATCATAGCAGCTAATCTCCACCCACTAGTTCAGAGTCAACTGCAAATTATCGATAAAGCCAGCAGAGGGAAAAATGTGGAAGATACAGGATACAATTTATATAGTAGCCAAAGTAGGATTCTTCCTCATGTACACACATGACAGCTTATTTTGAAGAGGTACATGAAAGGTTTTCATTCAATGGTATACTACAGGGTGGGATTCCTTTTTTCTGCCAAGGGCCATTTGGAAATTTCTACCATCATTCAGGGGTTGCACAAAATTATCACTTTGAAAATTAACCTACTATATTTGGTCACACAATTCACCTCTAATATGACAGCTGGTGCTGTTCTCTTTGGTGAGGCTGTGATGTTAGGTGATATTGAGCTTGCTCCTTCTCACAACTGCTTTTCCAGATTTGTCTCTGATTGAAATGCAGTCAATTCTTTGTGATCATTTTTGTAAAACATTTGCATCACATTGGAGATGCTGGGACTGCTGTATATACAACACAGACAGCGCTGTGGGCCTATGCATCACTGGGTTTTATGCACATGCTGGAGGGCACATACAGTGCTGGGGCTGCTGCTCCTCTGCTGTGGGACAGGAGTGTATCACGTGCTAACTCTGCCCACAAAGTACATCCTCACACTGGCACTGGTCAGCACGAGGATGTAATTCTTCACTGTACGCACACACACAGCGTTCAGTAGTGAACATTGCATGCATGTGGTGGCCGACAACCAGCAACATGCAGTTGCTGCCTGAGCACTGCAGTCCCTTGGAATCTGCAACGGGGCCACAGAATAAGTAAACACGGGCCACATGTGGCCCGCAGGCCGAAGGTTCCCTTCCCCTGGTATAATGGGATAATCACATAAGTTACAATACAGTTATCAGTTCTATCATGGAACAAGTGTAAAAATTATGACATCATAGTTGCTATCAGTCCTAAATTTTTGGGGAATATCTTTTTATTTTAATCAATCTCAGCAAACATAGAGCTTTCAAAGACCAAAAAGGTTTACAATTTATGCAAGCAAGCTTCCTAACACAGTTTAGTTATGTTTCTAGTCCTGAGTTGAACCCAATTCTGCCAACCACATTGGCAGTAAGCACATATGACAAGGACAAATTTTCCTCTTCAATACAGAAACAATCAAATGGAAATATTGTTTTCAACAAACTTTGCATAAATCAATAGTACAGGAAAATGCAAGAAACTTTGTAGTATACCTTATCAGAAAAATATGCTTTTTTTCTCCAACTAATAACCAATTATTCCCCTGCCTCATCAACTCATCATGCACTCTGAAAAAATGTTTTTGTTATTAACGTAACTCACTCATACACAAGTAATGGAAGTTTTAAAGTCTACAACAAAGAAGAGCCATACCTACACCTTAATGGTCAATAACAATGTACAGACTAGAAAACCCATAACTGAAACAATAAAAACACCACCTCAGACCTTGCTCCCTAAAAGGCCAAACAATGGTTTCTCATACCTCCTGAGGAACCAAAGGGGATGGCCACTATATACAGCTAACCAAGAGAGGGAAAATGTGCAGAGGTATAAGGGAACTGAAGGTGAAGAAATGTAAAGCACATGCACAAAAGGAGAAAAATGAGAATAATAAATTAGACAATGTCCTCCAACCAATCTAACTGAGGAGAAAGTAAGAGTGTTATGAAGAACAAACATACAGCAAAAAAACACAAACAGTGTTTGCCTAGCAGAGAAAATCACTTTGCTAAAGGGTTGGAATTCCTTAGCAATAATTCACCTAGAAGTATAGCCAACAAGGAAGTGTAGTGAGGGGAGAATATATACTGTATATCCCAAATCAGACTGTGATATGACAAACCAAAATGGGACAATGGAAAAATCTAAAAAATCTAAAACGGATCAAAAAAGGAAAAATAGAGGCAAAAGGAATCCTTCTCAGCATTAGGGGCAGGAAGAAAAAGACCATAGCCCAGAACACAGAGGAATAGACTACTTAACAAAAGGTCAGTGGAGCTAATCTCACCACGCTCTGCTCCCTGCACTCTGGCAAGTCATGCACTAACCCTGCCTCCCACACCTAGGATACACCTCCTCACGACGGGCCCATAACGGAGCTACACTGTCTGGGTGAGGAATTTCCTTTCATTAGGGAGGTTACTATTATTATTTTGGTTTGTGCCTACTGGGCTGACCTTCTGCTGGGAGCAGTTTATACAGTTCCCTACTTATTTACCCATGGGTGAGACACGCTCCTCTTTGCATTGTGTCACAGTCTATACCTTTACTATATTTAACAATTTATAATCTTGATCTTTGACTAGGCTGATGGTGTTTCTTGACCTTAGGGGTGTTGTGTCACGAAAATTGTGACTCTAATATGTTGTTGGGAATTGCTTGAAATGAAAATTTACTGAATATATTTAAAGGGGTTCCTTCGTTTCTAATGGTCCATGGTTTTTTATGTTTTTAATGTTTTTTAGATGTATTGTGTTTGGTCTCTAATAAACTTTATAATATTTTGAGATCTTAAAAGGTGGTGTGCTCTTATTGTTTTGTCAATTCCTTCTCTTTAGTTTCATTGATTCCCTGTTGGCAAAGCAGCACCCCCACCCTCACAGGGACAATTAATTTATAGTGGTGCACCTCACTTTCTCTTTCTAACCTTAGACGTCGGCATCTGAGGTTGCTTCTTCCTTTCTGACGTCCAGAGATGTCTGAAAGGAAAAAGCCCTGTAGTGCTCCCCCAGTGACAGAAAATCTCCGGGTTTCAGCTACCGGAAGTAGCTGAGACAATAGAGATTATGAAACAGGCGTTTTTTCTCAGTCCCCGGTCATGTGATCGCCATATACTGGTGGTCATGTTTAGGGATGAGCGAGTATACTCATTACTGTTCGCTACTCGCAGAATAGTACGGGTATTCGGGATACTCAGTACTCGCGAGTTTTACTTCTATTACTTGCACGTCCAATGTAAGTCAATGGGATATGTGAGTAATTGTCTGTTGGACCCAAAAAAGTGGTGTGGGGCTGAGGAAAAGGCTGAAATGGGTGCATGATTGTTTAAAAGCCGGCAGTAAAAAGCCGTAATCTTTTAAACAATCACTCAGCTGATGCATGTTCCCCCGCAGCCTCCCTGCCCGCTCCTCTTCCTCCAACTCTTGCCGGCTCCCATTCCTGTAAGCGAGCCAAAGGCTATTTCAAACGAACAGCTGATACATCAGCTGTTCGTTTGAAATAGCCGGCGAGAAAGCCAGCGGTGAAGTCTTGTAACCGCCGGCTTTTGCGCCGGCTATTCCAAACGATCAGCTAATCAGCATTAGCTGATTGTTCGATATAGCTGGTGGGCAGGGCCATATTTGGACTTCCTGCTGCCCTAAGGCACTTTCAGCAGTCACGGCATTCCCCCTTCACTGATCAGCCAGACTAAGCGTATGTGGACACAGCATTTTATTTCTTAGGCAGATCCGCTCAGTATTCCACCTGAAAAAGCAACAAAAAAAGCTAAAAGGAATGAACTCAAGCATGGCAATGTAAAAACAAATTGCTGTTCATATGTTCAGTCTTTTGAGGTTTTCCTTTTTAACTGTGTGTCCTATCTTTTATCTGAATTCCAATACTCAGGGGGTTCACAGATGTCAGTGCCTTTAGATAGTAGTGAAGACCTCCATACACATGAGACTAAAGTTGGCTAAACCTGCGAAGACCTTCTAATGTGTATGGGGGCTCTAACTGATGATTAGTCGAGGGAAATAAGGATACAGTATGTCCGATTACAGGCTGTAGATCATATTCTCCTTTAAGTGATAAGCTGCAGCCAGAGATGTCTAACAGCAGCTTCCATACAGCATACAGGAACACTGGGAAGAATGAGTCCTCCCATATATGGGAGATCCGAGCAAGATTGCTGCCGGCTGAGTGATCGGACACCTATCTATAGTGCTTGGGGGCTTTTTAGTCAATTGTTTGGCTGACATTCAGCTGTATTTTTCGTCAAGCACACTTGCCCTATAATGTTTTAGGATCAAGTATGTTAAGTTAAAGATTACAAGATCCACATGACTACATCACCAGAAAAACTGGCAATACAATAAAACATCATTAGAACCCCCATCAATACAATAATACATCACTATAACCCCTGTCAGTACATCACCAGAATCCCCATCAATACAATAATACATCACTATAACCCCTGTCAGTACATCACCAGAACCACAGGCAATACAATAATACATAATCAGAACCACCGTCAATACATCACCAGAACAGTACGTTCCCTATATAAATGTGTATGCAGATTAAATGTCCCATACTGTTCATCCTCCTTCCACATGTCCCATACTGCTCATCCTCCTCCCACATGTCCCATACAGTTCACCCCCCATATGTCCCATGTTGCTCATCCTCCATCAATATGTTCCATGCAGCTCATCCTCACCCCCATTCCTCTGAATCCCATGTTGCATATCCTCCCCTCCATACGTCTCATGCAGCTCTCCTTCCCCCCCATCCCCCTCCCATGTTCCATGCAGCCTCTCCCCTCCCATGTTCCATGCAGCCTCTGCCCTCCCATGTTCCACGCAGCCTCTCCTCCATTCATCATCCATGTAGCTTCCTCCCCTCCCCCATGCTCCATTTAGCTTCTTCACCCATCCTTGCAGCTTTTCCCCCATCTTCCATGTAGCTTCTCCCCCCACATTCCATGTAGCTTCTCCCCTCATGTTCCATGTATCTTCTCCTTCCCATCCATCCATGTACCTTCTCCCTCCATCCCCCATCCATCCATGTACCTTCTCCCCCATCCACCAAACCATCCATGTACCTTCTCCCCCATCCATCCATGTACCTTCTCCCACATCCATCCATGTACCTTCTCCTACATCCAGCCACCCATCCAGCTTCTCCCCTCTTTTCCATGCCACCCCCATCCAGCTTCTAATCCCCTTTTCCATGCCGCACCCCCATCCATCCATCTTCTGCCCCCTTTTCTATGCTGCCCCCTCCATCCATCCAATTCTGCCCCCTTTTCCAGGCACCCTCCATCCACCACTCCTCCATCTCCATCCATCCTTCTTCCCCCCCTTTTCCAGGCCCCCCTATCCATTCATACAGCTTTTACCCCCTTTTCCATGCTGCCCCCATCCATCCATCCCATCTTCTGCCCACTTTTCCAGGCCGCCCCCTCCATCCATCCATCCCATTCTGCCCCCTTTTCCAGGCCGCTCCCTCCATCCATCCATCTTCTCCCCCCTTTTCAATGCTGCCCCCCCCATCTATCCATCTCAATCTGTCCCCCTTTGCAGGCCGCCCCCTCCATCCATGTACCACCCCCAGATCCGATGTACATCACAGCGCAGTCTCTGAAATGCTTCCGTGATCATTCAGCACCATGGACAGCAGCATTTCAGAGACACGGCTGAACGTTCAGCACCATGGAGAGCAGCACTGCACACACAGGCAGACTTCAGCACTGTGGACAGCAGCAGAAAAACAAATCCTGCAAAAAACAGGATCAGAGGGCATATTTGCCCATACTTTGTGTTCATCCTGTGCTGTCAGGTTCCGTCAGTGGATCCTCCAAACACCGGACAGAACCGACAGCTGAACACTGTGGTGTGAAGCTGGCCTTAGTATACACTTGCATGCATTCGATCTGCTGAAAATGGGGACTGAGCTGCTCTCATCTGTGTGTGATGTTTTTCCCCACTCACATTCTGGGAGTTGACAAAATCATAAGAGAGAATACAGTCTGGGGTCAGATTTCAGCCATTTTGTTGGAGGCTAGAAAGTCATATTGACAGTAAAACGGTTTTGTCACAAAACTAAATGCAGATCCTTAAGCGGCAAACTCAATGAGAATCCAGAAGTTTTGTGCACATGTTGCTTTTTTCCCTTGCAGATTTGGTGCAGCAATAAATCTGCAGCATGTCAATTATTGCAGTGTTTTTCCACCAAAAATGCATTAAAAAAAACTTTTTCTGGCAGATTAGATTTGTGCAGAAAGGGTAGGCATGTTCAACACACATGTGTTTTGCTCCATTTTTTCTGTGGCGTTTTTCTCACTGTTTTAGCTGCAAATCTGGATCAGCTTTTTAAAAAAAGCACCAGAGAACTGACCATCTGTTTCTGATCCGTTTCTGATTTGCTTTTGGTGCTGCGTTTTTTTTTTCCTCCATGTAGAATGGTTGCTATGAAAAAAGCAGATCAGAAAAACGCCACAGAGACTAAGGCCCCTTTCACATCAGCGTTTTGCGCTGATTGAAGCAGATCCAGCATATTTACCGCATCTGCCACCTAACAGTCACGCTTGCGGCAAACCCCATGCATTGTCTATGAGGCTTGCAGTCGTCTGCGGCAGAGCCGGCACTTACCACAAGCCCCATAAACAATGCATAGGGTTTGCCGCAAGTGCAGCCGTTAGACGACAGATGCGGTAAATATGCTGGATCTGCCGCAATCAGCGAAAAAGCAAAACATGAAAACCTACTGACTTTGCTGGATTCCATTTGAGTGATTTTCACTGCAAAAACGGATAGAAAAAGGAGCAAAAACGCACAGTATGAACATAGCCTAAGAGTATGTTCACATAGGTGACGTTTCTAATTATACCATTTATGGGTAGTTACGCTGTTTTGATCGCCCGTTATTGCATTTTATTGCAATGTTGCGGCGACCGGAAAAACATAATTTTGTCATTTGGACTTTTTTTTCTGTTACGCAGTGTACAGATCTGATTAATTTATTTTATATTTTGATAGATCGGGCATTTCTGAACACGGTGATACCAAATTTGTGAATTTTTTATAATAGTTTTATTTTCAATGGGGCAAAAGGGGGTGATTTGAACTTTTTGTTTTTTTTATATTTTTTTAAAACTTTTTTTCACTATTATTTTATACTGCCCCTTAGGGCACCTCAGCACTGCAGACTCTGTGAGGGTGGGGGGCTCATGGACGGGGCTCTCTCCCCCCATCTCCGCTGTGCGCTCTCTCCCCCATCTCCCCTGTGTGCTCTCTCTCCCCTCATCCCCCCTGTGTGCTGTCTCTCCGCCAGCATCCCTGTGTGCTGTCTTGTCTCCCTCAGTGCACTGTCTCTCTCCACATCCCCCTGGGCGCTGTTTCTCCCCCCGCTGTGTGGTCTCTTTCCCATTGTCTCTGTCCCCACCTGTGGCTCACTCTCCTATTGTCTCTCTTCCCACCTGTGCGCTCTTCTCCCATTGTCTCTCTCCCCACCTGTGCACTCTCTCTCCATTGTCTCTCTTCTCCCCATGTGCTCACTCTCCCTATTTTTCTCTCTCACCCACCTTTTGCTCTCTCCCATTGTCTCTCTCCCCCACCTGTGCACTCTCTCTCCCATTGTCTCTCTCCCCACTGGCACCTCTCCTATTGTCTCTCTCTCCCCACCTGTGCGCTCTCTCTCCCATTGTCTCTCTCTCTCCTCACCTGTGACTCTCTCTCCTATTGTCTCTCTCCCCACCTGTGCCTCTCTCCCATTGTCTCTCTCTCCACTTATGCGCTCTCCTCCTCACCTGTGGTCTTTTTCTCTCTCACCACCATGTTTCACTCTCCTATTGTTTCTCTCCCCACCTGTGCGCTCTCTCCCATTGTCTTTTCTCCCCATTTAGCGCTCTCTCTCCCCACCTTGTCTCTTTTATGTTGCTCACCCCTCTTCTCTATTGTCTCTCTCCCCACCTGTGCACTCTCTCCCATTGTCTGTCTCTCCCCACCTGTGCGCTCTCTCCCATTGTCTCTCTCTCTCCACCTGTGTGCTCACTCTCCTATTGTCTCTCTTCCCACCTGTGCGCTCTCTCCTATTGTCTCTCACCCCCACTTGTGCACTCTCTCCCATTGTCTCTCTCCCCTCACCTGTGCACTCTCTCTCCCATCATCTCCCTCCCCCACTTCTGCACTCTCTCTTCCATTGTCTCTCTCCCCACCTGTGCATTCTCTCTTCCCATCGTCTCTCTCCCCACCTGTGCACTCTCTCTCTCTCATTGTCTCTCTCCCCCATCTGTGCAGTCTCTCCCATTATCTCTCTCCCCCACCTGTGCACTCTCTCTCCCATTGCCTCTCTCCCCACCTGTGCACTCTCTCTCCCATTGTCTTTCTCCCCTCACCTGTGCGCTCTCTCCCATTGTCTCTCTCCCCACCTGTGTGCTCTCTCTTCCATTGTCTCTCTCCCCCACCTGTGCACTCTCTCCCATTATCTCTCTCTCCCATCTGTGCACTCTCTCTCCCATTGTCTCTCTCCCCCTTCTGTGCGCTCTCTCCCATTGTCTCCCCCATTTGTGCGCTCTCTCTCCATTGACTCTCTCCCCTCACCTGTGTGCTCTCTCTCCTATCCCAAGAGGCAGCAGAAGGTCACGTGCTACCGCTTATTAGCCTCATATAATATGCACTGCATCCATTCTCCATCACCTCGGTGCTGAAATTGCACCAAGTTATGGACTGGGGGAGCGATGCATATTGTATGTACCTGCACCCCCCTCCATGATGGAACATGCCCCCACTGTGCTGGATATGGCCCCACATACTGCTGCCCATACTAAAATAACAAACAATTTACTTACCTCTTTAGCGCTGTCCGCCGTATCTCCCTGCTTGCCGCCGGACTTCCTGAGTATCGGCCAGTCAGGTGATCAGCACAGCAGAGTGACATCATCTCTGCGCCACCGACCACGTGACTGGATTCCCCCGAGACTCAGGAAGTGCGGCAGCAAGGAGGGAGACATGGAGCACAGCGCTGGAGAGGTAAGTAAATTGTTTGTTATTTTAGTATGGGCAGTAGTACAGGGGGGCCATGATCCAGCACAGGGGGGCCATGATCCAGCACAGGGGGCCATGATCCAGCACAGGGGGGGCCATGATCCAGCACAGGGGGGCCATGATCCAGCACAGGGGGGCCATGATCCAGCACCGGGGGGGGCCATGATCCTGCACAGGGGGGCCATGATCCAGCACAGGGGGGCCATGATCATCCAGCACAGGGGAGCCATGATCCAGCACCGGGGGGCCATGACCCAGCACAGGGGGGCCATGATCCAGCACAGGGGGGCCATGATCCAGCACAGGGGGGCCATGATCCAGCACAGGGGGGCCATGATCCAGCACCGGGGGGCCATGATCCAGCACAGGGGGGCCATGATCCAGCACAGGGGGGCTATGAGCCATCACAGAGGACCATGTGCCATCACAGGGGGCCAAGGATCCAGTACAGGGCCATGTGGGCCAGCACAGGGGGCCATGAATGCAGCACAAGGGGCCGTGTGCCATCACAGGGGATCATGTGCCAGCCCAGGGGGCCATGATCCAGCACAGGGGGCCATGATCTATCACTGGGGTATGTGTGCCAGGACTGGGCGATGTGTGCCAGCACAAGGGGGCTATATCCAATATAAGGGGGCCATATCGAGGATAGGGGGCTATATCCCAGGATGAAAGACCATGTACCAGTATGAGGGGGCTATGAGGCATGGACATATATATGATTTGTACGACGCACACTGACATAAGATGAACCCCGTTAAAAATATTATTTTTCTTTTTTCCTTTACCAAATTTGGGGGTGCGTCTTATAATCTGTTGCATCTTATAAAGCAAAAAATATGGTAAATAAAAAAAGGGCTTCCCTATATTTTTGATTCCCAAGTACAACTAGGCAGCTGGAGGTTGGGGGCAGCCCGTACCAGCCTGCAGTACCTGGCTGACATACAAAAATATGGCGAAGCCTACGTCATTTTGTCTTCTTCTTTTGTGAAAAAAGAAGAAAAATAAAAGGGCTTCTGTGGATTTTACATTGCCAGTGAAGGTAACACCAAGCAGCAGGGGTTAGCAGCCGGTAGCTGTTTGGGTTACCCTGAGCTGCCAATAGAAAATGGCCACCCGTGACTTCCCAGACTGAAGATAGCCCGAGAGCCGAGTACCCGAGCCCTGGGTGCGCATCACTTACATTCTACAGGGCGGTGGGGAGAGAGACAGTAGGTTGGTAGTGGAGCGCCAGGTCCGATGATGGTGGAGCACCAGGTCCAGTGGTGGTGGAGCACCGGGTCCAGTGGTGGTGAGGTGGCACTGTAGTCATTGCAGGTTTTAGGCTGCTCTGAAGAGATGGGTTTTCCGTTTCCGCTTAAAGGTTTCGAGTGTGGGGGACAGTTGGACGTTTTGGGGTGCAAAATTTCAGAGAATGGGGGATACTCGGGCGAAGTCTTGCAGGCGGTTAGATGAGGAACGTACAAGTGTGGAGGAAAGAAGGAGGTCTTGGGAGGATTGAAGATTACGTGTTGGATGATATCGGGAGATTAGTTCAGACATTTTTGGGGGGAACAGATTGTGGATGGCTTTAAAAGTCAATGTTAGTAGTTTGAATTGGATACGCTGCGTAATTGGGAGCCAGTGGAGGGATTTGCAGAAGAGAGAAGTGGAGGAATAGCGAGGAGAGAGGTGGGTTAGTCGGGCAGCAGAGTTAAGGACAGATTGGAGAGTGTGCAAGAGTGTTAGCAGGGAGGCCACAGAGGAGAAGGTTGCAGTAGTCGAGACGAGAGATGATGAGGGCATGCACTTGTAGTTTAGTAGATTGAGGGTTGAGGAAGGGATGGATTCTGGAGATATTTTTGAGTCGGAGGCGGCAGGAGGTGGCAAGGGCTTGGATGTGCGGTTTGAAGGACAAGACAGAGTCAAAGGTTATTCCGAGGCAGCGGACTTCAGGTATAGGGCAAAGTGTGATGTCATTTATTGTGATAGATAGATCTGGTAAGGAAGGTGTGTGAGATGGAGAAAAGATGATGAGTTCAGTTTTGTCTACATTGAGTTTTAGGAATCGAGAGGAGAAAAAGGAGGATATGGCTGATAGACTCTCTGGGATACTGGACAGGAGAGAGGTGACATCTGGGCCAGAGAGGTAGATCTGAGTGTCATCAGTATACAGGTGATACTGGAAGCAATGCAACTTTATGAGTTGTCCCAGACCAAGGGTATAGATTGAAAAAAGGAGGGGCCCAAGGACAGAGCCTTGAGGGACCCCAACAGAGAGGGGATGGGGCGAGGAGGTCGTGTGGGAGTGGGAGACACTAAATGTGCAGTTGGAAAGGTAGGAAGATATCCAGGAGAAAGCAAGGTCAGTGATACCAATGGAAGAGAGGATCTGTAATAGGAGGCAAAGGTTGACTGTGTCGAATGCAGAGGACAGGTCAAGAAGGAAGAGAACGGAGAACTGTCTGTTAGCCTTGGTCATGAGTAAGTCATTAGTAATTTTGGTCAGGGCAGTTTCAGTGGAGTGGTGGGGGTGGAAGCCGGATTGAAGGTTGCAAAAGAGAGAGATGGATGAGAGGTGGAATGAGAGTACAGCGTAGACATGCTTTTCAAGAAGTTTGGAAGCGAACGGGAGCAGGGATATGGGCCGGTAGTTGGATGCAGAAGTGGGGTCAAGGGATGGCTTTTTTAAGATAGGTGTAATTGTTGCATGTTTAAAAACAGAAGGAAAGGTACCAGAAGTTAGTGATATTTTGAAAAGGTGGGTTAGGACTGGGATAAGTGTTGTGTGAGGTTGGGGAGGAAGTGGGATGGGATGGGGTCCAGTGCACAAGTGTGAGGTGCGATCTGGAGAGGAGGTGTGCAAGTTCTCCTTCAGTGATGGCAGGGAGGGGGGTTAGTGGGGGGAGAGGAGTGGTTTGGTATACATGGGGGTTGTGGTGGTTGGGCAGCAAAGACTTGTCTGATCGATCTTGTTGGTGAAGTATATTGCAAAGTCTTCTGCAGAGATACGAGAAGTAGGAGGGGGCAGTGGGGGGCGGACGAGGGAATTAAATGTGTTAAATAAATGCCTGGGGTTGTGGGACAAAGCAGATATGACGGTAGTGAAGTAATTCTGTTTAGTGGTGGTGAGTGCTGACTTGAATTTGAGAAGAGCTTGTCTGAATGCTGTGTAGTCTTCATGCAAGTTTGTTTTCTTCCAGGGACGCTCTGAAACCCTAGACGCTCGCCGCAGATTTTTAGTGGAGTCTCTGTCCCAGGGTTGTCTGTTGGTTTGTTGTGTTCTGCCATGAATGAGAGAGGCAACTGCATCAATAGCTGATGTGAGTGTAGAGTTGTAGAAAGCTGTGGCATTATCTGTGTCGTGGAGTGAGGATATGGATGATAGCAGTCAAAAATGCAGTTACTAGAGAGGAGAAGACCCACTCCTCCCACCGTGTTTGTTGCCAGTGCGAGGTTGTGGGAGAAATGAAGTCCACCGTAACACAGCGCAGCAGGGGAGGCTTTGTTGGAGGGTGTAAGCCATATTTCTGTGAGGCCCAGGAAGGAGAGTCTGCGAGAGGTAAAGAGATCATGAACGAAGTGGAGTTTATTACAGATAGAAAAGCATTCCAGAGAGCTCCAGAGAGAAGGGGCGGTGGCAAGGGGGTCAGGGAAATAGGTTTTATATTTAGGAGATTGCGGCTGTTTTTTGCAGGTGATAAGAGGGAGGAATAGTCGAGAAAGTTGGCTGTAGAGGTCCTGGGTTGGGAGATATGTCGCCAGCAGATAAGAGAAGCAAAGACAGGGCAAGCAGGTAGGGGAATGAGAGTGGTCGGCTTATTATCCACGGAGGATCAATGTTTTTCAGGAACCTTGAACAGATGACTGTCATTATCACAGATTATAGGACTGAATTTATCCCCATTTATTAGAAAGTCAGTGAATAAAATAGTTCAGCAATTGTGTCACAGTTGCTGGTTGCACAAGCTGGATGAATCCTTCACCAAGATGTGAGCAGAGCAAGTCCAGTAGAAAAGGTCGACATTGGGTCAGATTTCAGATTATTGCTATAACTCACCATCATCCGCCTGGAATTTTGAGAAATATTGGAAAACCATCGTCCATAAGAAAATGGAATGCCACCACAGGATATTGATTTGCTACAATGTTGCTTATATGCAGCTTCCATCTGAGCTATATTTCTACAAACAAATCACATTTTTGTAAGGTTTAACAAAGTAAAATCGATTTTTATCTTTTCAATATGAATTGATTTTCTGTATTTTTTTTTTAATAGAAAATGATTTCTATTTCATATACCAGTTAGTCATTGCCTTCTTATAGCTTGCAGGGGTAACTGCTGAACTGTTGGGACATTTTAGGCAGATTGGATTTTAATATAGGGTTTCAGTATAGTGAAGCAGCTTCTGCATAGCAACCAGTTTCAGAGTATCTAAGTCTTCAGCTCAAAGCCAAAAAGGGTGAAAAGGGAAATGAAGCTTGACACTATGGATTTCTCTCTCTGTAACTATTTAATAACTGGATATTTTGTATACATTCATTTAAAGGATGAGTTGAAGGAGGATGAGATGCAGTACCTGGTACCTACCGTCCATGGAAGTTTGTGATGCTCTTTTTAAGAAAAAGGCAAACTTTTTCTAATTCTAGACAACCCTTAAACCTCTTCCAGACATGTGATGTAAGTTTACATCATAGTCGGGAAGGAGTTCCAATAAAATGATGTAAAAGTACATCATGTCAATCACATGGGAACAGAAGCTATGTCAGCATGATCACCATGGGGAGCTTGGAGAAAGTTATAGCCAAGCTCCTGCATTTGACGCACACCAGGGGCCAGGGTTACTCCCGGTTTAGACAGGCGATTCTTCTCCTTCCTTGTCACGGGTGGACCGCGCCTGCCGGTAGTGGGGCCCGGTGTAGTGCAGATCAAAATTGAGGACGTCTTACGGGAACAGATTAAAGGGGGATTTAATTTGTTTTCTTTGTGACGCCACCTATGAGTAGATTCGGTAAGGGCTACCGACGCTGCGGAACCTCCCGGGGTGATGGACAGCAGCAAGATGTTACGCTCCCCACAGGCTGAGCGGTGATCCCCGGGGGCTGGAGCTGCTCAAGATGTTGTGCGGCAGCTGCGGTTACCTTTTGTTAACGACGGACAGTTCATAAGGAGACACGGACACAGATAGTCTCTGCAACGGTTCTTTACTGTCACCAGCAGGCAGTACATGGCTTACAGTGGTTGAGTAGAAGACCGGGTGGACTCAGCAGTGATAGTGCTCCTCAGAGATCCGCAGTGTACCTCCTTTCTACCTCCTTAGCTTCTCTTGCCAGCGTCGCCCAGGAATACCAGGTCGGGTACGGGGAGGCTGCTTCAATGCCCTATCCATGATGTACGTTCTGGATTCTTTGGGGAGCCTTGGGTCCCTCAGTGGGTACACCGCTGGTTAGATGACTGGAAACTGGCTGGTGGTGGGGTGCTCCTATAAAGCTGCTCCTCCACGGGGCTGGTTCGCGTGGCAGAGGTGAACTGCTGCCAGCTTCGGTACCAGTGAACCGGCTGTGAGTTGTGGGCACGGGAGTCTTTTGGGAACCCGTGTAGAAATGCCCATTCCCGGTGGTTAAGGCCTCAGGTGCTGACACCCGACCGGTGACGGCCCAGGGGCCCGCACGGAGTGCGGAGCCCCCGCTCCTCTCCAAGTTCTGTGTTCTAGGCTCTAGATCCTTGGCTCGACTTTTCTCCAACTCTCTAGATTCTTGTGTGTTCTATTTCACTACCCTAACACTCCACCCACCAGGACCTATGATTGGTCCCCTGTTCTAGGTGTTGTATGTTGGGTTGGATCTCAGAGTTAACTATTGCACTGCTTTGTCTAGAGAATATTGCGGCTGCAATACTCCCTTGTGACGCACTCGTTGCGGGGCGCCACACTCCCCCTTGGTTAAATCAGCTTGTCCCCAAGCGTCAAACTACTCACATTACAGAGGTTTTTACATTTTTATACATATATGACACACTTTTATTAAAATAGAAAAACAGGTAAAGAAATGCTTTGGTGTTATAAGCAAAGAAACAGGTAATCACTTTGTGCGGACCCGGCGGGCGGTCGGCTGTACTTTAACTAGAGTCCAGGCTGTAGCCGCAAGATCACACAGTCAATGATTAACGGGAACAGAGTCATTGATGAAGTTCAAGTTTTAAAGTCACTGGCTCTGAGAACGATGGCGCACCCGGATAGCGAACCACCCATCTGCACAAGCATAGCGCTCGTAGGTGATTATATCGCCCCGGTATAGGTCGCGATCGGGATGTCCTCTTGGCAAGTTTGACTCAACGTCCCGGCGCCCCACAAACACCTCCTCATTCAAACCCACCTCCCAAGCGAACCCCCACCCGGTATTTAAGTTAAAGGTGGAAATTCTACCTTCACGGCGGAGTTCATCAGGCAGCGGCGGCTGGCGGCGAGCCTCGGCACGGGCCTCCATGTTGGCGCGTTCTCGGGCTTGCCACTCCTCTTGTCGTCTCTGGCGTACATCTCCGTTGTTACGGCTCGGGGTGTAAAGATGAGTAATGGAGCTGGTGGTTTGGCGGGAAGCTTGAACTTGGCGGGCTGTCTGTATCGGAACCCGGTGGAACGGCACAGGGGAAGGTGTCGGCAGTGCACCCGACCAGTGTACCCGAGCTGTGTGCCCGGAAGGAAGTTCTTTGTTGTCTCCCCAAGCGAACCCGGTGTCGAAATCCTCAGCGGTGCTGTGGGTCTCGTCGTCATCCTCTCCGACCTCTTCCTCGATGACCACATCAGGCTGCTCGATGATGAAAGACGTTAAAGCTTGTTCCGTTGTACAACGGGGCGGTGGTGCTGCGGATCCTTCCGTAGGGACGTCCTGCAGGGCTTCCAGGCTGCCTTCCTCTTCATCTGTTTCCGCAGGTAAAGGTGTTTCAATCCCGGTTACCCGGTAGGCCTCGGCAATGGCAAGGGAAGCCTCCGGTACGGGGATAAAACAGGCGACTGTCTCTGTAGTAGTGAAACATGTCGCGGGTTCCTCAGTGGGAACCTGGTAGAGATCTAATTCTTCCATGGAGCGTGTTGTGAGCTCCGGCTCAAGAACGGAATCGGTTGCGATGTTGGTCGCTGGAACGGGTCGAGTTGCGGCCTCCACCGGAATGACACAGTCTATTGGCTCAGGTGACGGAGCAGGACAGGTGGTAGGCGATGGTGAGGCGGTCGAGAAGCTGGTGACGTCGTCTGGGCTTGGAGAAGTTGTACCCGGTCGGCTCTGCTGCATCGCATGGTGTAGTCGTCTGCCTAGGGTCGCGCTCCAGCTACGGATCGTCCATTCCACTGTCTCTAGTAACCGCACCCGGAGGTCTTGTAGAGCCTCTAGCCAGAAGTCGGGACTGCCATCTATGGTAAGGGCAGGATCCGGACCCGGTTGGCTTATGGCTGCTCTGGCCTCCGCCTCGACCTCCCGCATCAGGTCTTGGAGTCTCATGCTGGCCATTCTTCTTTGGAGGGAAACCACACCCGATCAACCGGTAAGACGTTCTGGTTGAGCTGGTCAAGAATTCCGTCTGTGTGTCTATGTATGACACTCCCATCTCCTCTGGGCTTTTGTAGTCCAATCGTGGGAAAAGTCTTTGGGGTCCGCCCCCATGGTTGATTCGAGCAATCAGGGCGGACAAAGAGTTTGGCGCCTTTTTGTCTTTAGCCCTCCCACGGTGAGGGGGGGGCCGACCCACTCCTGGGCTTCACGTGGCGGCTTCTTGTGGCGGGAACGCCATCTTGGGCGCCATCTTGACCCAATGGTGTAAAGGCGGGAAAGTTCTTTTAGGGACGAACAAAGTCCAATTGTAGACAATAAAGTCCAGTTTAAGCACAATATACCCGTTGGGTAACGGGCCTGCTCGTATCCTGTTCGTGACGCCATTTTCTGACGCACACCAGGGGCCAGGGTTACTCCCGGTTTAGACAGGCGATTCTTCTCCTTCCTTGTCACGGGTGGACCGCGCCTGCCGGTAGTGGGGCCCGGTGTAGTGCAGATCAAAATTGAGGACGTCTTACGGGAACAGATTAAAGGGGGATTTAATTTGTTTTCTTCGTGACGCCACCTATGAGTAGATTCGGTAAGGGCTACCGACGCTGCGGAACCTCCCGGGGTGATGGACAGCAGCAAGATGTTACGCTCCCCACAGGCTGAGCGGTGATCCCCGGGGGCTGGAGCTGCTCAAGATGTTGTGCGGCAGCTGCGGTTACCTTTTGTTAACGACGGACAGTTCATAAGGAGACACGGACACAGATAGTCTCTGCAACGGTTCTTTACTGTCACCAGCAGGCAGTACATGGCTTACAGTGGTTGAGTAGAAGACCGGGTGGACTCAGCAGTGATAGTGCTCCTCAGAGATCCGCAGTGTACCTCCTTTCTACCTCCTTAGCTTCTCTTGCCAGCGTCGCCCAGGAATACCAGGTCGGGTACGGGGAGGCTGCTTCAATGCCCTATCCATGATGTACGTTCTGGATTCTTTGGGGAGCCTTGGGTCCCTCAGTGGGTACACCGCTGGTTAGACGACTGGAAACTGGCTGGTGGTGGGGTGCTCCTATAAAGCTGCTCCTCCACGGGGCTGGTTCGCGTGGCAGAGGTGAACTGCTGCCAGCTTCGGTACCAGTGAACCGGCTGTGAGTTGTGGGCACGGGAGTCTTTTGGGAACCCGTGTAGAAATGCCCATTCCCGGTGGTTAAGGCCTCAGGTGCTGACACCCGACCGGTGACGGCCCAGGGGCCCGCACGGAGTGCGGAGCCCCCGCTCCTCTCCAAGTTCTGTGTTCTAGGCTCTAGATCCTTGGCTCGACTTTTCTCCAACTCTCTAGATTCTTGTGTGTTCTATTTCACTACCCTAACACTCCACCCACCAGGACCTATGATTGGTCCCCTGTTCTAGGTGTTGTATGTTGGGTTGGATCTCAGAGTTAACTATTGCACTGCTTTGTCTAGAGAATATTGCGGCTGCAATACTCCCTTGTGACGCACTCGTTGCGGGGCGCCACACATTCACAGCCAAGAACAATCCCTACAGGTTTCGCTGTTCTGCCACCTCAGGGGATCTGCAAATGTGACATGGCACCCGCAAACCATATCAGCAAATTCTGCACTCACTATAATATAGCACTTCTTCCTTTCTAAGCTTTGCACTCTGCCTCAAAAGTAGTTTTTGACCACCTATGGAGCACCAGTTTACTCAGGAAAAAATAAACAAATACACAAAATACAGACTATATTGTTTGTTGTCTCTCATTACCCCTTTGAAAATTAAAATCTTAGGGCCAAAGCAACATTTTAGTGGAAAAAAATGGTAATTTTAATTTACTCAGCTTAATTCTGTGAATAGCCTAATGGTTAAAAATGCTCACTAATCCACTAGATAAACTCATTGAGAGATTTAGTTTCCAAAATAAGGGTTTCTACTGTTTTGGCCTGTTAGGGGTACTTCAAATGTTACATGGCGTCCGCAATCTATTTAATCCAAAATAGCGCTCCTTCCCTTCTTAGCCGTGTTGTGCACCCAAACAGTAGTTTTTCACAACAAATAGGGTACTGGCAAACTCAAAAAAAAATTCAGAACAAATTGTATGGTGTATGTTACCCTTCTAAAAATAAAAAAAATGTGGCTTAAGGCTGCTTTCACATGTGTGATAAGTGTAATTCGTGGCACATCTGGCAGATGTTGCCGGATCTGCTGCGAATTACACCCTACCACAGATGTGAAAGCAGCCTTAAGCAACATTTTTGTTAAATGTGCTTAAAACATATCTAGATAAGTTCCTTGAGGGGTCTAGCTTCCAAAATGGGGTCACTTGTGGTGGTTCCACTATTTAGGCACATCAATGGCTAACAATTCCAAACCACTTTGCCTTTCAAAAATCAAATCAGAATGTATAGAAAAACAGTATTTTCCAGAGTGTCAGCTCTCCGTTAATGAAGTCTTGTCAGATTTCTTTCGTGTCCGAATTCCAGGTAATCGCAGGGTAGAAGATGGAAGCCCACCACATTCACAATCGAATACTAATAAAGGTTGCTCCAGCGAACCAGCCACAAGCCCAATAGTTAAAAGTATGACTATTTATTTCATTTTGTTAAAATCTGAAGACAATGTAATATACAGAACTGTGAGTGGTAGGTAATCCCACAGGCTACACGTTTCGGCTAACTAAGCCTTCATCCTGGTTTATAAATAAATGCAAAAGAATTCCTAAATTTACCATGAATATTACCGTAAGTAAAATACTAGTGCATCTCAATGAATTAGAATATCATCAAAAATCAATGTTACAGTATATCGCCATGTTTCAGGATGTTTCTGGGAGCCCTGAAACACATTGACTAATAAATCAGTACTATATTCACCCTTTGATGTCTCGTGGAATACTGCAGCATGGTTTTTAAGCCTTCATCCTCCCTACTTTAATTTTCTGACATACACTGTGTGCAGAATTATTAGGCAAATGAGTATTTTGATCACATGATACTTTTTATACATGTTGTCTTACTCCAAGCTTTATAGGCTTGACAGCTAACTACCAATTAAGTAAATCAGGTGATGTGCATCTCTGTAATGAGGAGGGGTGTGATCTGATGACATCAACATCATATATAAGGTGTGCTTAATTATTAGGCAAATGCCTTTCCTTAGGCAAAATGGGTCAGAAGAGAGATTTGACGGGCTCTGAAAAGTCCAAAATTGTGAGATGTCTTGCAGAGGGATGCAGCAGTCTTGAAATTTCCAAACTTTTGAAGCGTGATCACCGAACAATCAAGCGTTTCATGGTAAATAGGCAACAGGGTCACAAGAAGCGTGTTGGGCAAAAAAGACGCAAAATAACTGGCCATGAATTGAGGAAAATCAAGCGTGAAGCTGCCAAGATGCCATTTGCCACCAGTTTTCCCATATTTCAGAGCTGCAACGTTACTGGAGCATCAAAAAGCACATGGTGTGCCGTACTCAGGGACATGGCCAAGGTAAGAAAGACTGAAAAACGACCACCTTTGAACAAGAAACATAAGATAAAACGTCAAGACTGAGCCAAGAAATATCTTAAGACTTATTTTTCAAAGGTTTTATGGACTGATGAAATGAGAGTGACTCTTGATGGGCCAGATGGATGGGCCAGAGGCTGGATCGGAATAGGGCAGAGAGCTCCACTCCGACTCAGATGCCAGCAAGGTGGATTTGGGGTACTGGTATAGGCTGGTAACATCAAAGATAAACTTGTGGGACCTTTTCGGGTTGAGGATGGAGTGAAGCTCAACTCCCGGACCTACTGCCAGTTTCTGGAAGACAACTTCTTTAAGCAGTGGTACAGGAAGAAGTCGGTATTGTTCAAGAAAAACATGATTTTCATGCAGGACAATGCTCGATCACATGCATCCAACTACTCCACAGCGTGGCTGGCCAGTAAAGGTCTAAAAGAAGAAAAAATAATGACATGACCACCTTGTTCACCTGACCTGAACCCCATAGAGAACCTGTGGTCCCACCTAAAATGTGAGATCTACAGGGAGGGAAAACAGTACACCTCTCGGAACAGTGTCTGGGAGGCTGTGGTGGCTACTGCACGCAATGTTGATCGTAAACAGATCAAGCAACTGACAGAATCTATGGATGGATGTTGAGTGTCATCATAAAGAAAGGTGGCTATATTGGTCACTAATTTTTTGGGGTTTTATTTTTGCATGTCAGAAATTTTTTTTTCTAAATTTTGTGCTGTTATATTAATTTACCTGGTGAAAATAAACAAGTGAGATGGGAATATATTTGTTTTTTATTAAGTTGCCTAATAATTCTGCTCAGTAATAGTTACCTGCACAAACAGATATCTTCCTAAGATAGCCAAAACTAAAAAAAAAAACACTCCAACTTCCAAAAATATTAAGCTTTGATATTTATGAGTCTTTTGGGTTGATTGAGAACAGTTGTTGATCAATATAAAAATAATCCTCTAACATACAACTTGCCTAATAATTCTGCACAGAGTGTAATGACCTTTGGGTTTTCATTGGCTCTAAGTCTTAATCATCAGCATGTACAGAAATAAACACTTGAAGTAGGTCACTCTGTTTTTAATGACTATATATAATATATGCAATTCACTTTTTATATTGAATTACTGAAATAAATAAAATTTTTGATGATGTTCTAATTCATTGAGATGCAATAGTATGTCCCAAAAAACATTCTCAGAATCACTGGGATTCACTGAAGCTTGCCGTGATACAGTTTATCTGGGTCATCCAAGTTCACAACTGACACATTAGGTCTGAACTCTGATGAACCTGACTGACGTCACCACAAGCACATCCAACGTAATTTTCTCGGCATTCCTGTGTGTCAGCCCGTGGATTATCATCGGAGGGTTTGGTTTTGGGTTATTAAAGATGGGAACCAGGGATGTCTTTTATATTTTATTTCAATTAAAAGATTTTTCTCGTTGTGTTTTCTATGTTTACTAAAGAGTCATAGCGGGTGGGTCTAACATTGGCTTGACATTATGAACCTCGGGCTTAGTGCCAGCTGCCAATGGAAAACTGGCATTAACCCTTTATTACCCAGCATGCCAACGCCACCAGGGCCCCTGGTAAAGCACCTGAAAATGGTGCTACAAAAGAATGCGCCATTTTCAGGGGCAGCTGCGGGCTGCAATTCTCATTGTGGGGGGGGGGGGAAAGCTTGGACCTTACCACCCTGAGAATCCCAATCCCCAGCTAACTGGATTTTACCTTGGCTGACAATTAAAAATAGGGTGAAGCCCACACATATTTTTTAAATATTTATTTAATCACTTAAAAAAAAAATGGTCTTTGCTGTATTTAGATTGGCAGCCAAGGTAAAGCAAGGCAGCTGGGGGTGGCAGCCCATAGCTGCCTGCTTTATCTGTGCTGAGACTCAAAAATACAGCAAAACTCTACATCATTTTTTTATTATTTATTTTTACAGTATTATGATGTTAGTCAATGGGTGAGGGGCACAACAGCCAATCACAGATGCTGTCACAGAGAATGGACATCTGTGATTGGCTGTTGGAGTAACCTCAAAACAGCTCTAACAATCTATCATAAACCATGCTAGTATGTATGGGCTGTTTCCAGATTACTCCAACAGCTAATCACAGACACCCATTTTCTGTGACAGCATCTGTGAGTGGCTGATCCGCCCTTCAGCAGTGGAATACCCAAGAAGTTATTGAGTGGCCCCTTTAGTACAAGTGGGAGGATGCCCAGACACCAGTAAACAAGCACAAAACTGCATTTAAGTGTAGCAGTACCCAAATAAAGAATGGAAGGAAATCAGTGTTCTCATGCAAAAGTAAACGTTTTAATACACAAATCAGCATAAGAGACACAGGATCCAACACATTGTACAATCAAATAATATAGGATGGACCAGACAAATTAAAGCCTGCGTCACACGCAGGAACCAAAACTGCAATGTCGGAAGCGATGCGCGGGTGCGCGCTCGCTTCCGACATCGCAGCCTTGGTGTCACACGGCAGGATGTTGCCGATGACACCGCAGCGATGCGGGCAGAGCCATCGCTCGCTGAGCTGGGATCAGCCCAGCGAGCGATCCGCAGCAATACTGCGGTATAGGCTGGATCGCCGCCAACATCGCTATTGCAGTGTCAGACGGCGCGATCCAGTCTAATCGCTGGTTGCAGATTGACAGGTTTACATTCATGCTCGTAAATCTGTTAACCTGCGACCAGCGATAGACGCACTTGCGATATCGCGAGCAAGATCACTGATGTGTCACTTTTCGGCGATGTCGCTCGCGATATTGACGCGTGTGACGCCGCCTTAAGGGAGACAAAGACACAGGAGGTGCGATGATATACTAAAAACAACAATGGGTAAATATACAAACATTATTATTATTATTATTATTATTTATTTATAGAGCACCATTCATTCCATGGTGCTGTACATGAGAAAGGGTTGCATACAGTCAAGTTACAAATACAATGAACAAAATGACAGACTGATACAGAGGGGAGAGAGGACCCTACCCTTGCGGGCTTACAGTCTACAGGGCAATGGGGAGGGAGACAGTAGTTTGGGTCTGCCCGGGTGGTGCTGGATTGCCAGGTCCGGTGGTGGTGGAGCGCTGGGTCCATTGATGTTGAGGCGGCACTGTGGTCATTACAGATTGTAGGCTGTTCTGAAGAGATGGGTTTTCAGGTTCCTCTTGAAGGTTCTGAGTGTAGGGGACAGTCAGACGTGATGGGGTGCAGAGTTCCAGAGCATGGGGGATGCTGGGGCGAAGTCTTGCAGGCGGTTAGATGAGAAACGTACAAGTGTGAAGTAAAGAAGGAGGTCTTGGGAGGATCGAAGATTACGAGTTGGATGATATCGGGACATTAGTTCAGAGATATATGGGGGGGACAGATTGTGGATGGCTTTGTAAGTTAATGTTAGTAGTTTGAATTGGATACGCTGGTGAATTGGGAGCCAGTGGAGGGATTTGCAGAGGAGAGACGTGGAGGAATAGCGAGGAGAGAGATAGATTAGTCGGGCAACAGATTTAAGGACAGATCGAAGTGGTGCAAGAGTGTTAGCAGGAAAGCCACAGAGTAGGAGGTTGCAGTAGTCAAGGCGGGAGATGATGAGGGCATGCATGAGTAGTTTAGCACAGTGGGAGTTGAGGAAGGGATGGATTCTGGCAATGTTTTTGAGTTGGAGACGGCAGGAGGTGCGAGGGCTTGGATGTGCGGCTTGAAGGACAATGCAGAGTCAAGTGTTACTCCGAGGCAGCGGACTTCATGTACAGGGCAAAGTGTGATGTCATTTATTGTGATAGATAAGTCTGGCAAGAAAGGTGTGTGAGATGGAGGAAAGAGGATGAGTTCGGTTTTATCTACATTGAGTTTTAGGAAGCGGGAGGAGAAGAAGGAGGATATGGCTGATAGATACTCTGGTATTCTGGACAGCAGAGAGGTGACATCTGGGCCAGAGAGGTAGATCTGAGTGTCATCAGCGTACAGGTGATACTGGAAGCCATGGGACTTTATGAGTTGTCCGAGACCAAAAGTATAGATGGAGAAAAGGAGGGGCCCCAGAGCAGAGCCTTGAGGGACCCCAACAGAGAGGGGATGGGGTGAGGAGGTTGTGTGGGAGTGGGTGACACTAAATGTGCGGTTGGAAAGATAGGAGGAGATCCAGGAGAGGGCAAGGTCAGTGATACCAATGGAAGAAAGGATCTGTAATAAGAGGCAGGGGTCGACTGTGTCGAATGCAGAGGACAAGTCTAAAAGGAGGAGGATGGAGAACTGTCTGTTAGCTTTGGCCGTGAGCAAGTTGTTAGTAATTTTGGTCAGGGCAGTTTCAGTAGAGTGGAGAGGGCGGAAGCTGAATTGAAGGTCGTCAAAGAGAGAGTTGGATGAGAGGTGGGATGAGAGTACAGTGTGGACATGCTTTTCAAGAGTTTGGAAGCGAACGGGAGCAGGGATATGGGCCGGTATCTGGATGTAGAAGCGGGGTCGAGGGATGGCTTCTTTAAGATAGGTGTAATTGTTGCATGTCTGAAAGCAGAAGGAAAGGTACGAAAAGTTAGTGATAGGTTGAAGAGGTGGGTTAGGGCTGGGATAAGTGTTGTGGTGAGGTTGGGAAGGAGGTGGGATGGGATAGGGTCCAGTGCACAAGTGGTGAGGTGCGATATGCAGAGGAGGTGTGCAAGTTCTCCTTCAGTGATGGTTGGGAGGAGGGTTAGTGGGGAAGAGGATTGATCCAGTATACATGGGGGTTGCGGTGGTTGAGTAGCAAAGACTTGTCTGACTGGTCGATCTTGTTGGTGAAGTATGTTGCAAAGTCTTCTGCAGAGATACGAGAAGTAGGAGGGGGCAGTGGGGGGCGGAGGAGGGAGTTAAGTGTGTTGAATAACTGCCTGGGGTTGTGGGACAAAGAGGATATGAGGGTAATGAAGTAATTCTGTTTAGTGGTGGTGAGTGCTGACTTGAATGTGATAATTGCTTGTTTGAATGCTGTGTAGTCTTCTTGTGAGTGTGTTTTCTTCCAGGGCCGCTCTGCAATCCTAGCTGCTCGCCGCAGATTTTTAGTGGAGTCTGTGTGCCAGGGTTGTCTGTTGATTCGTCGTGTTTTGCCAGGAGTGAGAGGGGCAACTGCATCAATAGCTGATGTGAGTGTTGAGTTATAGAAAGCTGTGGCATTATCTGTGTCATGGAGTGAGGATATGGATGATAGTGGTAAATAGTGTTTGAGAGTTTGTGAGTGTCAAGATGTGTTAGGTTTCTGCGAGGGTGTGGGAGTTGGGGGACATGGGTGGCAGATGAGGAGGACAAGGATGAGAAGGTAATAGATGATGGTCAGAGAGGGGGAGAGGGGAGGTTGTGGGTTTAGTTAGGGAGCAGAGGCGGGGAAGATGAGGTCAAGTGTGTGTCCATCTGTGTGGGTGGCTGTGGAGGACCATTGAGAGAGGCCAAAGGATGAGGCAAGTGACAGGAGTTTGGAGGCTGTTGACTGGTGGGTGTCAATGGGGATGTTGAAGTCACACATTATGATGGTGGGGATGTCAGCAGATAGAAAGTATAGGAGCCAGATGGAGAATTGGTCAAAGAAGGTAGTGGTGGAACCTGGTGGTCGATAAATGACGGCCACTTGTAGGTTGGAAGGAGAATATATACGAACAGAGTGCACTTCAAAAGATGAGAGGGCAAGGGAGGGAGGAGGAGGAAATGGTTGAAGATGCAGTGGCTAGAGAGGAGAATACCCATTCCTCCGCCGTGTTTGTTGCCAGTGCGAGGTGTGTGGGAGAAGTGAAGTCCACCGTAACAAAGCGCAGCAGGGGAGGCTGTGTCGAGGGTTTCAGCCATGCTTCTGTGAGGCCCAGGAAGGAGAGTCTGCGAGAGGTAAAGAGGTCATGAATGGAGTGGAGTTTATTACAAATGGAGCGGGCATTCCAGAGCGCTCCAGAGAGAGGAGGTGGTGGAGAGGGGGTCAGGGGAATGGGTTTTATATTTAGCAGATTGCAGCTGTTTCCTGCAGGTCTGGGTTGATAGGAGGGAGGAATAGCAGGGAAAGTTGGCTGTGGGGTCCTGGGTTGGGAGATATGTCACCAGCGGATAAGAGAAGCAGAGAGAGGGCAAGCAGGTGGGAGAATGAGAGTGGCCGGCTTGTTTTGTGTTTCCGCAGGAGGGGTGTGAGATTGAGGAGCAGGTCAGCAGAGGAGCTCAGATGAGGAAATAAGAGCGATGGGAGATAAATATTTGTGCTGGGAGTGTTGGACTCGGGGGTAGTGAAAGAGGGAAAGGATTAGTGGAGCAATTACTGTTAGGGCATAAGTAATCATTGTGCAAGTGTTAGTGGGAAAGTAAAGTGTTAGAGAAAAATTCAACAGAAGGTATAGATTATACCTTCTGGTTACCTCTGGTTTATCTCTGGGATATCTCTGCAACCCACTTAATGAATCACACTTTATAAACACACAAAGGCCAAGGCACACAGGCTTGCCCACACTAATTTATACATCTAAGGGGTGCAGAGAATGAACATGGTAATGTCACAGATATATACATAATAGGGATACAATAAATGTTAACCGTTCACATGTGGTACATACTAACAATGGTTGGCTGCCATATTGCACTCAATGTTAATCAGCTACAATCATCGTCAAGCAGACACATGGAGTACCTTGTATATCCACAAGAACTCTAAAGTATCCCCAATCCTTGAAAGTGACTATTGACCACACAGATTTCAAAGTTGCATACCCATATGTTGTAAGGCAGCACCCACGGTGTCAGGGAGGAGCCCCGACATGTGTTCAACTTTTTCCTCAAGGGGCTGTCGTGACTGTATGGGAGACAGAAATCTAGGTTTATAAGGACCTCATTAGTCCTTTGGCCAATAGTGGTGTATGTTGCTCCACAACGCTATTCAGCAGTGACTGCGATGCGGCCACAGACGGTGTCCCGGAAGAAGGAAATCCTCCATTGGTTTCGTCTGAGGCCGCATCACTGTCACGTTACCGTGGCATTTCACGCATGCGCACTGGCCATTAGAGAAGTGAATGAGATTACGGACGTGTTTATCATCCGCCAAGAAAGAAGGGGATTAACCCTTTATGGCTTGTACACAGGGAGATGACAACACCAAATCCTAATCTCTCAATGGCCGGACCTTAGAAGACAGACAATGCATATAAACACCCAAAATGGACATTATATAATGTCAAATAAAGGGAGGTACTGCAAATAGAAAATAAATAAAATAGGCCATTTAATAGGGTGTCCATAAAATCATGAATATAACTATAGTAGCCATTTATAGCAGCAACAGTAGCTCCTGTGTGCGTTAGCCTGGAGGTGCATTGTAGATCTCAAAGGTCAACATATTCCGGGATCCCTAAGTGTACCTTTACACACGGCTACATTTGTAGCTTGTCACCAGGTAACTTATGGTTGCAGTGAAATCATGGATACATGGTTCTATCTTGTTGCTGTGTACAAATGGAATCATGTATCATGATTTCACTGCAACAGTAAGTTACCTGTGACAAGCTACAAATGTAGCCGTGTGTAAGTACCTACTGCTAAGTGACTAAAATATAAATAAAAACATACACTTGTCAAAAGGAAAGCTGACCACATTAGAGGGCAGCGGCAATATTGAGCAGAACTTCATAAAAAAGTTGAGATCAGAGAAAGGGAATAGTAAACATAAAAACACAGAGGGGACAAAGAGAAGCCTATGGAGCATACCCAAAAGTCCACAAAGAACTAGGTGATCTATAAAATGGACATGTGTAGAAACAATACTATACTAGATAACCATGTCCAAAACAAAGGAATGAGTCTGAGAAATAAAAATTAAAAGAAAGAGGAGAAAAGAAGAACAAAGCATGGGAATGTCTTATCCATGCAATCTCTGAGCTCTACACACGATGTCATATATGGGAAAAGATTGCCAAATCTTAGACCAAGATCCAAGAGAGGCCCAGACACAGCCCACCAATTTTGGTAACCCGAAGTATCAAGGACACAATAATGATGTTTAATAACACCAGAGGGACAATCCAAAATCATGGTAACTCCCGAAACACGCGGGCATAAAATATTCAGAACACTGCGAGGGAATTAAGACACCCAGACATGAGCGCAAGATTTCGTTGAGACTGAGAAGGGTGGTATAGTGTTGGGGACACCGTTACATGGAGCACATGTGGAATCCACATGACAGGGAACACGGAAACATCATAGGGTTTATAAGAAGGGAGAGAAACTCAGTTGCTCATTCAGACCGGCCAGTGTCATCGTGCCAAGTCTATAGATCCAACGACACTCCATCTTAGCGAGTGCTTTTTTTTTGCATCACCCTCTCTCAAGCCCAAATGGACCTAGTCAATGTTGCGGATCTGTAGGCTACTGGGATCACAATGATGACGATGCTGGAAATGTCGCAGCAGTGTTCGAAGAGATGACTAGTCCTCTATCTCCTCCGTCCCCAAAATGTCTCTTACGTGCTGCCTGGTTCTCTGGATGTGAGCTCAACATAAATCAGCCCACATCCACATGTAGCATGATATATAACCCCAACACTACTTCAAGTTATATACCACCTGATCTTAAATTCCCTCCTGCCATCTGCACTCGATGAATGTCATCGCCCTCACAATGTTCTTGCAAGCGAAGCAGGAGCCGCATGGATAGCAACCCCATTTTGGTTTGCCCACATTAAAGGGGAATGTGGCCCTGCACCATAGTGGCTGTGCACAAGGGTATCCCTGAGACTCCTGCCTCGGCTTGCCGTCATCAGTTGACGTTCGGGAAGAAAATCACTAAGAGTTGGATCTGTTTTGAGTACTTGCCCGTGTCTGTCAAGGATATCCCTGATTGCGTGCCATTGGTTATTGAAGGTGGAATTGAACCTCACGGCGGGCTGACCTTTGAAGGTCTGGAGAAGAGTAAATCATGCCTGGGTGTTGTCTTTGCCCACCTGTATCCCCACCTTATGCAACGATTACTATATCCCCAGTCAATAAACCTCTCCCGTATGTCCAACGCGCACACCTCAAAGTCCACATCATCGAAGTAAATATGCCTGAGATGTAAAAATTGACCAGTAGGCATTGCTCCGATCGTGGACCTCGTGTGAGCCGACGATGCATGCAAGAGAGAATTGACCGAGGTCTCCTTCCTGAATATGCTGGTCCCAATATCACCCTCTCCATGGACCGTGATATTAATATCCAGAAAGTTGATGCTCTTTGGGTGATATTTATATGTGAGGTTGATGTTGAAGTCATTGCCATTCATGAAGGAAATAAACTCCTCCAGCTCATGGACGGATCCACCCCAGATGATCAGTATATCATCAATATAGCGGAACCAGCACTGCGCATGGGCTGCAGCCGGCGCCCGGCGACAAAAACCTACTGCTCCAACCAACAAAGGAAGAGGTTTGCGTATGACAGAGCACAGGCCACGGTTGTGGAGGTAGAAGTGTTTTCCAAACAGTAAGAAGTTATGTGTTAGAAGAACGAATTCGAGCAAAACTAGGATCAGGTCGCAAAGTGACGTATCCAGGCCACTCATCACCAGAAAGTACTTCACTGCCCACAGTCTGTGGTCAGGGCCGTATTTGGCCTTCATGCTGCCCAAGCACTTTTTGTGGTCACGCCCCTTACTGACGTCACACTATGAGCATGTGCAAATGACATCTATTTAAGACAGATCTACCCCGTAAAAGGCTTTAAAAAGTGCTAATTAAACACTAAAAGAATGAACGTCTACACTTGCTGCACACAGGTTCAGTCTGTTGAGCGTTTCTTTCTTCTTCAGCTTTTCAAAGTTATCAAGAGATTAAAATAGGTGACCTAACCATTGCTTCAGTGAGGAAATGTCTAGTGATATTGAGACATGCTGTCTGCTCATTCACCCCTCCTCTTTACTGAAGGTGTTCAAAGGGAAGCCAAGAGCATACAGGTAGCAGGCGTCAGAGTGAGTCTGCAGCCACAATGTTTGCACCCACACTGACACCTGGAGCGCTCTGCTGCACTCATACAGTGTTGCTGGGGTCACACTTGCATTTTTTTTTTTTCAAATCACACAAAGTCAGGTTTTTCAGCCAAATCCTGATCCTTTTAGGATCTAGTTTTTTGTCCATTCACTTTAATGGTGTCAGGAAGGTAGCTGAAGTAAGGGGTCTTTCACATCAGCAGTTCTCGCTGATGTGTGGCAGATCCGGCAGATTTACTGCATCTGCCAGATCTGCCGCCTAATGGCCGCAGTTGCTGCACCGATCAGGCAAGCCCCATTTATTCTCTATGTAGCTTGCGGTAAGGTGCGGCAAATGTAGTTTCGCAGGATCCGGCACTTGCGGCTGCGAAAAAAAAACACTGCTAGTAGCGTTTTTTTTGTGGTCGGATCTGCCAGATCCGGTGAAACCGCACTTGCTGCACCCGACCACAGGCCCTCTTCTGTCACCAGCCTCGTCTTGTCACCAGCCTCCTCTGTTACCAGCCTCCTCTGTCAACAGCCTCCTCTGTCACCAGCGTCTTCTGTCAACAGTCTCCTGTGTCATGAGTCTCCTCTGTCACCAGCCTCCATTTGTCACCACGCCTCTTCTGTCACCAGCCTTCTCTGTCACCAGCCTCCTTTTTCACCAGTATACAGCACAGCCCCCTCTGTCACCAGCATCCTCTGTCACCAGCCTCTTCTGTCACCTGCCTCCTGTGTCACCAGCTCCTCTGTCACCAGCCTCTTCTGTCACCAGTATATAGCACAGCCCCCTCTATCACCAGCCTCCACTGTCACCATCCTCCTCTGTCACCAGCCTCTTATGTCACCAGCCTCCTCTCAGCAGTATACAGTACACCCTCTCCCCCCCATTTTCAGCTCTACGAGCTCTCATTTGCGCCTGTGTCTTCCTCCCCCACTACTGTGTCATCTGCAGTGGGAGAGAATCTTATTCTCCTCACATGCGTACACGCTGCTGCAGCTCCAATGCAGGGACTTTCTGTCTCCGGAAGCGCAGGCAGTACTTCCTGGGTCAGTCAGCTCCCTGCATTGAGCTGAATATGGAGGTGCGCCCCTGCCCCCACTCCCTGCTGAGCCCCACCCACCCTCCTACCCTCCAAAAACACAACAGATTTCCTGCATTGTCTAATGGAGGGGAGAGGAAGTTAAAGAAAATAAGTGTAAAAAAAATTTCCATGTGTGGGTGCCACCCCCCACCCATAGCCCGACGCCCTAGGCACATGCCCTCCAGTGCCTAGTGGAAAATACGGCCCTGCCCGTGGTGATGCTCAATACTAGTATATAGAGCCTCCACATCAACTGCCACCAACGAAACACCACTATCCACAGTAAGTTCATCAAAACGCCGCAGGACATCTGAAGTGTCCCTGACATAGGAGGGCAAGGTCTCAACCAGAGGATCTGTGGTGCCCCACTGGTCTGGTCACCAAATGGGGTACTGCACCCACTCCACGGGTGTGGTATCTCAGTTCTCGAGGAAATGGGATGGTGAATGCAGACTGCCACCAAAACACCCAACACCCCCTTAGCACCCAGGGGGACCATGGGTGGACTCGGGGGGAGGGCCCAGTTGAGGAGACAGGGGAAAGAAAAGTGGAGAGTGGCAGAGGTAAGAGAGAAATAGTAAGAGGAGAAGTAGTGAGAGAGAAGGAAGGTGTTGTGCAGCAGACAGAGAAAACCCCAGGGGCACAGGTGGAGTGAGAACGACCTGTGCGCCCAAATCCAGGTCTGACCATAGTCAGGCGGAGGGATTGGTCGAGAACTAGGGATCGGTCCTGAATGTGGCACAGAAGCTATACGCCCGAACCACTGAACCAGAGGCCATGAAGTCTAAAGGAGCTGTGGCCGCAACCCGACACACCTGCTGAGAAGGCAGCCAAACTAGGGTCGTGGGACAGGTACCAGTCACCCGACAAGACCCGTGGTTGTTGGATCGGGGCTCTGCATGCGGAGGGGCTGACAGGAGAGGTGAATAAGTAGTGCTGGGGTAGTGCTGGGAACCTTCTTATGCTTCCTGGGCATAAAATGATGCCAGCAAAGTCTGGCAGCAGAGGAATCTCTGTTGTCCACACAAAGCACACATGTAGCGGTTGTATGTGTATGAGGGAGAAATATAGTTGTCAGAAGAAGGAGCATTTGGCAAACAGCTAACTTGTGTATATGTTAAAGAGATAGCTGCCCTGGTGACTTAAGGCCCCGTCTCACGCTTCAATGGTCAAATGATCTGGTCAACGATCCGACTTGACCTAGATCCCTTGAACGACGTTCAATTATCGCTAGTGAAATGTCACACGTATAGATATCATTAACGACGCAGCAATGATTCCGCGACAAGCGAACGATACTTGCGGTCGTTAGCTTGCCTACGTCCTTCACTTCTCAATAGGCAAGGTCGTTAACGACATCGTTATCAAGGTATCACACACACCCATGCTGCAGGTTGAACTCATCATTTGGTTTAAGGTCCAGTTCACAAACCTCCCATCAACGATCTGCCCAATTATCGTTGATCGGATGTACATGTCACACTGAACGACGTCATTATGACGACGTTAGAACGACTGAAAACCCGTGACGTTTCAACAATATCGTTAACAATATCGTAGTGTGTGACGTGGCCTTTACTGTTTGTTAGGATTGAGCCTCCTTGGCCATCAGACTGTTCAAATAAATGCAGCATCATCATTTGAATAGTCATCAGTACAATACATGGATGGGGACATCTAATCCATCATAGTGTCATCACTTTTTCCTATTCTAGATCTTAGATGAGGACCCCAAGCACTGGATCCCTGTGTACGTTGCCCGTATTCACTGCCTAGCCAGAATACCATTCATCCCTGTGGATGAGTAACACCTAAGCCTTCAATAACAAATATAAAAAAAAATTTCCAATGGTTATATAAATAGGGTATATAGAGTGCATAGTGCCAGGTGCAATGTAAAAGATTTTTTCAGTCCTGGAGGACTTTAGGTAATTATGACTACTGTGTGATATATGCCTACAATTTTAGTACTGTAAATGGAATGGATTTAGATGATGTGCAGTATTTAGGACTTAACAGCACCTGTTAGCCACGGATAACATTTAGCGTCAGCAGAACCTAATGCAGTACCGTTTGAACTCTAGGAAAAAAGCTCTTACCTTGAATGGCCAGTATATAGCAAAGATTTCAAATGGAACCAGAATATCCTCAATTGCTGTAATTGGTCTATTTAGTTGATATCCATTCAGGTTTCTTGGCTTTCTGTGCATTTTGTATATTGCATCTAAAACACCTGCAAAACTCATCTTTGTTGCTATTGAAAGGATAAAAATGGTCTATCCTCTTGGGCAATAGAAATGAGATGGGAGAAGTGTTGCTAAGTGCATAGAAAGCAACCTCAGTGCTCCTCCAATTTGAGCTGGCGTAATCTCTGATGTAGATGATTATGATTCAGACTTCATGTAAGCACCACAATTTTTTGCAGGTGATAAATAAAAAATGATAAATGATAAAAAAAATTACACTTGCATCATAAAGACTCTATCTTGCTTTCATAATCTCTTGCAATGCAGCAGAATATGATTTGCATTCCTAAGGCTAGAGACCCACTAGCGTTGTGGCCTCCGTCCAGGGAGGGACCGTCAAAAAGCAGGATTCTGGCAGCATTAAGGGTACGTTCACACAGTACGTATTTTGTCTCGTATTTTTACGCATGCAGTTTTCTAAAGAAATACGTACGTCTTTTTACGCGCGTAAAAAAACGCATGTGTGTTCACACACATGCGTTTTTTGATGCGTTTTTTTTACGGACGCGTATTTTTCTGCATGTGTACTGCAAACACATAGAAATAAAGTTTGTTAAAAAAAAAAGACTTGTGATGTCATTTCCTTTCTTTTCAATTTGAATGGAAAATGAGCTCAATTTGTTAGCGGAAACCATGTCGCGTATGGAGGGTCCCTGTGTGTCCCCACATTGGAGCTCCCCACCAAGTGACCCCATTTTGGAAACTAGACCCCGAAGGAACGTATCTAGATGCATAGTGAGCACTTTGAACCCCCAGATGCTTCAGAAATTCATCCATAAATATGAAAAAGCACTTTTGTTTCCACAAATAACTTCTTTTTTCATTATTACGGATCAATTTGTGAAGCACCTGGGGGTTCAAAGTGCTCACTATGCATCTAGATATAATCCTTTGGGGGTCTATTTTCCAAACTGGGGTCACTTGTGGGGTAGCTCCAATGTGGAGACACACAGGGGCTCTCCATACGCAAAATGGTGTCCACTAACAATGGGAATTGTTAGCGGACACCTTGTAGGATATGAAGAGCCCCTATGTGCCTAAACATTGGAGCTCCCCCACAAGTGACCCCATTTTGGAAACTAGACCACCCACGGAACGTATCTAGATGCATAGTGAGCACTTTGAACCCCCAGGTGCTTCACAAATTGATCCGTAAAAATGAAAAAAGAAACTTTTTGTGGAAAAAAAAGTGCTTTTTCATTTTTATGGATGAATTTTTTAAGCATCTGGGGGTTCAAAGTGCTCACTATGCATCTAGATACGTTCCTTCAGGGGTCTAGTTTCGAAAATGGGGTCACTTGTGGGGAAGCTCCAATGTTCAGGCACACAGGGAGGGGCTCTCCATACGCGACGTGGTTTCTGCTAACAATTGGAGCTAATTTTCCATTGAAATTGTTAGCGGACACCATGTCGCATATGGAGAACCCGTGTGCCACCAGCACAGGGGCAACTGGAAGAGTTGGGGTACAGCACCAGAAAATGTCGCCTCTAACGAATGCGCTATTTTCTTGGGTGGCTGTGGGTTGAAATTTGCAGCATGGGGGACCCACAACATTTGGGTCTCTCCACGCTGAGGATTCCAGTCAGCCAGCTACCAAGTTGTACATGGCTGGCTACAAAAAATACAGCGAAGGCCTTTTTTTATTTCTAGAACTAATTCTAGAAGAAAAAAAAATTACGTGGGGCTCCGCCATAATTTTGGTCCAGCCAGGTACAACTTGGCAGCTACAGACTGCCAGCAACCCCCAGCTGCCTTGTTGTACCTGGCTGCAACCAAAAATACAGCAAAGCCCATTTTTTTTTATTTCTAGAACTAATTCTAGAAAAAAAAATGACGTAGGGCTCGCCATATTTTTGGCCCAGCCAGGTACAACTAGGCAGCTGGGGGCTGGAATCCTCAGCATGGAAAGGCCCAAGCGTTCTGGGCCCCCCATGCTGCGAATTGCAGCACGCAGCCGCCCCAGAAAATGGCGCATTCATTGAAGCGCCATTTTCTGGCGCTGTACCCATGCTCTTCCAGTTGTCCTGGTGCCGGTGGCAAACTGGGTAATAAAGGGGTTAATCCCAGCTTTTTATTGGCAGCTGGCACTAAGCCCGAGATTCATAATATAGGGCCAATGTTAGACCCGCCATTAGGAATCTCTGGTAAATAGTCAGAAAATACACACATAGAAAAATCTTTTTTATTGAAAAAAAAACACAAACAAAATTCGGACTCCATCTTTATTATAAAGATCCGACGTAGTCCACAACGAAGGTCCCACGACGCTCGATCGCCTCCGATGTAGTCCACAACGAAGGTCCCACGATGCTCGATCGCCTCTGCTCAATCCAGAGACTACAGCAAGGGATCAAGTGTCCCTCTTCCTACAGTCTCGGGGGTCAGAGTTGTGGTGCACTGTATGAAAATGATCTGTTATACAGTGCACCATGACTATGATCCCAGAGACTATAACAAGAGGACACTTGATCCCTTGTTGCACCCATCCATCCACCTATGCACCCATCATCCACGCACGCACACAACCAAGCACGCACATCCAAGCACGCACATCCACACACGCACATCCACACACGTACACATTCACGCACGCATGCTGACATCCACGCACATCCACACACGCACATCCACGAACGCACACATCCATGCACGTACATCCGCGCACAGTGACATCCGCGCATGGTGACATTCACGCACGCACATCCACATATGCGTCCACACATGCACACATCCACCACGCACATCCATACGCATCCACGAAGCACACATCCACGCACGTACATCCACATACATCCGCGCACAGTGACATCCGCGCATGGTGACATTCACGCACGCATATCCATGCATGCTGACATCCACGTACGTACATCTACTCACGCACATTCACGCACACACATCCACATACGCATCCACGCACGCTTACATCCACGCCAACGCACACTTCCACATATGCATCCACGCATGCACATTCACGCACGCTGACATCCACACACGCACATGCACGCATGCACATATCCACGCATGCACATCCACATACGCATCCACGAATGCACACATCCACGCACACATCTGCGCACACATCCATGCACACACTCATCCATGCATGCACTCGTCCACACACGCACTTGTCCACGCACGCCCCATGTATGCACACATCCATGCACGCTCATGACACGCACGCATCCACACACACATACACATACATATACACAATACACACACACATACATACACACACACACACACACATACTTTAAAACACACACACACAACACATACATACATACATCCACACACACACATACATACATACAATCCACACATACATACATGCATACACACACACACATACATACATGCATACACACACACATACATACATGCATACACACACACACATACATACATGCATACACACACACACATACATACATCCACACACACACTACATACATACATACACACACACACACACATACTACACATACATACTTACCTCCCTCTCGGCTGGCCCATGTCCTCTGCAAGCCCCCCATGTCCTCTGGAAGCCCCCCATGTCCTCTGCACCTTCTTCCATGTCTGTCAGTGTGCCGGTGAAGCGATCTGTCAGCTGACCGTTTCGTACATCATGAGCCGGTCAGCTGACAGTCAGCTGATCGCTTCACCGGCAGATGCTGGAAGCCGCGAGGAGGACCGGACGCCTCTCCCATTCATCCTGAGGAGCGGTGAGTATCCTGGGGGACTCACTCACACACACGACACAGACAGGACACACATACACATACTACAAACACCACACATACATTACACACACATACTTACCATGTCAATGAGGCGGTCCACATTAATAGTCATCTCGACTGAATGCCGGCGCCGCCATCATGCCCAGACACTCGGTCACACAGGGACAGCCACGGAAAGCAGGAATCCCAAAATGGTGGGATTTCCTGTTCCTGTTTTCCCTGGGGCTGTTCCAGTGTGACATCATTTCCTCCACATACCCCTTGCCCCGTGCTGAAATGCGCATCGTCTGAACGGCGATGCGTCATTCCAGGGGTTAAAATGGGGCCTATGGGAGAAGGCGCACGTAAAAAGGCGGAAAGAATGAACATGTTCATTCTTTTTACGTGCGCGCTTTCTCCCATAAAAGCGCGGCCGAAAATTGCACTTCGTGTGAACAGCAAAAGTGAAAGTGCATTCACTTTGCTGTGACACGCAGACGAGATGCGCTTTGGGGGGAAATACTGTGCGCAAAAAAGCGCCGCAAATACGCCCAGTGTGAAGCAGCCTAACGCAGCATTACCGTAGTTTAACACTGCACTAACGCTGCCAATAGAGTCCTATGGATGACGGGACCTGAAGCGTAGTCAAACGTCGGCATTTAAGTGCCAGAGTATGAAATCTCGTAGTATTTCGTAGCACACTAGAAAACGTTCCTTGTATTCCACACCTATGACCTTAAAAATATTTTACAGGATTAAGAAAAATTAGGCCTAAAAGGAGTTAATTGGAGATGGGAGAATTTATTTAAGTGGAATTGAATTCTATTTGAATGTTCACAAAAATTCACATTCTCCAGAATACAGATTTTTTTTTTGCAATTTGCTCTGTGTAAATTCAGCAAATGGCAACCAGCTGTGACTGTAATTTTTTTTAACTGTTGAAGGCTGGCAAAAGGTTAAAAAAAAAAAAAACATAATTCAATGCTCATCTGTCCCTAAACCCCTACTGACTCTGGTGATGATGCCTCTGTCTGGTCCTTAGGGCCTCTTCTTCCCACAATAGTGCATCAGTGTCTTCACTCTAGAGCAAAACTCCAACTGCGGCCAAATGTCATACCAAAGGAGGAAATCACTAAGAGAAGGTAAAAGGGAGACCCTGGTGATAGGGAAAGGGAAGAGGGGTCACCCCCAACACTCGCCTGAGTCTAAACCCTGAGCTCTCTATCGTCCCTGGACAGGTCCTTCCCTCTGTTCGCAATCACGTGACTGGGGCCAGGCTGACCCTGGGCTTGCTCTGACTAATGTGTAGGGCAGCAAGACACTAGTCTTACTACTACAATAAGACAACCCATAGAGAAACAAACAAGCAGAAATAAATCAACAAAACAAACATATGAACAAATAAAGGTGCTGTACAGCTTCTCCAGAAAGGTATTTCCCAGCTTCAACTGGAAGGGACTCCCCAGATACAATTGGACCAGTGTCACTGGAGAGGTCAGCATGGAATATTTATAACTAGTGACCCACCCCAAGGCTTGGGATACTCGGATCCCGGGTGTTAGATAATGGGGATTCACAGGGGACCGTGCCCTGGGGGTCGATTTAAAAAGGAGGGATTATTTACAGGGATTTGATTGTAGACGTCATGACGCCACCTACGGAGTCTGGTGATGGCACAAGTGCTGCGGCAGACCTCCGGGGAAGATGGATGGGCAGCCTGATGGTATAGCTCCCTGTAGGTAGAGCGGTTCCCCGAGGCAGTGATGTAGGGATAGGAGTTGGCAAAGGGATGAGGCTCTGCTGGTGGGAGGTAATTACAGTCTCTGTGCTGGACGGGACCAGGGCGGTAAGAACTGACACACACACTGAATAGTAGTGTTCCGTACCTTTACTGATGACAAACCAGCACTGTCCAGGATACACTCCAGGTGGTCGGGATGCACCTCAGGATTTCCATGGCAAGTGATCTATAAGGCCTCCTTGTCCCTTCTCTTACTTGTGTTGAAGCCCTGACCTGTATAGAACCTGGCCTGGCCTCCTGTGCTTTTCTCTTCCTCTGTAACTCTGAACTCCTGTAAGAACCTTCTCCGGATTGCCACTACCTTTGGGATTTTATGCGGGTCCTGGCTCTTTGGTTGGTTTTCTTGGTTTTGAGGTGACCGGGGGAAACCGAAGTCTCCTTGATCAGACTGTTGTTCTTCTGCTGGGCTAAATGCTCTTTAGCAGACTCGGACTCCAGTATCCGGTTGCTTCCGTGGGGTGAGCCGGTATGGCCCGTCTCTTCCCAATTCTACTTCTTTCTCTCTAGCCATGCCTCTGAACCTCACTCTCGGGTTCCTCACTCTGGCTAGACTGCCCTCTGGTTCGGGCCTAGCGTGGCTCCGGCACCAGGTTGTCTTCACAGTACTGCTCCGTACTGCACAGACTAACATCACAGTCCTCTCTGGTACTGCACTGACTGACTAATTCCGCCCCCAGCACTGGTATTTATAGGAGATCTTGCTTAAGGGCAGCAAGTGGAGCTCCCCCTACAGGCCTGGGGTGGAAAGTGTTGAGTGTGTAGGTTAACTGTTGTAGAAATCCCTCCATGTACTAGGTTGCCCTGTGGCTACCTGTTAGGGCAGGGTGCCACACTAGTATAGGAGAGAGTTAGGAGTGAGGAAAGGAGTGGTCATAAGGTGCAACAGCTGAGATTAAAGCTACAAGGATTCTCAAAGTTAAATCTTAAGCTTTTCAGCACTGAAAGAAAATAATTCCACTTTCTACTATGTAATCTCCTAATCGTGTCTGTCTGATGCCGAATGCGAGGATGCGGCTGCGGAGTATGTAAAACAGCTGCGCGCCGCAGCCGTGGTGCAATCAGTGACGCACGATTTCTGCCTCACAAACACAGATACCGCGCTGTCAGCCTCCTCCTGCCTGCACCCGCCTGCTGGAGCGGGTGCGCCCACCTTCGGCCCCCTTTGCCCGCTGCTGCGCCTGCCGCTCCATTCCCACCACCATGCTGCTCCATTCCCCCCTTGCTCCATTACCACCCTCCCACTCCATTCCTCCCCACCCCACACTCCATTCCTCCCCCCACACTCCATTCCTCCCTACCGATCCATTCCCCATCCCCACTTTCCCCATCGCTCCGTCTCACCCGCACCAGCTGTTTACTGGATACCACCAAGCCTCCATCCTGCGCTGACCACCGAGCCTCTATCCTGCGCTGACCACCGAGCCTCCATCCTGTGCTGACCACTGAACCTCCATCCTGCGCTGACCACCAAGCCTCCATCCTGCACTGACCACTGTGCCTCCATCCTGCGCTGACCACTGTGCCTCCATCCTGCGTTGACAACTGAGCCTCCATCCTACGCTGACTACCGAGCATCCACCTGCGCTGACCACCGAGCCTCCATCCTGCGCTGACCACCGAGCCTCCATCCTTCGCTGACCACCCTGCCTCCATCCTGCGCTGACCACCTTGCCTCCATCCTGCGCTGACCGCCCTGCCTCCATCCTGCACTGACTGCCCTGGGTGTGAGTTTGACATGATCTAAGGCTACCAATTCTAATGGTTGTTTGGTGATAGGCTGCAGCGGTGCATTTCTGGCTGTTACAGTCTCTTCTTCTTAATGAGCATGGTCCAGAATTTTTACACCATCTCTCTATGGAGGCTCTCATGCTGATCCAATAGCATCTCTCACGTAACAATATTTCCAGTTTTCTCCATCCAAAGTGTCCTGTTCCATCATGGTTCCAACACCATTTGGACATCTCTCTTTGGAACCACAACTTGCCAATCCATCTCATGTGTTCTTGGGTTGATATATCATCTGCACAGTTGACTTTGATAGATGAATAACCTGCTTCTCTCTTTCCACAGGTACTGAGCTTCTGGTGGAGCATTCTTTTCAAGTTGAGAATCCGGTTGGGTCAGGGGCGACCTACCGTGGTGCAGCTGGTGCAGCTGCACCAGGGCCCCGACCGGCTAGGGGGCCCCTAAAGCCTGCAGGGGCGCCCCCAGCCGGCCCCCAGACCCTCTTCTCCTCTGCCGTCCTGTCCCCCAGGATCCCGGCTCCCAGTAATGCACACGCCCGCTCAGCATCGCAGGTAGGAGAGCCGACGGCTGCCAACACCAGCACCCCTCCCCCCCCCCCAGTCCTCGCCGCCAGCAAACCCCCCCCGGTCCTTGCCGCCAGCCGCCAGCACATACTCCCCCCTCGGTCCTCGCCGCCAGCAAACCCCCCATAGGTCCGCCACTGGGTTGGGTTATTAACTTCTTTACAAGGCTTACAGCCAGATCACTGTCTTGAGTCTCCTTCCATCCATAGTGAGGCAACGGGTTTAGTGCAACAGTCTGACGGTTCTGGTAGATGTGATCTACAGCCATTTTCCATTTTCTACTTTTATGGAAAGCTGGGAGTTCTATTTCCTTTAAGTCATCCTCTTCTGCAAGTCCTTGCAGATGTACTTGAGGGTTTCTGGAGAGGGTATCAGCATTTGCGTTGTTGCAGCCTGCTCGGTATTTGATGGTAAAGTCATAGTTCGATAGTCGGGCCATCCAGCGTTGCTCCAATGCACCAAGCTTCACGGTATCCAGGTGTGTTATCGGGTTATTATCCGTGAAGACGGTAAATTTTGAAGCTGCCAGGTAATGCTTGAACCTTTCTTGTTATAGCCCAGACCAAGGCCAAGAACTCCAATTTAAAGGAACTGTAGTTTTCCGGGTTCCTCTCAGTGGGTCGAAGTTTTCTGCTGGCGTAGGCAATTACCCTCTCTCTGCCATCTTGAATCTGGGAAAGGACTGCTCCCAGGCCTACATTGCTTGCGTCGGAGTAAAGGACAAATGGTAGGTTATAATCGGGGTAAGCCAGGATTTCCTCACAGGTTAGAGCCTGCTTCATCTGTTGGAAGGAATCTTCTTGTTCTTCTCCACATTCGAATGGTGGCTCTGAAGATCTTCTCTTCTAAGATTGGCCTACCAGAAGAACTTGTAGGGGCGCTGCCATCTTTGTGTAGCCCTTAATGAATCTTCTGTAGTACCCAACCAAACCTAAGAATTGACGTACTTCGGTGACGGTGGTTGGTCTCTGCCAGTCCTGAATAGTAGTCACTTTTTCCGGGTCTGGTGCTACTCCATCTGTGCTGACCACATGCCCGAGGTATTGGACTTTAGGTTTCAGCAGATGACATTTAGATGGTTTGAGCTTCATCCTGTACTTTGCTAAAGCTTCAAATACCTCCGCCAGGTGTTCTTCGTAGGTTTTGGAATACACGATGACTTCGTCCAGGTATAACAGCACCGTCTCGAAGTTCCAGTGTCCTAGGCAACATTCCATAAGTCTTTGAAACGTTCCTGGTGCATTGCATAACCCGAATGGCATGCTGTTGAATTTGCATAGGCCCATTGGTGTTGTGAATGCAGTCTTCTCTCGGTCTTCTTCTGCAACGGAGACCTGCCAATACCCACTAGTAAGATCTAACGTGGAGAAATAATTAGCAGTCTTTAATGCAGCAAGAAACTCCTCTATTCGAGGTAACGGGTAAGCATCTTTGTGAGTGATCTTATTGACCTCCCTGTAATCCACACACATCCTCATCATGCCATCCTTCTTTCTGACTAAGGGGGCTGCCCAGGGACTACAGCTATCACTTATAACCCCAGCTTCCTTCATGTCCCGCAGCATCTATTTGGCATGCTGGTAGTGATTTGGTGGAATGGGTCTGTGTCTCAATTTAATTGGGGGATGATCTCCTGTAGGTATGCTATGGTGTACCCCTTTAATCCTCCCAAAATCTAATGGATGCTTACTGAATATCTGTTCGAACTCCTGTGCTACCCGATAGACCCTGCACTTCTGGTGAGAAGGGGTGACATCAGTTCCTACATGCAACTGCCAACACCACTCCTCTAGCTGTCCTTTGGAGTTGTTATCCTCCGCCTGGTTTGACGGGAAAACGGGCTCTACTGCCTGTATGTTGTTGTTACAGACAGTATACAGCTTTTCTACAGTAGCATACTGGGGTAGTTTTGCTACCTCTTCTCCACAATACACGGATTGGTACTCTTCCCTTGCGTACATCCACCACCCCTCTGGCTGTCAGTAGTGTAGGTCTATGCTCTGAATATACCGGCTCTACAACTACCTGGTATTCTTTTCCTCCGAGACCTATTGCTGCTCGACACCATATCATCATTTCACTTTTCGGTGGTAACACAATGGGAACCGGGTCTGTTACCCGCACACTGCCAATCTCTCCCCCAGACAGATTTACCTGTTGTTTGTGGATGAGGGCTCGGATTTCTCTTTGGATGACTCTCGTCCGCCCATAACCAGCAGTCACAGCAATCTGTCGGAGTAAAATCAACACTTCACCAAGGCAGTTTTCAATTACATTAATACCAATTACCATGTAGGGGTATTTCTCATCAGGATTATCTTCTACCACACATAACCCTTGGCCTTTTAACTCTACCCTCCCCAGCTTTATTGTCACTTCTCTGAACCCCACCTGATTCTGTGGTTGCCCATTATTTGCAAGAATGACAAAGCTAGGGTCTGAGGGTTTAAGATCAGTGTCAGACCAAAATTGTTTATAAAGGATATGTGGGATGGTGGTAACCTGCAAACCGGTGTCAAGTAGGGCCGACATGGGGATTCCTTCTAGCTTAATGTTGAGGTACGGACGGCCTCCCACATACCGATTACGCCAGTCATATGGGCCCAGTTGTGCTATTCCTGGGCGCTGGCCCGCGGGTCCAGGAATCTCGTGTTTAAAGGACATCCTCTTGCAAAGTGGCCTGGTTTGTTGCAACGTAGGCAAATGGGTTGTCCTAAAGAATCCATGTAGTCCCTGGCTCTGCGTTGGAATGGTGCGTTGGTCCCCTGAACGGGCGACTTGTTAGTCCCCTTCACGGGCGACATGGGTCTACGCTAGAATGGTTCATTGGTCCCCTGCACGGGCGACTTGTTCTTCCTCCTCATCCATGGGACATCCTCAGGGCAATCAGCTAGTTGGATTTTGCTGGGTGATGGTGCCCCAAGCATAGCTTGCAAGAGTTTTAGTACATAGTCCATATTTTTGGTTAGCTGCAGCACCTGGTTGCGCAAGTCATCATCAGAGTTATTTGCTACAGCTTGTCTTTCCATTTTTGCAGGATCTTTGGAAGCAGGTTTAAAGTCTTTGGGAGAGGTGTTAACCTGCCTGGATTGGATTGCAGACTCTACAGGCACTGGATCCCGTAACACTGTTATAGCACAATCTTTTAAGTCATTAAAGTTCACAGTTGGATGATCCAAAATCCACATGTGTACCTGCTGGCAGTGGTAGTCTGACCTCAACCCCTCTGTAAACTGCTCTGTAAGCATTTTATCCTCTTCTAGCACACTTACCGGGTCTACCTGCTTTAAGGACCGGAGTGCCCTTTGTAAATGGAGGGCAAAGTCTCCTATGTTGTCCTGCAGTCTCTGCTTGCACTGGTAGAACAGCATCCTCAATTCAGATTGTGTGCGTTTTTTGAAGGCAGCTTTGAGTTTGTCAAACACTTTAGCAGCAGAGTCCCTGTCAGCATCACTCCAGGATTCAACCTCCAGCTCCGCTGCGCCTCTTTATTGTCCCAGCACAATGGTGGCTCACTGCTTTTCTGTCATCGTATACATGTCCATCACTGCACACATCTTTTGTTTGAAGGCTGCAGGGGGACCGGGTTTAACTTCATATGCTGGCAACCATTTTGCACCTGGTATGTACGGCAAGGCTATCGACATTATCGGGGCCACTGCTTCAGGTGCTGCATTCCGAGCATCCCCTCTGTCAGGGACCTGTGCGTCATCCGAGTCACTCATGATGGGGCCCCCCTAGTTAATTGCTGCCAGCCGGTGAGGTAAAACAAACTTTTCTGGTCAGCGGCGGCTCTGCAGGAGGAGTTGAGCACCTCGGGTATTTCCGGAACTGGGAACTGCGCTTTGCTGATCTCCGGCAGAGTGAAGGGGCGGGGCTTATTTTCCCGTTCTTTTCCATCCGCGCTGTGACGCAGTTCAATTTCTGTGGCGGAGTAATGGCGGCCCGAGTTTACACTTCACAAACGATTAATAAAGTTAAATTCTAGGCACACAGTACCCGGTTTTACTTGGCACGGGATCCTGTTCGTGATGCCAGGTTGAGGCGGTCGACAGGGTAGGGAGTACTCAGGTACCGGGGCTGATGGCGACTTGGATGGGGGATTACGGCTGGTCGGTCCCCGGTCCCGTGCCCTGGACCCTCAATGACGGGGATGGTGGGGGAATGATGGTGGTGAAGGGGAATAGTTACGTGACGCCACCTGTGGTACCTGGTAACGAGTATACCAGCACTGCGGCTGGCCACTGAGGTGGAGCTTTACTTCAGGGCAGCGGGGATGGATGAGGGGAGTCATAGTAGCATCTCTGCGGTCAATGCTGTGGGTAGCGGCGGGTAAGCAGGCACACACACACACAGTAGTCTTTGTTTCAGTACCTTTTACTGATGACAGGGTAACAGGTACAGTCCAGAGAAGTAACCAGGTCCCTGATGCAATTCGGGACTTTCACCTTGGAGAGTTGTGAGGCCTCCTCTGTTATTGTGTACGATGGTTTGGGGTAAGTCCTGCCTGTAACTAAACCCACCGCTCCTTCTCCCTCTCATGGCTTTGCTCTATAACTGACAATGAGGTCCTTCTTCGGGGTCCCTATTCTTCCCTTGGCCCCTGGTCTTGTGCTTGGTCAGTTTCGAGTGTCTCTTACTGTGCTTTCCTCATAGGGTTAATTCCTCCTGGCCCTTCCGGGCTTTTCCTGCTGCAGTGAATGCGTAGCAGAGTCGGACTCCGGTGTTCGGGTTAACTATAGGGAAGCTTGATCTGTTCCCTTTTTTTAATTCCCTGCTTCCTCCACTGGCCACCAGCCCTCTTCCTAGGGAGCAGCACAGCTGGGTCAGTGTTCCCTGGTCCTGGGCCTGGCTCTACCCCAGCGACCAGCTCCTTCACTCCTACTCTCTCCTCTCTCTGGAACTAACTAACTGAAACTGGGCTAACTGACTCCTCCCCTCAGGCCTGGATCTTTTATAGGGGAACTGGCTTAAGGCAGCCAGTAGAGCTCCCCCTTCAGGTCTGGGGTGGAAGGTGTTGTGTTCTGTACGTTCCAAGGTGTAAATCCCTTCTTGCACCGGTGGATCCTGTGGCAATCCCCTGCAGGGGTGCCACAGACATGATAGTCATGTTGCTAGGGAAGTACGAAATTATATGGGATAAATGTATGGAAGAACCAAGTAAACCAGGAGAAAATCCTTATAATACATGGGAACAGTAAAGATGAGAAGCTCAGTGAATAGAAAGGAAGAAGGAAATTAAATGCAGGATCTGTAAGAAAAGGCTATTTCTGTCTAAGGGAAGTGCAGTCCATGGACTTTGCCATGACCTAGTCAAAATAAATTACATGAATACAAAGCTGTGCAAAAAATACTAGTTATGACATATGGAGGTCACAATGCAGAAATATTGTCTTACAGTCTGTCCAGTGCATATTTGGCCAGATTTACTAACACTGCTCTATCTAGAATGTATGCACTTAGACTAGGGAGTTTGAACACTGCAAAATATATAACAGTGGCTTGTGCTGGAAGATGCATTAAACAGTTTGAAACTGATTGTATACAGTCCTAGGATACGTCTGAGTATTACACATATATTTTCTGTGCAATTGGAAACTTTGCAATACTTTCGATTTCCAATGAGTCAATTCACCACAAATCAACGTTTTTTTTAAAATTCAGGGAAGTTGGGGAATTTGAATTTTCAAAAGATTCGCTCATGTCTGGTTTTCACCTCTCTCCTAAAGGAATTTAACTCAGTTGCAAATGGGTGTGTCTTAGGGCCGCTTTACACACACCAACTTCTGTGACCAACTTCTGAACAGATCTCTGGTTGCAGTGAAATCATGGATACATTGCTCCATTTGTACACAGCCACAAAATGTAACAATGTGTCCATGATTTCACTGCAACCAGAGATCTGTTCAGAAGTTGGACACAGAAGTTGGTGTGTGTAAAGCAGCCCTTAAAAATGTGAGTGCATGTTTTAAAATTTAGGAGCACAATTTAAAGCGTCTAGCCAACTACAATGACTTTTGTTTTTCACTTTAAAGCATGTATTGTAGGCCAAAAATAATTTGCGCAATTGGGATTCATTAAAAATTCTGCAGTATTTGGTTTTTACAGGCTCTTTGTTTCTCTGCACATTTAACTCTATTGTAGTCTATGGCCAAAAATGAGCTAAGGCTGCTTTCACACACTGCGTATTTGCTGCGTATTTGCAATATGAACAGAGTGACATAGTTCAGTTACAAAAGAATACAAGATACGATGTGATTATTATATTCGGAATTATACCCATGTGTATCGTATAGTCCGTTATAGCTATATACGTTCAGATGGGTGTTAGAAAAATATAGTCTATCAGCCAAGGGGGCTAGAGAGCGCTCGAGCAGAGTACTCCATATGCTCTGCCAGGGAGTGTAATCCTATACATCGTAGCTGCGCCATTCAAACAAATCTGAAAGGTCTGACATATAATATTTACATTTGAGAAAAAGCTAAATTATGTAAGAGAGAACAGGTAGAAGAAAAAGTGGGGAGAAAATATAGATAGTGGGGTAAGTAGTAGAGGGGACATGGGGGGATGTAGCAGGCACTTGTTGATTGATAAGGATAAAGACATCTAAATAATATTTCTATCTCGTGTTATGGATATAAGACAGCCATGGTTGCCAGGTTTTTAGGTTGGTAGATGTGGTGTTATTCACCAAAGCCACTATTTCGGCCACAGGATATAAAGAATGAATTCTCTCTTCCAATTGAGACAATGTAGGTGTTTCATGGGTTTTCCAATATAATGGTATTAATAGCTTTGCTGCACTTAAGATATGTTGTGCTAGGAGTGAAGACATTTTGTGGTCGGGCCATATCGGAAAATGCAGCAAGGCCTCTTCTGGTCTTAGCTGTAGTGATCTGCTTGTAATTGCCCCAATGAGATTTTCCACTCGCTTCCAGAACAGCATCAGTGTTGGGCAGCTCCACCACATATGTAAGTAAGTGGTTTCTTTAGGTCCGCACCTCCAACATTCGGGGGGGTGGTTGATGTCCCATAACCGAATTTGGTCTGGGGTATGATACCACCTCGTGACTACCTTGTATGAGGATTCCTGAGCTCTCACGCACTGTGTTGGACCGTGGGAGTGGCTATAGATGTAGCGAATCTGTGGGGGCATAAATTTACGTGTCAGGTCTCTTTCCCAGTGTGCAATAAATGCTCTGTTAAGATTGGTTTCGGTAGTCATTAATGATTGGTAGATTTTGGAAAATATCTGTTTCGGTTTTGCCGCTGCAGCACAGAGGTTCTCAAACTCAGTCAATCCTCTAGCAAGGTCTGATCTCTTCAGAAGCGGGTGGAGAATGTGTCGAAGTGCTATACATTGTATAAAATTCAAGTGAGATAGTCCAGGTATCGTTTGTAGGTCAGTAAAAGACTTAATGGCTCCATCTTGATGTAATTGGTCCACTGGGCATGTGTATTGTCCACCATGTGGTCCCGAGCTTGTATCTCATGTTGTCTCTAAGTGTGCGAGTATATCACTAAGGTTGGCCAGTGGGGTAAGAGGTGGCATTAAGTTCTCCACATCTTTTCTCCATATCTTTAGCGTGGACTTGGTGAAGGGATTCAGTAAGGTTGCATTTTGTTTTACATTGCAGTGTATAAGGAAGAGTGACCTGAGATTATATGGTGCTAAGGCGTTTTCAACTTTCAGCCATTGTTTGTCTCTAGTTCCCCTGATTATGTCTACTGTTCTGGAGAGTTGTGCAGCTCTATAATATAGTTTAATATCTGGGGCCTCCATGCCACCAAGGTGTCTGGGGAGTGATAATGTACTGTGTGATATACACGGTTTTCTGTTTTTCCATATATATCTAGTAAAAAGCGAGTTCACTTTGGTAAGAAAGCCCCCTCGGCTTATACACGGGTCATACGGTATGCTGTGGGGGGGGGCTGTGACCGGGAGCTGGAGGAGGCAGGAGGGGGCCGCGGTGACCGCAGGCGGTCACGTGGGGCCGCCTCATTAGTGCAATGAATATGCACGGCATCCCCCCGTCCATCAACGGCGGGGGGATGCCGTGCATATTGCAATACACAGCCCCCCCTCCTTAATATGGGTCCCCCAGTATTAATAAACAGCCCCCCCCTCCTTATCATGTTCCCCCCAGGCTGCGGCAGCTCTCAAAATAACAAACAGTTTATACATCACCTTCCGTCGCAGCTTCTCCGGTCCTCCGCTCGCCGGCTTCTTCTTTCTTCTTGTGCCGGTGTCATGTGACCGGGCGCAGGAGATGACGTCATTTCCTGCGCGCGGTCACAGAAGTCGGCACAAGAAGAAGAAGCAGCCGGCGAGCGGAGGACCGGAGAAGCTGCGACGGAAGGTGATGTATAAACTGTTTGTTATTTTGAGAGCTGCCGCAGCCTGGGGGGAACATGATAAGGAGGGGGGGGCTGTTTATTAATACTGGGGGACCCATATTAAGGAGGGGGGGGGCTGTTTATTAATACTGGGGGACCCATATTAAGGAGGGGGGGGCTGTTTACTACCACTGGGGCTGTATATACCTTTGGGGCTGCTGGATACTACCACTGGGGCTGTATACTACCACTGGGGCTGCATATACCTCTGGGGCTGATGTATACTACCACTGGGGCTGTATACTACCACTGGGGCTGTATATACCTCTGGGGCTGATGTATACTACCACTGGGGCTGCTTGGGCTCCTGTATACTACCACTGGGGCTGCTGGGGCTCCTATATACTAACACTGGGGCTGCTATATACTACCACTGGGGCTGCTGTATACTACCACTGGGGCTGCTGTATACTACCACTGGGGCTGCTGGGGCTGCTATATACTACTGCTGGGGATGCTATATACTACCACTGGGGCTGCTGTATAACTACCACTGGGGCTGCTGGGGATGCTATATACTACCACTGGGGCTGCTGTATACTACCACTGGGGCTGCTGGGGCTGCTATATACTACTGCTGGGGCTGCTATATACTACCACTGGGGCTGCTGGGGATGCTATATACTACCACTGGGGCTGCTGGCAATGCTATATACTACCACTGGGGATGCTATATAGTACCACTGGGGATGCTATATAGTACCACTGGGATGCTATATACTACCACTGGGACTGCTGTATACTACCACTGGGGCTGCTTGGGCTCCTGTATACTACCACTGGGGCTGCTGGGGCTCCTATATACTAACACTGGGGCTGCTGTATACTACCACTGGGGCTGCTGGGGATGCTATATACTACCACTGGGGCTGCTGGGGATGCTATATACTACCACTGGGGCTGCTGTATACTACCACTGGGGCTGCTGGGGATGCTATATACTACCACTGGGGCTGCTGTATACTACCACTGGGGCTGCTATATACTACTGCTGGGGCTGCTATATACTACCACTGGGGCTGCTGGGGATGCTATATACTACCACTGGGGCTGCTGGGGATGCTATATACTACCACTGGGGCTGCTGTATACTACCACTGGGGCTGCTGTATACTACCACTGGGGAGGCCTGTATACTACCACTGGGAGGCCTGTATACCACACTGCTGGGGGCTGTATACCTGTGCTGGGGTCCACCCTCGGCTTATACATGAGTCAATAGGTTTTTCCAGATTTTTGGGGCAAAAGTAGGGGGGTCGGCTTATACACGGGTCGGCTTATACACGAGTATATACGGGTAGTTAAATTTTGGCAGTATCAAGCTTTTCAGCATATTCTTCCTCTCCATCCATGAGAGAAATGAGTCTCTCCAGTTTTGTGGTCTGTCATCACAAGTTCACTAACAGCAAAAAGAGGTTGGCCACATTCCCTTAATAGGTCAACTTTACTCACAAACTTACCAACGGACCAGCACTTCTGTCCATACAATGCCTGCTTGTGGATGAGTGTGTGACCAGACAAGTCATTCTGCCACCTCCAACAAAAAAAAAGCCACTTTCCCATGTGACAATTTTTTATAACCTGCAAAGGAAGCAAGCGCAATAGGGTCTTATCGTTTTAGATACAATGTGGTTCTGAACCTGCTATAAGACACTGCTCACCTTTTTTGGTTGTGTGACACACAACCAGTTTAAAAAACACGTAGTAGTAGCTGCTGTGGGACACACTTCCACGTGCAACATGATGAAGCAATCCTGAGTTTTAAAGGGATGGTGTGTGATCGGTCAGCGCTTCTACAAAGGACACAAAGCTCCAAACTTTTGTTACTCGAGGTTTATTGGATTCATCCTACGTGTTTCAGAGCCAGCTATGCTCCTTCATCAGGGCAATGTATGGGATTTCCCATGTGAGGTGCGGTGCAATTGGAGGAGGCTAATGGACCAGTCTGGTGACATGACCCTCCCTTCCTGGTATAATTTCCTTCATTCTGTACCCCTTCCAGTAATAAAAAAAAGCTATCCTGGCCCTTTGCAGTAATAATGGTCACCATTCGGGGCCCCTTGCAGTAATACAATTCAATATCCTGTACCCCTTCCAGTAAGAATGCTCCCCATTCTGGGTCCCTTCTAGTAATAGTAATATCCTGCACCCCTCTCTGCTAGAATGTGTCCATACTGGGCCTCTTCAAGTAATATATTTCCCTCATCCTGGACTCCTTTCAGTAATAATGTCCCCAATCCTAGTGTAATGTCTCCATCCTGGCCTCTTTCATTAATATATGTCACCAATGCTGGACCCCTTACTAGTATAATATCCCCCATCCTGGGCTCCTTCCTTGTATAATTTCGACCTTGTTTTGCCCTTTTCAAGGAAAACGATCCTTATTCTAGGCCCCTACCAGTAATAATATCCACATTCTGGGCTCCTTCCTTGTATAATGACCATCTTGATACAATGTCCCAATTCTGTCCCCTTTCAGTAATAAATGTTCCTCTTTCTGGCCCTAACCTGTAATAATATTCTTAGTTTTGCAGTTGTTCTATAACACATTAAAAAAGGCAAAAATAAACCATTTGTTTTTACCTTCTCTAGCTCCTATGATGTGCAGCATCCTCTTCTATATCTAGCATTGTAGTTGGCAGCTGACGTCTTCATCTGGCTCCTATGGGCAACACATGATGTCACTGCTATGCACTGTCTGTGATTGGCATGCTGACATCAGTTGACAGTCTCTGATTGGCTAGTGGCATGACTCGGCGGGCTCTACGCCACAACACATTTCAGCTGAATGTGCGTCATTGGAAATGTTAGACAGATACGGCAGCTTTTCTAATTTTAAAATTAATACAACTAAGTCCAAAGCTTTGAGACTGAGACTGCCAATGGGGCTAGTGGACACATTCAAATCTACATACCCCTTCGTTTGACCTGCACGTCACATTACTTACCTGGGAGTTAAATAGGCAAGGTAGATACTGACCTTTTCACTCTAAATATTAAACCCCTTTTAGAATCTGCACAACCCACTCCAGCTCCTGGAGAGTCCCATTTATCTTGTGGATGCGGAGGAAGAATTTATTGAAAAGACTAATTCTCCCTAAATTTTTATATTTATTCAACATGTAGCCCATTCCGATTTCATCCTCATTCCTTGCAAAACTCCACTCTTGCTTCTTTAAATACCTCTGGTCCAAAAATAAACCTTGCCTCAACTCTAAGGACCGCTTCACACTGCGGGTGATTCGGTCCGGGTCTGTCCGGGAGGACCCTGACAGCCGCGGACCGGATCAGCACACAGGACTGGGGGGCTAATATGCCCTCCGGTCCGGAGTGCAGCTGTAGCTGCTGACAGGTCAGGACCGCTGCGACCGCTGTCCTGATTTATCAGCAGCGGGAACTGCGTGCGCTGCACACCGGACCGGAGGGCATATTAGCCCCCCAGTCCTGTGTGCTGATCCGGTCCGCGGCTGTCAGGGTCCTCCCGGACAGACCCGGCCTGGATCACTCTGCAGTGTGAAGCCGACCTAAGACACTTACAATCCCCAGGAAGTTGGGAGGTATGGGTGCTCCGGACATAGCTAGCGGCACAACTTGCCAGAACTGTGCACTGGTTTAGACCCTCAGAAGAAAAACATTGGATGAATATAGAACAGTCTATGTCTCCTGTGCCCTTGCGGTCCCTACTTCTTTGACTCAGCAATTCGCATCCTCTCCCATCCTTCCCCGATTACTACACTCAATCCACAATCAATATATGGTAGAAATACTTGGGCATTCTGGTTCCTCCTTTATCCCCATTGGCCACTCTCTCAGACTATTTAGACTCCTCTCCCTCACAGTGGGCAAAAACAAAAATTGACCACCTCTTATCAGACGGTACCCTCCTCCCACTGCAAACCATAGGTCAGTTACCAGGTTTATCCAAACTCTTGTTCTTACACTATGAGACATTAGCAAAGCACCTGCACTTGAAACATGTCCAATTGGATCTCGGTAGACCCCTAACCCTGTACGAAGCTCTTTGCTCCACCACCCGCCCACCGAAGAAGACAATCTCGACATTATACAGGGCACTAGTTAAAAGCGATATCTGAAACGTGCCTATTTAGCTCACTGGGAAAAATATTAAAATATTTCTCTTTCGGATGAACGGATTAATCATGTATACAAAAACTCCCACGGCCCCTCTCCATGCGTTCATATCCAGGAGTCTACCTTTAAAATACTCACGAGATGGTATATCTCTCCTGAGCGAATACATAGATGGCATACTCCCACATCTGATAAAGGCTAGAGATGCACCACAGACGTGGGTACCTACCTTCATCTTTGGTGGACCTGTTCGCCATTCAACTCCACTGGAAAAAAATTGGAAGAGACGATCTGTTCGGTGTTATAAAAAAACACGCCTCTCTGACCCCTGTGATAATATTCCTAAACTTCCCACTATGGCCTGAGAATAAAAAAGCTCATGCTGCCACTGCATTATTGCAGTTGTAAAATCTCTCATACCTACCCACTGGTGTTCCACCTCAACCCCTAGCAAAATAGCAAAACCAGTTATTTAAAAAAAATCGACCTCCTTTATTGAACTGCAGAACTGGCGAGTTGGTAAATCACACTTTAGCCTCATTCCTAGAAACCTGGCAACCCTGGATTTACTTTAGATGTTTACCGGACTTCTACTTGCAAGTTACCTCTTAATATCCTTTCATGTTTCCCTACAAAGGTGCCTGCCCCCACCCCCTTTTCCTACCCCCACTTATTGCCAGCCCTCCTCTTAGTCTGCTCTCCCTCTATCTATACTCCCTGCCTACACCCTTCCAATACCCCAGTTTGTCTTCCAATCTATATTTTCTACCTCTCTGTCTTCCAACAGCTCTTCCTACTATTTCTTTCTTAATGTTAAATTTACTGTTTGATCTATACTACTGAAACCTATCACACATTTACAGACTACAATGACCTTCGTCTCAGCTCTTCAAGTGATGGAGATTACTGCCCTTAGGTCTATAAACCTGGCTATAGGTCTAATCAACTCTGAACTGAGGGCCTGTGCAGAGCATTATCTACTGTGTGTAAACGCAGCTTGTGACGTCCTTATACCTCTAAGGACTGCCCTAATCCCCCGCCCCCTTCTGTCATTACTTGCCTTGCCTGTAATTAATAGGAATTTCAAAAAAGAAAATTACATGTTTATTATTCTGTACATTTCTATGGCTTGAATAAAAAGAACGTTGAATTGACATGACAGTCTCCGATTGGCCAGTGGCATGTATTGCAGTGTAGCGACTCGGTGGATCTCTGCACCACAATACATTTCAGCTGAATGAGCATCATTGCACCCACATCCACTTGAAATAGGAGCTGGCCGGCCTCCCTTCAGCACAGTCCCTGGTCGTGGTCACACCGTCTGTAACTACTTGTTACACCACTGGCACATCACCTTATCAAAGTAAAAATAAATTTCGGGTTGGTTGTGCTCTTCCTTATAATAGTATATTTGGATATAATCACTCAGGGTGAGAAGCTTCACATTGTAGACAGGGAGTCATATTTTAGAACAGGACTGGTGCATATAGTTACATCTAACGAAAACATTAAAGACTAATTTTATGCATGTACCAGACGATGAATTTGGTCTGTTGGTTAAAAAGCCGCAGGAGATCTGGCCAATGTTCTTGGCATTAAACCCAGACCTATGGGTGGCCAATTTGCAAACCTGGGCTGCTCTCTTTTAGATGTGATCTTGTGTGAAACTCCAGAGGCCACTGCATAATATGTGAACCTTGTTAAAATGTATGTATGCTAATGATTCCTTTTCTCAGGGACTCCTATCAGACATTTTAATGGAGAATATTGCAAATCCACAGGATATGGATTTCAAATTCTTATTTATTGTGTTCATCTAAATTTCTTAGAAAGGAATATTAAATCCAAAAAAAGTCCAATTTTGCTTAAAGTAACAGCATCATCTACTAAAATTATTTTTAGTGGAACATATTGGGGACATATTTAATGATATTTTGTTAAACTATAAACATAAGGATTTGTTTGCAGATGTAACACTTATGGCCAATAAATACTACAAAATCTTAATCAGAATAAAATCATGCATAATTACTGTTATTGCTAATTCCTTTTTTGAGCCCTCCATCTAATGTGCCCCTAATACAACCCTGCATAGCAGTTTGTGTGCAAAAAATACACAATAATGCCTCATAGGAAAGGGGATTCAGCAGGGCAAATAAATAAAATCAAAATTCACCCAAAATATTAACTAAAAACTAGGTCTATGGGATATGAGAGATACAAATGTTGCTAAATAAACCATGTCACCCATCTATGTAAAGTTCAGTCAGGGAACATTAAGGGCACGCTCACACTGGCGGATAACTAAGGTGAGTGGTGCCCAGTATTTTATCAGATAGCACTCGCTCCAATGTTACAATGTTGTACCATGGTGCAGTGACGAGCAGCGTTATTTTTATCATGCTGATAAAAAAAATCTGCATGCTGAAATTCGCAACATCGCGCACCCATATGTACGCAAAACATCAGACTTTGGATGACATCCAAATGCTGTCCAATATGCATCAAGGCAGACAAGAGAGAAGATGTAGAGATTAAAGGGGTTATCCAGGCTTTTTATAGAATCTATGTGTGTATCTAGCATGCAAAATGGTGATAATTTGTTATTTACACCCTGTCAGCATTTTGCATCCTTAACATAGATATCAGCATCCAGCCTGTGGAGGAGCAGCTCAACCCCCGACAAGTGGCGTGTTTGTTTTGGAGCCTGAATGTAAACGTCACTACTTGTTGTTTACAGCCAGTCATTGACAAGCACGCCCCTCTCCCCTAGTTTCCTACAATCCCGCCCCCCCAGTCCCCAGTATAACGACCCACCCCCATTCACCTATGTAAACTCAGAATTGCACTAAGCAGTCATCTGTCTGCAACACCATATCGAATTTGCAGCTGTGTGAAGGAGATAACCACTGTGTGCAGTGCTGCGGTGTGTGTGCTCACTTCCTTCCCCATGCCCACGCATTTCTGATGAGATCCTCACTGCCACAGCCCCCTCTGTGAAGCAGAAAGAGCTGTTCTGTGCAGTGATACAGAGAGGCTCATTCTGCTTCACAAGGGAAGACGGGACAGATATTAGGCTTGCATCAGTGACAGCGTGGACACTGGAAAGGGGGTGAGCACATATACCACAGCACTGCACACAGCGGTTATCTCCTTCACACAGCTGTGGATTCAGCACAGTGTTGCAGACAGAAGGAAATGATCGCTGAGTGCGATTCAGAGTTTACATAGGTGAATGGGGGGGGTGGATCATAGTAGAGACTGGGGGAACATGCTTGTAGGAGACTGGTGTAAATGACAAATAGTGAAATTTACATCCAGATTCCAAAACAAACACGTCTCTGGTCAGGGCTGAAGCTGCTCCTCCACACGCAGAATAGGGATATCCAGGTAACGCAAAATGCTGAAAGGGTGTAAATTACAAACCATTTGCATTTTCCTAGATACACATATAAATTCTACAAAAAGCCCAGACACCCGCTTTAAGCTCTCCAACTTCTGTGCACCTGTGACCTGATTCTCATTTGACAATCCGTTCACAGTAGATTGACACCTGGTCACGCTCGAAGCAGAGTTTAAGATGTGTGTCATCAGTAAATAGCACCCAAGTGTTATCAGCAAATAGCAGAGAGAATCATCAGATGCTAAACGTAAATATGAGCAAACCCTAAAAATGCTGACACCACACTGTCACAAAAAACAAAATGCTCAGTACTGTTATAATGTAAAGCTTGTCATTTATAAAGTAACAACTGGAATATAGAGACTGGTGGGAGGTAACGTGATCCAAGAGTGTTGACCAAGACACAGATTGAGAGACACCATTGTAACTCGAGAACAATAGTCCAGCAAAGTGGCCCCAAGCCCAGAGAGAGTCCAGAGGATGAGACGGCAGTGACAAGGCCACTAGCCTAAGAGATAATGGATTAGGATGGACTGGTTCATGATTTAAGTCGGCTTTCCCAAGCGGAATTCCCACAAGCATCTGCAAGCAAAAGGCTCCTCAATGACTCTGTGGCAAATCCCATACCATGCTCCACTAAGGGCATAAGAGTCCTTTACATGGAAGCATCTGGGAACATGAGGTTATATTCTTGTCTTAGTAGTCAGACCCCCTGTACCCCCTCCCCTTAGAGGATGAGACATGGAGCCATGTATAACGGCATAGTGAATGTCTTGGACTGCTGGGGCTCACAGGACCAGAAAGAACAGGAACAACCCAGTGGGAACTAAAATTGTGTCTGATTACATGCTGTAGAACTGGAGCTGTCTTTATGCTATGTGCATGTTATCTCACATATGAACTTGTAACTGAAGAACTATGGAAACTGTTGAGTAAAGAACTTTTGTTTAAAGTGAACTGGTGGTGTCTCAGTCTGAACCATTATCCAGTCCTGGCCTGCTGAAGACAATGGCAACCTCTAAAAGGTACGGATTAAACCACACTAGTTCAAGCACCTGTGAGAAGGTTGTTGGATTCTTGCCCCTGTAGACTAATCCATATTGGTGTATATACAGTAATGTGTGAGTATAAGATAATAATGTCCGTAAGCAACTGTTGCCATCTAGCACCTTGCTTAGGAAATGCTTGTAGAATACATGACAGTATGAGTAAGAGTTACCGTAAGTTGTGGGAAATCTGGAGACTGTGCTGATAGATGTACTGCAGGCCTCTGACCTTTCCTGGCAGGGGTAAGCAACAACTCTGATGTGGTAGGGTTTCACCACTGTGTCCAAAACCCTCAGTAGCAACTACAAGCTTAATGCTCTTCGCTGGATTTATGGCATTCACCTGGTCCAGAGATGAAAAGCACTCTCTATACAAAGCTTACAAGCATATGGCTCATTCCCTGCTGTAATTCAGAGAACCTTTAGAGATCCTCCAGAGGAAAGAGAAGTGAAAGTAGTTTGATGGGTAATAAACTTTATTTTAAAAATGTTATTTTATCTATCTAAAGATGTACAATGAGGAAGTAGTGCTAAAGAAACAGTCATGGCTGAAAGTGTTGGCACTCTAGAAAATGAAATATTCCTCAAGAAAATTATTGCAAGTACATATGTTTCGGTACACATATATGTATGTATTTGAACAAAACAACACATAATAATTTTTTTTTTTTTTTAAAGGCAAATTGAGCATAATTTCACACAAAAATTCCAAAAAATGGGCAGGACAAAATTGTTGTTAGCTTTCCAAAATTGTGGGTAAATAACATTGTTTCAGGCATGTTATGTTCATACCAATTCCCCTATGGCAAGTAATAGGTGTGGGCAATATGAAAATCACACTTGAATAGGGGAGATGTTCACTTAGTGTTTGCATTGTGTGTCTGTGTGCCACACTAAGCATGATGAACAGAAAGAGAAAAGAACTGTTTGAGGACTTGAGAACCAAAATTGTTGAAAAATATCAACAAACTTAAGGTTACAAGCCCATCTTCAGAGATCTTGATGTTCCTTGTCCATGGTGTGTAACATATCCAAGAAGTTTACAACCTTTGGCACTGTAGCTAATCTTCCTGGATGTGGACAGAAGGAAATCATGATCAAAGGTAGTGTAGGAAAGTTCAGATTGTGATAAGCAGCTCCAGTCAATTTTCAAAGAAATCCAAGTTGTCCTGTAAAGTCACAGTGCATCAGTGTAAGTGCAAAATATCTGTCCACAGCTGCTGACATAGAGACATAGAAAAGCTAGAGTATAATTTGCCAAAATGATGTACTTGAGTAAGTCAAACTCCTCCTGGTAAAGAGTCTTGTGGATAGATGACTCCAAGATAGAGCTTTTTAGTAAAGCACATAATTTCAAAAGCAAAAAGGCCTAAAAAGAAAAGAACATACTACTTACAGTGAAATATGGTGGAGGTTCAAAGACGTTTTGGGGTTGTTTTGTTTCCTCTGGCACTGGGAGCTTGACTATGTGCAAGGCATCTTGAAATCTGAAGACTAGCAAAGGATGGTAATCTACAGATTTCATCAATGTACTATGTAGTTTAGTGCCCAGTGTCACAAAGCTGAGTTTGCTTCTTATGGTCTCCCAGCAGGACATTGACCCTAAGCATACTTCAAGAAGCCCCCAGAAATTGATGGAAACAAAGCGCTGGAGAGTTCTAAAGTGGCCGCAATGAGTCCGGATCTAAATCCCATTGACCACTTGTGGAGAGATCTTAAAATTGGTGTTGGTAGAAGGCACCCTTCAAATAGAAGAGACTGGTGTAGTTTGCAAAAGATGAGAAGCCCATGTAAGAAGCCTAATGATGTTTATAGAAAGCAATCAATTCATTGCAGTTATTTACTCCAAAGAGTGTGCAACAAAATATTTAGTTGATGGTGCCAACAACTTTGTACAGTCCATTTTGGGGAGTTATGTTAAATTAGGTCCAATTTGCCTTTTTTCTATAGGTTTTTTCAGGTGTTGTTCCAATGCACACAAAAGAAATAAACGTATATAACAAAATAAGTATAATTGCACAATGTTTGACTGATTTCTGGGAAAAATACTTTGCTTCCTAGAACAATTTAAAGGGTGCTAACCAGGGCCATATGTGGCCTTCATGTTGCCCTAGGCACTTTTCGTGGTCGCGCCCCTTACTGACGTCACACTATGAGCATGTGCACTTGACATCTATTGAAGGCAGATCTACCCCGTAAAAAGCTTTAAAAAGTGCTAATTAAACACTAAAAGAATGAACAACTGCACTGCTGCGCACAGATTCAGTTTTTTGAGCGTTTCTTTGACACCTTCAGCTTTTCAAAGTTATCAAGAGGTTAAAATAGGTGACCTAACCATTGCTTCAGTGAGGAGGAGAGGCTAGTGATATAGAGACATTCTGTTGGCTCATTCACCCCTCCTCTTTACTGGAGGTGTTCAAAGGAAAGCCAAGAGCAGATAGGTAGCAGGCGTCAGAGTGAGCCTGCAGCCACAATGTGTGCACCCTCACTGACACTTGAAGAGCGCTGCTGCATTCATCCAGTGTTGCTGGTTTCACACTTGTGGTTTTTTTTCAAATCAGGCAAAATCAGGTTTTTCAGCCAAACCCTGATCCTTTCAGGATCTAGTTTTCTGTCCATTCACTTTAATGTTGTCAGGAAGAAAGTTGAAGTAAGGGGCCTTTCACTTCAGCAGTTCTCGCTGATGTGCGGCAAATCCGGCAGATTTATTGCATCTCCCGGATCTGCCGCCTTGCAGTACCAATCTGTCAAGCTCCATTCATTCTCTATGGGGCTTGCGGTCGGGTGTGGCAAGTGCGGTTTTACCGAATCTGGAACTTGCGGCCGCTAAAAAACCCCACTGCTAGCAGTGGTTTTTTTTCGCGGATGGATCTGCCAGATCCGGCGAAATCGCACTTGCCACACCCGACCACAAGCCCCATGGAGAATGAATGGAGCTTGCCACATTGGTGCCGCAAGGGTGATTTAAAAAAAAAAAACACAAGTGTGAAACCAGCCTCAGTGAGTAAGCGTAGACTTGCAGGTTGATATTAGAGAGCACTCACTATTACTAATGGAGTGCTGACAATAAAGACAAGCTTTAGTATACAGATATGAGAGTGCTGAGAAAGTCCCTCATTTGCATATTAAATAAAGTAGAATTTAATTTTTGGCGCCAATAAAAACTATTCTATAGTAATATGCCCCCAAATCCCCAGCCTGCATAGCATCAGCCTCCCCTGTTCCCCAGTATACAGCAGCTCCAGCCTCCCCTGTTTACCAGTATACAGCAGCCCCAGCCTCCCCTATTCACCAATATATAGCAGCAGCCTCCCCTGTTCAAGATGATACAGTACAGCCTCAACTGTCACCAGTGTACAGCACAACCTCCCATGTCACCAACTTCTTCTGTCACCAGCCTCGTCTGTCACCAGCTTCCTCTGTCACCAGCCTCCCTTGCCACCAGCCTCCCTAGTCACCAGCCTCCTCTGTCATCAGCTTCTTCTGTCACCAGCCTCTTCTGTCACCAGCCTCCTCTGTCACCAGCCTCTACTGTCACCAGCCTCCTCTGTCACCAGCCTCTTATGTCACCAGCCTCCTTTGTCACCAGCATTCTCTGTCACCAGCCTTTTCTGTCACCAGCCTCTTCTGTCACCAGCCTCTTCATTCACCAGCCTCCTCTGTCACCAGCCTCCTCTGTCATCAGTATACATCACAGACTCTCATGTCACCAGCCTTCTCTCATCAGTATACACACAGCCTCCCTTGTCACCAGCCTCCTCTCACCAGTATACAGCACAGCCTCCTCTGTTACCAACCTCCTCTGTCACCAGCCTCTACTGTCACCAGTATACAGCACAGCTTCCCTTGTCACCACAGCCTTGTCTGTCACCAGCTTCCTCTGTCACCAGCCTCTTCTGTCACCAGCCTCCTCTGTGTGACAACCATCCGCTATGAGGCTGAGCTGCTGGTAAGGCAGCACCCCGAGAAACCCCGAGACCCTTAACCCCTATACAGGGATCTGGAATTACAGAGGAGCCCAGGGGCTAGCTGCCTATTATGAGCGGCAAAGCAGGAAGGTCGCCAGGAAGGGAAAAATCAGGACCCGAAAAACGTAGTCAGGAGTCCGAGTCAAAACCGAGAGGGCAGCTGAGGCACAAAATCGACAGGTTGTAGCAGAGTCAGAAATCCAGGCAAAGGTCAGAGACAAAACTAAACACACACTATCACTGGGGAACCAAAACTATATCTGGTGGCCTGCAAGACAGGCTCCAATGTATTTGAAGGGCGCGGTTACCTCCCATAGGCTGGAGCTCACAGCCTGATTATCTCATCCGGACCGCCCCTAGAACCAGGCCAGATGGTGATGCATGACTGGCACCAACCACCCTACTTCTGACAGAAGAACGAAGGCTGCGCCTATCAGACACCTCTGCAGGGCCCGCTCCTCTGCGACCAACATCACCCAAAGGAGAAACACGCCGTCGTTCAGCGACAGAGGCATACGTCGAAGGAGCAGGTCCATATGACGACAAGGTCCTCCCATCACCGGTACCATCAGCCGAAGGAATCCGGCACCTCCCAGCGGCCAAGGCAGGAACACCAGCCACCGAGTCCAATGGCGATCTGACACTCTGTCACCAGCCTCTTCTGTCACCAGCCTTTACTGCCACCAGCCTCCTCTGTCACCAGCCTCCTCTGTTACCAGTCTCTTCTGTCACCAGCCTCCTCTGTCGCCAGCCTCTACTGTCACCAGCCTCCTCTGTCACCAGCCTCTTCTGTCACCAGCCTCTTCTGTCACCAGCCTCCTCTGTAACCAGCCTCTTCTGTCACCTGCCTCCTCTGTCACCAGATTCTTCTGTCTCTAGCCTGCTCTGTCACCAACCTCCTCTGTCACCAGCCTCTTATGTCACCAGCCTCCTTTGTCACCAGCATTTTCTGTCACCAGCCTCTTCTTTCACCAGCCTCCTCTGTCACCAGCCTCCTCTGTCACCAGTATACATCACAGCCTCTCATGTGTGAGGTAGCAACCGGGGAACCCGCTTGCATAACGACAAAACACGTGTTTATAAGTTTAACCAATGTGTTCCCGTTTATTTTTCACATATAATAACATAACCCGGGTAGTATGTTAGACACATATCACATTGATTCTAAACACTTTACATAAATACATCATACATTACATAGAACATTGCACATATACATTCAGAATAACCCGGGACCTGTAACCACGACTCTCTCCCCATTGGAGCTCTAACACCTGCTCCCGTGGTAGCTACGGCCTCCGGCCTACTTACACATCTTACAGTACATTTATGATAAATACATTTGTTATACTTCGATGATGACCCCTCCGGGTTCATAACAGGGATTGAGCAACCTGAGTACCGGGTATGTCATGTATCCCCAAGGGGCTCCTTCCTGGACATGTTTCACCCCATGTCCAGGTCAGCGTCCACCTGGTTCAACCATGGTGTCCCCACTCTAGGAGCCCTTTTAACCCTTGCTTCTGACCTGCGTTACATACGCCTCAACGGGCCCTGTGGGTCCCAATGGCGGTACCTGCCGCCTGGCTTTAGTCACCCAGCTTGATGACATAACATTACCCCGTAGTCAGGATTCCTGCCTGACCGGGCCTTACATACCATGTGTGATCCATCATTCAAACGTCCATGGATCACATACATTTCTTCCACACGCTCACAGCCCATCATCCATGGACTGTGGCTCCTCCATGGCCCATTACAGGGACTGTATCTCAAACCATAGTACACGGGAACCTCATCCGTTACCTACTAGGAGCCCTATTACCCCTGTGTCTGGCACCACAGGCACACCCACACCATTAGAGGCCGTGGTTGAGGGACGGGTACCCTCTGCAAGCAGCAGGGCAAGCCTCCCTCTCGTCCCACAGGGACGGAACGCCTCCAACATCATCCATACTGGCTGGGTCACTTTCTCCCCACATTATTATACAATGCTCTTACATAGGTCATCATCTTACATTCAGGGCAATTGCCAAAGCCCCTACATACATCAACGGGTCCTTTACCGACTGCCTAGTCGGACCCAATAGCGGTTATGCCCGCCTGGCATTAATCACGCATACAGCTCACTCCGTTACACGGGAACCGCTGTCTTACCGGGCACGGATCCGGGTCTCGCTACCTGGATAAAGGGTCCACCAAGCGTCCCCCAAGGGCTCCTTTCCCGGACGTGTTTCACCCCACGCCCGGACCAGTATCCACCGGGTTCAGCCACGGCTTCCCCACCAGGTGCTATCACAACCTCGGACCTCGGCACCGGCATGGAGCTAGCATGCTCCCTTCACCATCTCAATATGGCAGCATGGACTTGCACTCCCAGTCCCTCACACAGACTGGGTCTGCTCAGCTCTCAGGCTGGTAATCAGCCCACATCCTCTCAGGCTGATGTCTGGCTGAGAATGGATCTCTCAATCACTCCTCTGGCTGACCTCTTATCGTGCCGGCCACACCCACACTGAGTCACCCTGCTGGGCTGCTATTCCTCCGGACACACCCACCTGACACACCCACCTGGGCTGTCAGCAATCACTCCTTACATCCTATTCCTCATGGACTCCTCGATTTCATGAGCCACTCATTAGTCACATTAAACGTTGTGTTCATGGTTGGTTCACCCAGCATTATCACAGTCAAACCGGCCAGTGTAAACAGGATCATACCCTGATCCTGCATGTGATGCGCCCCGGCCATGAGGATCATGCCGGCAATGCCTCACACATGTCACCAGCCTCCCCTCACCAGTATACAGCACAGCCTCCCTTGTCACCAGCCTCCTCTGTCACCAGCCTCCTCTCACCAGTATACAGCACAGCCTCCTCTGTTACCAACCTCCTCTGTCACCAGTATACAGCACAGCTTCCCTTGTCACCACAGCCTCATCTGTCACCAGCCTCTTCTGTCACCAGCCTCATCTGTCACCAGCCTCATCTGTCACCAGCTTCCTCTGCCACCAGCCTCTTCTGTTACTAACCTCCTCTGTCACCAGCCTCCTCTGTCACCAGCCTCCTCTGTCACCATCCTTTTCTGCCACCAGCCTCTTCTTTCACCTGCCTCCTCTGTCACCAGCCTCCTCTGTCACCAGCCTCTTCTATCACCAGCCTCTTCTGTCACCAGCCTCCTCTGTCACTAACCTCCTCTGTCACCAGCCTCCTCTGTCACCAGCCTTTTCTGCCACCAGCCTCTTCTTTCACCAGCCTACTGTGTCACCAGCCTCCTCTGTCACCAGCCTCTCTGTCACCAGCCTCCTATGTCACTAGCCTCCCCTGTCACCAGTCTCTTCTGTCACCAGCCTCTTCTGTCACCAGCCTCCTCTGTCACCAATAAACTTTGGAAAAAGCCGGCACCAGACAACTCCAATTTTCAAATTTTATTTATCAGAAAGTTCCATCATTAAAATTAGCGACCCAAGGAACAAGTCTCGCTGGACGCGTTTCGTACACGCAGGTACTTCATCAGCAGCATAAAACAAATGGTCACAGAATACAATTTTAAAAAGGAAACAATCCCATAACTCCTCCCCTTAACCTAATTAGGTACTTGTCATCCCATAGGCTGGAGAGGCCTATCAATCCATTGTGCCTAATTTGTAAACCTTAATCCAATGGAAAATAAACCAAACACATATTCCAATCCTCACTACCATACAGTCCTATGTACATAAATACATCATAATAATTTTGCCTATAATATACATGGTACTGCTCAATAGAAATATGTACAGTCTGTACGGTAGTTAACCCCTTCTGGATATCTGGTGTTAAGAGTCATTAGCCTGCACTGTCACCAACCTCCTCTGTCACCAGCCTCTTATGTCACCAGCCTCCTTTGTCACCAGCATTTTCTGTCACCAGCCTTTTCTGTCACCAGCCTCTTCTTTCACCAGCCTCCTCTGTCACCAGCCTCCTCTGTCATCAGTATACATCACAGCCTCTCATGTCACCAGCCTCCCCTCACCAGTATACAGCACAGCCTCCTTGTCACCAGCCTCCTCTGTCACCAGCCTCCTCTCACCAGTATACAGCACAGCCTCCTCTGTTACCAACCTCCTCTGTCACCAGTATACAGCACAGCTTCCCTTGTCACCACAGCCTCGTCTGTCACCAGCCTCTTCTGTCACCAGCCTCATCTGTCAATAGCTTCCTCTGCCACCAGCCTCTTCTGTCACTAACCTCCTCTGTCACCAGCCTCCTCTGTCACCAGCCTCCTCTGTCACCAGCCTTTTTTGCCACCAGCCTCTTCTTTCACCTGCCTCCTCTGTCACCAGCCTCCTCTGTCACCAGCCTCTCTGTCACCAGCCTCCTCTGTCACCAGCCTCTTCTATCACCAGCCTCTTCTGTCACCAGCCTCCTCTGTCACTAACCTCCTCTGTCACCAGCCTCTTCTGTCACCAGCCTCTTCTGTCACCAGCCTCTTCTGTCACCAGCCTCCTGTGTCACCAGCGTCCTCTATCACCAGCCTCTTCTGTCACCAGCCTCCTCTGTCACTAACCTCCTCTGTCACCAGCCTCCTCTGTCACCAGCCTCTCTGTCACCAGCCTCTTCTGTCACCAGCCTCCTGTGTCACCAGCCTCCTGTGTCACCAGCCTCTTCTGTCACCAGCCTCCTATGTCACTAGCCTCCCCTGTCACCAGTCTCATCTGTCACCAGCCTCTTCTGTCACCAGCCTCCTCTGTCACCAGCCTCTTCTGTCAACAGTCTCCTCTCAGCAGTATACAGCACAGCCTCTCCCCCCCCATCTTCAGCTCTACAAGCTCTCACCTGCTCCTGTGTCTTCCTCCTCCTCTAGTGTGCTATCTGCAGTGGGAGAGAATCTCATTCTCCTCATATGCATAGACGCTGCTGCAGCTAGGTTGCAGGGACTTCTTTGACCCCAGAAGTGCAGACAGTACTTCCTGTGTCAGTCAGCTACCTGCATTGAGCTGAATATGGAGGTGCACCCCTGCCCCTGCTCCCTGCTGACCTTGTCCCCCCCCCCTCTGAAAAGACAACAGATTTCCTGCATTGTAGTTAAACAAATAAATTTTTTAAAAAATGTCTCTGTGTTGGTGCCACCCTCGCCCCTTCCGCAGCCCGGCACCTTAGGCACGCGCCTTCCAGTGCTTAGTAGAAAATACGGCCCTGGTGCCAACACTTTCTGCTATGACTGTGCCCATTGCCACACTTGTGAAGTTATTTGGTTTCAACTAAATGAATTGTTAAAAATTAACTTTGGGCCTCAATCTCTGTCTTTACTGTGGGATGGACCTGAGTTATCTTAGTCATCAGCTACTTGCATCCGCACAAGAGGTATGATCTGTAAAACACAGACCCTTGCACCCAACCAGGCCCACACTACCACCAAACATAATATCCCCCAGCCTGTGGGGGTGAACAGGGTGTCCGAGGACTAAGCCCCATCCAAACTACCGCTCCAGGCCATCTTTACATACCCAGCCAGGACCACAGTATTCTTATAGCTTGCCGTGGCATATGGAGTCAATCTCTCACCCATTATTACCGCCCATGACTACCACCTTGTGCCTTCCTTCAGGGCTGCCACTAGGAATTTTGGGGTCACTTATTTGCAAAATTTTGGGGCCCCCCTGAGACTCAACCCACTCAGGCTATCTAATCTGCCCTGTTATCAATGACGCAACCTTATATAAAGTGCCAGTGCTCTCAGTGCAATATATGCTGCAAACATTCAGCCCCCATAGAACCAATGATAATCCTGTGCCCATACATGCACAGCAACTGCACAGTATAAAACAATTAAAGTATTGTCATTACCAGATAAAAAATAAGAGCCCAGGAGACCGCTGGCGACGTCAGCCCCATACTGAAAAATGACCTTACATGACCCTTTAACAAAGCATGCCTTTTATATTGTGAAATCTGGTGACAGATCCGTTCATAAGGTCCCATTACATCGCTAACGATATCGCCGCAATGTCACAGGTTTTGTGACGTTGCGGCGACCTCGCCAGCGATATCTCTCTGTGTGACACAAAGCAGCGAGCGGCCCCCCACTGTGAGATCGCTGATCGTTACGGAATGGCCTGGACCATTTTTTCATCGTCGGTCTCCCACTGGCCAGGCTGCATCGGTTTGTGTGACAGAGGGAATGACCAACGATCTCCATGACAGATCCCAACGACCATCGGGGGTCGCCGCATCGGTGAGTAGATCTGCCTGTGTGGCATCTCACCAGCGACCACTTAGCGACATTCCAGCAATCCCTGCCAGGTCGCGTCGTTGTCAGGATCGCTGATGCATCGCTAAGTGTAAAGGAGCCTTTAGACTAATCTTGATTGTCACTGTGGTAAAATATCTCTTTATCAGTAATTGTTTAAAATTAATCAAATGTTAATTATAACATTTTCTAGATTTTTCATAAAATGCAAAGATCCAACATTAGGGCTAGAATTCAAATCATAAGCACCAATCATGACATTTTAATACAACCCTGTGTCATTCATTGCAAGCATCAGAATATCATTGAATAAGCAAGGACTTGCTCACATTATTGAGATTTGGTAAACTTTAAAATTAATATATAACAAGAAAAAGTATTAGAGAAGTGAGTTTTTCATTCCACACAGCTACTGACATTACACATTAATTTACACATTTTTGGATTTAAACCTCACACTGACAAGACCAATGAGCAGAACAGATGTCAGTGGGTAGGCGGTTTTGCTTTGCATGCTTCCCCAAGCTTCATAGGGCTGCGCTTCAGGCACTGTACTAAAACAGCATGCAGACCATGCGATTAACAGTCTGAAAATTTGAGAGAGGCAACAAACAGACAGCACACTGAGTGTTAGATTTGCATGTCATTACCCGCTATTCATTCATGGCATAATATTGGGTTTTGAAGGTTTCTACTTATCATTGCTTGAGCTTTGACATAATTTTTTATAGTTACGATTTAGTATATAAAATGAAAAAATGATGTCCAAAAAAGAGGTACGGTATTCTACTCTTACCTGAGCAATAAAGTATCCATATGCAATGTCATTTTTTATCAGCAGCTATTATTCTAAAATCATTTTACAGAACCATTTAAACAGTATTCTATGGTACAGAATGGTAAAGTATCCATGTAAAATGAATGCCACAAGGATCATTTCTCACACCAATAGACTTGAATAGGGGAGTCTCATCTGATTTAAATATTCACTCACAGCATGCTGGGATTTTTTCCTCAGGCATTGACAGCTGAGAAAAGAATTGCGGATTTTTATTTTTTTAAAACAATAATTTTTTGATTCAGATAAATCTTGTAACAACATGTATAACTAGTTTACGCAATTATCTATTATATAATCACGAATGGGTTTTTTGTCCCTTCTGAGACCGCTCTCGCTGCGAGTCAGTGTCGTCATGTGGATACGCCCGAAGCATTGGCCGCGCAGCGGCCATTGCGAGCAGTTCTAAGGCGACTCGCTATGCCCGCGCAGCGGGCATGGCGAGTCGCCTTAGCAGCGCAAAGCATTGGCCGCGAAGCGGCCATTGCAAGTCAGAGACTCGCACTGCTAGAATCCCGATACATGTGCATCGGGCACCCAGCTAGTATCATTATAACAGTCATGTCCAAATAATCACAACCAATGTAAACCAATTGCAAACTGGCTATTATAGGAGAGGGAAAGGGGCAACCTGGATTGGACACAAAAGGTAAATTAATTAGATAATGGGGGGAGGGGTAATAAGCTTCAGGAGCCTTGTTTTAAATATTTTTGTATACCAATCTAATTATGAGAAGACCAGAATCAACCAGGAAAAATACATAAATAAATCAATAAATAAATAAATAAAAATAAATTAAAACCATCCTAAGTGTGAGATGTCGCCAATCCAGAAGTCTCTCAAATCTCCCACTGGCGACTGACTCGTTCTTTTTGCTTTATTGAGTAAACCAAATAACGTTCATGTAGATAGTGAAAATTTATCCTACCAATGAGTTCCTCCTGTGTGGAGGTAAAAGCCTCCCTCCAGCGCCTTGCCAAGCTCTGACGGGCCAGTGTCAAAACATGGGTTATCACTGGAACTAAGTTTGGGGGAAGAAGGTCCAACCCAATATTTAAGACTGCCAAGGGCCCCTCTAGAGTTAAAGGGAAACCTATCAAGGTCCTGATTAAGTTTGCCACTCGATTCCAGAATTCTCCTTGGGGCTCCACCACCACACGTGACCCAGATCCCCTTTTTTACCACATCCCGTCCAGCTTAATGGGGAATATGATTTGTTAAATTTGAAAGTTTTATAAGGGGTTAGATACCTGTTCATATGTATTTTCCTGGGGGCGGGGTTGGAGGCGGGCTGCCATCAGGGGCCGGGCGAGATTAATATATTTAATATATTAATATGTTTGCTCCGAACGTTGCACCCGGTCTTATTTTCAGGGGGGAGGCATACCACACAGGGGCATACACACACAGGGGCATACACTCACAGGGGCATACACTCACAGTACGGTGGCTCAGTGGTTAGCACTGTATATGGTGGCTCAGTGGTTAGCACTGTATATGGTGGCTCAGTGGTTAGCACTGTATGGTGGCTCAGTGGTTAGCACTGTATATGGTGGCTCAGTGGTTAGCACTGTATACGGTGGATCAGTGGTTAGCATTGTACGGTGGTTAGCACTGCGCAATGTCTCTGTGGTTAGCAAAGTATGATGGCTCAGTGGTTAGCAGCACAGTATATGGTGGGCACGCGGTTAGACCAGGATGAAGGCTGGGGGGTGAGCGCAGGAGTACGGAGGCTGGAGTGGTGAGCGCAGGATGACAGGCTGGTGGGGTGAGGGCAGGAGGACAGAGGCTGGAGGGGTGAGGGCAGGAGGACGGAGGCTGGAGGGGTGAGGGCAGCAGGACAGAGGCTGGAGGGGTGAGGGCAGGAGGACAGAGGCTGGAGGGGTGAGGGCAGGAGGACAGAGGCTGGAGGGGTGAGGGCAGGAGGACAGAGGCTGGAGGGGTGAGGGCAGGAGGACAGAGGCTGGAGGAGTGAGCGCAGGAAGACGGAGGCTGGAGGGGTGAGGGCAGGAGGACGGAGGCTGGAGGGGTGAGGGCAGGAGGACGGAGGCTGGAGGGGTGAGGGCAGGAGGACAGAGGCTGGAGGGGTGAGGGCAGGAGGACAGAGGCTGGAGGCCCCCATCACAAGCACAGTGCAGCCAACTTTATCTTTATTTACATTACATTTATTTTACACTCACTGTGATCCTCTGCACACACAGCCACACACATTGCACACAAAGCCACACACATTGCACACACAGCCACACACATTGCACACACATTGCACACACACTGCACACACACACATTGCACACACAGCCACACACAACCTGGCTGCACAGCACACTGCACCTTCTTTCCTCCGGGTCACTCACCACCTGCTCTCTTCTGCTGTCCTCTCTTCATCTCCTCTGCTGTCTGTTCACCTGACAGTGCTGTGCTGCCGGCTCCCGCCCGCTCCTCCGGAGTCCGCTCTCAGCACTGAGTCTGACTCCTCACTCGGCCGTCAGACAAGTGCTGGTTCTGGCCTTGGCCGGCAGAAACCGCACCGCTGCCATCAGCGTTGTTCATCGGGCCGGAAGTGCACGGCCACGCCCACGGTGGAGACACACAGACAGCAGCCAGGTCCTGGCTGGCTGCTGCTATCTCCGCGGCGCATTTCTCCCACAGAAGAGACTGAGAGGGATTACTGGGCTTCACAGATGGGGGGCGGCGGCAGGCAGCAGATATTCCGGTACGCCGTACCGGATCGCACCAGGTTTTCCCGGATTTTCCAGTACGGCGTACTGGCCCGTTCCGGTATAGAAAAAGCCCTGGGGAGGACAGACAGGGGGATGACAGACAGGGAAACAAATGTGCTTGTATAAACACATGCAGGGTTATCAAACCTAAATTTTTGCTTCTTCATAAGAGGAAGTCCTTTTACAGTTCCAAAATCAAGCAAACAGCAAAAAGAAGGGAAAAATTAATTGAAAGAGAGTGAAAAAAAGACACTCTGTGGGCAACTTTGCCTGGTTTCAACATTGCCATAGAGGCACCAGACAAAGAGTAGAAAGCAGGAAGCAGAGAACGGCTCTGCAGTAATCAATCATGCCGTAAACCAGTCTGGCAAGTTTATTCTTTTTCTGTGCCTAAGGAGCTCTTTTGTCATTTGGGTACATAGGCTGAATCTTCCATTTTAGCAATAAATCTCTCGCCTTTTCCAGAGATGTGCAGACAAATATGGAAATATTCTTTAAGACTTTCAATTTTGTGGGGAGCCCACAGTGGTACTTTATTCCTTGTTCTCTGAGGGCTGTAGTATTCGGCATATACTCCCTCCTCTGAGCTATAGTACCTGCTGAAAAGTCAGGGAATACCTTCAGGTGGGCCACATTATCTGGAAGTGTTGGCCTTTTCCTGAGACCAGCCATAAAAGTCTCATTTATTGTATAGAAATGAATGCGGGCAATAACATCTTGTGGTAAATCTGTGTTGAGGCCTTTTGGTTTCGGAATCCTGAGTATTCTATCTACAATTAAGTCCTTGCTGTCTGCAGAAGGAATCACTTTATGTATGAAGCTTTGCAGAAGACTTGGCAAGTCTTTGTCAAAAGTAGATTCATCAATCCCTCTAATGCGAATATTATTCCTTCTGGATCTGTCCTCAAAATCCAGGGTTTTGTTGAAACCTCCTTTTCTAAAGCCTTATTAGCATTTATTAGTTCATTGTGAGACTTAGTAAGTTCTGCCAGCTTTTGCTCCTGATGATCTATTCTAGATCCCAGGTCCTGGTCCTGTAATTCTCCCCTGATCTCTGCCTTAAACTCAGCTATCATTACTTTCAAATCAGCATGGAGTTCTTGCCTGAAGGACTTAAGCAAAGCTTCCATTGTTTTCTATGTAAGGGGAATATCTATCTGAGCTTCCCCTCCCCATCTGAGGCTGCTGCGTGCAAGCCACATTGTGAGAAGCAGGGAGAATAAGAAGCTCCAGCCTTGTTGGAGGCTGTATTCAGTGCCTGGACTCTGGGGAAATATGCAGTGACTTTCCTTGGAAATCTCCTTCTTGCTGACTTGCCACACACCATTGGAATCACTGTGTCCTCACAGTCCCCAGACCTCAACCCAATCGAACAATTGCAGGTAGAGTTGAAGAAAGAGCTAAATACATACAAAAGTGAGTCGACTAGTATGCTTCAACATTAGGAACATGTATAAGAGACCAGGAATCAGATTTCAGTAGAGACATGCTTGAATCTGATTGAGATTATGCCCAAAGTTAAAGGGAACCAACCACCCCCAATGACCCCCCCGGACTATTAATATTGGTCCCTACACACAGCACATATATGTGCTGCAATGATTTTTGCTAAAAAAACCCGTTTTTAAAACTTGAGATAATGCTTTTTAAAGTTTAAAACGAAGGGACGGGTGGGCGGCACTTAGCTGTTTGAAAAGCCGGGTTGCATCTGTCAGTCATCCCCCCCGTGTCCCCTCGCAGCAGTAACGTCCAGCCCTTTGCAGCGTCACAGCCCTGTGCACGGGCTCGCATGCCCGTGCACACGTCATCATCTACAGCCGGGAAGCGAGCGCGCGCTCTGACTTCCTGCGCTCGGCTGTGGGAGTCAGAGCGCGCGCTCCCAACCCGGCTGTAGATGATGACGTGTGCACGGGCATGCGAGCCCGTGCACAGGGCTGTGACGCTGCAAAGGGCTGGACGTTACTGCTGCGAGGGGACACGGGGGGGATGACTGACAGATGCAACCCGGCTTTTCAAACAGCTAAGTGCCGCCCATCCGTCCCTTCGTTTTAAACTTTAAAAAGCATTATCTCAAGTTTTAAAAACGGGTTTTTTTAGCAAAAATCATTGCAGCACATATATGTGCTGTGTGTAGGGACCAATATTAATAGTCCGGGGGGGTCATTGGGGGTGGTTGGTTCCCTTTAAAGATACATTTACAAAATACTAACAAAATATTAAAAATAGGACATGGTAGCTTTATCTTATGCCCAAGAAGTAATGTCCCCCACCTTGAACCCTTTCCATGTATCATATTCCCTCTCATGGGCCCATCCTGTGTTCTCCATTGTGCTGCTGTTCTCTAATACATGTGTAAAATTTAAATATTCTTCTCAAATTCTCCCACTTCTACCATGCCTTGCGTCCTCTACTATAGCTGGCACCGAGGTCAGCAGCTGAGTTTGATGTGCTGGCAATGGTGACGGTGTAACACATGCCGTGACTAACCTGTGACTGGCACAATGATGTTAGCTGCTGCATATATTGCAGCGCAGGAACCTGGTGGGTCTCTATGCCACAATACATTTTAGCTGAATATTGCACATTCCGCTAAAATAAGCGCTGGCATTTGTGGGTGTCCCTCCCACACAGACCCAGTTGCATCCTCTTCCGTCTTTACACCCCTGTAACATGCACAATCTATACATTTAAGTTGACAAGCCCACTGCCCATTCTTTAGATATACAGTATTCCTCCAAGCTTACATAGCTAACTTGACAAGCATGCTAATCATTCTTTAGATAACTACACCACAAAGACTGATGAAAAGTCACAATGAAATAAAATAATAAAGTTTATTAATAGATTATTAAGACTTCAAGAAACACATATAAACAGATTATGAAAACAAAGATCAGCCTAACAAATAGTCTGGATAAGGGAATGATCTTGGACTGTCTCCAATATAAATAATGGTGTCAATGTGTGGCGCTCCTATGGGAAGGCGCCACAGGGAGGTACTGCACCCCAAATAGAAGGTGTAGTGCCTCCATAGTCATGGATGTGGGGTTTCTCACAGAGTCTGTCACAAGCACTCATACAATAGGCCACCTTAGGATAGGGGACTGTATATTTAGTAGGTCCCATCGGGTGGAGCCTAGAGTAGAGCGGGAGACTTGAGTGACAGTTAGTCAGTCAGCAAGTGAGACAGCAGGAGGACAGACGTGAGGAGACTGCGTCCATGACAGGAGGGCACCTCTTTGGAGAGAGGTGACCCAGACACCGGAGGGGACAGACCAGGACCGGTTGGAGCCGGCTGGGGAGTCCGGGGTCGTCACCAGCGTACCGGAACCGAGGCAGTCAGTCGGTCTATCCCTAACTGCAAACCGACAAGCTGTGGGACTGACATAAGGGAGCCATAGCGCCACGGACAGAATCCCTACCTCAGTTCCAAATTGGGTCCAGGACACTTTAGGGAAAGGAACGAATTCTGGTGGCGGGAGGATTACTCTTCTGTCACTCCCGACTGTACCTAACAGTACCAGACCAGGGGATTAGCGAAAGGGCTCTTCAGAGTGGTTAAAGAGAGTTAAAGAGGAACCCTGACCCAGAAAGCTATTACAAAAGGGACCAACGACAGACTCTGCAAAGTTACCTCAAAATCTGTGGCTACGTCCCCGGTAAACCAGACTGTACTGTGTACCTGTTTTTCATCTGGAGACAGTAAAGAACTTCTTGAGCTGATCTGGGGTCTGTTCTCATTTCCTCTGCCGCCCGGAGGGCTCCTACAGCATCAAAACGGTGAGGACTAGTACTCCCCTCATCTACCCTTGCTGCCCTGAGGTAAAGCTTCACCTGTGGGGGCTGTACTCCTCTGAGCTGCACCTCCATCACCTCCGCGGTCGGCCGCAGCGCTGGTATCCACATTACCAGGTACAACAGGTGGCGTCACGTTAATTATAGCACAATAAATATGGTGTAAGATGATAAAAACACATAACATACCAGGTATAACAAAGATTTCCACCAATCAAAGACCCACAGACGCTGACATATGTTTCGCACAGAGCTTTTTGCTCTGTGTGGAACGTACATTGGGTCTGTGGGTCTTTCGTTGGTGGAAATCTTTGTTATACCTGGTATGTTATGTGTTTTTATGATCTTACACCATATTTATTGTACTATAATTGAAGTATATTATATATTGTTTGGATACCTGAATGCACTGACACCACTATTTATTTTGAAGATAGTCCACTTCAACCATGCCCTTATCCATATCATTTATTATTTGATCATAGTCTGCTCTGAAATTTCCCCATCTATTTGTATGTTTGTTGAATTTTTAATAATCTATTAATTCACTTTAATCTTTTTATTTTGTTCTGACTTTTCATCCGTTTTTGTGGTGTAGTAATTTATCTATAGATGAAAGTACTCACAAAATTTGTTGCAGCAGATCCGGCAGGTGGAGCCGCATCTGCCGGATCCGAGCCGCCTAATGGCCGACTGTATTGTCTATGGGGTTTACAGTCCGGTGCGGCAAGTGCGGTTCTACCGGATGCGACAGATCCGGCAATTGCGGCCACGAAAAAAAAACGCCGCTTGCAGCATTTTTTTTCGCAAATGCCGGATCTGCTGCATCTGTCAGAACCGCACTTGCCGCACCGGACCGCAAGCCCCATAGACAATGCATGGGGCTTGCCAGATGCGGGCCCAAGTCGACCGTTAGGCGGCAGATCTGGCAGATGCAGCACTACCTGCCGGATCTGCCGCACATCAGCGTAAACCACTGATGTGAAAGGAACCTAAATTAGTTTCTTGTTTGAGTGTAATATATCATTCTGTAGCTACAGAATAACCTGACCGTCTTCATCTAAGGCTGCTTTCACGTTGCGGATTTTTCATTTCCGATGCTGTCCGATAAAAATCGGACAGCATCGGACCGAATTTGGGCCCCATGCAGCCCTATGGGCATTGGACCGAATCGGATGTGCACTAAATGCCATCCGATTTGGTCCGATCCGATTCTGTCCGATTTTTGTATTGGTGCAAAAATCGGAGCATGCTCCGATTTTTGCACCGAAAATAAAATCTGACAGAATCGGATCGGATCGAATCGGATGGCATTTAGTGCACATCCGATCCGACCCGATCAATTTAACATGGGGCCCTATGGAGAAAGGGTCCGAGGAAACATCTGATGTCTCCTCGGACCCGATTTTAGTGTACTGAGTATCCTCAGTACACTAAAATAGCTCCTAAAAGTGAAGTAAAGGGTTAAAAAAATTAAAAAAATCTATACTCACCTGTCCACGAGGCCCCGGCGTCTCCCACGCGTCTCCGTGTCTTCTGGTGTCTTGCTGTCTGTGCTGACAGGACCTGCCGTGATGTCACAATCACATGACTGCCAGTAACCAATAACCGGCAGTCATGTGATTGTGATGCACACAGAAGACAGAACAGCAAGACACCGGAGACCGCACGGGACCGTGCAGGAGTCGTGGACAGGTGAGAAAAGATTGGAGGAGAGGGGGAGGACACATGGGGGGACTGGAGGACACATGGGGGCACAACATTGAAGGACTGGGGGAGGACACATAGGAGGACCGGGGGCCAAGAGGGGAGGACCGGGGTGCAGAGAGGAGACACAAGGGATAAAGGAGAGGACCGGGGGCCAAGAGGGGAGGACCGGGGTGCGGAGAGGACCGGGGGCCAAGAGGGGAGGAACGGGGGCCAAGAGGGGAGACACAGGGAATAAGAGGAGAGGACCGGCGGAGAGACAGTGACAGCTCAGGGAGCGATCTGACAGGAGGGCGGCATCCTATTTTCTGTCGGAATCGGATGCCTATTTGGCATCCGATTCCAGGCATCAGAAGAATCCGATGCTGTACGATTTATATCGGACAGCATCGGATTTTACAAAATCGTAGTATGAAAGTAGCTTAAGCCTTAGTTCCTGTCCTCATTTCACTGTAAAATCCTCGAAGACAGTGTTTTCTTCACTTTCCTAGGAATCTACTCCACATACATGGATTCTTTGTGGAGATAATTTATTCATTATAACAGGTGCTTATCTGTAAGTTTGTGCACATAAGCACTGAATCCTTTGGATATACCATTATTTAACCTTCATTATTATTGTTTTTACTCATTTTGTTGCCAGTTCTATGATAATGGTAATTGAAACAAGAACCTCATTATAGTTAATTCAAGAATTTTCAGTTCAGCATTTCTTCCACATTTAAATGGTCCTTTCAGAATAACATTCTCCCCCCAAAACAAATGACTATGACAAGCATTTGATGAGAGGCATAATCCATGTAGGTAACCCCAGCCTTACAATCTTATGTAAACATCAGAAATGAAATATACGGAGCTACACGTTTAATGCATGTATAAATAAATTAGCATTCATTGAAATCCTAGAAAAGATCTGCAGAAATAGACTGTTGGCTGAATGGCATTTTCTTTATTTTTCAGGACTGATGTGCAGATCTGCTTCAAACACTTTCAATTCCATTTCTTCACTTCATTGGCACCATTAAAATGATAGAAGATTGGTGGGTATATAAGCAACATTTTAGACTGCTTGTAGAAGTTGGGCTATTAATGCCTCTTGTAAATAACTCTGCGTATATCGTGTCCTGCAATCTATGAGTAATTCCAGTCTAATGGATTTAACACCTGCAAGTCATTCTCATTAGGCCTTGTGATTGATTTAATTAATGAAGTGTTCCTGCAGCCATCTTTTCAATATATTACAAGGTAGATGATGTGCATTAATATCTTCTATTGCTGCTGTAAATATTCTTGATGGAAATGCCAATACGTTCTAGACCACCCACTACTCATCTCTGCATGTAAAAATAAACAATATATTTTATCACAGTGCACCCGCCTTCTCTACCCGTCTCCTGCCACGCTCTGTAATATTTCATTTGTTTTCCTTATATCTGAAAACTATGAAAAAATTTAAAAAAAAATAGTTCAACTTCTTCTTCTTGGGATTTTTATAAATGTTTTTTAAAACTCACATTTATTGAGTTTTGTCAATATATGTGAACAAACGGTGCAGAACAGCCAATGAATTGAGATGTAAACCGTTAATTGCCAAGGTAAAATTTGGACAATAGTAATACTGGTAACGTAACATTAAAGGGGTTAGCCAGGATTATTATTAAAAAAAAAATTGTGCCTAAGCTACCACCTACCTGCCTGTTGTGCCCGACACCGCTGTTCACCCACGCTACAGAGCGGGCACAGATAACTCCTGCCAGGGATATCATGACCATGTAAACAAAATGGCACCTTCTTCTCTGCTCTGCTCTGTGGAAGGGGTGGGACAGCAGACCTCATGCTAGTTGACAGTTGGCTCCCTGCTACCTGATAGCATGATGTCGGCTATGATTCCTGTCTACAGATTGGAGACGTAACATCAGCAGAAATGGCAAAAACACTGACAGGAGCGGTCCAAGACCACTCCACGTCAGCAGTGAACGGTGGTGAATGGTGGCGGGCACAACAGATATGTAGGGGGCAGCTTAATGCTTAGGCACATTTTTTTTTTTTTTTGCTAAATCCCAGATATTCCCCTTAAAGTGCATAAAATATTACTTTTTAGGGGTATGAGCAAAATATATAGAGCTAGTGTCGCACCCACTAGGGACCGGGATACTTGGGGCTGAACCGTACCGTCTCTGGGGTGTCAGTGTGCCATGACCTGGCTCTATTGTCCCAATGCGGCAAACAAAAAGGGATTAGGGGGTATTTACAAGGGAGATGATAGAGTTTTTTGTGACGCCATCCATGGTGAGTGGTCAGTGAGGACCACCGCTGTCGGATTTCTGCTGGGGACGATGGTGAGGGGCAGCCTGGATGGAAAGCCCTCCACGGGTAGGGCTGGATGTCCCCAGGGCAGGAGTGATGGTGAATGGCGCACTCCAGATTCTGCTCTCTCTTTAGCAGATTCTCCAGCCAGCACGCAGGGATAGCTCTGATGTGGCTCCACAGGTGGGGGTTCTACTGCAATGCAATGATAACAGTTTCACACACGTTTGAGCTGACTGGGTACTTTACTGTTCACGGTTTCTTAAAGGCAGGTTACAGCACAGTTTACAGTCACAGTTCTTACACTTTACCGGGACCCGGGTTTAACTGCAGCTCAGACAGTTCCTCTGCGTCACTCCCCTCAAAGTACCTCTCCGGTCTTTCCAGTTAGTCTCTGTCCTCGCACATGGGTTTGATTCGGCCATCACAGGCTCTGTAGTGATGTCTCCCACTCTCTTGGGTCAATAGTCATAGTCCGATGGCTTTGTCCTACTCCACTGCGGTAGTTAGGTCACGGGTTGTAGAGTCCCCATACCCTGTACCACGCCGAATAACTCGTGGATAGGGTCGTGAAGCCTCCCCAGTCACTTCTACAGAGCCCTTGCCCAATATAGAGTGATTGGTTTAGGGTCAGAATGTGTCTATGTGTGGGTGTTTTGCGAGTTGACCATCTTACCTCGTCTAGCTGCAGTTCACCCTGTGGCCGCCCTGGTCTCAGGGGCGCCACACTAGTTTATATTGATGTGAGAATACCATAACTCCTCTAATACCTAGATTTTTACATAATGTTACCATTAAATGTTCCATCACCAATGTTTATAGGAAAGGTGATAGGGGACACCCTTGACTTGTCCTATTTTTAATATAAAATGTGTTAGATAATAGGCCATTTACAGTACCTTTCTGGCTTTAATGTCAGTATGTAAGTATAGAATTTTAAAACGAAAGAAAAGGCCCGACCCAATTTGCTTAAGGTGTTCTACAGAAAATCCAATGCACCCTATCGAATGCTTTTTCAACTTCAACAGAAACAAGGCACCTTCCAATCCCCCGTTTCTTTGCATGTGACATTAACAATGTTTTATTTGTATTATGACAAACTTCTCTACTCTTCAAGAAGCTAATCTGATCGTTGCTAACAATTGAGGGTAGATATTGAGAGAGCCGTGTTGCAATTAGTTTAGAGAATCATTTGTGCATCAACATTAATTTATGATATTGGACAAAATTAGGCCAGGCATTTTGTTCTGTTACAGGCTTTGTTAAAACCGTTATGTGAGTCTCAAGTGATTGGGGAGCAAAGAGGAAGTCTTGTGAGATATTACAGTATTGAACACTTTTACTAAAAATGGTAATAATTGAGTTGCAAACATCTTATAAAATCTATTATTGAACCCATCTGGTCTGTTTTCTTCCAATAGGGAATGATTTAAGAGTCTCTAGTATCTCTTGTTCAGTGAAAGCTTTGTGTACCTCCTGCTCAGGCATCTGTAAAGAAGGAAGAGCAATGTCCATAACATATTTCTCAATTTTTGCTTCAAGAATAATAGATGGGATGTCATGGAATTGTCCATGAATATTATATAGCAAGATATAGGAACAATGAAATGCTTCAGCTATGTCAGCAGAGTTATGATTTCTGGTCCAAGAGACCCTTTTGATTTGGATATATATGTCTTTTGTATATGTGGATCTAATTTCCTTGCCAATGAGCGACCTCACTTGCCTGCAAATTCGTACCTTACCTTCACATGTGATCTTGATATTTTGCTTGAGTTTGAACAATCAAACATCTCAGGCTGGCTTCACACTGCGGGTCAGATCCAATCCGGGGCTGTCCGGATGAACCTGACAGTCCCGGACCAGATCAGCAGACAGAACCGGAGGGCAAATATGCCCTCCGATCCGGTGTGCACCTGCACACAGCTGCCGCCACTGATGAATCAGGCCGCGGGCTGGCAGGGAGCTAGCCACGGTCCTAAACAACTGCGGCATGTAGCCGCAGGTCCGGTTCCCGGATCCTCCGGACCGGGAGGATCCGGGCGAATCCGGGGCAATCGGGGCAATCCGGGAATTGCCAATTAGAGGAGATATTCTTCTCTCGGACACAATAATGCTGCAAGCAGCGTTTTTGAGTCCGTGGGAGGATACGAATTCTCCTGGATTGTCCGGACAGATAGAAACCGGATGGCAGAGAGCTGCCATCCGGCTTCTATCCAGCGACATAGGCTACTAAGGGGCCAAAAACCGGTCCGGGTCTGTCCGGTTTACACGGACAGCCTCGGATCGGATGTAATCCGCAGTGTGAAGCCAGCCTTAGCTGTTTTCTAGCATTAAGTAAGTCTGCTGAGTTGAAGCAGATCATTCATGTGATTTATCAAGGAGATCAATCTACTCAAGCAAATGAAAGAGCTTTTAGCTGTTCTCTCTTTTTTAACGTGGATCCATGTTTTAGTAACCCTTCATGACTTGGACATTTCTATACATTATAGGTTGAAAGTACTTAATGACCTATGATGTAAAGATATGTCATGGCAATTTTGCAGGCACACTGTGCCCGCGCGATCACTGCCGGGTCTATGTACAGCACCATGGATTCAATGGTGCTATATAAATAAATATTGATAATAATAATAATATGGCTGATGTCGCAGCTGAGACATGGCTCTCACAGCCAGGGCCAGTCCTTGTGCTGTCCCTGGTTGTTCAACCCCCTAAATACTGCAGTATATATTGAACACGGCATTTAGGGTATTGGGAGAGGGATCATGCTCCCTCTCCCCTCCTTGTGATGTAATTGCAAGTGTTCTGTCATTGTCATGATGACTAATGTTGTCATGATAACCTCCGAGTCACCTCACTATGAAAAGCCTCAAGGAGCATGCTTGCAGCATGATCTCTGAGGCCAGTGGCGGTCCTTGAGCCCAGAGGCCTGGTGCAGCCATGGTGAGGAGGGGAGGGTGGGGGGGTTTCGGGTGGGGGTGCTGGCGGCCGTCGGTGAGGAGTGGGGGGGGGGTGCTGCGGCCGTCGGTGAGGAGCAGGGTGGGCGTGGGGGTGCTGGCGGGCGTCAGTGAGGAGCGGGGGAGCGGGGGGGGGTGCTGGCGGCCGTCGGCGAGGTGCGGGAGTGTGGACCATTATTGGAGATGCGTCCTCCTGTCCTCTTACATCGGGTTACGGGGTCGGCTGGGGGCCCCCTTGCAGCTGCACCACAGTAGGTCCGCCCCTGTCTGAGGCTTATGACAGTGCAGCTCTGACAGCTGCATTGTATAGCAATGATCAAGCATTGGAATACAATGAAGCTGTGATCAGAGCTATGAAAAGTAATGTCCCATTAACTGAATAAACAAAAAAGTAAAAAAAAAAAAAAAGAAAATAATAAATGTAAAAACATTTTTTTTTTTTAAATAAGAGCAAAATAAACAAGAAAAAACTAGTAATAAAGTCAATTCTTCAACTGCTGTTGATTTGTATATTTTACCTCCCAAAGGCGGTAAAGTCAGCTCAAGTTTATCCTGTGCTCTACGCTGAGCTCTTACCTTGGCGATTACAGGTAAATCTCTGTAAAATGTGATTCAGACAAAATTTCCAATGGACAATTCTCTGTAATGAGGCAGAGGGAGTCACTTTGAATTCCCATCTGATCTGTGGTCTGGCAGTATCCATATTTTTTTGAGTCCAGTGTAACTCTGCTGCCTCATTAGTGAATGGATCCAATGGGGGTTTCACCTAAATCACATATTTCGGAGATGTAGATGGAAACCCAAATGTAAGTGCTCAACATAGAGCACAGAGTATGAAGAAGGTGAACTGATCCAAAATGTTCTGTACCTAAATTCCCACAAGTAAAGCGGCCGTCACACGCTACGATATCTGGAAAGATATCGCTTGAACGCGCCAGATGAAACATCGCTTGAACGATGTCTGTGCGTGTGACGGCAAGATACGACGAGCGATTTATGATCAAATCGCAAGATCGAGATCTGAGCTCCGGACCTCAGATCTTGCGATGAACGATTTAACGATCTGCTTCATCGTGGTGTATGACACCACGATGAACGATCTCCCAGCGGCAGAGCCTATGCTGGGAGATGGTAACTATGGTACACGTCGGGTTACTAAGCGATGCACGGCGCCTAGTAACCCGATGTGTACCATAGTAACCAGCGATCTCGCTGGTCCACCTCGCTGGTGAGTCTGTCTGTGTGACATCTCACCAGCGATGTGAGCGATATTGTAAGCGATCGCGTGTGCACGTGATCGCTTACAATATCGCAAGAGATATCTTAGCTTTACATTCACCTCAACCCACAAAAAAACAAGTCACCACACAGGTCTGTAATCTGAAATTATGGAAATATAGGCGGCTTCCACACTACTGGTAGTAGAAAGGCTCTGGGGAAGAACTATGGCTCCTCACCCCCAAAAAGAAAACCAGCAACACCTGCACTCCCATTGCAGTATTAGATTGGCCATTGGTGTGGCGGGCTAGTTAAACACTTATGAGTGTACCCCACATGCCAGACTCACCAATTTACCAACCACCTCTACTTGGGAACGTTCCTTGCACACAGCTTGTGCATTGCAGTATAAACTTGGCCATTGGGGAGTTTTTTTTAAAGTTTTTTTTTGGAAAAAAAGATAAAGTAACTTTTTTTCTTGGTTTAGCTATTGTGAGTGTGGATAGGGACTTGCAAATGTGAGGACCCTTGATGTATTGGGCTTCAAGATTCAGTATTTTGGCCAAAATATCAACTAATACCTCACATTTTACATGCACATTTTATTAGTTTTGCAGGGTGTATTGGAGCTCTCGGAGTTCAGTTGGTAAATTGGTGAGTCTGTCATGTGGGGTACACTTATATAGTGTTTAACTACCTGCCACACTAGGTGTAACTAATAGGCTACTGTTCAGACACGGTGCATATTGTCATGCAGTGTTAACTAGCCCACTGCACATGGCAGCACTAATAGGCTGCTGTTCAGACACTATGTGTGTATCTCACCTATCTATAAGACAGACTCTCTATGCAGCTTCATTATGTAAGCAGCTGCTCCCCTCTATTAAAAGGTTGTGAGCACCAGCGCTGCCCCGACCTCTACTTGGGGCAGTTCCTTGCACCCAGCTTGTAAATTGCAGTATTAGATTAGCCATTGGTGAATATATTTACAAGTTGTTTTTTTGTTTTGTTTTTTAAAAAGATAAAGTAACTTTTTTTCTTGGTCTAGCAATTTTAAATAAAGCAACATTCACTGCAATGGGTTCCATGGATGTTTTCTAGAGATACAATTGTCACTATACCCATAGTTGAACTCCCAGAGGGATGTTATTTCCAAAGTGTGTTTTCTTGAGGGGTTTCTGTTGTTCTGGCACTTAGGGGCTCTGCAAATGGAGTCTGCAAACTAATGGCACTCATTCCCTCCTGAGCCCTGTCGTGCACCCAAACAGTGGTTTTATACCACATAAGAGGTATCAGCATACACAAGAGAAATCACACAACAAATTTTGATGCCCAATTTCTCCTGCTATCTTTGGGGAAAAAAATATTTAGTGCTAAAACAACATTTTTGTGTGAAATATCACATTTTGTCATTTTCATGTTTCTACGTTGTAAACGTCTGTAAAGCTCCTTTGGATTCAAGATAAATGTCTTGGGGGGTCTAGTTTCCAGAATGGAGTCAAGTATGGGGGAATTCCGTTGTCTAGGTACATCTAGGGCTTTCCAAACATGACTTGACACCCGCAGACTATTCCGTCAAAACCTGTTCTCCAAAACATCGCTCCTTCCCTTCCAGGCTATGCCCTGCGCCCAACACTGCTTTTCCACCACATACGGAGTATCAGAGTACTCAGGAGAATTCAAAGTAGAGGTAGAAGGAAAATCTAGCACTGGCTCCAACTTTCTTATTATCATAAAAAGTGCATAAAGTTTTCTACACAGTCTTTTTATCATGGGTGTCCTTTTGACCATTAATTAATAAAATGTATTTTTAGTCACTATAAGGAAAATGGAGCAGGGGCTGGATTTTCTCTCTACTTCTACTTTAAATTGTCTACAATCAGGTTGTGTTGCCCTGAACTTTCCGTGCACCATGGTGGATTACAAACCAGCAGTTTCACAGTAGGCTGAATATACTGTATGCTATCTTTTCCTTTTCTTGTGGACTCAGGTTTTCCACCACATATGGGATTTCAGTGAACTCAGGGGAAGTTGCACAACACATTTTGGGGTCCATTTTCTCCTATTGACCATGTGAAAATCAAAAAATTGGGACAAAAAAAACATTTTTGTGGAAAAAATGTACTTTTCCATTTTCACAGCTTAACATTATAAAATTCTGTAAAGCACCTTGGAGTTCAAACTGATTGCCACACACCCTTGGGACAGTCTACTTTCAAAAATAGGGTCACATGTGGGAGGTTTCCACTGTTTAGGCACCTCATTGGCTCTTGAAATGTAGCATAGTGTCAGCTAATGATTCTAGCCAATTTTCCATTCAAAAAGTCATATGGCGTTCTTCCTTTCCTACCGTGCTCCCAAACAGTAGTTTTCTACCACATATGGTGTATCGACATAATCAGAAGAAATTGCACAACAAACTATATGGTGCATACTTTCCTTTTACGCTTGTGAAAATTCAATATTTAAAGCTTAAATAAAATTTTTGTTGGAAAAAGTAAAATTCAAATTTTTTCATTCCACATTGCTTTAGTTTCTGTGAAGCACCTGAAGGATTAATAATCTTCTTGAATGTGGTTTTAAGTAGTTTGAGAAATTGCTGATAAACTTTGAACCATTCTAACTTCCTAACAAAAAATTTTAAAAAAAAATGTTGCTTATGTAAAATAGACATGTGGAAAATGTCATTTATGAACTATTTTGTGTGATACAACTCTCTAGTTTCAAGGTATAAAAATTCAAAATATGAAAACTCCAAAAATGTAAAAACTTTCACCAAATTTTCAATTTTTTCCCATATAAATTCAAAAAATAGCGGCTTAAATTTACCACTATAATTAATTTCAACATGTCATGGAAAAACATTCTAGGAATCACTGGGATCCGTTGAAGTGTCCCAGAGTTATTACCTCGTAAAGTGACCCTGGTCAGAATTGGAAAAAAATGGTGGGTTATTAGGGTCAAAACAGGCTGGGTGTTAAAGGGGGTAACATCCCTCTGAGGACGCATTTGAGTAATTCCCATTGAAATGGTAAGCAGTTTCATCATATTCATGAGTATTTTAGAAAGAGTCTATAGTTTCAGGAAGGTCTGACATGCAGAGTGAGTCTTTAAGCAGATCATCATTTAAGTTCCAATGTGGTGCCCCTGTGGTCCTGTTGCCACATTGGTATCGCCACCCTAGCCGGTGGTGGTATAATTTCCAGAGGTAATTGGAGCTCCCTACATTATGTAAACCCATGTATTCACACACAGCCTGTTCCCTGACCTGAAGGGGGAGCACAAACACCCAGTTTTAGGTTGACTCACTTTTCTGGCTGGGGGGAGGGATTAGACTAGTGAGAAGGGAAGGGAAGCAGAAGCACAAGGAGAAGGAAAGAGAACATCTCTGGAGCTGCAGCTAAATAAGCTTGCTCTAGGACTATATCGAGAGCAGGACACAATAGTCTTGGGTTATCTAGGGATTTTCAATCTCTTGAAGCAAAGTCTGGAGACCAAGGGACTGTAGGTCCTCTGGTCATCCTTGCAGCATCAGCCGCACCACATTACAGAGAGCTCAGGCTGGAACTTGCAGTGCATGCTGGCTGCAGCAGCTGCAGAAGAATAGGAACAAGGAGACAGAACAGGTCATAAGCTGTTGAATCCCCAAATAGCAGGACAGAGAAGGAAGGCTTATTCTAACTACTTATAAGAGCGGACTTCAATTGCTTCTGGACAAACTGGACCCTGGAACTGGTGGCAGTATTCTGGATTCACCATGTTACTACCCTTCAGTAAAGGTGACAACTGCATTCAACTGCCTCCTTGTCTCTATCTGCTGCGCCTCTCACTACAACCCCCATCATCACCCCAGGGTTTTGCTCCTCCTGAGGGGAGTAATCCACCTTGATGCCTCAGCATCTATCTTCTGGGGTAATTACCAGCAGTGCTAGTCATTCCTGACCAGATCCCTCAGCTACCGTCACGTTAAGCTATAACCTATTCTCCCATATGAATGGGATAATACCCCTTTCACTTGTCCAGTCAGGGCCACGGAACTGAGCAATTGTCACCATGATACCCGACAGACTGTCTGCCCAGCTACCTAGCATCCCGGCCCGCGCGACCACGACACCAACATCTGAATCTTTTTTGGGAGTCAGGTATAGGCCAGCGACAATATACGGGAGCATGATCCGACCATATAGCAGTTCCTATTTGAGTCGTAGGATTCCTTGTTAGCAAGTGATGGCTAATTAAGTATTTTTCTAAATGGCTATGTGTATTGTGCAAAGGAGAATAGTACATGTAATCCTTTACATCTGGACGTAGTATTCCCTATATGTGAACAAGTTGGAGAGACCGAAACACTTTTAGCAGAGCTTTGGTTTGTGACTTAGATTGGCGACTTCAGCTAAGTGACACGTCTAGAGAAGGATCGAAGACAAAATTAAAATCACCGCTAATGATGAAAAGGCCTTCCTCAAATTTTTTTAGTTTAAGTACTGACAGCATGTCTATTGGTCACAATTAAGGAGTTAGAAGTCAAAATTTTGGATCTCATCAAACACATACCTCCTTCCGGGTCAGACAGTGTTTCAAAAATAGTGTGCAGCAATTATTTGTGTAAGCCTATACTCACCCCCTTAGACTTCAAAACAGCATTTGTAATGTGGAGTCAAGATGATAATATCTGTTAGTAAACTGAGGTATATGATCGCTTGTAAAGTGAGTTTCCTGAAGAATGAGAAAATGTACATGTTGTTTATGCATATGATAAAACACTTTGAGTTCTTTTCTCTGAAATATTAAGTCCTCTGGCATAAAATGAGCAAGTTTTGAGATGTGCCATATTATATGAAAAAATAAAGAAAAGAAAAGAGGGGGTGAGCAGGAGTAAAGGAAAAAACAGAAAGATTAAGAGCAAAGAAGAAGTATAGAGGTTAGATAGTAATGTTGACCTCTCAGCGTCTAATCCAGGAGGTGTAGATTATATATTAAATTGAGCACTAGGAAACTGAGAAACAGGCAGATCCCATGCAAGTTCCTAAATGGGGTTTTCTTTATAGGTGTAAATCAAACTTTTAATTCTGGGGTTCCTACTAGGGGGAACTATGGAATATATAGGAAGTAAAGTACAGTATTTTTTGAACTATAAGACACACCAGAACAGAAGACGCACCCAGGGTTTTGAGGAGGAAAATTGGTTAAAGAAAAAAAGTCTTTCCTACTTTTTGTTTCTTTGTCCATAATGACTTTTGACACATAAACCACAGAGATTGTGTTAGATGCGGAATAAGTTGCAGGAACTTTGAAATATAGGGGGTTTCCTGGAAGAATACTAAGAGGTGTAAATTGTGGCATCTCAGCCTAGTGAGTCAAGCTTAAAAGGGTGGGCAGATGGCATTGTAGCCAGGTTGTATATTGCCTAGTTACTATATGGAGTGGGGTGGTTGGAGATACAAATTATGTAAAAAGCAAGCTTAAGCTACGGTCACATTTGGGACCTTGCATCCTTTGGCATTGTGGCATTTTTTTCCTTTTTAGCGCTAGCGTTAAGGCATGTGTTAACGCACGATACATATATGTACCATGTGTTAAGGCATGCATTTCCCATAGACTCCCATGTTAAAAAAACACATGCGTTTTTGCAAACACCACCAAAAACGCTGCTGCGCGTTTTTTGGTGCTTTTGCAAAAACGCCTAGCTTCCAACGCATTGCACTTTGGGAATGCGTTTTTTGGATGGAAGCCTTTGGAAGCGTTAACGCTAGTGTTTTTTCACATTTCAACATGGAAAAAATACTAGCATTTTGCACTTCCATGATGCAAATGTGACCCTTGCCTTAGGTACTTGCCCTAAATTAGCCCATGGGCCAGTCACAGATCAGCAATTGTAACATTACTGTCTAGGCTGTTCTGGAAATATGAGCCCAGAACCAGCGATTTAAAAAGATAAGTGACACAATAGGAAGATGTTCACATGTGGGGATTCGCTTGTGCTGATTGGAATCCATGAATAATTTCTCCTAGAAGATCACTGTAGACTCTTATGGTACCTTTACACGCCGCTACAGAAGGTAGAAAACAACCGGGTTACGGAGACAAATGTATCTTGCACCGTCAAATCAACCCGAGGTAGCGGCGTGTAAAGTTGCTTGTTGCTACCCATCACTTTCGGCACCTGTTTCAGAGCAGTGCTCTAAAATAGGTTGATTTCAACCCGATGGTAACGGCGTCTAGATACGGTAGGGTAAGGTTTTTTCGCCACCTAGATAACTCCCCGGGGCGTGACACAGCCTCCGGGAAACCACCCCCCTTCAGCGATCATTGGTGGAAGTTCCTGCATTGCGATTGGTTGTCGCTGCATAGGGCGGCATATTTAAGGAGCTGACCAGTCACGCTACACAATTGCTCGAGCGTCATGTATTAATCAGCCTCCTGCACTGGCTGGCCAATCATGATGCTATTGCTTTGTCCTATCAGCGTACGAATGTCTCGTAATCCACAATTCTGGCACGCCTATGTGTTGTCCCTGCTGCACCAGGTCCTCCCATATTACCTTCTGTCACGTTGTGTAAATGAGGGACGGTGCTCTACAGAAGGTAACTTGAGGCACCTGGTGGTGCATCCAGGGATAGATTAAACCTTCTGTAGAGCACCTTGTAGCGGCGTGTAAAGGCAGTATCGGGTACCGTTTGCAACCGTTTGTGCGTGCTCGTGCACATGAAGCACCCGGTTGTTCTTAACCTTCTGTAGCGGCGTGTAAAGGTACCTTTAAGGTACCGTCACACACCGCGATATTGCTGGCAAGATTGCTGCCAATTCCCAAATTCGGCGATGTGGAAACCACATCGCATGTGCATAGTGGCGTGTGACTGGTCGATTCTACGGCGAGAAATCGCTGGTGGAGCATCACCTGATTGCCCTGTACTGCCGTGAAATCAGGCAATATCCACCGGGCGATTTCAGTGCATCGTGGCATGTGACAGGGCAATAGCGATGTAGAAAGCGAGCTCAGACATTCTGGAATCAATCCCGCAGGCGTGCCTGAGCGTGCTCCTTTCCGCACCCCATCTGAGGCGATTGGCGGCTTGGTTGTAACGCAGTTGTGTAGGCCAATCGGAGTGGTAGGGGCGCGGTGTAACACACTCTGGCACGCCTATCTCCTCGCCGTGGTCAAACTCTACGCCCACATCACTGATGTGGTTGTGGCGTGTGACGTGGATATGTGGGAAAGGAAGATCGCTTCCAGTCTTCAGCAGGTGATTTCCGGAACGCAGGATCACCGGAGATCGCACGCAAGATTGTCACGTGTGACAGCTCCACAGCGGTCTGAAAAAAGTGTCCGAAACGTGCGCGCTCACGTCATATCGCCAGCGAAATGGAAGCCATATCACAGCGTATGAAGGTACCTTTAGGTGTTTCTGTTAATTCTCTTTTTGATTTTATAACTGTGAGTAATTTTATACATTTTATCGTAAGCAGTGTATTTTTTATATTAAAGCTTTGAAACCTTTGTGGCGCCCCTGTGGTCTGGCTGCCACAATGGTACTTAAAGAATCGGTATTAACGCCATGTCTGGAGAGGATTTTGGGTGTCCGATCCTGGTTCCCTAAGCATCCACACATTTTCGAACTTCGCCTAGGAGTTGTAGCACTTAGAGGCTTGTTTGGGTGGTGTTCCATCCCCTGGTTGGAGTGAAAGGTTAATTGGAGTGGGGAAGGTTAGGAAGGGTTGAGGGAGTCCAGACACAGCCTTCAAGAGAGAAAGAGCTCAAGTAGATACAAGTGGGACCAGTACTCCAAGCTGCTAGATCTTCATGACTGGCAGCAAACTGGAGGTTACTGGGCTGCAAGCCCAGTTGCCACACTGTGGAACTGTGGGTCCAGGGGCACAGCGACTCAGCTTGGCTCCATTTGCTCATAGAGCCAGGGTTGCCTGCCAGCCTGTTAGCCACAAGGGAGCAAGAGGCACATAGGAAAACTAAGTACTTAATACCTCATTTTGGAGAAGTCAGTGGGAAGGCCACACAACCACCCCAGCAAAGTGGCACTCAATCCTTTCCAGACTGGTCAGACTTTGACCCGGTAAAGAGTAAGTTGGACTTGTGACTGCTGCTTTACAAGTAAAGGTAAAGAAACTTAAAAGAGACTGCCTTCTTTGTGTGACCTCTCTGTACTTCTGCTCACTACAACTTCCACCATCATCTCCTCCATCCATCTCCTACTACAACCCCAGGGGCTTGCTCCTGCTGAGGGGAGTAATACACCTTGCTGCTATGCCATCTAGCCCCTGGGGAACCCACCTGCAGCGCCAGTCACCAATGATTGGACACCTCAGCTTGCATCACTAACTGTCAACAAACTCTTGTCCCCTGTAAATAACCCCTTTCACAGGTACGGTCAGGGTCACGACCTGTGGGGATCGCCACCATGATGTATAGACTGTTAGCCACGGATAGTCGAGTACCCTGGTGCTTGCGACCGTGACACTTTAATACATTTGTATGCACTAGAAAATGCAAAGACTTTCACATAGTCTGTGACCCTTTTGATTTTCAAGCAGTAGCATATTTCTAGGAATCATCACCTTGTGTGTTTGATAAGCGGTGGCAGCAGTGTTGTGCAGCCGGAGTGTGTGGACTGTGTCGGGTGTGATTTATACACACTTTATAGAATATATAATATATAGAACAGAGTAAGGCTAGGGTCACACTTGGCATGACTTTTTTTAGTGCCTCAAAAAAAAGCATGCGTTTCTGCATGCTTTTTTCCATTTCTGCATGCGTTTTTTAAGGTGTCTGATGGCACCCTGCGTTTTTGCATGCGTTTTTAAATCATTACCCAAAAATAATGCATGCACTATTTTTTGGTGCTATTTTAAAACGTTTTTGGATGGTACTAAATGGTACTAATGTACTATGCGTTTTTGATGTCAACTACTCACATAAGTGCAAAAACTTATGCCAAAAACGCATGACACTTTAGACATGCGTTTTTGCTATTAGGGCATGCGTTTTTGCTATTAGGGCATGCGTTTTTTAACATGGGGTCTATGGGTGCGTTTTTACATGCTTTTTTATAAACGCAGGGCTCCAAAAAAGCATGAAAAAAACGCAAGTGTGACCCTAGCCTAAGAGGGATAGGTTAACACTTGCAGGCAAACCCCACGTCACATGCTGAGAAGTATGTGCATGACAAACAGTATCTTCACATTTTTCTCAAATGACTATAAGACCACTGGCTCTTCTCCCGGAGACCTCTGAAACAACACTACAGGTGCCCAAGATATAAAAGTAAGCATTTCCCTTTAAGCTGAACATGTCAAAGAGTTCTGACCTTGCAAGTGATCAGTTGCTCTGATCGTCTAAGACGACATACACCCTTATGATTTTCTCTGGTTGACCCTTGAGCTATACATTCACCAAGCAAATCTTTGCCCATGGGTTGTCCCAGTGGCCTTATACATAGACTTCTGTGCATGAAGAAGATATTGTAGTAAGAGTTGCTGCTTTATTTTCATCCTCTCAATATGGCTTGTGGTGGGAGAAAGAGTAAGCGGTGCAGAGTTAAGTTGGAATGGATAGAGCACTAGTACGTGGTCTTCATTGTCACACTCCCAAACACTTTGATTGCTCTCAGTGGGAGAAACAAAATAATAATCTTGTAGTTGTGATACCTCTTAATGGCTGACAAAAAAAAAATAATTGTCTTCAAACACTTTGCAATTTTACAGTCTTTAGCAAAGTGTTCACTATAAGCACAACAACTGTAATGTACCCCAAACGTCTTTAGAATCTTCTTTTGTACTTGGAGTACCGTAGTTTTTTTCTGAAGCCGATGCACTTTTTTAGGGGATGTGGCTTCTAATGAATTTGACATAGGTGATTAGGGTTTTCAACCTTTTTATCTTTGTTGCTCTTGTCTGGAGCTGATGTTGGTATGGACAGAATATCAGTCTTTTTCACTGACACTGGACCTCTGCAGTTTTAGTTATTTGAACATACTTAGTTGGAGCTGAACCAGGGCTGCTGGATTTTCCATAGGAAAAGATTGGGTCAGTCGTATGCTCTGCAATATCCTTAATAAACTCACACAAGTACAGTACGAGACCTGATGTTCTGTTTTGTATCTTTACTCAAGTGTGTGGTCCACCTTTCTTGGATATTATGTGGAAGCTTAGAAACTGTTAGGTTTAGCCTAAGCAGTGTCCAGGTAGCTGAAGCTAGGTAGGTGTGCATCTGCCATGGCATCTGGAGCGCTAACAATAGGACACTGAGCTCTGGGAATTTTGAACTGTTCTTACTGGATACTTTTGGAAAATCCTGTGGTCGCTTTGACAGCTTGTTTTCTATGGCTTTAGGACTACCAAAGCTTCGTTCAAGTCTCTTCCATGCGGCCATAAGACCAACCGTTCGATTACTGATGTGGACAGATCAGAGTCTCATGACCCGTTCGGTGGATGGTGATCCTAGCCGTGTGATCAACAAGACCAGATCTTTAGCAACAGTCATGCTAAGGTCCCCAATTATGATTCTAAAGACACATGTTTAATGATTTTTAACGTTTGCAGTTCTAAGGTTGATCGTCAAACATTGTGAGCGTTCTTAGTATGGTCATGATGAACCATGTACTTTGCAAAGTCAGGCATGTCCCTTCTCTATGATTTTGGAAGGATAATTTCTAGTTGAATAGAGCATTGTGATCTAGAAACGTCAGGAAGTATGTTGAGGCATAGGCATTCAATCTAGTTACTGGTTTGATGTGCATAGTTTCTGCCAAATGTGAAGGCTGAGTATAGTGGTTGTCAGAAGATTAGTGACTTGCTAGTGACACGCCCCGTGGGGGCCGTGGGTACTCGGAGCCAGGCTTCTCAATGACCTCGAGCATCTGGGGGATGTCATGGTGCCGTGACCCGGTCTGTCGCCACCCGAATGGGCAGTCAATAAAAAGGGGTTAAGAGTAAAGAGTTTCTGGAGTAAGGGGATTTGTGGGGGCGGTTGTTGTGACGCCACCCGTGGTATGTGGCTATTAGGTGGCCACTGCTGCGGTCCAGGACCTCTGGGGATGATGGGATGGCAGCTGCGATGGTTTTGCTCTCCACGGGTGCAGCAGATCCCCAGGGTGTCCAATGTAAAGGTATTGGGTAATGGTGGGCCAGCAGGGCTGATCTGGCCGCAGGGAGGGGATCTGAGCGGCTCACATGCAGGGTCATGTGGCCTGCGAAGGTTATCCATCTAGCGCTCCCCAGGTCGGAAATATAAAATCTCACACACAATGCTGAGTTCCAAACCCAGTTTACTGAGCTCTTCTTTGCACGCAACACAGGTTACAGCTCAAGTACAGTTGCGGTCTGGATAGTCCTTAGCAACCAGGATTGTTTGTCCAGTACACCCAGTGCCTGTCCTCTCTGGCCTCTCTTCCCAAGCACTGCCTGTGTAGCGCCCCGCAACGAGTGCGTCACAGGAAGGTATTGCATCCCTGACTGAAGATGTAATATCTTCCTTTTCAGTGATGAAATGGTTAAACCCAGAGCTCCATACACCACATGCACCACTTAGAGGTAGAGGGCCAATCAGGACCTGGTGGGAGGAGTGTAGGTGTAGTGTGTGTAGGGGAGTCAGTAACGTAAGAGTAGTGGTTGGAGGAGCAGAGAAGGGACAGGACCTGCACAGTTCCGTGCAGCCTGACGCTGAACGTGACCGGCAGAGCACCATCAAGCGGTGACTCAGACCGGACACGGGCAACTAACGAGCGGGTCAAATTATACCCGTGCCCAAACCACCGGATCACCGTTCCGAGGCGAACAGACGTCCACCGCTGTTCTGGAAACCGGAGTGAAGGAACCGCTTCTTAGGAGCACCTCACTGCAGCCGCAACCTAACCGTCTTGCCAGCGAGATACCCACCATAGGGAAACAGGCCCAGTACCACCGGTCAGTTCCCGGTAGGGAATCCTAGAGAAGTCTTCCCTGTATCTCGAACTGGCGCACCAAGGCGACACCGGCAACCAATATAGGAAGGTTAGACAAAGGAGGAACACCTTGGAGCTCTGGACTAAGACCAGTCATCGCTGGGATCACCCGGTCCGTTACCTAAAGACTGTATACTTTGTACCACACCAAACGTTAAAGTAAAGACCCGTTACAGAGGAATGTGTATGTGCTTTTCTTCAGAACTGTTTTAACTCTGCACACTCGAAACTACTGAGCTGCCGTATTCCAACTGGTGCAGCTCCTGGCCCCGGGGACTCCTGCTCATCCTGTGGGGAGCATCCCATCTAGCTGCCGCACATCCCCCGGAGGCCCAAGCAGAGCCGGTGCATTCACCGGATTCCCACAGGTGGCGTCACGACAAACAAGAATCATCCCAATCCTTTTATCCCCTTTGATCTGACCACTGGGCCCCACAGCGTCAGGCGCGGAACCGTGACAAGTGCTGCATCGCCTGAGACGTGAGCATCCTGCAACAGTGAGTCACCTGTCCTCTTCCTTCCTCCATGCACCTCCGCGCACAGAGCCCCAATACAGCAGCCATGGGCCTTCGTTGGGCGACCGGCTGAGTCCCCTGGTCCTAGCACGGCTGCCTTCTCAGTGGATGTGTTGGGAGTTGGGCACAGCTCCTCTGGACCTCATGGCCACCGGTTACATAGTTGGAGCTTGGAGTCTCCTTGCCACCTTTCAGGGCCGGGTTCCTGGTTCTCGCCCTGCCTGTCCGCCTTGCTTCAGATTTGGGCACAAGGGTGGATTGCTCACTGCCTGTGCCCCTATGGTTCCCCTTTCTCCTCGTGGTCTCTGGCGTTGGGACTTGGGACAAGCCTCATCACTGCTCAAGTCCTCCAGGTCCTTCCTCTCGGTCCTCTCTTCAACTGACCTCCTCTGACTGACCTCTACTTCTTGCGGTGTTTTTCCTTTGTCCCTTTCCTTTTCCTGACCACTTCCTGCTCCCTTTCTACCCATCACCTTTCTCCCCCCGCCGTCCCACGGGCTGCCTGGGCCATCCCACTACCTGGGTTCACTCACTAACCCTGGGACCGGGTGTGTTGGGTGTGTTTGTGGGTGGCTGGACTTACCAAACCTGGTTGCAGCAGACAGGAATACTGCCCCGGGTGGGGGTGCAGTACCCCTTAGTGGCGACCAGACCGCTGGGGCACCACACCAGCATTTTGGGTTGCATGTATGCATCAGTTCTGAGTTGCAGGGGCAGGGAGCATGAAGGAATTTAAGGATAAGGAATTGGTAGCAGATTGTACTGACCTTTAATACAGAGTATTGAGGAAGGATCTGTGCTCTTTTGTTTTGGAGTTATGTCTGCACTGTCAGGACCGACTGTTGGAGTCAGGGGTGTGCTATTTTGGCTAAGCAGATAGTTGATTGTGTGTATTAGAGGGTCTTCTGCATTCATTTTGTATAAACTGATGCTGATTTTTTTTTACTCCAAATAATAGGTTGTTCCAGGACCTTTAATTCTGTCATGGCTGTGGCATGTGTAAGGAGGTGGCTAATGCCAGGAAGATTCCTACCCCTGAAAACATTGTTTACCTTTTTATTTATGATTTATATTTATGTGTGTTTATATGAATAGTGTAATAGTATGTTTAGTTCCAGGTAATGAGCGCAGTTTTTTCAGCCACTCCTAGATGTCACTAGGTTGCCTAGTTGTAGGGGAGTCTAGTCTTTAGGGGAACAGATTAGAGGGAGTGAGGGTCATATAATTCCTGGGGTTTCCTGTTTCAGGTACAGACATAAACACTGTGCAGGAGTAAGAGGAGACGACAGGACCCAGATTACAGTAAGATTCTTTTGGAGGAGAAGTGAGGGACAATTGAGCAACCCTATTCCAGCCAGTAGAAACTGGACCACAAGGACAGAGGTAAACCAGTTTTGTGCAGGACTGCCCAAAATAGAACTGGGGTTCCCCAGGCTGCAGGCTATTGCCCCCAGGAAGCAAAGGCAATGCAGGGGATCCTAACTGAAGAGATATACATTGACCAGTGCGGTTGGGTACCTGGGAAGAAGCAGCACAGAGCTCCCCTAGTTAACCTGATAGCTGGCAGGACATATTCTGCACCTACACCTGTACGACTGGTCTATGTAAAGATGTTAAAGGGAACCTGTCAGCTACTTTATGCCCCCCCCAGTAATCACTATCTGTACCTGCAGCTTCATAGTACTATTCTAACCATTCCTGACTGAGCTAATAGTGTAATGTTATACACTTACATTTTCTTATGTGAATGAGACAGTGACTACACCTTGGAGGAGGTAGTCACTCTGGCAGGTTATTAGTTAACTCACTGAAAACTTCTCTGTCTAAAGAACTTGTGTGATGTAACAATCATGTGACCATAGTAGGGAGAGCTAAGCAAGCAGAATCACTATGTGCTGTGGAAACTTAGCTCTGCCTATTAAGGTACCTTTACACGCCACCACTGAAAGGTAGCAACTGCCTGGCATTGGGGATATTTATGACTGTTGCCATGAAATTGCTACGAAATGGTGGTGTGTAAATAGGGAAATTCCTTCCTGTGTCCTGCAGTTGACTCAGATATCTGTTGCTGAGCCGTGCTCAAAAACCGAAGGCAACGGAAAGGCACAATTGCCATGGTAGTGGCTTCTAAACGGGGCACAGGCATGGATGTTGCGTCGCCTAGTGATTTCACAGGGGCGTGCCACAGCGTCATGGATACTTCGCCCCATCAGCGATCATTGGTGGGGGCTGCAGAACAATTGTTTTTCTTATAAAATTCTCCATAAGTTTGATGTGTCACATGACCCTCTACCCATTAAAAAAAATTACGTTGGATCCAAAATGGCTGACTTCAAAATGGCCACCATGGTCACCACTCATCTGGAAAAGTTTCCCCCTCCCATATACTAATGTGCCACAAACAGGAAGCTGATATCACCAACCATTACCATTTTATTTAGGTGCATCTATATAAATGGCCCACCCAGTATTGATTAAAATGAACTTTATTCATGGGAAAACCCCTTTAAGGAAATAGTAAAATAGTTATGGCTCTTGGAACATGGGGAGAAAAAAACTAAAGTATAAAAATGAAAAGTTGATCTGGTCATGAAGAGGTTAAAGTGAACATATAGGCTACAATTAATAAAAATTTTTACTCCAAAATTTTAGCGTAAAAACACATTAAAAGTCACATACTTTTGGTGCAAAACTAAGTTGCACAAGAAAATTGCAACTTTTGGCCAGTTCAGCCAAAGTGAGTGCTTCTAGGAAGGAGCCACAACGGGACAAGTGTGGAAAAGCCCAACAAGTTCATCATATATTGCATCAGAAATGTTACTCTAGTCCCTCCATTTTTGGCAAGTGGCATGTTGTAGGGAGGGACACACAATGGATACGATGTGCCAAATTGCTTGAATGCACTAATTAGTGTGCCCCTCTTAACGAATTTGGTGCATCTTATTCCTGCGCACCTATAGTTTATAAATGAATCGGCACCATAGTCATTTTTTCATAAGAGGGTAACATAATCTTTATTAAATTAGAGGCAGAGCTTATTGTAAAGCCATGGTGGTTTTGTACTGATTGTATTGTGGTCTGTGTTGCATCCATAAATAGCAGAAGTCAAGACAGAGCTTTTGCTTTGTCTCCTTGGCTCTTTTGTTCTGTAATGTATATTCACAAGATCACATTGCCCATTTCTGACACATTGCATTACACCTAAGCAGAAGAGTAACTGACTGTATATTAGATTTTACTGTGATACAGCTGTGGATGGATGTGTTGTCTTCTAGATTTCACATTATATAAAGCGAGGATGTAGTGACTTAGCTGTGTCTCAGGATTGTAGAGCGCTCTCTTATTGTATGACAGCTCTTATAAATGTAGCATGCAGTAATATCAGATGTAACCATTACACATCCTAAATGAACCCCGGCGAGATTATACTTTAATCGGATATTTAAGTGCTGCGCCCATTTGCCATCTGTGGGAGGCCGGGAAGTAAGAGGCTGGCATCTGGGCTTCCTAACGACATCAGTCTGAGAGCTGGCAGGTCCGTTGTGCTCTGCAAATTTTAATTCTCAGTACTGAGGAAAGCTTCAAAGTTATATCTTACAATGAGCCTACAAATATTTACTTGTAATTAGCAGGAGACTGGGTTCTCTAAATAATGGTTTCATTAACTTCAGAGTAGGAAATGTTATAGGTAAAAAAAATATCCCCATGGACCTTCTGGGTTTAATTGTGGTTAAAGATGTTGCAAATGTTTTGGTTTTTTTTTACAAAAGTTTTTTTTTACAGAAGTTTCAAGGTCATTATGGATAATTGAAAAATTCACTACTATACTCTGTTATCAAGACGTCTGTTTTTCATGTACGTGTTCTATCCATTATATTCAAAGATAGAACATGTATACATTTTCTGCAGGGCATGTGTCAGCGCAAAAATCATGGAAACATGTCCGGATTTTTAGAAAAAATAAATTAATTAATTAAAAAAAGACCCAATAAATGTTCCATAGATGTGTTTGGTGCCAAAGCTGAAAAATACCAATATGGTTCTATGAGTCCATGAAAATCAGCAAGCACATAGATGGCGTCAGTGTGCAGTATGTATGTTCTCTGTAACTAAAAGGGTTGTCTGGCCTTACAGTGCATCTTTCATCAGTTTGGAGGGTTCTAAACCATACCCACCATCTTTAACATGATGTAATTGGGATTCTAGTTAAATGGAGAAAAGGGAGAGCACCACTAATAATAAGAGTCAGATAGAGATCGCTAGACTAACTAATATACATTGAGGCAAACCAAAGGAGAGTCTATAAAGTGATACAACCTTAAGCAATTATGGTTATGTTTATCAAAAGTTTATTCAGTAACAATCAAAAAGGAAAATAGTCACACCAAGGGTTAAAAACATTTAAAACAGCCAAATACAGCTATACCTTTTCCATTGACAATGGTACATCAAGGAAATCTCTCTGCTAGTTGCAGATACTAGTTACACCAATATGTATCAACAATGCCTTTATATGTCACTTTTCCGTTTTATCCATAAGCCATATGAATTTAGTGCATAAACCAGATGACAAACTATTAGTATATGGCGTGGAAAAGAATAAACTCGTTTTCTGAAGTATGCAGGGGGAAGACTGGGAATATAAAGGGGTTACAAGAACCCTAATTACATCATGTTATAGGTGATTGGCAAGGTTTAGAACCCCAAAAACCGGTGATAGGTGCACTTTAAGATACGAGACTTGTGCATACACATGTCATGCTGAGCGCTGTACAGATTCTCTGGTAATTATGTGATATGCATACCCTGACTAGCACATACTCGCTTAGTCTGCCTTCACACTTGCGTTTGTGTCTACATGCTTATGGCATTCAGACGCAATCGCAGTGCAAAGCAGCACATACTTATGTGAACGCAGCGGAGAATCTCCGCATGCGTTCACATAAGTATGGTGCCCGGGCAGCCATTCAGCTGCCTCTGGAGGTGGCCGGGAGGAGTAGATCAGCTGATTCTCCCGCCTGTGTCAGCGGGGAGAAACAGCTGATCTGACCAGGGCTGCCACTAGGAATTTCGGGGCCCCTTACTGCCAACATTTTGGGGCACCCCCAAGATCCACCAACCTACACCCCATGAGACTCCGCCCAGTCTCCATCCCCGCTCCACCTCCACCCAGGCTCTGCCTCCACCCTAGCTCCGCCTCCACCTAAGCATACATTATATATTTATAGTAAAAATTGGAACCGCACCAAAAATTCTCAGTTTATGTGCAAAGCTTCCCCAACTAGCAATCCAGATGGTTCCTTACAATAGAATAAAAAAAGGAAAAATAGCACAAAAAAATAGAAAAAAGTGGACTTTATGGCCCAATGCGTGGCCACGCCATCGGGAAATAAAGTCCACTTTTTTCAATTTTTTTGGCTGTTTTTTTTATAAACTCTCTCTATTATATATTACACACTTGAGACTGCTGTGGGTAAATACACAATAGCTGCATATACAATAGAGACAGCTGCTAGCTGTATACACAAGAGATGGCTGCGGGCTGTATACACAATGGAGATTGCTGCTGGCTATACACACAATAGAGAATACACAATAGAGACTGCTGCTGGTCGTACACAATAGAGAGTGCTGCTGGGTGTACACAATAGAAAATACACAATAAGACAGCTGCAGGCCATATAGACAACATCCCAACAGCTTCCCTCCATTCGGACAGCCACCCTCAATCCTTCCTCCATCCCAACAGCCTACCTCAATCCTTCCACCATCCCAACAGCCTCCCTCAATTCTTCCTCCAGCCATCCCGACAGCCTCTCTCCCTATATATTATTATATGGGTTGGTAAAGGATATTTTCATCCTTAGCACTTTCCATTAGCAGTGGTTTAGGATAAAGTCTAACCTCATCCCAAATAAAGTGAGAGGATTGTTGTCCTGCTCCAAACTCCATCCTTGTACACTATTCCTTATGTTTCAAAGAGTACTCACCCAATCTAAGGCTACTTTCACACTACGATTTTTTCCTGTCGTGGGATCCTACTTTTTGTAGGGATCCCACGGACAGGACAGCAAAGCATCGGAGGTGACCTCCAGATGCTTTTTCTGTGTCCGGGTCCGTGATTATCACGGATCCGGACACAGCGGGGCACTTTCACTTCTGCAATGTATAATATATGTGGCACCCTGCAACGAGTGCGTCACAGGAAGGTATTGCATCCCTGCCAGAAGATGTAATATCTTCCGTCTCAGTAATGACATGGTTAATACTCAGATCTCCATACTCTACATGCACCACTAGCATAGAGGGCCAATCAGGTCCTGGTGGGCGGAGTGTAGGAGTAGTGTGTGGGAACTTAGGAGAGGAGTAGTGGTCTCTAGGAAAGGGAAAGGAGGAGAAGTGGGCTCTGCACAGTGCTGTGCAGCCCTGAAGACCACCGACCGGTCGGCGCCATTACCGGTGCCCTGGACCAGAAAACCGGGCAACTACCTAAACGGGTCAAAACACACCTATGCCCATTAAACACCGGATGACTGGTTCCGAGGCGAGCAGACGTCCACCGCCGCTCGCAAACCAGGAGTGAAGGAATCTCTTTCTAGGAGCACCTCACTGCAGCCGCGACTAAGCCGTCTTGCCAGCGGAGTACTCACCATAGGGAACCAGGCTCCCCTCACACCCACCGGGCTATATTCCCGCAGGTGGCGTCACGACAAGTAAAAATGAAACCCTTATCCGTTCAGCCCCTTTTCATCTGGACCACCGGGCCCCACAGCCTCGGGCGCGGAACCGTGACGGGAGAAGCAACGCCCGAGACGTGAAGACCCGGCTACGGTGAGTCATATACATTGCAGAAGTGAAATATAAGAAAGAGTTAAAAATAAAAAATCATTATGCTCACCTATCCTCTATCCAATGCTGCCTCCCAGCAAGGCCCGTGTGCTTACAGGACCTGTGATGGAATCCATGTTAAAGGAATCGGATCGGATTTGGCATAATTGCCATCCAATCTGTCAGATCCGATTCTATCTGGTTTTTGATTCGGATACAAAAATCACAGCAGTCTCCGATTTTTGTACCGGAAAGAAATCGGACAAAATCGGATCGGACGCAATTCTGATGGCAATTAGTGCACATCCGAATCGGTCCGATCCCCATAGGGTTACATGGGGCCTAAATCGGATCCGATGCTGTCTGATTTCTATCGGACAGCGTCGGATTTACAAAAATCATAGTGTGAAACCAGTCTAAGAACATAAAGTGTTGATGGAAAATACATTCTTTACAACTCTGACCATTATTATTTATTAGTGGCAGAACCTAAAAATATGGTTGGTGTCAATGCGCTGAAGTCACCATTGTATGGACGTGCAGCACTGTTTGTATGGCTGCCCTAATTATAGCATTCCTATAGGATCAGATGTACTGAGGATAATTGTAAGGTATAGCAGAGACAAAATAGTTTTCACTGAGGTATCACAATGTGTTAGACACTACAACCCCCAGCATCCCTCACCTGATAATACTGCGACACTACGACCCCAGCATCCCTCACCTGATAGTACTGTGGCATTACAACCCCCAGCATGCCTCACCTGATAATACTGATGCACTACAACCCCCAGCATCCCTCACCTGATAATACTGTTGCACTACAACCCCCAGCATGCCTCACCTGATAATACTGTTGCACTACAACCCCCAGCATCCCTCACCTGACAGTACTGTGGCACTACTACCCCTATCATCCCTCACCTGACAGTACTGTAGCACTACAACCCCCAGCATCCCTCACCTGACAGTACTGTGGCACTACTACCCCCATCATCCCTCACCTGACAGTACTGTGGCACTACTACCCCCAGCATCCATCACTTTACAGTACTGCGGCACTACTACCCCCATTATCCCTCACCTGACAGTACTGTGGCACTACTACCCCCAGCATCCGTCACTTTACAGTACTGCGGCACTACAACCCCCAGATATCACACCCAGTGCCCAGGGATCCACAGAGACGACTCCAGGGGTCCACAGACATGACACTCAGTGTCTAAGGGACCTACAGAGATAAACCCCAGTGTAGATACAGAAGAATGTCAGGCCTGACCGCTCAACATGCAGAGTGGCATTACCCATGAAAACAAATCACATTCCACCTCTCAGTCTTCAGAGAGGCATTGGAAAATGAAAGTTGCAGCCTGATTGGGGTCTCTGGCACATCCTCCGACCTCCTGCACACTGTAGCCCTGTCCCAGCAGGACTCTGTCCACATTTACCTTACAGCTCTCATAGTGCCAGGATCATAGAGTCCATCTCCAGCCCGGGATCCACTCCCATGGTGAGCAGCTGCATCCTCTGCTGCCTCAGTTGAAGTTCCCGGGTAAAGAATCCAAAACCAGGCATCTAGTGATGCTGTTGCTGTGACAGACACCTCCCACTGTACGGAGGCCGCGTGGAGCCAAAACTGCTTAGATCTCACAAGAAGTTCTCCCCCTCTCTGGAGACGGCTGCCTCTGCGTGTCAGCGTCTGGCTCACCTGCTGTAGTCAGCTCCAAATGCCGCAGATACCTAACTCCTGCTGCACCACACAGCTTCAGGGTCAGCGTGTGCTGGCCGTGGGGGGGGGCCCTCCTTGCTCCAAATGGCCACGCCCCCCGCCATCACGGCCGGGCCCCCCTGCCCCTATTCCATTGACCACTCCCCCTCCAAATACGGCTGGGCCCCTTACTGGAGGAAGACCTGTAAGGCCCTAGTGGCGGCCCTGGATCTGACAGCTGTTTAAATCTCCCGCGCTGACACCGAATAGGGCGATATCGGTGCAGGAGATAAACAGCTGATCGCTGCTTCAAATCTCCTGCGCCGACATCACCTATTCGGTGTCAGCGTGGGAGATTTAAACAGCTGTCAGATCAGCTGTTTCTCCCTGCTGACACTGGCGGGAGATCAGCTGTGGCTCTGCATGATCTCCCGGTGTCAGAGCCACAGCTCATGTCAGAGCTTGAGTCACATCTACAATTCTCTGTATTGCTCTATTATGTCCTCCATACTGCTGCCTCTCACTGTGTGCTAACAAGGGAATGAAGAGCAGGAATATATCACTGTGTGCTATGCTATGTATGGGAGAGATCATAGCTAGTAGTCTGCTCCTACCAGCTCAGAGTGGAATACAAAGTAGAGAAAGAACCTGCAAAGCTGAAAATGCAGTATATAAGTCAAATAATGGCCAGAAATAGTTATTCTTCATGTACAAAATGGAAAGCTTATTCTGAAATGTTATTACAAAGTATTTTTACTCTTTAAATAAAGAAAACGTTTATGGCTCTAATTTGCTATCAATTCTAATAATACATTACATTAGTAGAAGCTGAAATCCATCTATCGAATAAAGAGCAGAATTCTTTTTGTTGGGTGCAGTTTTTCGCTATTTAGCCACTAACATGCACGACCAACAAGCTCCATTTTATAGTATTGATTGGAAAATAATGGAGATTATTCTCCTTTGGTCCAGTGCTCTCGATTATTACTCGATCCTCACAAGTGGCACTTTAAAAGCCTATACTTAAGTGGCTGATTGTGTCTGACAGAAACCTACTTTTATCCTGGTGTATAATAATCTAAATGTTCCTCTCTTAGCTACATGAAAAGAAGCAATTAGCAGCAAAAAAATAAAATAAAATCAGAAAATAAATCTGTACATGTATATATATTTATATATATATATATACTAGCTGTGAGCCCGATGCAAATGCATCGGGTGTCTAGAATACTATACTTTGTATGAGGATTACCGCAAGCGCGCCGCAAGTGTAACGACTCGCTGGCGCCGACCAATTAGAAGCGCGGCTCAGGCAGCGACTCGCAATGGCCTCGCGGCCATTGCTCGCGCTACCTGACCGGTAAATCGTTAACTTTGAGGCCGAGCCTCTGGTTCAATTTTCGGCCAGCGACTCGCAATGGCCACTTCGCGGCCATTGCTCGTACTCAGCCTGCGCGAGCAATGGCCTCGCGGCCATTGCTCGCGCAGACCAGCGACTCGCATTGCTCGTACTCAGCCTGCGTGAGCAATGGCCTCGCGGCCATTGCTCGCGCAGGCCAGCGACTCGCATTGGCCGCTACGCGGCCAATGCTTCGCCGTGCTGACGTCACAGAGTGACATAGCCACGGTCTTTTCAGGGACCGACACGGAAGTGCCTACGGCAATTATATAGTAGATACTGTACATTGCATATGGAGGGGTGAGGAGAGCGGAGGCTGGAGGGGAGAGCGGAGGCTGGAGGGGAGGGCAGAGGCTAGAGCAGAGGCTGGAGGGCAGAGGCTGGAGGGGAGGGCAGAGGCTGGAGGGGAGAGCGGAGGCTGGAAGGGAGAGCAGAGGCTGGAGGGGAGAGCGGAGGCTGGAGGGGAGAGCGGAGGCTGGAGGGGATTGGCTGGAGGCTGGAAAGGAGAGGCTGGAGGGGAAAGGCTGGAGGGGAGAGGCTGGAAGGCAGAGGCTTTAGGGCAGAGGCTGGAGGGGAGAACGGAGGCTGAAGGGCAGAGCGGAGGCTGGAGAGGAGAGCGGAGGCTGGAGGGGAGAGCGGAGGCTGGAGGGAGAGGCTGGAGGGGAGAGCGGAGGCTGGAGGGCAGAGGCTGGAGGGGAGAGCGGAGGCTGGAGGGCAGAGGCTGGAGGCTGGAGGGCAGAGGCTGGAGGGGAAAGGCTGGAGGGGAGAGCGAAGGCTGGAGGGCAGAGGCAGGAGGGGAGAGCGGAGGCTGGAGGGCAGAGGCTGGAGGGGAGAACAGAGGCTAGAGGGGAGAGCGGAGGCTGGAGGGGAGAGCGGAGGCTCGAGGGGAAGGCGGAGGCTGGAGGGGAGAGCGGAGGCTGGAGGGCAGAGGCTGGAGGGGAGAGCGGATGCTGGAGGGCAGAGGCTGGAGGGGAGAGCGAAGGCTGGAGGGGAGAGCGGAGGCTGGAGGGGAAAGCGGAGGCTGGAGGGCAGAGCGGAGGCTGGAGGGCAGAGCGGAGGCTGGAAGGGAGAGCGAAGGCTGGAAAGGAGAGTGGAGGCTGGAAGGGAGAGCGGAGACTGGAAAGGAGAGCGGAGGCTGGAGGGCAGAGCAGAGGCTGGAGGGGGGAGGCTGGAGGGGAGAGGCTGGAGGGCAGAGGCTGGAGGGGAGAGACTGGAGGGGAGAGCGGAGGTTGGAGGGCAGAGGCTGGAGGGGAGAGGCTGGAGGGCAGAGGCTGGAGGGGAGAGCGGAGGCTGGAAGGGAAAGGCTGGAGGGGAGAGCGGAGGCTGGAGGGCAGAGGCTGGAGGGCAGAGGCTGGAGGGCAGAGGGGAGAGCGGAGGCTGGAGGGGAGAGCGGAGGCTGGAGGGGAGAGCGGAGGCTGGAGGGGAGAGCGGAGTCTGGAGGGGAAAGCGAAGGCTGGAGGGCAGAGCGGAGGCTGGAGGGGAGAGCGGAGGCTGGAAGGGAGTGCGGAGGCTGGAGGGGAGGGCAGAGGCTGGAGGGGAGAGCGGAGGCTGGAAGGGAGAGCAGAGGCTGGAGGGGAGAGCGGAGGCTGGAGGGGATTGGCTGGAGGCTGGAGGGGATTGGCTGGAGGCTGGAAAGGAGAGGCTGGAGGGGAAAGGCTGGAGGGGAGAGGCTGGAGGGCAGAGGCTTTAGGGCAGAGGCTGGAGGGGAGAACGGAGGCTGAAGGGCAGAGCGGAGGCTGGAGGGGAGAGCGGAGGCTGGAGGGGAGAGCGGAGGCTGGAGGGGAGAGCGGAGGCTGGAGGGGAGAGGCTGGAGGGGAGAGCGGAGGCTGGAGGGCAGAGCAGAGGCTGGAGGGCAGAGCAGAGGCTGGAGGGCAGAGCGGAGGCTGGAGGGCAGAGGGGAGGCTGGAGGGGAGAGCGGAGGCTGGAGGGCAGAGGGGAGGCTGGAGGGCAGAGCGGAGGCTGGAGAGCAGAGCAGAGGCTGGAGGGCAGAGCAGAGGCTGGAGGGCAGAGCGGAGGCTGGAGGGCAGAGCAGAGGCTGGAGGGGAGAGCGGAGGCTGGAGGGCAGAGCAGAGGCTGGAGGGCAGAGCGGAGGCTGGAGGGTAGAGCGGAGGCTGGAGGGCAGAGGCTGGAGGGCAGAGCGGAGGCTGGAGGGGAGAGCGGAGGCTGGAGGGGAGAGCGGAGGCTGGAGGGGAGAGCGGAGGCTGGAAAGGAGAGCGGAGGCTGGAGGGGAGAGCAGAGGCTGGAGGGGAGAGCGGAGGCTGAAGGGGAGAGCGGAGGCTGGAGGGGAGAGCGGAGGCTGGAGGGGAGAGCGGAGGCTGGAGGGCAGAGCGGAGGCTGGAGGGGAGAGCGGAGGCTGGAGGGGAGAGCGGAGGCTGGAGGGCAGAGCGGAGGCTGGAGGGCAGAGCGGAGGCTGGAGGGCAGAGCGGAGGCTGGAGGGGATAGGCTGGAGGGGAGAGGCTGGAGGGGAGAACGGAGGCTGGAGGGGAGAGCGGAGGCTGGAGGGGAGAGCGGAGGCTGGAGGGCAGAGCGGAGGCTGGAGGGGAGAGCGGAGGCTGGAGGGCAGAGGCTGGAGGGGAGAGCGGAGTCTGGAGGGGAGAGCGGAGGCTGGAGGGAAGAGGGGAGGCTGGAGGGGAGAGTGGAGGCTGGAGGGGAGAGCAGAGGCTGGAGGGGAGAGGCTGGAGGGGAGAGCGGAGGCTGGAGGGCAGAGGCTGGAGGGCAGAGCGGAGGCTGGAGGGGAGAGCAGAGGCTGGAGGGGAGGCTGGAGGGGAGAGCAGAGGCTGGAGGGCAGAGGCTGGAGGGGAGAGAAAGAGCTGGAGGGGAGAGCGGAGGCTGGAGGGGAGAGGCTGGAGGGGAGAGCGGAGGCTGGAGGGGAGAGCGGAGGCTGGAGGGGAGAGCGGAGGATGGAGGGGAGAGCACAGGCTGGAGGGGAGTGCAGACTCACCGCGCCGCGGCCCGTGCGTGTGCTGTAGGAGGAGAGGAGGGGCGGGCAGAGCTGCCGGACAGGAAGTTCCGTCCTCCCTCCTCTCCGGGCGGACGGCGGGCGGCTGGTGTCAGCACGGGGCCCCCCAGGGGGTGGAGGCAATGGGCCCCTCATGCCGAGTGGCACGATGCGCTAGGCCCCCCTGCCCACCCGCTAGGGGTCGCAATGCCCGCTACGCGGGCAATGCCTCGCACGACGTGGTGATGTCACAGTGTGACATAGCCACGGCGTGCCGGGGGCCGACATAAACGTGCCTACGGCAATTATATATGAGATATATATATAATGTTTTTATAATATCATGATTAAAGTTAAAATTTTCACATAGTGCATTCACATAAATACATTTGCAATCTAAATTCTTCAATACCCCACCTCACAAGTATATTTGCTGATCACTAATAATAAATCTGATTTGCAAAGGAGATTTATTACTAGTGAGGAGCGAATATACTTGTCATTATTTGTTTCTTGCACAAATAGCACCATATTCAGGATACTGGTTACTTGGCATGTATTTGGATCCTCGCCTCACAAAATTCAAGTATCCTACCCAGCATGTTTGGCGCCTGATGTTCAGCAGCTAAACATGCTGGGATTGCCTGCCAATCACAGTAATGCTGTAGCCATCTTTGTTGTGGCATTACTGTGATTGGTTGGCCATCCAGCATCATAGGGTCTATATAACCCCTGCCGCCATCATCGTTCATACATTCTATCCGGAAACAGCATAACAATAGCTTAGTGTGCACATAGGGACAGCGTCTGGAGCATGTAGAGAGAGTGTTAAGGGTATGTCACACGCGTCAATATCGCTTGCACGATCTCGGCTGCACGTGACGTTGCAGCGATATTGATGCGCGTGACATACTGAATCAACCAGCGATAAATCGCTGGTTGATGATCGCCAGGTTTTAGAATCTGTCCTAAAACCTGGCGATGGTCGCCCGGTGGACACGCAGCATCGCTGCGTGTGACACCGGGAGTAGCGATATTCCAGCTCCCAGCGCCTCTCACAAGCGCTGGGAGCTGGTATCCAAGGTAAACTGCGGGTATCTAGGCAGCGCGCGCTGCCTAGATACCCAATGTGTACCTTAGTTACCAGCCTCCTCCGCTCACCGGCTGGTATCCAAGGTACACAGCGGGTAACTAGGGTCCCTAGTTACCTGCTGTGTACCTTAGATACCAGCCGGTGAGCGGAGGAGGCTGGTAACTAAGGTACACATCGGGTATCTAGGCAGCGCGCGCTGCCTAGATACCCGTAGTTTACCTTGGAGACCAGCCTGCTCCCGCTTCCAGCAGGCTGGCAGCGGGAGCAAGACATCGTGGAAACGATATTTAAATCGTTTCCACGATGTCTCTGGTCCATTGATCGCTGGTGAGTCTACCTGTGTGACAGCTCACCAGCAATCAGCCATCAATGTCGTCAGCGATCATCTCACTGACGACATTGACGCGTGTGACACCCCCTTTACTGTGATCCAGCAAGATTAAACAACAGCTCTTTTCAGAGCTAATTCTCAAGATTTTTGCTAGGTGAGGATAGTGTAAGGAGAGTTTTTGGAGCAGGGAAAGAAAGACAGGATGGTGATCCAGTAGCTGCAGATTAAACCAACATCTCTTTTTAGAGCAAAATCTTCCCCACACATATTGAATACAGCTTGAATTCAGGGAATTTCTAGATACTCTGTCAGTGTACACCAAATAAAGCTGACATACAGTACACAGTCACAAATTGGTTGCAGGGATTTAAGTGGCTTTCTATAACCATCTAACAAAATATCAGCAAGGTGCAAAGTTTTCCCACATAACGCTTGAATACAGCGAAATTCTAAATGCTAGCTCTGTCAGTGTATGCCAGATACAGCTGACATACGCAGCCATGAATTGGTAGCAATAATTTAAGTGGCTTTCTGTTGCCATCTGAAAAATATCAGCTAGGCTTCATTTCCGTTTGGAAAGCAAAAATGTCAAGACGGATGCTTTCTCTAATTCTTTCACACCCTCCATCTAAGAAAAAATGCCCAAGCATATCATCAAATCCTCCAAGATAATTACTCTGACACCGGTGAACTCGTCTCAATTTCCTCCAGCGAAGACATTTGTGTTGGAGTGTGACAGAAAGCAAGTTTTGTTGTGGGGTCAATCTTCTAAAATGGCAAGCCATGCCGGGCAGAAGAAAACTGTTGAACTTATCACACAACATTATGTGAAAATGTGTTCTGTAATTTGTCTCTGCATGTCTTTCTTGCACCCGGAACAAGACTCCCAAGCAACTGCCATATGGTCTGCTTCTACCACTTCTCATTCCTATGGTTCCCTGGTAGCATATATCTATGGATTTAATTACGAATATATATATAAATGTCCTCTAGATGATTAGACAATGATCCCAAATATAAAGCAAAATCTACAATGGAATGGTTCAAAAATAAACATATCCAGGTGTTAGAATGGCCAAGTCACAGTCCAGACCTGAATCCAATCGAGAATCTGTGGGAAGAGCTGAAAACTGCTGTTCACAAACGCTCTCCATCCAACCTCACTGAGCTCCAGCTGTTTTGCAAAGAAGAATGGACAAGAATTTCAGTCTCTCAGTGTTCAAAACTGATAGAGACGTACCCCAAGTGACTTGCAGCTGTTATCACAGAAAAAGGTGGCGCTACAAAGTATTAACTCAAGGGGGCCAAATAATATTGCACGCCCCACTTTTCAGTTTTTTATTTGTTAAAAAAGTTTCAAATATCTAATAAATTTCGTTCCGCTTCATAATTGTGTCCCACTTGTTGATTCTTCATAAAAAATTAGAATCTAAATATTTATATTTGAAGCCTGAAATGTGGCAAAAGGTTGAAAAGGTCAAGGGGGCCAAATACTTTCACAAGGCACTGTATATGTGAAGTCTCTGTGGGGAAAGTATCATAACACCATATAATCATAGTGGTTATCATAGTATACTTAACTTAAGAAAACATATCAGTGCCTGGAGTATCCTTCTCAAGATTGAATAGTGTGAAAAGTGATACAGTCCCTTAGACCTACCGTAGGTGGGAAATAGCAGAGGGGTTTAGGGCTATGGATCCTCTGTTTATACATGAGGGAAACAGACAGCGTACCTTGTAGTGTTTTGAGTCTTGTACTGCTGACCCCTGGATTATGTCCTATGATTCCTTAGTGAAACAGATTGAAAATGCTTGAGTTTGCATTGAAACAAATAGCATAGTGAATAGTGAGCTAAGCAGAGTTTCAGGGTGTTGTAATTACCTGTCTGTGTGTCTACTGGGTGATGGGGCAGGAGGAGGTATCTAACCTCCATGCTTATATGTGCCTGGGTGCCACCGTGTGAGTGTCGGGGGGTGGACTTGTGATGCTACATCTGGTTCACTGATGTAAACCGGATGTAAGCAGTCACATGGTAACCCCGCGCGCATATGCGGAAGCACCTGGAAGGTCTCGTAGAACGCAGGGTAGAACACACAACGCTTCTGCATTTGTAGCGGTCATATGAGTAAATTGCGCGCATGCGCGGTACGTGCAGGGGGTGTGGTTTGGTCACATAGTGTTTTGGCCAAGGTTTCTAGCTCTTAAGAGTATGAGTAAAGCGCTGATAAGCACTGTCCATGTTCCATGAGAATATTGTAGTGCTAATAAGCGCTGTGTATAGCAGGATAGTGCTAATAATTGCTGTGTGAGATAGCATGATGAAGAAGCAGCTGGTGCAGACAGGTTTATTCATGGACTCACTCATATATTCTCTGTAAAAAGAGAAAAATGTTAAAGTAACCTGTATGTTATAACATTCCAATGCAACACATTATTTGATATTGTATACAGTCTTGTATCGAGTGAAATATGTGCGTCAATGTCATTATTTCTTCAAACTGGTAGTATAAGGTGTTATTACAGGCGGGTAGGCAACCTGGTCAGTGGTCATATGGGAAAAGATTAGGGCATGATCTCATATTCCCTGTTAAGACCTAGTGGTTCCAGGGTTTGTAGCGTGTGTATCCAGTAGGATTCTCCCTATTGCCTCCCTGTCTGGGCTGTGGGACATGATCAATGATCTGGTAGTAAAGTTGACTAATGCTGTGGACCCTCTCCAAAAAATGAGCAGGGACTGGCAGCATTGTATTTTTACACCTTATAGTTGATTTGTGTTTGCTTATGCGGTCCCAGATATGCTGGGTAGTTTACCTAACATACATGAGACCGCATGGACATTTAAGCAGATACACTACATAACTCGAATCACAAGTAAAGAAGCCTGTTATCCCAAATCTTTTATCAGTCCTAGGTTGGAAAAAGGACTCACCTTTAATAACATTTGAACACTGCATACAGTGAAGGCAGGGTATATACCCTTCCAACTCTCTACTGCTTTGTCTGGGGAATGGTTCCCCATGCACCAAGGCCTGCGTTTGCTCCCGGTTTCTTAAAGTGACAGTGCACACACTCTAAAACAGTGCCCAGTCTGGCTGAGAGGCACAGTAATGTAAGGCATCTTCCCAACTTAGGAGGTGCATAAGTAATTAGGTTCCTAGTTACTTTGATCCTGTCAGTATGTTACTCTACAGTCTGGTCATTGTCTGAGTATCCAAACCTGACTCACCTGTTTCCCATATCTGAACCTGACCTGCCTGTTTCCTGTACCGGAACCTAAACCACCTTTTTCATGAACGTGAACCTATCCTGCCAGTCCACCTCCTGTACTTGAACCCATCTAGTCCATCTCCTGTACGTGCTCTGTCCTGCCTGCTCTCTGTACTTGCATCCCTGTCCTATGGTTCAGCTTTTGCAGTATCAGGGACTGCCTTGGAGTGGTACCTGGTGTCTACTCAATGCCCAGTCCATCCTAGCAGAGGCTCTGGTGAAAACCTGGTAGACACTTATTTATACCCCTCCAGAGTAAACATGGTCTGTGGTGCATTGGGTCCATGACCACTAGCATTACAGTGAGATATGCAGCCTGAAAGTCAAAAGTTCAAAACATTGTTACCCTTTTAGTCATCAGTGTAGATAGAAATGGGAGGAGGGGGAGCTCTGCTTCTAGCTCCTCCTCCTGTTGTCATAGAATCTCATTAGTAACAACTGTCATCTCCTATGTCAGTAAATGGGATTGACTATTTTCACTGAATACAGATTCTAACTCAGAATTGATCGTTTTGATAATGACTGATCAGTTCTGACAAAGAAGCAAATTTGTCTGATAAGATATATTACAAAGTCGCTCTTTTTCATATTTTAATAGTGATTTCTGAAATAAAAATTAAAATGACAGCTACGCTTTAAGGCACTTCTTGTTGACCATCTTCATAGCATTTATTGGCTTACAAATGGCTACAAAATAATTAATCCTTCTCCTGACTTTCAATAATGAGATCCCTTAGCTGTGTTGAAGGCTGTTTAGAGACCATGGAATCGCAACTAAGAAAATTTGGAGGAAAGTCCTATTACAAGAACAAAATTTTATATAGGGTTAATCCGAATCACTGTAAATCATGGCAGCTGTGTACTGACTACCATTTAACATGAGTTTAAATGTGATTGACTAATTCTGAACTTAACTACTTACCCTAGTTTTGATATTTTTATTTGCTCCCTCCATACCTCAAAATGATTTACCGTAATTTTATTTTTGAATGGATTTGTACAATATATGAGTGACAGTAAGGTGCAGAAATTATGAATTATATTTTTGGTATGATTCTTTTTACATGACAAAAATATCATTTTAACATGAATACCACTGTCTCTACACAAATGAAAATGTGAGATTCTTTGTATAAAAGGTAGGTAAATCCTATAGTCAGCACAAACATGACATATTTTGGTTCCTAATTGAATGAATACTGACATTTTATCTAACCAGATCTTTGTCGCAGTATTGCAAAACATATAATCTTCTAATGTTGGAAATAAACTTCTTAAAGTAAGAAATCAAGGCATGTGCTCTGGTCAGCAGCAGTTTGGATGAAATCCTTAGTGGTCATAACTTCATGTTCCGAGGATCCTCTGATGTCGGCAGCTCCTGTCAATCACATGGGAAACCATCAGGTATTGAAATAGATTGACCTAAAACTAAAAGCTGTACAGCAGGGGTTGAACCAGCGGTTGCCACCTTGGGGCATGCTGTTCTTTTAGAAGCCCATTCTTTTTATTGTTTTACAGGTGATCCTCATTGAACCCCTCTCTTTCTCTGGTGCTCTTTTGCAAGTATTTGTCATATATACAGACAGAATAACATCTAAAATATGGCTAAAATAAACTTTATTGTGAAAGAAATCTCAGTGCAAGTAATTGTCGTGAATTGTTGTTACGTCCAAATCGTTTGCATCGGTCATTTGGGCTTCTTAACAAATAATTAGCTTAAAAGGGTTTGCCTGGTACAAAAACAAAATAAAAAACAATCTGTTCCTGTAATAATGTACCACAAGAATAAAATCTGGTACTCTAAGATAAGTATGATGCGAGTAGAGAAATTATTATTCATGATCCAGTGGAAAAGGTGAAACACACGTAACGTTTTGGTCAAGGACCTTTATCAAACTTAAGCTAAAGTCACACTGGCGTCGTGGATGAGTTTTTCCATGCGTTTTTCACACTTGTCTTTTGTGAAAAACGCATGGAAAAATGCATCCATAGGCCCCAATGGAAAAAAACACGCATTGCCAAAGTGCCATGCGTTTGTTGGATGCGTTTTTTGGCTCAGCACCAAAAAGCGTTGCATGCAGCATTTTTTTGTGCTTTTTTAGTGATTTTCAAAAACATGCGTTTTTGTAACATGGGGCCGTATGGTAAACGCATGCAAAAATGCATGGCACTAAATAGTACCATGCGTTTTTGTTTGCGTTTTTTAAGGCTGCTCCAGACCTAACAGCACAAACGCAGCCCAAAAACGCAGGCTGCCAAAAACATCCTCAAAAATGCAGCCAAGTGTGACTCTAGCCATAGACAGAGGTTGTACAGCATTTCACAATATAGTGACGGCGGTTGCATTTCCCCCCAGCATAACCTCATTACTTTATACATGTGGTCAAGACCCCCCTATGTATGTTTGATAAAGGTCCTTGACCTTTTATGTCACATCTGTTACACCATTTCCTTTGGACAACAATTAAAAATTTCTCTACTTGCATCATACTTACCTCAGAGTGTCATATTTTTATTACCTGTGTAACATTATATGACTTGAGATCCTAACCAGGCACCTACACCTTCCAGGAATGCTGTGTTTCCTTTATTTATTTATTTATTTGCTCTTATAACAAGTTTTTAAGCTCTTTTGTTACCTTCATATTCATTCTTGGTTTGTTTTTTCTTTTTTTTTTTTTTCTTTTTGCATCCATTCAGTTCTCTGAATCCATTATTGTGATTTGCTGTTGTTTACATGATGAATTTTCTGAATTTCTCCCTCTGGCCCAGTGACGTAACTAGAGTCTGAAGGGCCCCGATGCAAAATTTGGACCTGGGCCCCCCTTCCCCGCGCGCCTACATTGGTCAGATGTACAGGCCCCATGTAATGTTCTAAATCCTATAAAGACTCACGAATTGACCCCTCTCCCTTTCATTATGTGTTAATGTCCCTCATCCTACTATATATGGTCCTCCTCCTGGAATATACCCTTATCCTGGCATATATGGTCCTCCATTATAGTATAACGCAGCCTCATAGCCCTTAATATAATATAATGCAGCCTCATAACCCGTCATATAATATAATACAGACTCATAGACCTCCAGATAATATAATGCAGTATCATAGCCCTCCAGATAATATAATGCAGCCTCATAGCCCTCCAGATATACTGCAGCATCACAGCCCTTCATATAATACTATGCAGCGTCACAGCCCTCCAGAGAATATAATGCAGCGTCACAGCCCTCCAGAGAATATAATGCAGCGTCACAGCCATTCATATAATATAATGCAGTGTCACAGCCCTTCATATAATACAATGCAGCGTCACAGCCCTTCATATAATATCATGCAGCGTCATAGCCCTCCAGATAGTATAATGCAGCATCACAGCCCTTCATATAATATAATGCAGCGTCACAGCCCTTCATATAATATAATGCAGCGTCACAGCCCTCCAGAGAATATAATGCAGCGTCACAGCCCTTCATATAATATAATGCAGTGTCACAGCCCTTCATATAATATAATGCAGCCTCACAGCCCTCCAGATAATATAATGCAGTGTCACAGCCCTCCAGATAATATAATGCAGTGTCACAGCCCTCTAGATAATATAATGCAGCGTCACATCCCTCCAGATAATATAATGCAGTGTCACAGCCCTCCAGATAATATAATGCAGCATCACAGCCATTCATATAATATAATGCAGCGTCACAGCCCTCCACATAATATAATGCAGCGTCACAGCCCTACAGATAATATAATGCAGCGTCACAGCCCTCCAGATAATATAATGCAGCATCACAGACCTCCAGATAATATAATGCAGTGTCACAGCCCTTCATATAATATAATGCAGCGTCACAGCCCGTCATATAATATAATGCAGCGTCACAGCCCTCCAGATAATATAATGCAGTGTCACAGCCCTTCATATAATATAATGCAGCGCCACAGCCCTCCAGATAATATAATGCAGCGTCACAGCCCTCCAGATAATATAATGCAGTGTCACAGCCCTCCAGATAATATTATGCAGCGTCACAGCCCTCCAGATAATATAATGCAGCGTCACAGCCCTCCAGATAATATAATACAGCGTCACATCCCTCCAGATAATATAATGCAGCGTCACAGCCCTTCAGATAATATAATGCAGCATCACAGCCATTCATATAATGCAGTGTCACAGCCCTTCACATAATATAATGCAGCGTCACAGCCCTCCAGATAATATAATGCAGCATCACAGCCCTCCAGATAATATAATGCAGTGTCACAGCCCTTTATATAATATAATGCAGCGTCACAGCCCTCCAGGTAATATAATGCAGCGTCACAGCCCTCTAGATAATATAATGCAGCATCATAGCCCTCCAGATAATATAATGCAGTGTCACAGACCTCCAGATAATATAATGCAGTGTCACAGCCCTTCATATAATATAATGCAGCGTCACAGCCCGTCATATAATATAATGCAATGTCACAGCCCGTCATATAATATAATGCAGCGTCACAGCCCTCCAGAGAATATAATGCAGCGTCACAGCACTTCATATAATATAAGGCAGTGTCACAGCCCTCCAGATAATATAATGCAGCGTCACAGCCCTTCATATAATATAATGCAGCGTCATAGCCCTCCAGATAGTATAATGCAGCATCACAGCCTTTCATATAATATAATGCAGCGTCACAGCCCTTCATATAATATAATGCAGCGTCACAGCCCTCCAGAGAATATAATGCAGCGTCACGGCCCTTCATATAATATAATACAGTGTCACAGCCCTTCATATAATATAATGCAGCCTCACAGCCCTCCAGATAATATAATGCAGCGTCACAGCCCTCCAGATAATATAATGCAGTGTCACAGCCCTCCAGATAATATAATGCAGCGTCACATCCCTCCAGATAATATAATGCAGTGTCACAGCCCTTCATATAATATAATGCAGCGCCACAGCCCTCCAGATAATATAATGCAGCGTCACAGCCCTCCAGATAATATAATGCAGTGTCACAGCCCTCCAGATAATATTATGCAGCGTCACAGCCCTCCAGATAATATAATGCAGCGTCACATCCCTCCAGATAATATAATGCAGCGTCACAGCCCTCCAGATAATATAATGCAGCATCACAGCCATTCATATAATGCAGTGTCACAGCCCTTCACATAATATAATGCAGCGTCACAGCCCTCCAGATAATATAATGCAGCGTCACAGCCCTCCAGATAATATAATGCAGTGTCACAGCCCTTTATATAATATAATGCAGCGTCACAGCCCTCCAGGTAATATAATGCAGCGTCACAGCCCTCTAGATAATATAATGCAGCATCACAGCCCTCCAGATAATATAATGCAGTGTCACAGACCTCCAGATAATATAATGCAGTGTCACAGCCCTTCATATAATATAATGCAGCGTCACAGCCCGTCATATAATATAATGCAATGTCACAGCCCGTCATATAATATAATGCAGCGACACAGCCCTCCAGAGAATATAATGCAGCGTCACAGCACTTCATATAATATAAGGCAGTGTCACAGCCCTCCAGATAATATAATGCAGTGTCACAGCCCTCCAGATAATATAATGCAGCGTCACAGCCCTCCAGATAATATAATGCAGCGTCACAGCACTCCATATAATGTAATGCAGCATCACAGCCCTGCAGATAAAGTAATGCAGCATCACAGCCCTTCATATAGTATAACACAATAATTCAGCCTCATAGCCCTTCATATAGCATACATCCTGCCCACACAGACACACTTCCCCCTGTACAACCTTCCCCACTCACCCAGTTACACTCTCCTCTGTACAGCCCTCCCCCCCACAGACACAGCCTACTGTACAGCCCCCACACCCAGTCACACTGCCCCCTGTACAGCCCCCACACACACACGGTCAAACACACAGTCATGCACACACACAGATACAGACACACACAGTCACACACGGTCAAACACACAAACACACACATAGTCAAACGCACACACAAACACACACACCGGTCAAACACACAAAGTGACACACACACAATGACACACACACAATGACACACAATGACACACACACACAATGACACACCCAGTCACACACAGTGACACACACTGACACTCCCTGTACTGACCACCAGCTGTGATCAGTCTCTGTGGCCACCGGGGCCCCCGTTCTCCTCCTGACTGGGGTATGTGTTGGATATACTGCACCGACCCCCCAGCTGTGATCAGTCACTGTGGCCCCCAGGGCCCCGCTCACCTCCTGACACTGGGGTATGTGTTGGAGTTGGATACACTGTACTGACTCCCAGCTGTGATCAGTCTATAGCTCCCAGGGCCCCGCTCACCTCCTGACACTGAGGTCTGTGCTGGATACCCTGTACCGATCTCCCCCCCTCTCCAAGAGCTGCAGTGCTTCTGCATTTGTGCTCTCGCCGGCAGCTCCGTCCTGTCTGTGATGAGGTCACATGACCTCATCACAGTGCAGCAGCAGTCGCCGAGGGAGATTTAAAGCGTCAGTGCCTACCAGTCCTCCGGCGGCCGTGATCAGCTGCCTGGGGACCGGCCAGGCAGAGCACTGTGCAGTGACATGGACGCACATCCATGTAAAGCTGTCACAGTGGTCGGCGGGTTCCGGGCCCCTGTACCTCCGGGCCCGGTCTCACTTGCGACCCCTGCGACCGCGGATGGTACGCCACTGCTCTGGCCTCTAGACTTCATTTCCAAAGAAGAACTCACCGATTGTATCAATGAAATCTAGCAATGCACTTAGCAGGATGTGGTCAGACCCCATTAAATAATGCAGGCGCAGGTGCACAGAACCACCCTCAGCCTGCCATGCATGGGGGAGGTGATTTTACAATGCACAAAGTAATCTGCACACATAGGATGCCACTCACACTGATATCAATGATACAGAGTGTCTGTATGCCATCCATTGGACCCTGCCACAAGACCAAATGGGCAGCCAGTATGATGCATCTGCACCACTAGATGAATGACGTCCCATGGGGCCTAGCCACACCTCGCAAAAAAGATAAAATAGTGCAACATTTATTTTTGATTAAAAAAAATTTGTGTAAGGTATTGGTAGATGTATTGCCAAGACACATTATGCTTGTAATCCTCGTCACAGATCCTCACGCTTCCAGGTCCCTATCAAAAATTTGAAAGAACTAAATATTGATATAAGTGTAAATGGCGGCCTATGTATGCAGATTACCTCGTGCATAGGAAAATCACCTCCCCCATGTATGGCAGGTTGAGGGTGGTTCTGTGCACCTGTGTCTGCATTATTTAATGGGCTCTGACCACATCCTGCTAAGTGCATTGCTAGATTTAATTTGGCTGCAATTGGTGAGTTTGTCTAAACACTGCCTTAGGCTAGGGTCTGATTTGCGTTACCTCTCCGACCTAGGAATCCATCAAAAATGTAGAATTTTCAGCCTGAGCGCATAGCCTTAAAGGGAACCAACCACCTCAGATCACCCTAATACACAGTTATTACATGTCCCTGCACCCTAAGGATACCTTTCCAGCACTGTTTTTGTGTAAAATCTTGCATTAGTATAACTGATATAAAGAGTTTATAAACTTACTAGCCTGGAGACATCTGGGCGTATCCCTCCTTCTGTTATACTTCAGGGCTGTGCATTCATTGCATGGCTGCGCTCCCCCTCCCTCTGTGCAGAGGAGATAACGATCACGCCCATCAGGGCAGGGCAGCAGGCACGGAGGGAGGGGGAGCACAGACATGCAATGCACAGCCCTGAAGTATAACAGAAGGAGGGATACGCCCAGATGTCTCCAGGCTAGTAAGTTTATAAACTCTTTATATCAGTTATACTAATGCAAGATTTTACACAAAAACAGTGCTGGAAAGGTATCCTTAGGGTGCAGGGACATGTACTAACTGTGTATTAGGGTGATCTGAGGTGGTTGGTTCCCTTTAACGGCATGTAACGTTATGCTCCGCCTGTTGATTGTATCACTATCGCTACCGAATGCTCACCGCAGCCACCGGCTCCACTCACAAGCCCCGGATATGCGCTATTGCAGAGCGCTCAGGAAGCACGGTTTGCAGCGTTTTCCTGTGCGCTCTGCAATAGCGCATATCCGTGGCTTGTGAGTGAAGCTGGCGGCTGCGGTGAGCATCCGGTAGCAATAGTGATACAATACACAGGCAGCGCATAGCGTTACATGCCATTAACGCTATATGCTCAGGCTGAGGAATTCTAAGTTTCTGACGGATTCCTCAGCTTGAGCGATAACGCAAATCAGACCCTAGCCTTATACTATCTCCTTGTTTATTTAGTTCATTTCCAAAGAAGCCAAACTTTATTTGTCCCACAGCTTATTCACACTCTCAGTTCTCACCTATTCCACCTACAGTGCACCGTCTAAAGACTCCTATTCAGTCTAGAAATGGATATATTGCTGCACACACAGTTTCTCCCTCCAGAAATTTCTTCCACTTTACCTAGTGTGTGTTATCCTAACACTCTCCTGCAGTTAGTCACATCACTTGTGCTTCTGCAGGAGGCTCAATGTACTAGAATAAAAATCTAGCACTTAAAAAAGGGTACGGTTTTATTTAAATTCATTGTAAAGCAACATGCAAAAAGACAAACAAAAGTGAAGTCCATAGCAAAGGTGACGCATTTCAAGGCCGTGAGCCTCTTAAACATGCCTGTGAAGTACCTAAGAGGTATGATTAAGAGGATCACTGCCTCGAAACGCGTAACCCTGGCCATGAGCTTCACTTTTGTCCGTCTTTTTGTATGCTGCTTTTAAAAGAATGCAAATAAAACGTTACCCTTTTTAAAGTGCTGGATTTTTTATTTTTTTTTCTTCTGGACTATGCTGGAACTCTCATCTATAGCGCTAAATCATTTTATCATAGCATCATAAAAAGGTACAGTTGGAAGGGACCTCCTGGGTAGAGATGAGCGAACCTTTGGAGATTCGGATTCGGGTCGGTTTACTGATGGGCAATGTTCGCTGAACAGTTTGTTGAACAGTTCGCCGATCATCCAAACCCCATTCAAATCAATTGGAAGCAAAATCAAGGGCCTTGAAAACACTTTTAATGGGGCCCAAAAGCTACCAAACACAGATTAAACCATTTTACAGTGGAGCTACACTGTTTTGGCACAGACATTAGCTTCCTACACTATTACCGTATATACTCGCGTATAAGCCAAGTTTTTCAGCCCAAAAATTGGGCTGAAAAGTCCTCCCTTGGCTCATACGCGAGTCATACCAACGGCAGGCCGCCCGCCCGCCACCCCATCAGCATACAGGCACCCCCCCATCAGTATCCAGGGTTCCCCCTTGCTCCGCAAACCTGTAAAGTAAAATCATTATACTTATCACTGTCCTGTCGCCGCTGTCCCCGCCGCTGCCGACATCGTGCTCCTCCGGCTTCATCCGTCTTCTTCCAGCTTCCTCTGGTCGGCGCAGGCAATGACGTCATTGTCTGCGCCAGAGGAGGAAGCCGGAAGACGCTGGATGAAGACGGAGGAGCGCGATGTCGGCAGCGGCGGGGACGGCGGCGACAGGACAGTGATAAGTATAATGATTTTACTTTACAGGTTTGCGGAGCAAGGGGGGGCCCTGGATACTGATGGGGGGCGCCTGTATACTGATGGGGGTGGCGGGCGGGCTGCTGCTGTATACTACCACTGGGGCTGCTGTATATACCTCTGGGGCTGCTGTATACTACCACTGGGGCTGCTGTAAATACCTCTGGGGCTGCTGTATACTACCACTGGGGCTGCTGTATATACCTCTGGGGCTGCTGTATACTACCACTGGGACTGCTGTATATACCTCTGGGGCTGCTGTATACTACCACTGGGGCTGCTGTATATACCTCTGGGGCTGCTGTATACTACCACTGGGGCTGCTGCTGTATATACCACTCGGAAGGCTGCTGTAACACTGCTGGGGCCTGTATATACCACTGGGGAGGCTGCTGTATACCACACTGCTGGGGGCTGTATACTACCACTGGGGAGCCTGTATACCACTGCGGGAACCTGTATACCACACTGCTGGGGGCTGTATACCTGTGCTGGGGTCCACCCTCGGCTTATTCACGAGTCAATAGGTTTTCCCAGATTTTGGGGGCAAAAGTAGGGGGGTTAACTTATACACGGGTCGGCTTATACACGAGTATATCCGGTACTTAGCAAGCTTCAGTGCCATTGTCACACTCACCATGCTTCCAGGCCCTCTCATGAACTTGAGACATCCTCCTGACTTCCCTGAGGCTGTCTCAGGTTACACAGCAGGTATCACGCAGCAGGGAATCCTGCCGTGTGACGGCCGAAGATAATCTCAGTGGCATCAGCATTTATAACACTAGCTGTCTCGTGAGAGCTGCGATATCACACGAGATGTAATGGATACATCTCGCCAGTATCTTGAGACACAGTGTGTGAGGAGCGATGATTTCAGGGAGTGCAGCGCAGTTCAAACTAGCAGGATAGCCTGTGTGACCCCTCTAGTCTGAAGTGCAGTAATGTTTGTGATGGCCCTGCTTGTCACAATCTCATGCGTGCCTGTTCTCACAGCATATGGGGGATGCTCTGTGTGAAAATAACCTCAACATACTGTTGTAAGGCTCCATGGTATGTTTTTTTATGCTTCTTTTAAAACAGATTTTGGGACTCTACTTAAACATCTGCATATCTATCCTGAAGCCAGCAAAGTCTGAGAGTTCATAAGTGCTATGGCAACATGGTTTATTTTCCTTGCAGATTTGGTGCAGATTTTGGGCAGAAAAAAGAAATAACTATGTCAAAGGAAAAAAAAAGCAACATGGGCACAGCACTTCTGACCTGTTGTAGACTTTGCTGGCTTCAGGATAAACATGCAGATTTTGATGCCGATTCTCAAAATCTGAGTAAAAAAGTATCAAACAACGCATTGTGGACATAGGGCTTAAGAGCATCCAGGGAGAGCCGCAGTTGGGGTGAAACAGCTTGATAATTATTTTTGCCCCCTGGATACTTTCACAGAGACTTCTAAGGCAGGGTTGGGTGACTACAATTCTCAAGGTCTGAAAACAGTGTAAGTATTCAGGATTTACTTAGCATTGCACAGGTGCTAATTTCATCACCTGCAGAGGTGATGATTCCAGTACCATGTGCAATGCTAAGAAACTCCTGAAAACATGCACTGTCTGTGGCCCATAAGAACTGCACTTGGCCAATCCTGTTCTACCGGAGTGTGTGTAGTGTCTTGCATTTCCATTCCTTAGACCATCAGGCCAGAGGCCTGCGACTTGTTCACCAGTCTCTGTAGGGCAGTATCAAAACACCTGTTTGTAGAAACAGTCCAGCACACAAGGAGTGAATGAAAAAAAACTTTACTCTAACAAACAAACTTTAAGTCTCAAAACAAACATAAGAATATATATAGTACAAATATATAATAATAGTCCCACTGGGATCAGCAGCACACAGACTGTTAAAGTGGTGGAAAGTCCATTAAGGGCAGATTCCTTAAAGTCCTTGAGTTGGAACCTCAAAGGATGCATGCATGTCCACTTATCCAGTAGAGGGAAGCACAAACGATGCAAAACATGGGAAGAGGAAATAAAACATTAACAAAAACACAAGCCTCGGTCAAGGAAGAACTGAAAATAAACCATTCAAAAGAGTTGTTCTCTAGCCAAAATGCCAACTAAGAGATGGGTCATCGACCAAATAAGATGACTATATTTAGGAAAGTCAACTCTACATGGCATTAAAATGGTCTTCCAGCATTGCCCGGGCTGAAGGTCAGCATTGGTGATGGTACTCCGCTGCCAGACAGCCTCAGGGGGTTCACAAGGGCTACTCCTGCAGGGGCATTCTCCGCCACCACCTCCCCCCTGCATACTCCAACATTGCCACTGCTGAGAAGATGGTGGAACTAGGAAATGACCATGCCCTATAGGCCAGGCAGGAGCAACTTGTGCCACACCGACATGCCCAGTGTGTTTGGGTGCAGCTGCTTGGCTAACAAAGAGAGGCCTGTCCTCTACCCGATGCCACCCTCTCTCTCGGTTGGCCTCCTCCCACCGCCCTGTAGCCATGCATATCTTAATTTGGCCAGGTCCAGGACAACCCCTCAATGCCGGTTTTATAGAGGCATAAAAAGCTACACATGCAGCATCATACCGCTAGAGAGGAACACGGTTAGGATCCGATAAGAAGAGAAACACAGTTGGCACAGTTATCAGACACTTTCGCAGTGGCGACTACTAAAGCTGCGTTTTCTCAAGTTTCTTTATATTCTCAAGATGTTACTGCCATGTTCTTTTCCTTATACCTGTATTAGCTGTGCATAGAGCCCTGCCATTCATTATTAGCCATTATGCTATTTCACATACTTACACTAGTGTGTAGTGTTGCACCAGATTTTCACTTTAATTTTCAATGCTTACCAAGAGAGGCCTGTCCTCCACCCGATGCCACACTCTCTCCCGGTCGACCTCCTCCTGCCACTTCTCAAATTGTTTGGCGGTGGCAACCTGACATAAGCCAACTACAAACCACCCCTTGATGTCCCACAACTTCATGGAGGTGACCTCCTCCCCAACAAAATGGTGCACAGTCTTTTGGGAAGATGGTCACTCAGCAGGGTGGACCAGTTCACATAGCACCGATGCCCAGTATCTTTTTCCACTACAAATCCAAATCCCTTATCCTGCACGAATGCCCCCACCTTGCCTCAGGTACACTGGTCATAGAAGTGATTGGCCTTAGGCCCATGCAACCAGTCCCGGGCGATGGCACCCGCAAACTGAATCTCCTCAATAAAGAAGACAGGAGTCGACGAGGTGGTTCATACCATAGCATTTAGTTGATTTGACGGGGTAGGGGGCCTGTTTCGACACCTGCAGGGTGTGAATTTTGGAAACTTTGCAGGAGGAGAGGGTGCATCACAACCAGACTCAGAGAGACAAGTGCCGGAGGACAGCATGGACACATATATGACCTGGAGCACCACCGCGCTACCCACATTGGGCGTCCTGTGCATCAAGGTGCGGATACAATGCTGCATTGATACCAGAGGAGGACCTGAGCTCAGTCAAGAGGAAACACATTCCCCATGCCATCTGGGTGCACTAGATGTGAGACTGCAGCGGACCTTGCAGCAAACTTGCCTACAAACTCCTGTAAACTTTAAGCAAAATTAATTTAAAGCTACAAAAGATTCTACAGCTTGATTCAAGCCTGTAGATCCGATGTCTGGGGACACTCCAAACTGTAAGGTTAGATTTTGTGCCCAGTCAGTGGGTCTTTCAGTGACGATTGAGGCCCCAAAGAAGGAAAGTTTTAGGGCCATTTTAAATTTCAAACTTCACACTTCCCCAAACATAGCTGCATTTGCCAAATTTTTGGGAAATTGTTTGTATTTCCCATCCTGAGCCGAATCTGCAATAGTCGTGCCAAAATATGAAATTGGTGAACATGTTCGGGGAAGGTTCGCACATCTCTATTCCTGAGACATCTGGTTCAATCCCCTGTCCAAACCAGGTTTCACTAAATCATCCCAGTAAGCTGTCTGTACAGTCTCTGAAGATTTCCATTGAGGGGGAACTCACCACCTCTTGTGGCAGACTGCTCCACTTGTTGATCACCCTCACTGTCAAAAAGATTTTTCTAATATCTAATGTGTGTCTCCTCCCATTCAGTTTCATCCCATCACTTGTAGTCTTTCCTTGTGCAAATTAGAATAAAGCTGATTCCTCTACTGTGTCAGCCCTTGAGATATTTGTAGACCATTATTAATTCTCCTCTGAGTCTTATTTTTTGGAAGCTAAACATTTCCAAATCCTGTAACCGTTCCTCATAAGACATGGCTAGCAGACCTGACACCATTCTAGTCGCTCTTCTCTTAATTTTCTCCAGTTTTTTTGTCTTTTTTAAAATGTCGTGCCCAGAACTGGACACAGTATTCCAGATAACGTCTGATCAAAGAAGAGTAGAGGGTGATAATTACTTCATATGATCTAGACCAGGGGTCTCAAACACGCGGCCCGAGGGCCGCATGCGGCCCCTGGGGCTTCACTATGCGGCCCGCGGCACCTTGGACAACTTAATGATGAATCGCCCCAGTGCAGGGGGCCGCTGCAGTCCCCACTGTGTGATGACTTCCATCCGCGGCACTAACAAGCTCTGCCACTCAGCAAGATCAATGCAAGCTGCCAGCCAATGAGAGGTCCGCAGCTGATGGCAGAATATGACCTCACATGCAGCCTCTGGCTGGCAGATTGCATTGACCTTGCTGAGCAACAGAGCTTGTCTGAGCGGCAACTGGAGGAATTCATAGCACAGCGGAGGCCGGAAATCAGCACAGCGGGGACCGCAGCGGCCCCCTGCACTGGAGCGATGCATCATTAAAGTGAGAAAAGTGTGAATGTGTGTGAGTGTGAGGGTGTGAGTATGTGAGTGAGGATATGTGTATAAGAAACTGTGAGTTTCAGTGTGTGTATGAGAGTGTGTGAGTGTGTATATGAGGATGTGTGTGTGAGTGAGTGTGTGTGAGTGTTTGAGAGTCTGTGTCTGTAGGGGGGGGTTTGTGTGAGTGTGAATGAGTAGGTATGTGAGTGTGTAAAAAGAAGGTAAAACAGGATGGGGGCATCACTATAAAAGTAGATTAGGATGGGGGACATCAGTACAAAAGGGGACCAGGATGCTGGACCTTACTACAATAGGGGTCCAGGATGGGGGACATCACTACTAAAGGAGATCGGGATGGGAGACATCACTACTCAGGGGAATCGGTATGGGGGACATCACTACTAAAGGGGATCTGGATTGGGGACATCACTAGAAAAGGAGATCAGTATGGGGACATCACTACAAAAGGGGATCAGGATGGGGAACATCACTACAAAAGGGGATCAGGATGGGGGACATAAAAAAAAATGGAATCAGGATGGGGGACAACACTAGAAAAATAGATCAGGATGGGGGACATTACTACAAAAGAGGATCCGGATGGGAGACATCACTACAAAAGGGGATCAGGATGGGGGACATCACTACAAAAGGGGATCAGGATGGGGGACATCACAAAAATGGAATCAGGATGGGGGACATCACTAGAAAAGGGGATAAGGATGGGGGACATAGTAGAAAAGGGGATAAAGGGATGGGGGGACATTACTAGAAAATTGGATCAGGATGGGGACATCACTACAAAAGGGGATCAGGATGGGGGACATCACTACAAAAGGAGATCAGGATGGGGGACATCACTAGAAAAAGGGAGCAGGATGGGAGACATCACTAGAAAAAGGGATCACGATTGGGAACATCAGTAGAAAAGGGGATCAGGATGGGGGACATCAGTAGAAAATGACATTACTACAGGATGGGGACATTACTACAAGAAGGGGATCAGGATTTGTACTTTACTACATTGAGCAAAAAATGCCCTACAAGGGATGCGGCCCCCTGCTATAAATGTTTTTCTATGTGCGGCCCACCAACCCAGCCGAGTTTGAGACCCCTGATCTAGACGGTATGCTTCTGTTAATACATCCCATAATCTTGTTTGCCTTTTTTGATGCTGCATCACAAAGGGACAGGCGAGCTGGCATTTTTTTTCAGGCTCTATGTACTTTTTTGCACCGGGGACCAACTTCATGCAAGACCATTTTTCCGTGTCCCGGCGGGGAGCGTGGCTTTGGTCATATGGGGTGTAGCCATGGATAAGAGGTGGAGTTTAGCACCCTGCTTCCCCGAAAGATGCGTTACGTACTATTTTCAGGGGATGTCTTATTTTCCCATTACCCCAATACAGTATCCACGTAATTCCCTTGCAGCCCCCATCATCCCCTTGCAGCGTACAATATCCCCATCATCCCCTTTCAGCCCCCAATACCATATCCCCATCATAATCCCCTTGCAGCCCCATCATCCTCCTCTAGCAACCCCCATCCTCCTCTTCCAGCCCCCACCATTCTCCTCTTCCAGCCCCCACCATTCTCCTCTTCAAGTCCTCACCATTCTCCTCTTCCAGCCCCCAGTATCCTCCTCTTCCAGCCCCCACCATTCTCTTCTTCCAGCCTCCAGTATCCTCTTCTTCCAGCCCCCAGTATCCTCTTCTTCCAGCCTCCAGTGTTCTCCTCTTCCAGCCCCCAGTATTCTCCTCTTCCAGCAACCACCATTCTCCTCTTCCAGCCCCCAGTAACCTCTTCTTCCAGCCCCCAGCAACCTCTTCTTCCAGCCCCCAGCAACCTCTTCTTCCAGCCCCCAGTATCCTCTTCTTCCAGCCCCCAGCATTCTCCTCTTCCAGCCCGTAGTATCCTCTTCTTCCAGCCTCCAGTACCCTCCTCCAAAGGTCCACCAGGAACACTGACTCTGAGTACATATATGTATATCTAATTTATAAAGCTGAGTGCATGTGTGTATGTATGCTATCTGGAGTGAATGGGGCTATGTGGAGTGGGCGGGGTTTGCCACATACACACGCATACATACATACACACATACACTCAGCTTTATATATTAGCAGTGGGACTATGTGATGTGCAATATAATATAAGAAGACTATGTGGTAGCATTATGGCATATGGATGACTATGGGGGTTGCTTTATAGTATATGGAAGACTATGGGGCGTGCTTTACAATATATGGAGACTATGGGGAGTGATTTATAGTGTTTGGAGGACTATGGATGGTGCATTATAATATATGGAGGGCTACTCCAATAGTCACTAGGCAGGGGTACTTGGTAGTCAGGCCGGCAGTCTTTTGGGGATTCACAGTGGCGGTCGCCCAGCTGCGTGACCCTGACCGAGCAAATTAAGGGAATATTTACAGGGGGTAATACAGTCTTTCGTGATGCCACCTGTGGTATTTGGTCAGGGATGACCAGCATTGGTCGTGTAGCTTGTATGGAGCACTCCCCACAGGCGAAGCGGACCCCTGGGATTTACTATGAGAGTTAGTGTGGATGATGGTGGTGGTAGTTGTGGTGTAGGAAGGCACAGAAGGATTGAATAGACAGAGGGGATGCAGTTCTTACCAGGTTCTTTACTTGCAGCTTAGTTCAATGCAGACCCAGCCTGGTACTGTACTCTTCCAGCTTGCAGCTTGGCCGGCCCTCAGGTAGTCCAGGAACACTCTGCTGAGACACCCTTTGTAAGCCTTTCTTTGCCGCCCTCTCTGCTCCTTCCCCTATCCTGCGCCTTCATGCTACTAGTCCTAGGCAGGTGACTGTGGACCCTGTCGAGTGACGGCTAGCAAGTCCTGTTGGCCCTCTGCAGTTACTGTGCCTGGGAATGTACACGGGGTTGGCTATTACTGATGCAGACTAGTAGCCTCTGGTTTCCTGGCTTGAACGTGCAGTTTCACACCAGATTGGGGCCGGTCCCCTCATGCAGCCAGTTCCTCCACCAACGACGTGTAGGGTGGTTGTGGATTCGGGGTCCTCGTTGGCTAGGCTCCGTGGAGACCTACCCATTGGTCCCACTCCGGCCCTGCTCCAGTCTTACCCCTGGCACACTGTTGTGTCCTGATGCTGTTCCTCACTTCTCCTCTGTCTCCTGCAGACTCACTAACACTCTACTCACTCACTGTCTCTATCCCCTAAACTACTCCTTTCATCAGTCATCAGATGGGAACTGCCCTCTAAAGGGGTCTCCTCCACCCAGCACCTCCTGGCCTGGAGTTGGGAATGGTGTTGGATGTAGGGAGTGTGTATCTCAGGTTTGTACCACTGTCTTACCTGTGAGCAATGGTACACACCTGTGAGTAGGTGTAGTACCACTTTGGTGACCAAGACGCGGGGTACCACACTATGGGGGTGCAATATATTGTATGGAGGACAATTGGGGTGCATTATACTATATGGAAACTATGGATGGTGTATTATACTATATGGGGGACTATGGGGGTGTACTATAATATATGGAGGGTTATGGAGGTGCCTTTTACTATATGGAGAACTTTGGGAGTGCAATATACTATATAGAGGACTATGGGGGTTCACTATACTATATGGGGACTTTAGGGTGCAATATAAGAAAGACAATGGGGTGCATTATAATATATGAGGGCTTAGTTGGGTGCATTATAATATATTGAGGACTATGGGGTGCATTATACTATATGAAGGACTATGGGGGTTCATTATACTATATAGAGGACTTTGGGGGTGCAATTTACTATATTGAGGATTAGGAGGGTGCATTAAACTATATGGAGGACTTTGGGGGGCAGTATACTATATGGAGGACTATGGGGGCTGATTTATCTCTATCGATTTTAAACATTTACTATTGAAGGGCGTGCCATTTTGCAGTTCCCATCAGGCAGCACAGACGCTAGGTTCACCCTTGGTCATAGCCACAAGATTATCTCAAGGAGCTCAGCGTATGTTATAGCCAAGCTCCAGCTGTCACAGCCAGACAGTGTCCGCACTGCACCTGGCTGTTTAATCCACTGAATGCCTCGATCAATAACTACCTCAACATTTAGGAGGCTGGGAGAGGGAGTGTGCACTCTCCCACTTATAATGACCCCTATGACGTGATTACAGCAGCTCAATCGTGGTCATAGAGCAGCAGTGGGGAGTCCTTTTCTCTGGCCCTTGGACAGATTGCCAGGGAAAGCGGTGCTTGAGACAGCAGCTGCACTTTGCAGCTGTTAGCCCTTTAGATCTGTGCATGCCCTGCAAATATGTAGCATTCATTACTGAATGCTGCATACAAAGCATTGAAGAATCAAAGTGCCTGCACGACGATGTGCGCTCAGCCTCATTCTCGACCCACAGAAGAAGAGTAGCAGCAGCGCAAACAGTGCTGCATGTGCGCTCCCCACCAGTATATGTGCCCCCCCCAGCGGCCCATGTGTTCCCCAGCAGCCTACATGCACACCCAGCCTATGTACCCCTCAGCAGTGTATGTGCCACCTCCAAGCCTATCTGCTCACCTAGTAGTTTATGTGCCCCCCCAGAAGCCTATGTGCCCCCCAGAAGCCTATGTACCCCCACACCAGTAGTGTATATGCCACACCAGCCTATGTGACCTTCCAGCAGTGTAAGTACCCCATTCCAGCAGCCTATGTGCCCCCACTCCAGCAGACTATGTGTCCCCACCCCAGTAGACTCTGTGCTTCCCCCAGCCTAAATGCCTCCAAGCAGTGTATTTGCCCCTGCAGCACCATATGTGCCTCCAGCAGTGTGTGTGCCCCCCATCCCATCAGCACATGTGCCTCCCACAACAGCCTATGTGCCCTCACCCAGCAGTGTATGTGCTCACACTCCAACAGTGTATGTTCCCCCAGTGCGTAGATGCCCTCAACCTCCTCAGTTATAAATAGGCCGCCACTGTTCCCAGTGCTGTATTTGCCCCAGCCTCCCAAGTGTTGTGTATGCCCACAGACCTCCCCGATGTTGTATATGCTCCTGCCTCCCCAGTGATGGTATATGTGACTTGCCCATGGTATGGGCATATAAAGTCAATCCTGTCAGGGGTTGCGGACTGAACACGGCTTTCAACTGCAGGCACGGGTACCGGTGTTGTTGTAGCCCAGAGCCTTGCCACCGCACCACCGCTGGATGGCAGCTTCAGGGGTCTCCACGGGCTGTAACCCCTTTATGGCCCTGTCCTTTAAAGTGTTAAAGTCAGCATCCGGGTTGTTCAGGGACCACCAGCGCAGGATTTTGTTGTCCTCTGGTGATAGGAGCCCCCGGATAAATTGTTCAATCAAAAGTTTATTTTCATCAGGGACACTAGCAGGGTTAACTTGCTTTAGGGCCCGCAGCGCCTCCTGCAGGCGCCAGGAATAGGTCCTGATGTCATCTTCGGGCTTTTGATAGCAATGATAAAAGCACATCCTTATATCAGTCTCATTACAGTCCTCAAAAGCAACTTTTAATTTGTCCAAAATTTCAGCTACTGACCCCCAGTTAGCGGCGGACCAAGATTCAGCTTCTCTCTCTGCGGTACCATTTAACTGTCCCAGTAGCATAGCAGCACACTGCCTGCCAGTCATTGCATACATGTCAAGTACACTGCAGATTTTTCTTTTGAAGACAGAAAGGGTATCGGGGCGGCCGTCGTAACGGGGTAAACACTTAGCACCCAGAATGTATGGTAGCGAGATTGGCATGATCGGGGCTACTGCGCCCGGTGGGTCAGCGATGCTGCTGGTTGCAGCCATGGTCGTTTGGGGGTGATTCACGGTGTCTGCGAAGGTGTTTTCGTCGTCGCTGGACGAGCGGACATTTTTAGGCCTCCCCTAGTGAATCACGGCCAGTCGTTAAACAGTTAAATAGTTTGTGAGTTTCCGGACTAGGCGGCTGTGCTTCAGGAGTTTCGGCAGAGCAGTGGGCGTGTTTCATTTTCGCTGCTCTGCAAGCTGTCACACCCCATTCTTTCCTACTCAGTGCGCCGTAATGACGGCTTAATTTTAACAGTCACAAATCACGGTTATACACGGCACACAGTACCCGGTAGCACCAGTCATGGGATCCTTGTTGTGACACGCCAGAAAAAGTATCTGACTCGCACAGGGTATGGGGACTCGGTCATCTGGGCCCTCTGCTTCTGTGGAGTTGTCAACGGTGGCCTGCCCAGACCCGTGGCCCTGGTGTCTACTTTTAAAAAGGGGAGTTGGGAATGGGAATAAAGTTTATATTGTAGTTCTCGTGATGCCACCCGCAGCTTCGGTGATTAGGCACCGGCGCCCTTCACACCTTCGGAGGGCGGTGGTACATGCGGCCTTGATGTACAGCTGCTGCAGGGCCCTCTGAGTGGCTTTGTGGGGTGTCGCTCATTTCCAATACCTTGGACCATCACACGCAAACAGAAGGGAGTCCAGGTCTCTCAGGATATTAATTTCCAGAACCACCAGGAGATTCGGCCTTGCCTGTGTCTTCATGAGCACCACTCATTTGTTCCCAACTCCTGGCCTTCAGCCTTAACAGATGTCCTTACTCCGGTTTGGACAGTCTCTTCGAAGTGCGCCTAGAAAAACTTCATCGGCATGGTCATCACCTCCGATCATCCATTATCCATCAAGCTTGCCACCTTCTTACCTGCAAACTGCACCTCTAGAGTGGCACTCTCCACAATCAGATCTTCAGAACAGACGTTGGGCGCTGATTTTTGTTCCAGCCTCGCTGTATGCCCAACTACAGTGAGTGCCTCTCTTTTACCGATGCCAGCATTTCAGCTGGCATGTTCTTCTGGCAGTCCCGCTACATATGTCTGAGTTCTCGGCATAGCCAACATTCGACTCGTCTTCTTACCCTACTTCTGGATGCCTCTGGTCTTAAAGCAGTCAACATCCTCCCTGGGGTATAGGGTGATTGACCATATAGGGGAGGAGAGGGGTTAGTCGGCGCCGAGCATATCGGAGGCATCTCCAGAACCCGCATCTGCTGCATCTTTCCGCTAGGCTTTCCACTGTTTTCCGTAAAGCCGCCAGCTGTGTCTAAACAGGGTCTGGTCTCAGCCCTCTTGTGTCCGCCACTTGCAGATTACTCCACTGCAGAGCAAGTTTCACTTCTAAAATCTGTGCTACCACCTCTTCCTGTATTTCAGAATAGGTGACACCAGGAGTACTTCAGCACCTTCAGCAATATCTCGCTACTTAGTGTCTCACTCTGTATCCACTTGATGAACTGATCCCGAAGAATGCTATCGACATCAACCTCAGTTCCCACAGTCAAAGGCGACTTCTTTTTGACCTCCTGATGTAGTTCCTCCAATGCTATAGCATAATGAATCAAGCTTTCTCCATCTCTCTGGGTTCAGGTGAAAAACTGTACTCGCAGTTGCCCTGCTGCCACCACATGATCAAATGCTTTTTCCAATATCTGAATTATGTCATTGACTGTCTTCCACTTATCTTCGGATTTTAACAAGACAACTTTGCGGGCATCCCCCTCCAGAGCATTCAGCGCAACATCTGGCTGCAGTTGGGGGCTAACACAGAGCAAGTCAAGGTGTTCTTCAACCTGCCTACATAACAGCTTGTTGTACCCATCAAACTTCGCCAGGTGGTTAAGCAGTGCGCCTGTTGTAGAGCAATCCATTAACCAATCTCTCACTGGTCACAATGGGAGAAGAGGGGTAAACCACAGCAGCACCTTCTGCTCTACCGGTATTATACATAGCAAGCACCATATCCTGCCAACTACACCAAAATGTAACGACCAGAACGCAGTTATGTGTGTATGAGGGATACAGCGCTGCTATGAATGACTCCGACCACAATATGATAGCAAACCAACTTCTTTTATAACTTGCCAAGGAAATTACAGGATTACACCCTCCACACAATATGGGCCACAACAGCCACGAATCACAATACAAATTATGCCACTCTGAGAGATCCCAAGTGCTAACTTCACGATGGCAGAAGGACTACCCCAAAGCTATACCACTCCCTTCCTTATCAAGTACAGGGCCTACCCGGGGTTCTACCGCGACTGCGACACATGGTTCTCTCAGGAATACAACCTTACCCCCCCTCACATACTAATTACAATATATTCTGGGTACTCTGTTTTCCCCTTGATTTATAGTATTTACACAACTAATCACTTAAACCCACACAATATGTACACAGTGCACTGTCCGCTCAGAGCGGATGGCCTGACAGAATAACTTCAAATAGAAAACAACTGGACTTGTTATTCTTATGTCCAGCCACTAGATTTAATCAGCTTCCTAGGTCACCAAGTTCTCTGATACAGGTGCAGGTGAAGATTCAGATTAGTCCTAGTAGTATTTCACGGTGCTCTCCTATGGCATTCATGTTCACCAGAGTCTCAATACGCAGTCCCTCTATCAGTCCAGCTGTAATCTCAGAAACAGGACTGTTCATTGAGATGCTCCAAATTCTATCTATCTATCCCTAATTAATTAAACAGTCGGTGATCGTTCACAATTCAAAGTTTACTCACGGAGCTGCTCCCTCTGAATTACACTGTCCATTTGGATCTTTTCAGGCTCCCAATATCCTGTGTCTCTCAGGCAGGACTACTAATTCCTGTTTGCAGTCCTTTCTTCTCTTGTTCAAAGGTGTCCTATAGCGGCTGAACTAAGTAATTGCAGCATTGTGTCTTATTATAGAAAACATTAAAGAACACCTGTCACCCCCCTGCTGCATTGCAAACTAAATGCAGCACTGAATGCAGCATGTCTGCTGCATTCAGGGAAGAGCTCCCCCATGTCTCTTGCCCCCTGTAAGCTTTAAAAAAAAGACATTACATTTAAGTAGTCTAATGGGTGGGATCTTATTTTAAGAAGTCTTCACTGCTGGCACAGTCCTCCAGCCTCCTCCTTGTGTATTCCACCACCTTCTATGTCTCTGCGCCGCCTCCTGTTCTGCTGGCTCTGCCCTCCTCCTCTCCTGCTCTCTGTCACTCAACCTCTGTCACTCAACCTGCCAAACAGAGCTTGGTCAGAGCAGCTGTGGAGCCCACTGGGACGGGGTACTCGGTACCGGACCGAGGTATCAAAGGAGTTATCACGGCAGTCCTTGGTCCGGACTGTGTCCCGAGCCCACAAGTAAAAAGGGGAATATTTACAGGGATTTGTCGTGATGCCACCCACGGGTTGTGGTCAGTGAGGGGACCACCGCTGCTGCGTACTTCTGCCAGGAGGATGGATGGATGATGCTGCAGCAAGATGGATGAGCCAGCCGTGGGTTGAGGCTGCTCCTGACAGGGTATAAGGTGTATGTACAGTTTTTTTGCAGGGAATCACACACGGGAGACTTAAGCAGGGTTCACTGGGTTTTACTTGCAAGTTCTATGTGCAATTTAACCAGTTCAGGGTACAGTTCAACAGTTCACAGTTTAGTTCTTTCACACAGTTAACTTCGGTTACTCTCCGAACCCTCTGCGGCCAGGTTCCCTCTCTGAGACCCTTCACTCTCTCTGTAACCTTTCTGGCTTTCCTCTCATCTGTTCCTCCCTGTAGGCTGTATGGCAGCAACTCGTCCCTTTGTGTGGCTTCTCCCTGTGTGTGTGGGCAGCAAGCCTGGGTCCTATGGTGTTGCTGTGCCTCCAGCCTGTATGTTAGGAAATCTGACCTGGAATCAGACATAGAAGGGGACAGCATACACAAGGAGTAGGCTGGAGGACTGTGCCAGCAGTGAAGACCTCGTAATAAGATCCCACCCTTTAGACTACTTAACTGTAAGTTTTCTAATGTCTCTTTTAAAGCTTACAGGGGGGGCTAGAAACATTGGGGAGCACTTCAGCAGGGGGGTGACAGGTCCTCTTTAACATGCTACAGCAACACAGTAAACCAATATACAGCAATATAACATTGAATAACTCCCAAGTCGTGGGACATGACATGGTACGAACTCGTACATGAAAAATGGACATCTGAATAATGCATTATACATGTAATATTTTATTATTCCAGGCTGTCATAAAATACGGTCAAAAGCTTCTACTTTGTGTGATGAAAATATTGCTTTTGGAGGTTTCATTATAACCTCTGTGGAGTACCAAAAATATGATGATGACAAAGAGAAAACCACAGTAAAAAAAATTAAAATAAAATTGTAGGATCAGTTTAACAGAGTGATATCAGAATGAAACCTAAAAGAATAAACCAAGCACATTATTCTTAAAATAATATATGTATGACTATGAATCACAATGTCATCTCCGACAATACTGAGCATAAAAGTACTTCTCTCACATTCAAATACACACACACATTACAAAAAGCACTGATGCATGTTCTCCAATATCAGAACTAACAGGCAACCACCCTGGGGGAAATTGATCAGAAGTTGATGTGTAGGACTCACACCTGAGCAAGACCTCATTACCGAGTTAATCCAACTCAGCACAGAGGGAAACAGGCCTGTCAATTACATGCAGGGTGCCAGACACTGGGGAGTAACTGTCCAACATTGTTGTAAAGTAGGAAAAAAAGCTAATCTAAAATTTAACTTTTTGTTTTCCGAATGAGATTCGAATCGACGTAGCAAAGTTTATTCATATACTTGTTTGAGTATTTGTGAAAAACAATGGAAAATTAGATATTAATGTCACTTCTGACATAAGGTGAAATGAGCTGTTTCCCAGGGACCGGCATGTTGTCACCCGAGGACTGCGATTTGGCCATTCTCCAGATTAAATGTTTAACTACAATCCAGCTAGTAGAACAGGTATAAGGCTGAGGTCAGGCTAGCATATGGCATTCAATGCGGGAGTATCAGATCTGATATGCTAATGACACTTGACTAGCCCTAATCACACTAAACAAGATCGATAGCGAGATCACTGTTGAGTCACAAATTTTGTGACGCAACAGCGACCTCAACAGCGATCTCGCTATGTGTGACACTTAGCAGCGATCAGGCCACTGCTGTGAGATCACTGCTTGTTACAAACTGTTCTGGACCATTTTTTGGTCGTAGGGCTCCCCCTGGGCAGCATTCATCACTGTGTTTGACAGGGACAACGACCAATGATCTCAATACTACAGGTCTGAGAAACAGGGTCCCAACGACTTCCGTATCATTCCAGATCGTTGCTGCGTCGCTGGTGAGATCTGACTGTGGAGCCCACTGAGACGGGGTACTCGGTACCAGGTTATCACAGGGGGTATCACAGCAGTCCTTGGTCCGGACCGTGTCCCGAGCCCACAAGTAAAAGGGGATATTTACAGGGGTTTGTCGTGCTGCTGCTTTTCCCGCCAGGAGGATGGATGGTGCGCAGCTAGATGGATGACCCCGCCGTGGGTCGGGGCTGCTCCTGACAGGGTATCAGGCGTATATACAGTTCTGTTTACAGGGAATCACACATGGGAGACTTAAGCAGGGTTCACCGGGTTTTACTTTCAAGTTCTTAGTGCAATTTAACCAGTTCAAGGTACAGTTCAACAGTTCACAGTGTACTTCTTTCACACAGTTAACTCCGGTTACTCTCTGAACCCTCTGCAGCCAGGTTCCCTCTCTGAGACTCTTCCTTTCTCTGTAACCTTTCCGGCTTTCCTCTCATCTGTTCTTCCATGTGGGCTGTATGGGGGCAACTCGTCCCTTTGTCTGACTTCCCCCTGTGTGTGTGGGTGGCAAGCCTGGGTCCTATGGTGTTGCCGTGTGTTAGGAACTCTGACCTGGAATCAGAGTCCCCTGTCAGTTTTTCTGGGATCCGGCGTATAGCTGCGGTTCCCCCTCAGAGCCGACACACTGGTCCCAGCCTAGGTTTGGGTGTCCCTATCTTGCAAGGGATCAACGGGCTCTCTCCTACCCGTGTAACTACCGGGTACACCAGAGGAATCTCTCTACCAGTTGTCTGTCAGCGCTGACGTCTTCCTCGGACCCAGCTGCACTGGTCCGGTCTCTGTCTTTGCTTTCCTTTGGACTGCAGGCTATGGAGCGGGCTTTCTCTCCCAGGAACGGTGTCTCACTGGATTTTGCGCCTCCGGGAGCCCTAACCTTCAGGAAAGTACCACTCTGTCTTTACTTCTCAGCCTTCTCGGCCTACTTGGTCTTACTGGTCTTTCTGTGGTCTTTACTGGTCTTGGCTTCTCGGCACCCACTGGCCTACTGCCTAACTCCTTCTAGTTTCCCCCTTTTGTACCTAGCTTGTCACCTGACCTACGTTCCACCCTCTTTCCTCTGAAACCCTACCACCCCTTGCTGGCCTAGAGTCCCGGACTCCAGGTTGGGTGTTGTGTCTTGTGGGTGTGTGCTTTGAAGGTGTTTGGTGCACAAATTGTCTACTATCTGCCTGGCTGTAGCTCCTACCTGTGGCCTCCTGGTCACAGGGGCGCCACATGACTGTTTGATATCTCACCAGCTATCCCGGCACGTCAGATCGCTGTTGGGATCGCTGGTGCGTCGTCAAGTGTGACGGTACCCTAAAGCCCCAGTCACACATAATGAGATCGTTAGCGAGATCGTTGTAAATGTGACATTACAACAATCTCTCCAGCGATGTCTCTATGTGTGACATCTACCAGCAATCAAGCCCCTGCTGTGAGATCGCTGATCGCTGCAAAGGGCTCAGGACCATTTTTTGTTGTTGGTCTCCTGCTGGTCAGCACGCATTGCTGCGTGTGACAGCGACAGACCAACGATTAGGGATCTCACAGGCGGGTAACCATGTAAACACTAGGTATCTAGGCAGCGCGCGCTGCCTAGATACTTGGTGTTTATCATAGTTACCAGCTTCCTCCCTGCTTAGCGCTGCCTGTAAGCAGAGAGGAAGCTGGTAACTATGATAAACACTGGGTATCTAAGCAGTGCGCGCTGCCTAGATACCCAGTGTAATATCATAGTTACCAGATTCCTCCCTGCTTAGCACAGCCTGTAAGTAGGGAGGAAGCTGATAACTATGATAAACAGTGGGTATCTAAGCAGTGCGCGCTGCCGGGAGCCCTGGTGTTTATCATAATTAATAGCTTCCTCCTAGCTTACAGGCTGAGCTAAGCAAGGAGGACGCTGGTAACATCACTTCCAGCGATGTGGGAGGTGCTCCCTGGCCCCTGATCGCTGGGGAGATCTGCCTGTTTGACAGCTCCCAGCGATCAGGTCGTTATCCCTTAAGGTCGTTATTACCTTAAGGCCCTGCTGCCAACGTGAGCCGAGTGTCATGCAATGGTGATCTAATCCTGTGATCAGATCACAGTTGCAGAGGAGAGGGAGAGATTAATCAGATTAATCTCTTTATCGTCTATTGTTGACCATGGCGAATATAGTGCCGCAGTTGCATGTCTGCGGAGTGCATGCGAGTGCAGTGCTATGTTTCACTTGTACCCATAGACTTGCATGGGAGTGAGTGATCCGAGACTCGCAGACAATCTCAACTTGCTGTGATTTTTTTCCTCAGCCCTTATAGCCCTTATAGGACTGAAGAAAAACTAGCAGGTATGAGCTGCCTAGTTGTCTAATGTCGTGCCCCAGGGCCGTGGGATACTGGGAAGCAGGCTTTAGCCACTTCCAGGTGGAGTCACACGAGTCTAGACCCGGCTCCGTGACCCTGGGCGGTAGATCAAAAGTTCAAGGAGATAGGATTTAGGTAAAGGGTTGTCATGACTCCACTCATGGTGTTCGGCTAGTAGTGGCTGATGCTGCGATGCGGGACCTTTGGGGAGGATGGGATTGCAGCTTGGATGATGTCGCTCCCCACAAGTGTAGCTGTTCCCCAGGGCCAACGGTATAGTCTATGGCAGTGGTAGGCTGTTGGGGTGCAGGACTGAGAGCGCGAAATAACTGACAGACACGTAGGCGTAGTTTCTTTTACTGTAGCAGTAGGTAGAAGACAGGGTACAATCCACAGGTGATGTTGTGAATTCAGGTGACCTGGAAGCAACTTAGGGATCTCCTCACCCGGTGAGTTCTAAGGCCTCCCTGTTGCACCCCTCTTCGCTGGTCCTGGCTGCCTTTACCTAAACTGCGACCTTTTACTCCTGCTGGAAAGTCTATCACCAGTATGGCAGCCAGCTTGAGCCCTTTCCTGGTACCACTTCTCTGGCCACTGTCCCTGAGCTCTCTAACACTGCTGTGCCTCCAGGTGCCTTGGTGTGGCCAGGAGACCTCCGTTTTTGCTGCTGGGTCTAGAGTACCCTCGCAACATCGGACTCCGGTGTCTGTTTCTGGCACTCTGCTCTGGGGTGAACTGGGTAACTGGCTCCACTCCCCAGGTCTACTCCTCTCCTTTCTCAGACCCTCTCCTATGGGTCCCTCACACTGGCTAGTGGTTATTCTCGGACGAGCCTGACATGGCTCCATTCCGCAGGATGTCTTCTCAGTCCTCCTAGGAACTGAACTTTCTGACTAACCCCGCCTCCAGGCCAGAATTTATAGGGTAGCTCCCCTGAACCTGGATTAGAGCTCCCCCTTCTGGTCTGGAGTCAGGAAGTGTTGTGTGCTGTGGGCTTACCTAGTGTGGATACCCTTTTATGCTTCCAAGCACGACATTATTTCCCGAGGGAGGCAATGCTATTGTGGCAACCAGACTATGGGATGCCACATTCCCTCCTAGTGAAATTCAGTACTCCTGGACCGAGGAAATGTTTTCGGAAAACATAATATTAGCAGTAAGTAAATGCCCAGAGTCTCAAAAATGAAAAATTACAGAAACCAAGAAAAAGATGAAAAAACACAGTCACTACGGCACTTAATCCTTCTACCGTTGGGTGATGGGAATTATATAGAAAATTGTCTTTACCACAACCAGTACTGTGGTTTATTGCTCCATATTGAAAGGTAAATGTTCAAGAATATGCAATAGTTCAAACAGTAAGTCCTGTAGGCACAGTACACTTGGTGGTTACTTATTTACATGGTTACATGAAAACAAAACATATTTACATTTTAAACTGGTTAAAAGTATTCACTTAGTTTGCTAACAATCCCTATAAAGTGATGTGATCTGACCTCTGTTACTACAAGTGGATCTACACAGTACAGGTATCTCTGATGGTCTGCTCTGGTCTTTAGTGTCTACCGCTGGTGTTGTGGGTGCACTATTCTAGACCTATGCAACGTGTATACCACAGTGTCGTCTTACAATCACATGACTCTCTTGTTTTGCTGCAGCTGGTGGTTCTTCAGGTCTTTCTTGAGGTGGTTCTTGAGTCTCAACTGGTTCAGTTTTGGGCAAGTCTCCAAGAACTGTATGAATCATCTCTTCTTTCTGTTCTATGGGTTGAGATGGACATTGGACTTCTTTGTTTCTCAATTGTTCAGAGCATTTCTTTAAATGATCTCTTGAAACTGTCTGTGAGGTCTCTTCTCCTTTTTTACTAATTAAGCAGACTTTGGTGTTGTCAAAGTTCGAAGGCAATACAGTGTATGGCACTGCCTCCCACTGGTCATGCAGTTTGTTGGTTCGCCGCTTTCTTTTGAAGACTTGTTCTCCTGTTGTTAAAGGAACTGCAGGTGCATTTTTGTTGTAGGCTTTCTCTTGCCTTTCCCTTACTTGTGACAGGTTTTTCTCAACAAACTCTTGCCCTTTATGGTACGTCTGCTCATGTTCTGCATCCCAATCTGCTTCTGGTGGGTTTGTTTCAGGTGTTAGGACTCCCATGTCTAAGTCTATGGACAACTTGCCAGGTCTTGCCCTCATCAGGTAGGCAGGAGTACAGTTGGTGGAATTCACAGAAATATGATAGTATAAGTCCACTAAATCTGGAAACTTTTCTGGCCACATACTTCTTTCTTCCAGTGACAGTGTCTTCAACAGGCCTATCACTACCTGGTTCATTTTCTCGCACATGTCCTTGGTCTGTGGATGGTACAGTGTTGCTCTTATTTTCTTGCACCCGTACAAGTTACAAAACTCCTGGAACACCTCTGCCTCGAATACTGGACCTTGATCTGTAAGTATCTGTTCAGGGTAACCATGGAGTCTGCAGAAATGGGTTTGAAAGACTCTTGCCGCTGTTCTCGCTGTCAGGTCTTTCACCGGCACTACACTAAAGTAGAGAATGACTAGCACACCTATATGTGAAGGTGCTAGCAGGAAAAAAACTATTATAATATATGGTTATCTGCTGCACACTAAACATTAAAACTAGATAAAACATAATGGCTAAAGAATGAATGACTGCCATATATAAAGCTAATGCAGAATTTGGATGAGGAAAATTGACATTGCAGAAACTGCTTCAAGACACAAAGGAAAATGAAGATAAATTAGAATCTTAGCTGATGCATTGTCCATTGCATGTGAGCCCAATAACCTCAACAAGGTGCTCTCATATCTATCTGGTCCCTGACCTTGTGCCCCTGTCTGCGGTACAAATGCATATGAGGATGTGTACCTCTAAGTGCAATTAAAACTTGCGTGGTGGGTGTGGCTTGGAGCTGGACTACAGCAAGATGGTGAACTAGACATTGTAAACCAGACATGGCTATCGGGTGGGGGAAGGGTGGCCAGTCAGAAAACTGTAATAGCATTAAAGTAGAAAATGGCTGGCACACCTATATGTAAAGGTGCTAGCAGGAAAAAACTATTATAATATATGGTTATCCTCTGCACACTAAACATTAAAACTAGATATAACATAATGGCTAAGAATGAATGACTGACATATATAAAGCTAATGCAAATTTGAATGAGGAACATTGATATTACAGAAACTGCTTCAGGATATGAAGAAAAATGAGAATCTTAGCTAATGCATTGGCCATTGCATGTGACCCCGATAACCTCATCAAGGTGCTCTCATATCTATCAGGTGAAAGACCTGACAGCGAGGATAGCGGCAAGAGTCTTTCAAACCCATGTCTGCAGACTCCATGACTATCCTAAACAGATACTTACAGATCAAGGTCCAGCATTCGAGTCAAAGGTGTTCCAGGAGTTTTGTAACTTGTACGGGTGCAAGAAAATAAGAATGGCGCCGTACCATCCACAGACCAATGGCATGTGCGAGAAAATGAATCAGGTAGTGATAGACCTGTTGAAGACACTGCCACTGGAAGAAAGAAGTATGTGGCCAGAAAAGTTGCCAGATTTAGTGGACTTATACTATCATATTTCTGTGAATTCCACCAACTGTACTCCTACCTACCTGATGAGGGCAAAACCTGGCAAGTTGCCCATAGACTTAGACATGGGAGTCCTAACACTGAAACAAACCCTTCCCCCATCCAACAGCCATGTCTAGTTTACCATGTCTAGTTTACCATCTTGCTGTAGTCAAGCTTCCAGCCACACCCACAAATGCAGGTCTAAATTGCACTCAGAGGTACATATCCTCATACGCATTTGTACCGCAGACAGAGGCACAAGGTCAAGGACCTGATAGATAAGAGAGCACCTTGACGATGGTTATCAGGCTCACATGCACTGGCCAATGCATCAGCTAAGATTCTCATTTTTTCATTTTGTATCCTGAAGCAGTGTCTGCAGTCAATTTTCCTCATCTAAATTTGCATTAGTTTTCTTTATGCTAGTCATTCATTCTTTAGCCATTATGTCATATGCAATAGTCTTGTATATCGTCCTGCCCCCGTTGTTTGCACCCATAAAATCTCATTTTAATTTCCGCTGCAGTATGGGTGTCAAAGGCTTCCTTCAACCTGGCGAATATTTGATTAAAGAGGACCTGTCACCCCCTGGTGCATGGCAAACTAAATGCACCACTGAATGCAGCATGCCTGCTGCATTCAGGGAAGGGGTCCCCCATGTCTCTAGCCACGTGTATCCTGAGAAATAGACTTTAAAAAGCTTACATATAGTGAGTCCAGAGGGCATTCCTGCCTATGGAGTCATTGCTGCCACGGGGCTTCTCCCTGCCTCTGGCCGCTCTTTGCCGCCTCCTGCTGCTCTGTTCCTCCTCCTGTCTGTGTGCAGCCCCCTACTCACCTGTGCCGGCATATAAGTGTCTGATTTCACGCAGGCGCACAGTAAGACCATGACGTCAGCTGCAGGCTCCCGCTCCTGACAAGTCCTCTCTGTGCACCTGTGTGAGATCAGACAGTTATGACTCACCGTTGCCGGATGCTCACGTCTCAGGCGATGATTCCCTCGTCACGGTTCCACGCCTGAGGCTGTGGGGCCCGGTGGTCAGATCAATAGGGATACAAGGATGGGGATGTTTCTTATTTGTCGTGACGCCACCTGTGGGAGTCCGGTGATGGCACCGGCGCTGCTTGGGCCTCCGGGTGATGTGCGGCAGCTTGATGGGATGCTACCCACAGGATGAGCAGGAATCCCCGGGGCCAGGAGCTGTACCAGATGGAATACGGCAGCTCGGTGGGCACAGCAGGGGGGTCAGTGGGCACAGCAGGGGGGTCAGTGGGCACAGCAGGGGGGTCAGTGGGAAGAGCAGGTGGGTCAGTGGGCAGAGCGGGGGGGTCAGTGGGCAGTGCAGGGGGTCAGTGGGCAGTGCGATGGTCAGTGGGCAGAGCAGGGGGTCAGTGAGGACGGTCAGTGTGCAGAGCGGGGGGGTCAATCAGTGGGCAGAGCGGGAGGTCAGTGGGCAGAGCAGGGGGTCAGTGGGCAGAGTACGATAGATCGGGAGAGGACCTTTGATGACTTGACGGTCATGTGATCTACAACTTCACCCATCATCATGATGTCATCAGAGGTCCTGAAGCACTCTCATTTGTGCTTGCAGGCACCGTGAGGACCACCAGGAAGAGTGGTAACGGCGTGGAGCAATGGTGACAGGCAGAAGAAGTGATCGGGCAGTGAGGGGGGCAGTGGTGACAGGCGGGGGGGTGATCTGGCAGCTATCGGGCAGTGAGGGGGCAGTGGTGACAGGCGGCGGGTGATTGGGCAGCGAGAGGGGCAGTGGTGACAGGTGGGGGGGTGATTGTGAAGTGTCAGGCTATGGTGACAGGCAGGGGTGATCGGGCAGTTTTGGGCTGTGGTGATAGGCAGGGGTGATCGGGCAACAGGGAGGCTGAGGGAGGTATCGGGCTACGGCGTGGGAGTGCAGCAGCAGTGTAGCGGGCGGGAGGCCCAATATGGCGGTCGGCACACTTCCTGGGTGGTGCGGCGGATTCTGGGATAGCGACATAAGCACGGAAGTGTGTGACACATATCATGTGACCTTAGCTGATTATATAGTAGATTATTATAGCGCCATTTACTCCATGGCACTTTACATGTGAAATGGGTATACATAAACAAGTACAATAACCATGGACAATATAAGGCACACACAGGTACAAAAGGAGAGAGGACCCTGCCCATGAGGGCTCACAGTCTACAAGTGATAAGTGAGGATACAGTAGGTGAGGGTAGAGCTGGTCGTGTGGCAGTTGGTGGACTGAGGCTCATTGCAGGTTGTAGGCTTCTCGGAAGAGGTGGGTCTTCAGGTTCTTTTTGAAGGTTCCCAGGGAAGGCTAGAGTCTAATGTGTTATAGCAAAGAGTTCCAGAATATAGCGGATACACAGGAGAAATCTTGTATGTGATTGTAGGAAAAAAAGATAAGAAGGGAATAGAGAAGATCTTGAGAGGATCGCAGATTGCATGTAGGTAAGTACCAGGAGACCATGTCACAGATGTATGGAGGAGACAGATTGTGGATGGCTTTGTATGTCATGGTTAGGGTTTTGAACTGCAGTCTCTGGGTAATGGGAAGCCAGTGAAGGGCTTGGCAGAAAGGAGAGGCTGGGGAATAGCAGGTAGACAGGTGGATTAGTCAGGCAGCACAGTTTAGGATAGATTGGAGGGGTGCAACAGTGCTAGAGTAGAGGTCAGAGAGCAAGAGGTTGCAGTATTCGAGGTGGGAGATGAGGAGGACATGCACAAGTGTTTTTGCAGTTTTTTGGTCGAGGAATGTATGGATACAGGAAATATTTTTGAGTTGGAGTCAGCAGGAAGTGGCAAGGGCTTGGATATGTAGATTGAAAGATTGAAAGAGAGTGCGGGGTCAAGGATTACTCCAAGGCAGAGAGCATGTGGATTTGGGGCAAGTGAGTAGCCATTGGCCTTGATGAATAGGTCTGGTGGTGTGGTAGAGTGAGATGAGGGAAAGATGACAAATTCAGTTTTGTCCATGTTCAGTTTTAGAAATCGAGCAAAAAAGAAAGATGAAATAGCAGACAGACATTGTGGGATTTTCGTTAGTAAGGAGGTGATATCAGGTCCAGAGAGGTAGGTCTGAGTGTCATCAGCATAGAGATGATACTGAAAGCCATGGGAGTCTATGAGTTCACCCACGCCAAAAGTGTAAATGGAGAAGAGTAGGGGTCCTAGAACTGAGCCTTGAGGAACACTGACAGACAGGGGCAAGGTGAGGAGGTGGTGTTGGAGAGGGGGATGCTGAATGTATCCGCTCCTTCCTTGACCACAGCACGGCTAAAACACTTGTCCATGCCCTCAACATCTCCCACCTGGACTACTGCAACCTCCTGTTCACCAGCCTCCCTGCCTCCTCCCTTGCACCTCTCCGCACCATCCACAACTCTGCTGCCCGACTCATCCACCTATCTCCCCGTTACTCCCCCGGCTCCCCACTCCCCAGAGATACCACTTCAAAACCCTAACCCTGACATACAAGGCCATACACAACCTGTCCCCTCCCTACATCTCCGACCTGGTCTTCCGTTACCTCCCCTCGCACAACCTGCGCTCCTCTCAAGAACTCCTTCTCTCAACCCCCCGCATTTCCACCTCCCACAACCGCATACAAGACTTCTCTCGTGCTTCTGCCCTACTCTGGAACTCCCTCCCCCACCACATCAGACACTCCCCTACCCTGGGAACCTTGAAGAAAAACCTGAAGACCCACCTTTTCTTACAAGCCTACGGCCCACACTAAGACCCATCCATTGCACCACCTCACCCCCCTCTCCCCTTCATTCTGTCTCCCTCCCCACCCCCACTAGACTGTGAGCCCTCGCAGACAGGTTCCTCTGCCCTATTGTACCCGTATGACTGATTTGTCGTTGTCTTACTTCTTGTCTTTGTCTACCCTCTCACTTGTAAAGCGCCATGTAACCTAATGGCGCTATATAAATACTTAATAATAATAATAATAATAATTATAAAGTCTGGTGTGTTAGATATGAAGAAATCCAGCATAGGGCCAAGTCTGTGATACCAAGAGATGAGAGAATCTATAGCAAGAGGGAGTTGTCAACTGTGTCGAAGATAGCAGACAGTTCCAGAAGGAGAACAGAGTAGTGTAGCTTGCTCTTGGCGGTTAGTAGATTGTTGTTGACTTTAGTTAAGGGGGTCTCAGTTTAGTGATGTAGTCGGAATCCAGATTGTGGTCGATCGAAGAGGGAGAAGGAGAGGTGGGAGGAGAGTTCAAGATGGACATGCTGTTCCAGCAATTTTGAGGCATGCAGGAGAATTGATATGGCGTGATAGATAGACACAGAGGATGGGTTAAGGGAGGACTTTTTGAGAATAGGTGTGATCAAGGTATGTTTAAAGGATAAGGGGAAGATACCATTTTTAAGTGATAGGTTGAAAAGATGTGTTATGGTTGGGATGAAGACTGTGGTGAAGTTTGGGATGGGAGCGGATCATGCGCACAGGTGGTGAGATGTGATCTCGACAGGATAGAGGAGAGCTGATCTTCTGTCATGGTGGAGAAGCTGGTTTTGGAAGGAGACGGCTGAGCAGTTATCAGGAGAGGCTCTGGGGACTGCAGGCCAAAGCTTTCTCTGATGTTATCAATCTTCTCTTTGAAGAAAGAGGCAAAGAATAAAGTTCCATGACATTTACACCTACTGGATAGCAGTGTTTAAAAAAATAAATAAAATGAAATCAGAATTAAAATTGTTAATTTTTTATCCATTTTGACTCCTAATATGATACCATTTAAAACTAGTGCTTGTTACTCAAAAAATAAACCCCTTTAAAGTTCCACTGATATAAGAATTGTGAAATTTATGGCCCTCAGAATATGGCAACACAAAAACTAAAAAATTTTTTCTAATTGTGAATTTATTGTACAAAAATAATAAATGCCTTATCCATACTGACCTACACAATAAAGATAACATATCAAGTTTCATAACTTTTACAGCGCAAACAAAGTAATAATATAGCTGTATTGTTTAATTTCCTCCCCATAAATAGTTCATAAAAGTTTATTAATAAGTTATATGTGCACTATAAAGATTCCATTGAGAAATATAATCCTGAAAAGAACAAGCCCACATACGACAATGTCATGGAAAAAGAAAGCTATGACTCCTGCAACAGGACAATAAAAATGTAATAGAAAAGAGGTTTGTCTAAAATCCCAAAACTGGCTGTGATGCTAAGAGGCTCAACAATATGGTTCTTTTCTGGTGACACATTACCTCTAAGAGACCAACAGTTTATGGAGTCTTATTGGAAGGGCTCCTCTGGGCAAAAAATAGAGAATTGCTTCTTTTTTCTTCAGGGAGAAAGTTTATCTGCAGTGTTCCTTTGAAACTGGACCATCAATACTCGTGTTAAAGTATAAATCTCATTTCATTTATATTTTTAAAAAAAAACCACAATACTGTACTGATTGTTAATGACGGGTCACATAGCAGCTAAGATAATGTTTTTTGTGCCATATGACTTATTTTCTCAACTTTTTCTGTGCTCTTTTAAAATGCATTTTATGGATGTATGGGTGTGGCCAGTGTCTGCCAGCACTGTGTGTGTATTTCCACAGCTTCTGAGAGCAAGCTGATGGGGAACAGTGTGATGTGCCAGCAGAGAAGGGGTTAACAGAGATCCTGACTGAGCTGTGTGGAGCCAGATGACAGATCAGAAGCTTGTGCCAAGGATAGAGGAGTTTACACTGATCCTGATATTTTGACATTGCTCTGCACTGTGCTGTACCCTAAAGCAATCTGATAAATTGTCACTTCACCTGCGGAAGTCAGGAACTTGCACACTCTGTAGGCCATGCCCCTCCTTTATATGGTTATTCAGTGTGAAGACAGATCTGAGTGAGAATGAACATATGTCTGCTTCACACACAGTCTAGTGGGGACACTTTGTAGAAGGTTTATGAATGGTTTTCAACCATAATTCTCTTATGACGTACATTTGAAAGTTTATTAAAATCACTTGCTCTACATTATTATTAAGTGAAAATTGAAACGGAGGTTACGCTTCAATCATTGGTGGAGTCCCACTGGTTTGTATCCTGTGGTCAAATTTTACCATTTGGATAAGTGATAAATATTCGTTGTGGGAAAACTTGAAATTTTAGATTTTTAGGAGAAAATGCTCTTAACGCAAGTAGTAAAGCACTTAAATTCTTTATACGAACTAAATGGCTTGAATGCTCAGAAATGTCCTTAGCTCTTTACTCACTATAATTTATTCATGTTTACATGATGAAGATAAAGTAGGATTCTCTGACCTTTAGGAAACAGAATGTATTAGTTCTTCAAGTGTAGTACACAAGTCAAACATTACTCAGGAGACCATTATTCCCATCAATCAGCAAAAAATTAATGAAATTGAGAGCACAACAGAGGCTAGTAACAAGGCAAAATAAATGAACCTCTGCGAATAAAGCCACCGATTCTGACATACCACCCTTAAGAATGAACAGTGTACTAAACGGAGTGTGCTGCTAAGACTTAGAGCCGCGGAAAGCTTTTCTGTTATCCTGTTTTGTATGCAAGGCATTGGCAGAACCTTTCTCTTAGCTAATGAAAGACCATTTCTCCACTAGTAACGGGATCTTCCTAAAATAAGCATTGCCAAACAAAATATTACTATGGTGGCAACCTTATTAGAACAAATATAAAAAGAAGAATCTGAATAAAAACAAAAATATGGTTTCAATCAAAATTATTTAATCCCCGTAGCAAAGTAAACTAATAAAAGGAGAACAATTTAAGTGGTTTAACAAAATGGAACAATTGTTTTTTCCAAATACAACACAAAATGCTAATTTTAATGATTACTGTAGTTATTGTCCCATTTGATGCCCAAGCTTCAGCTACCTCAAAAAAGACAATGTTTTCACTTGGTATTTTCTGATACTTGATTGAAGTAATATTTCCCTCCTAATGCCGCAGGTTTGCAGTGGCAGAGGAAGCAAAACAGCCTGAGAACACAACCAAGTCATTGCCATGTCAGATTGTTTTGGAGACCAAATGGGAATAATCTTCAAAAATCCCTCAAAAGAGAATGTCAAACTGGTCCTACTGAAATTAGTGTGCAAGGTGTATATACCATTGTATGGAGAGCGCTATTTATATCTGCAAGATAAGGAATGAGAGGCCTGTATATGGTAATTGCAGGCCACCATTACATATAGGTTTTAAAAGAAAATTAAAGTATCATAATCACTGGTAGCTGTGGGTGATGATATGGCAGTTCCTGCCACTCATTTTTACAGGGATCCCAAAGGAACTATCTATAATAAAGATGTGAGTATTGCAAATTGTGATTATTGTACCTGTGTGGATACAACGGATCATGTTCTAGGCAGGTTGAGAGATGCCTATTTAGAGCACTTTAATACAATTTGAGAACAGCTGCTACATGATAGTGCAGTAGGAGAATCTGGTAGAGGTAAATTGAAAGAAAAAATAGAGAAAATATAGAAAGGTTATTGCTTGAAAATAAAGATAATAAATAACAAATATAGAGAGACATAGAAAAATATTGGTGCTCTTCAGTCGTTTGTGTTTGCTCAAGGTTGCTTTAATTTTATTATATAAATTATACATATAGATGCACAAACCCCATAATCTTTCACGATCCTTTTGGTACATACAGTCATATGAAAAAGTTTGGGCACCCCTCTTAATCTTACTCTTTTTTTTTTTTTTGTTTAAAATAGTTTTTTTGCAACAGCTATTTCAGTGTGATATATGTAATAACTGATGGACACAGTAATATTTCAGGACTGAAATGAGGTTTATTGTACTAACCGAAAATGTGAAATATGCATTTTTTCAAAAATTGACAGGTGCAAAAGTATGGGCACCTCAACAGAAAAGTGACATTAATATTTAGTAGATCCGCCTTTTGCAAAAATAACAGTCTCTAGTCGCTTCCTGTAGCTGTTAATGAGTTCCTGGATCCTGGATGAAGGTATTTTTGACCATTCCTCTTTACAAAACAATTCCAGTTCAGTTAAGTTTGATGGTCACCGAGCATGGACAGCCCTCTTCAAAACATCCCACGGATGATGATATTCAGGTCTGGGGACTGGGATGGCCATTCCAGAACATTGTAATTGTTTCTCTTCATGAATGCCTGAGTAGATTTGGAGCGGTGTTTTGGATCATTGTCTTGCTGAAAGATCCATCCCCGGCGTAAATTCAACTGTGACACTGATTCTTGAACATTATTCTCAAGAATCTACTCATACTGAGTGGAATCCATGCGACCCTCAACTTTAACAAGATTCCCGGTGCCATCATTGGCCACACAGCCCCAAAGCATGATGGACCCTCCCCCAAATTTGACAGTGGGTAGCAAGTGTTTTTCTTGGAATGCTGTGTTTTTGTGGCGCCATGCATAACGCCTTGTTGTATGACCAAACAACTCAATCTCTGTTTCATCAGTCCATAGGACCTTCTTCCAAAATGAAACTGGCTTGTCCAAATGTGCTTTTGCATACCTCAGGCAAATCTGTTTGTGACGTGCATGCAGAAACGCCCTCTTTTGCATCACTCTGCCATACAGCTTTTCCTTGTGCAGTGTGCGCTGTATTGTTGACCGATGCACAGTGACACCATCTGCAGCAAGATGATGCTGCAGGTCTTTGGAGGTGGTCTGTGGATTGTTCTTGACTGTTCTCACCATTCTTCTTCTCTGCCTTTCTGATATTTTTGTTGGCCTGCCTCTTCTGGCCTTCACAAGAACTGTCCCTGTGGTCTTCCATTTCCTTACTATGTTCCTCACAGTGGAAACTGAAAGGTTAAATCTCTGAGACAACTTTTGTATCCTTCCTCTGAACAACTATGTTGAACAATCTTTTTTTTCAGATCATTTGAGAGCTGTTTTGAGGAGTCCATGATGCCACTCCTCAGAGAAGATACAACTAGGAGAAGAACTTGCAAGTGGACACCTAAAATAGCTTTTCTCATGATTATATACACTGGGCTATGAAAGTACAAAGCTCAATGAGGTTACCAAACCAATTTAGTGCTTCAGTAAGTCAGTAAAAAGTAGTTAGGAGTATTCAAATCATGAAAATCAGAATGTTGCCCATACTTTGGCACCTGTCAAATTTTGAAATAATGCTTATTTCACATTTTTGGTTAGTACAATAAACCTCATTTTAATCCTAAAATATTACTGTGTCCATCAGTTATTACATATATCACACTGAAATAGCTCTTGCAAAAAAACAATTTTAAACAAAAAAAAAAAAGAGTAAGATTAAGAGGGGTGCCCAAACTTTTTCATATGACTGTAATTATTATTACACCTGTAACGGTGGTCAGGCAGGCGTAGAGAATCCACTTATTGTGGAAAAGTCTCTGCCACTACTCTTCCTTATGCTCGAACCCAAAAGTCATGTTCGCATGTCCATCTTGTCTCACCATCTGAGTTAAAATTTCCAAAACCAATGTTGTATTGATCAAGTATAGCTGAACCAATGATGTCTTGGGAAAGATTTTCCATCTTGGAATACTTTAGGCCACAGGTATGATATCAAGTCCCAGAGTATCAGTGTTTCAGGTAGATAAGAGCAGATGTTTCAGTCTTCGCCTACTTATGGGTAGGCAGATTTAGCCAATTGCAAACTGATCTATGATCCACCAAATCCAATTAAGTGTGAGCAGGTTTCTTCAGGGACGTAAGAGGTCTTTGGAATGCCCGGCAAAAATCTTCCATAAAGAAATCCCAACAGTTTGGGAGCGAAATACCTCACTGTCTACCTCTGTTTATAAAATCCGTTGAACGGGAGTTCCTCATTTAAACCCTGGGGGGATAAGCATTTGAGATTGTAAATCATCTCACTTCCAATTTTAACAGTTCAAGTGTGATGTTCCCACCCCTAATACTCAGATGTATGCCTTGTAATCCCATGATCCTCATGCTTTATGTTGTAACATAAAATGTTTAGCAATTGAGGTCAGAGTGTTACCTTTTTCTAATTCCTTCTTGGCAGTATTCACAGTGGAAACATGATCTTGGATTCTTCTCCAAAGTTCTTGTGTTGTCTGTCCCACATAAATTTTCATGCAGCTGAATATGATTGCATACACGAGGTATCTCGAGCGACAATTAAATAGGCACTAGATTTAAAAGCAAAAGGAAAATCAGGTAAAGAGATGGATTCAGCTGACATCATAAAAAGGCAAGTAATGCAATCACCACACGCATATGTGCCACATAAGCGTGTTTCTCTCCCAGTACGACAGGTAGGCAGGCCCGGACTGGCCATAGGGCATACCGGGAGTTTTTCCCGGTGGGCTGAATGGGAATTGGGCCGTTGCGGCCGCTCTTTACCTTTAAGAGGTCGCCTGCGGCCCCTTTCTGTCTTTCTGCGGCCGCCGGCCGGGCACAGCCAGGGAGCTGCACAGTAGCCGCAGCCGCGTTTCCGGTGTGGAGCTTCCGGCTGTGTTCCTGCAGCCGCTTCTTGGAGGATACTCCTCCACTCCTCTGCGGCTCCAGCTGATGGACGCCTCCCTGAAGCTACTGTACACGCTGCTGACCAGGGGCCATGCACTACCTGCACTGTCTACTGGTACCGGGCACGTCCTCCGGCTTCATCTCCTGCGTCAGCTGAGCTCCTTCATCCTGGGCGGTAAGAAGGAGTATTATGCCTCCGGCCTGGAGGTTTCTGCAGTGAGATGTCTGGATGCTCTGTGGTGGCTGCCATCTGAGGCACAGGGGATTTATGGCAGTTGTTTGAACTTTTTCTGCCCTCTTCCCCCCCCCCCCCCCCCCCCAGATCTGTGACCTGTCAGCAACTTCCATCAATCCTACAGACAGAGAGACGGACCGGAGAGCAGAGTCCTGTCCTGGATGGTAATTGTGACTCAGGCAGCAGAGCAGCACTGTAAGACTATGTATATCCCTCCATGTGTCTGTGTGTGTGTACAGTACATGTGTCTGTGTGTACAGTACATGTCTGTGTGTGTACAGTGCATGTGTCTGTGTGTGTGTACAGTACATGTGTATGTGTGTGTACAGTACATGTGTCTGTGTGTGTGTACAGTACATGTGTCTGTGTGTGTACAGTACATGTGTCTGTGTGTGTACAGTACATGTCTGTGTGTGTGTGTACAGTACATGTGTCTGTGTGTGTACAGTACACATGTCTGTGTGTGTGTACAGTACATGTGTCTGTGTGTGTGTGTACAGTACATGTGTCTGTGTGTACAGTACGTGTCTGTGTGTGTGTGTACAGTACATGTGTCTGTGTGTGTACAGTACATGTGTCTGTGTGTGTGTACAGTACATGTGTCTGTGTGTACAGTACGTGTCTGTGTGTGTGTGTACAGTACATGTGTCTGTGTGTGTACAGTACATGTGTCTGTGTGTGTGTACAGTACATGTGTCTGTGTGTGTACAGTACATGTGTGTGTGTACAATACATGTGTCTGTGTGTGTGTACAGTACATGTGTCTGTGTGTGTGTACAGTACATGTGTGTGTGTGTACAGTACATGTGTGTGTGTACAGTACATGTGTGTGTGTGTACAGTACATGTGTGTGTACAGTACATGTGTCTGTGTGTGTACAGTACATGTGTCTGTGTGTACAGTACATGTGTCTGTGTGTACAGTACATGTGTCTGTGTGTGTGTACAGTACATGTGTCTGTGTGTGTGTACAGTACATGTGTCTGTACAGTACATGTGTCTGTGTGTGTGTACAGTACATGTGTCTGTCTGTGTGTACAGTACATGTGTCTGTGTGTACAGTTCATGTGTCTGTGTGTGTACAATACATGTGTCTGTGTGTGTGTACAGTACATGTGTCTGTCTGTGTGTACAGTACATGTGTCTGTGTGTACAGTACATGTGTCTGTCTGTGTGTACAGTACATGTGTCTGTGTGTGTGTACAGTACATGTGTCTGTGTGTACAGTACATGTGTGTGTACAGTACATGTGTGTGTACAGTACATGTGTGTGTGTACAGTACATGTGTCTGTGTGTGTACCGTACATGTTTCTGTGTGTGTGTACAGTACATGTGTCTGTGTGTGTGTACAGTACATGTGTCTGTGTGTACAGTACATGTGTCTGTGTCTGTGTACAGTACATGTGTCTGTGTGTACAGTACATGTGTCTGTGTGTACAGTACATGTGTCTGTGTGTGTGTACAGTACATGTGTCTGTGTGTGTGTACAGTACATGTGTCTGTGTGTGTACAGTACATGTGTCTGTGTGTACAGTACATGTGTCTGTGTGTGTACAGTACATGTGTCTGTGTGTGTGTACAGTACATGTGTCTGTGTGTGTACAGTACATGTGTCTGTCTGTGTGTACAGTACATATGTCTGTGTGTACAGTACATGTGTCTGTGTGTGTGTACAGTACATGTGTCTGTGTGTGTACAGTACATGTGTCTGTGTGTACAGTACATGTGTCTATGTGTGTACAGTACATGTGTCTGTGTGTGTACAGTACATGTGTCTTGTCTGTGTGTACAGTATATGTGTCTGTGTGTGTGTACAGTACATGTGTCTGTGTGTGTGTACAGTACATGTGTCTGTGTGTGTACAGTACATGTGTCTTGTCTGTGTGTACAGTATATGTGTCTTGTCTGTGTGTACAGTATATGTGTCTGTGTGTGTGTACAGTACATGTGTCTGTGTGTGTGTACAGTACATGTGTCTGTGTGTGTGTACAGTACATGTGTCTGTGTGTGTGTACAGTACATGTGTGTGTGTGTACAGTACATGTGTGTGTGTACAGTACATGTGTGTGTGTACAGTACATGTGTGTGTACAGTACATGTGTCTGTGTGTGTACAGTACATGTGTCTGTGTGTACAGTACATGTGTCTGTGTGTACAGTACATGTGTCTGTGTGTGTGTACAGTACATGTGTCTGTGTGTGTGTACAGTACATGTGTCTGTACAGTACATGTGTCTGTGTGTGTGTACAGTACATGTGTCTGTCTGTGTGTACAGTACATGTGTCTGTGTGTACAGTTCATGTGTCTGTGTGTGTACAATACATGTGTCTGTGTGTGTGTACAGTACATGTGTCTGTCTGTGTGTACAGTACATGTGTCTGTGTGTACAGTACATGTGTCTGTCTGTGTGTACAGTACATGTGTCTGTGTGTACAGTACATGTGTCTGTGTGTGTGTACAGTACATGTGTCTGTGTGTACAGTACATGTGTGTGTACAGTACATGTGTGTGTACAGTACATGTGTCTGTGTGTACAGTACATGTGTCTGTGTGTGTACCGTACATGTTTCTGTGTGTGTGTACAGTACATGTGTCTGTGTGTGTGTACAGTACATGTGTCTGTGTGTACAGTACATGTGTCTGTGTCTGTGTACAGTACATGTGTCTGTGTGTACAGTACATGTGTCTGTGTGTACAGTACATGTGTCTGTGTGTGTGTACAGTACATGTGTCTGTGTGTGTGTACAGTACATGTGTCTGTGTGTGTACAGTACATGTGTCTGTGTGTACAGTACATGTGTCTGTGTGTGTACAGTACATGTGTCTGTGTGTGTGTACAGTACATGTGTCTGTGTGTGTACAGTACATGTGTCTGTCTGTGTGTACAGTACATATGTCTGTGTGTACAGTACATGTGTCTGTGTGTGTGTACAGTACATGTGTCTGTGTGTGTACAGTACATGTGTCTATGTGTGTACAGTACATGTGTCTATGTGTGTACAGTACATGTGTCTGTGTGTGTACAGTACATGTGTCTTGTCTGTGTGTACAGTACATGTGTCTTGTCTGTGTGTACAGTACATGTGTCTTTGTGTGTGTACAGTACATGTGTCTGTGTGTGTACAGTATATGTGTCTGTGTGTGTGTACAGTACATGTGTCTGTGTGTGTGTACAGTACATGTGTCTGTGTGTGTACAGTACATGTGTCTTGTCTGTGTGTACAGTATATGTGTCTGTGTGTGTGTACAGTACATGTGTCTGTGTGTGTGTACAGTACATGTGTCTGTGTGTGTACAGTACATGTCTGTGTGTGTGTACAGTACATGTGTCTGTGTGTGTACAGTACATGTGTCTGTGTGTGTAAAGTACATGTGTCTGTGTGTGTGTACAGTACATGTGTCTGTGTGTGTGTACAGTACATGTGTGTGTGTACAGTACATGTGTCTGTGTGTACGGTACATGTGTCTGTGTGTACGGTACATGTGTCTGTCTGTGTGTACAGTACATGTGTCTGTCTGTGTGTACAGTACATGTGTCTGTCTGTGTGTACAGTACTTGTGTCTGTGTGTACAGTACATGTGTCTGTGTGTGTGTTCAGTACATGTGTCTGTGTGTACATGTGCCTGTGTGTACAGTACATGTGTCTGTGTGTACATGTGTCTGTGTGTATACATGTGTCTGTGTGTGTGCATATGGATGTGTGTGTATACATGGATGTGTGTGTGTGTATATGGATGTGTATATGTACGGTATATATAAAAATATATATATAATGTATATGTATGTACAAATGGATGTGTCTGCATATACTCTGTGTGTACATACGGGTGTGTGCGTATACATAATGTATGTGTGCACATATGGATGTGTGTGTCATATGAATGTATGTGCATATATATATATATATATATATATATATATATATATATATATATATATATACATACATACACATATATATATATATATAATGTGCCCAGTGCACATCTGCATTTTTTTTGTCTTCATTTAAAGCGAACCTGTCACCCCCCCTGGACATCAAAAGCTATAATAGCCACCTTCTGCAGCACTAAGGCTGCATTCAGGGAAGGTGGCTATAAGCTTTTGATGCCCTTTATACTATTAAATATGAACTTATATAAAGGCTTACTCTTAAGAAGACCTAAGACCGGGAGGCGGGGTTTGCGCTTTTCCGACCCGCCTCCTCTTGTCAGTCATGATGCTCGCCTGCTGCTGCCTCCCCTCATGAACGCGCGCCTCCGTTCTCGTCTATGGAGCCGCGCATGCGCTGTGCGCCGGGTGTCCAGGAAGTCGTCGGACTATTTAATAGTATAAAGGGCATCAAAAGCTTATAGCCACCTTCCCTGAATGCAGCCTTAGTGCTGCAGAAGGTGGCTATTATAGCTTTTGATGTCCAGGGGGGGTGACAGGTTCGCTTTAATGCAAAACGCGTGTGTTTTTGCAAATGCAGCCCAAAGCGTTGCAGCCCACGCTTTTGGCTGCGCTTGCAAAAACACACGCGTTTTGCATTGCTTTTGCATTAAACCCTATGGGTGCGTTTTGGAATGTGTTTTTAGGGGTAAAAACACATACAACCACAAATGAAGCCAAACACAGCCAAAACGCAGATATGAAAAGGCCCATACTGTATGTGTGTACATCTGGATGTGTGTGGTGAACACTGCACAGTACCACTTCTCCAGTCCTGTATACTGGCTATAATCCTCAGTATCTGTATTATTCTGTATATATACACTGCACAGTACCACTTCTCCAGTCCTGTATACTGTGTATAATCCTCAGTATCTGTATTATCCTGTATATATACCCTGCACAGAACCACTTCTCCTGTCCTGTATACTGGGTGCAATCCTCAGTATCTGTATTATTCTGTATATATACACTGCACAGTACCACTTCTCCTGTCCCATATACTGGGTGTAATCCTCAGTATCTGTATCATTCTGTATATATACACTGCACAGTACCACTTCTCCTGTCCTGTATACTGGGTGTAATCCTCAGTATCTGTATTATTCTGTATATACACTGCATAGTACCACTTCTCCTGTCCTGTATACTGGGTGTAATCCTCAGTGTCTGTATTATTCTGTATATACACACTGCACAGTACCACTTCTCCTGTCCTGTATACTGGGTGTAATCCTCAGTGTCTGTATTATTCTGTATATATATATATACTGCACTGTACCACTTCTCCTGTCCTGTATACTGGGTGTAATCCTCAGTATCTGTATTATTCTGTATATATATACTGCACAGTACCACTTTTCCTGTCCTGTATACTGGGTGTAATCCTCAGTGTCTGTATTATTCTGTATATATATACTGCACTGTACCACTTCTCCTGTCCTGTATACTGGGTGTAATCCTCAGTATCTGTATTGTTCTGTATATATACACTGCACAGTACCACTTCTCCTGTCCTGTATACTGGGTGTAATCCTCAGTATCTGTATTATTCTGTATATATATACTGCACAGTACCACTTCTCTCCTGTCCTGTATACTGGGTGTAATCCTCAGTATCTGTATTATTCTGTATATATATACTGCACAGTACCACTTCTCCTGTCCTGTTGTCAGAGAGGCAGTATTGGACTTTGTGATTTTCAGCATTTAAATGGTGTTTAAATTAAATATCCCCAATATGGAAGTCATCACTTCTCTTCTGTACAGGTGATGACTTTCCCTTCACTCTGGATTTGACCGCTGGGACCCCACAATCCCGAGAAACGTGGCTTTGTTGATCACCATGTGAATGGAGCTGTGGTTCATTTCCCTTTGCTGCACCATTCACATGTGGCTCTTCTGATAACTCCTTTAAGAAAGTGATGAGGCCATGACAATGTAAAAGCAAACTTCACTGATCGCGGCTGATGGGTGATATAGTATGTGGGCTGCTGGGGCTTGTTTTCCAGGGCTGCTTTTTGGTCCCAGTCCGGCCCTGCAGGTAGGTCTCATGAAGTGGGTCCTGGTCAGTTGATCTTTAAGATCGGGTGACCTCATGGCCATTAGGCCTGGGCCCGGAGACAGAAAAGGCTGCAATCTCTCGTCAGTTGTCAGGATATTCCAGTTTTTGTCAAGAATTGACCTCAGATCTTCCCATTGATTGTTATAAGGAGTAATAATGCTAATAGTCTTCCTATCAGGTCTTTCTCTATGTTTTCCGGCTTGTCTTTTTCGTATGTTTCATATGTTCAAAGGCCTTTGATGCCACCTTCCGTGGATAACCCCTGGAGATAAATCTCCCAGTCAGGTCATGAGCCTCTCTGAGAAAAACAGAGGTCTTACTGCAATTGCGCCTTAATCTCAAGAATTGTCCCTTAGGGATATTACAACGAAGATGTGAAGGATGTGAGCTCGAGAAATGCAACAGACTGTTCGTCGCTGTTGTTTTCCTGTATAAAGACATCTGTATTTTGTTACCTTCAATTGTTAAGCATAGATCCAGGAAGCTCACCATTGTTGAGGAGATGTCACTCGTCAGTCTAATGTTCCAGATGTTGTTTTTCAAAGATGAGATAAATGTCTGACAATCGTCCTCAGTACCTGACCAGATGAAGAGAATGTCATCAATATACCTATAATGGTGGGTTTACACGTTCCAATATCGTTGCGATATCGCAACTCAATGGCGCGGGAGCGCACATTTAGTGCACGTTTCTCCCGCATCGCATCGGAGGTTTACACGCTGTGATATCGGAAGACAACGTCCGTGCGATGTCTACGCCCCCCAACCCAGGAACGACCATTTAACATGGGAGTGAATGGGTGACGTTGAACATCGCATCGGAGTTGGGTTGTCACACAGCACGATCCGGCTTCAATCTCTATTCAATATCGGAGCATTGAATAGCACTCTCATTCAATCTCCGATATCGCATTGACATCGTTCCTGCATCGTATTGGACGTTCACACCATGCAACGCAGGACCGATATCGGCTCCAACGATTGAACCACGTGACTTTTGATTGAAATCGGACTACGATATTGCAACGTGTAAACCCGCCATAACAATGAATGACAAATTTCTTGAAATTAAAAAAATGAATGAGATACGGGAGAGTTGAAAAATGTTTATGGGTTAATTATGTCACAGCAGCGGGAGATAGGTCTGGGTCTGAGGCTAAGTAGGGATTATGTACTTTGTAAAGGGAAGGGAAGGGGATAGGAAATGGTACATCCCAGTTAAAGTCCCGCATGGTTGAGGGTATCAGCTGAGTAGTGCTGATAACTGACACCCCGGGCTCTTGTAATGGGACCAGGAAAAATTTGGTCTATGGGATGTGTGGGATTTGCCTCAGGCCTAGATCTATGTAACTTTAAGATTTGTATGTGTTGTGGGGCTGCCAGTTGTGACCGGCGCCCCAGAGTTGTTTTGTGTTATTCAATACAGGCTGCTGTGGCCAATTTGCACCAAGTCATTGCAGTCATGTTTTTTTTATTGTGTTGGGGTTAAGTATTTGGAATATAATGCATGGAATGACTAAATCCCTCTTAACTTGTCAAGCAGAGCCACAGAACCATTGAATAGGGTGTACGGGCAACATGACAAGTAGAGGGAATGGAGTAGAAGTATGGCGCCCCTGCGGTTTGGTCGCCACAGTGATGCTACATCTACTCAACAGGTGTGGTGTCACCATTCCCAGGTGAGAGGGGTCGTGATCCCAAGACACATAATCTCTGGGAAAGGAAGGTGTGTCACAGTCCGCGCTGCCAGGAAATCCGCTCGTGAATAACGCTAGTAGTCGGTGTTCAAATCAATCCTTTTTATTCATCCAACGCGTTTCAACGCCCTCCTGGCGTCTTCCTCAGGGAAGACGCCAGGAGGGCGTTGAAACGCGTTGGATGAATAAAAAGGATTGATTTGAACACCGACTACTAGCGTTATTCACGAGCGGATTTCCTGGCAGCGCGGACTGTGACACACCTTCCTTTCCCAGAGCTTCTATTTCGTCTACCCAAGTGGAGACCGGTGGAAGTCCAGCAGCAGCCATCAGGACACTTATTCTATCAGGCCTTCTAACCAGTTGTGGGTGGCACAACTGGACTAGGTGAGTGGACCCTTTTCTCACCTGCTTGTTTTAGTGTCTAGTGATAAGGGCACTATTGCGCCTCTTGTCCCCCCCCCCCTCTCTTTTCTTGCAAGACACATAATTGCACACAACACTACCCTGAAACCAGGCTGGCGGATTTGAGCAGACCCTTTTGAGGAAGGGCCCCATCTCCTGGCTGGAGGAGGAGTTAGCAGAGAGAGTTAGAGAAAGGGATGAGTTTGGACGAGGAGCAGGCAGGACACCTGGAAGGAAGGAGTCCCTCCCAGGGGGCACAGCTATGGGGAAACCACCCATGTCACCATGGTGTGTGGGAGGACCAGGTCATAGAGGGGACCAGCCCCTAACCTAGCCAAAGGACTACAAGCCTTAACTAGTAAACTGGAGGTGGCTGGGCCTGCATGGACAGTTGCCAACACCATGCTCATTCGCTGAAAAGGTGGCCATATATAACCCCTGACAAAAATGATGGAATCACCTGGCTTGGTGGATGTTCATTCAGTTGTTTAATGTTTTAGAAAAAAAGAAGATCACAGACATGGCACAAAACTAAAGTAATTTCAAATGGCAACTTTATGGCTTTAAGAAACACTAAAAGAAATAAAGATAAAAAATGTAGTAGTTGGTAAGGGTACCTTTTTTCAGACCAAGCAGAGGGAAAAAAATTATGGAATCACTCAATTCTGAGGAAAGATTTATGGAATCATACTGTAAATTTTCATTCCCAAAACTAACACCTGCATTAAATTAGATCTGCTCGTTAGCCTGCATCTAAAAAGGAGTGGTCACACTTTGGAGAGCTGTTGCACCAAGTGGACTGACATGAATCATGGCTCCAACACGAGATGTCAATTGAAACAAATGAGAGGATTATCAAACTCTTAAAAGAGGGTAAATCAACACGAAATGTTGCAAAAGATGTTGGTTGTTCACAGTCAGCTGTGTCTAAAATCTGGACCAAGTACAAACAACATGGGAAGGTTGTTAAAGGCAAACATACTGGTAGACCAAGGAAGACATCAAAGCGTCAAGACCGGAAACTTAAAGCAATATGTCTCCAAAACAGGAAATGCACATAAAACAAATGAGGAACGAATGGTAGGAAACTGGAGTCAATGTCTGTGACCAAACTATAAGAAACCGCCTAAAGGAAATGAGATTTACATACAGAAAAGCTAAACATAAGCCATCAGTAACACATAAACAGAAAAAACAAGGTTACAATGGGCTAAGGAAAAGCAATCGTGGACTGTGGATGACTGGATGAAAGTCATATTCAGTGATGATTCACAAATCTGCATTGGGCAAGGTGATGATGCTGGAACTTTTGTTTGGTGCCGTTCCAATGAGATTTATAAAGATAACTGCTTGGAGAAAACATGCAAATTTCCACAGTCATTGATAATATTGGGCTGCATGGCAGGTAAAGGCACTGCTGTAGACTAAGGACACATCGTCCGAAACGCGTCCAGCGGAGAGACTGTGTTCCCGTTTATGTTTTATTGCCATGGAACATTGCATATAAAATAAAAGTAGAAAAATGACGATTTTGTCCAGGTGCCGGTTTATTCCATTATAAGTTAAGAATATGGATTCCAGAGATCCTGACCTTACACGAACAGCTGCAAGTGATTCCGGTGGAGCAATTCCCTCTCCCCTGTTCCCAATACCATTGATGATATGGGACTGGATGTCAGGTAAAGGCAGTGGGGAGATGGCTGTCATTACATCTTCAATAAATGCCCAAGTTTACATTGATGTTTTGGACACTTTTCTTATCCCATCAATTGAAAGAATGTTCGGGGATGATGAAATAATTTTTCAAGATGATAATGCATCCTGCCATAGAGCAAAAACTGTGAAAAGATTCCTTGAAAGAAGACACATAAGGTCAATGTCATGGCCTGCAAATAGTCCAGATCTCAATCCAATTGAAAATCTTTGGTGGAAGTTGAAGAAAATGGTCCATGACAAGGCTCCAACCTGCAAAGCTTATCTGGCAACAGCAGAGAAAGTTGGAGCCAGATTGATGAAGAGTACTGTTTTTCACTCATTAAGTCCATGCCTCAGAGACTGCAAGCTGTTATTAAAGCTAGAGGTGGTGCAACAAAATACTAGGGATGTATTGGACTGGTCCTTTGTGTGTTTGTTTTTCACAACTCCATAATTTGTTCCCTCTGCTTGGTCTGAAAAAAATTACCCTTACTGACTACCACATTTTTTATCTTGAATTCTTTTAGTGTTTCTTAAAGCCACAAAGTTGTCATTGCCATTGCAAAGTTGCAATAACTTCAGTTTTGTGTCATGTCTATGATCTACTTTTTTTCTACAACATTTAACTGAATGAACATCCTCTGAGCCAGGTGATTCCATAATTTTTGCCAGGGGTTGTAGGACCAGGTGACGTAGTTATCGTCACCCGACAGGGTTTGTGGCCGCTGGTTTGGGACACTGAGTACGAAGACGCGGGGCAATCGTCTACACTGTCACCACCCCGACTGACTAACATTTCTATCTGCCCTGGGGCCCTGCTCTACCTGTGGGGAGTGATACCACCAAGGCTGCACTCCATCGGCCCCAGAGGTCCCACAACAGCGCTGGTCATTCTGACAAGACTAACCACAGGTGGCGTCACAAACTATTCCCTTGTAAATAATCCCCTTTTTCTGCATGCCTGCGCCATGGAGCTGGGTCATCGTCACCGTGACCTCCCACTGAACCAACTGGCCCAGTTACCGAGGACACCTGGTCCTGGTGGGCGTCGCAGAAGGATTAACTAAAAGGGGTGAAATGGAGCTCATGAGGTGTGATAAAATTGTTGGGAAAATGTGCCTGATAGTGGATTGGTTAGGGGGTGGGAGAGGCGGCTGGATGTTGAGAGATTATATAGGTGGGGGGAGTGGATCTGGGAGTCCACTTGGAAGCCTTACTTGTAAGACAGACAGCCACCTGCCCACTGTATATAATATATATATATATAATATATATATATAGAAAAGGGGGGGTTCGTTGACGTATGAAGAGAAAGTGTTACAGTGTAGTCTTGGGGGGGTTTCATGAGTGTCTGGTCATAATGTCTTATGCTGTCCAATGGTTTATAAAAAATAAAATTAAAAAAATGAATGAGGGAAGGGAGAGTGGAAAAATGTTTACGGGTTAATTATGTCGCAGCAGCAGGAGATAGGTTTTGGTCTGAGGCCAAGTAGGGATTATGTACATTGTAAAAGGGAAGGTGATAGGGAATTATACATCTCAGGAAAAGTCCCGTATGGTTGAGGGTATCAGCTGAGTAGTGCTCATACCTTACTCTCCGGGCTGGTGCAATGCGGCAAGGCAAAATTTGGTCTGTGGGATGTATGGGATTTGCCTCAGACCTAGATCTATGCAACTTTAAGGTTTATATGTGTTGTGGAGCAGCCAGTTGTGACCAGCGTCCCAGAGTCTTGTGTTATTCAATAAAGGCTGCTGTGACCAATTTGCACCAAGTCATTGCAGTCATGTGTTTTATTTATAGTGTTGGGGTTAAGTATTTGGAATATAATGCATGGAATGACTAAATCCCTCTTAACTTGTCATGCAAAATTACATTTTCATTTTTTCCTTCCACATTATTTTTATTGCTGTGAAGCACCTAAAGGGTTAAAAAACTTTTTGAATGTGGTTCTAAGGAGTCTGAGGGGTGCAGTTTAAAAATGATGTCACTTTTGGGTATTTTCTGTCACATTGGCCCCTGTGATGTGGTCCCTAAAACGGATTTGTAAATTTTATTGGAAAAATGAGAAATTGCTGATGAATTTCTTTTTTTTTTTTTAAAGGGTGCTGATGTCAAGTAGACATGTGGCAAATGTTATTTTTTTATGATTTTTTTGTGATACCATAATCTGGCATAAAATTCAGTTTAAAAAATGCAAAATTTTCTGTCAAATTTTCATAATTTTCATAATTTCATAATTAAATGTGCGACACCCGCTAGGACCGTGGGGTACTCGGTAACCGGGCCGCTCAGTTCTTGGGAGGTCACGGTGGTGATGACCCAGCTCCATAGCCTTGGCCGTGCAGTAAAGGGGAATATTTACAGGGGATAAACTTGATGCCACCTGTGGTACTCTGCCAGGGATGGCCGACGCTGCAGATTAGGACGTTGGGGCAGATGGTGATGCAGATGGTATGGTATCGCTCCCCACAGGGGCCCTAGGGTAGATGGTACAGTCTATTAGCAGGGGCAGGGTTCTGGCAGTGTAGAAGACCACAGACGCGAAAGAAGCAGAGAAACACGGCTCGTAAAGTTCTTTACCTTTTTACTCGCTGATCAGGAAAGGTGGCCCAGACGGGTGCTGTGCTTTTCCAAAGAGCAGCCAGGTTAGCTCCCAGGAGTTCAGGATCACTCTGCCGAGACACCTTTCATGGGCCTTTCCAGGTTGCGCTGGTTACTCCCTGCGCTGGTTACTTGCCTCATCTGCCCTGCGACATCGTGAACAAGGTCCCAGGCTGATAGTTGCGCGCATTGTCAGGCGACAGCAGCACGTCCCCTGACCCTAATTTTAGTCACTGCCCCGCAGATGCAGTGGCCTCTGGTTTTCCTGGTGGAACCGTGAAGTGTACCCATCAGATCGGGGCCAGTTCCCTCTGGTAACCAGTCCCTCCGCCCGTCTCAGGTCTGGATTCAGGGCCCACGGATGGATCCTGCACTCCTGTGTCCCCTGGGACTTCTTCTCCTGCGGCCCCCTCACTAGACGCTTTCCTCCGTAGTTTTCTTCTCCTCACTCTTCCCTACACTCTTCCTACCCCCTCTACCTAACCCCTCCTCCAGCCTGAAAATGGGGCTTTCCCTGCTTTGGGTCCACCCAGATCTCTTGGCCTGTGGTTGGAGTGGTGTTGGATGCAGGTTTAGTGTCTCGGATTTGCGACCCCTCTCACCTGGGAACGGTGACACCATACCTGTGGAGTAGGTGCAGCATCACTGTGGCAACAGTCCGCAGGGGCACCACAAATGCAAGTCATATAACTCAAAAATTTACCAGTAATATGATTACAACATGTCACAAAAAGAACATTCTCAGAATCACTGGGATCCGTTGAAGCGTTCCAGAGTTATAACCTCAGAAAGTGACGCTGATCAGAATTGGAAAATTTCACTTCGTCAGGAAGGTGAACCCAGGCTTTGGAGCAAAGGGGTTAAAGCTAAATTTCCGATGCTCAAATCATCTCAGTCAGAAAACCAAATCCTAACTGCCAAATTCTGCCTTCGGACAGGATCCTGATCTATTGTAGTGGAACTAGCTGCTGTATCCTATGTGGAAAATAAAGCCGGTTCAGAAGTGATAAAGGAATAGTCATAAGTGAACATGCGTACTTTTTGTCAACTCTTATAAGAATCCATTATGAATGTCCTATGCCTGAAATCAGAAGGATTCATTCATTTCACTGCCAAGCACATTTTCAAACAGAAGAAAGCACAGACATGTTATTCATGACTATTCATTTATGCATTCTCCGTGAATTTTTCAATGTCAAGACAAGGTTGATGATAATGAAATTTTCTAAACTCTAGGATTAGAAAAAAAAAACGTTGTTGTTTTTTTTCTGGAAAAAGCACTGTAATGACCGGAGGTCAGGGGCGTAACTAGAACTGTCAGGGCCCCATAGCAAACTTTTGAACGGGGCCCCCTCCAAGACACGCCCCCAATGACACGCCCCCTTCAAGACACACCCCCTTACCGAATCTGTGTTAACAGTCTGACGCCACCCAGTTTACCGTATATACTCGTGTATAAGCCGACCCGTGTATAAGCCGACCCCCCTACTTTTGCCCCCAAAATCTGGGAGAAAACCTATTGACTCGTGTATAAGCCGAGGGTGGACCCCAGCACAGGTATACAGCCCCCAGCAGTGTGGTATACAGGCCCCCCAGTGGTATACAGGCCCCCCAGTGGTATACAGGCCTCCCCAGTGGTAGTATACAGCAGCCTCCCCAGTGGTAGTATACAGCAGCCTCCCCAGTGGTAGTATACAGCAGCCTCCCCAGTGGTAGTATACAGCAGCCTCCCCAGTGGTAGTATACAGGCCCCAGCAGTATATACAGCAGCAGCCCCAGTGGTATACAGCAGCCTCCGCAGTGGTATATACAGGCCTCCGCAGTGGTATATACAGGCCCCAGCAGTATATACAGCAGCCCCAGTGGTGGTATATACAGGCCCCAGTGGTGGTATATACAGGCCCCAGTGGTGGTATACAGGGTATACAGCTCCCAGCACAGGGTATACAGCTCCCAGTTTCCCAGCACAGGGTATACAGCTCCCAGAGTCCTAGCACAGGGTATACAGCTCCCAGCACAGGGTATACAGCTACCAGAGTCCCGGCACACACAAGGTATACAGCTCCCAGAGTCCCAGCACAGGGTATACAGCTCCCAGCACAGGGTATACAGCTCCCAGAGTCCCAGCACAGGGTATACAGCTCCCAGTTTCCCAGCACAGGGTATACAGCTCCCAGAGTCCTAGCACAGGGTATACAGCTCCCAGAGTCCCGGCACACACAAGGTATACAGCTCCCAGAGTCCCAGCACAGGGTATACAGCTCCCAGCACAGGGTATACAGCTCCCAGAGTCCCAGCACAGGGTATACAGCTCCCAGCACAGGGTATACAGCTCCCAGAGTCCCGGCACACACAAGGTATACAGCTCCCAGAGTCCCGGCACACACAAGGTATACAGCTCCCAGAGTCCCGGCACACACAGGGTATACAGCTCCCAGAGTCCCGGCACACACAGGGTATACAGCTCCCAGCACAGACAGGGTATACAGCTCCCACTGCTCCTAGCACAGACAGGGTATACAGCTCCCACTGCTCCCAGCACAGACAGGGTATACAGCTCCCACTGCTCCCAGCACAGACAGGGTATACAGCCCCCACTGCTCCCAGCACAGACAGGGTATACAGCTCCCACTGCTCCCAGCACAGACAGGGTATACAGCTCCCACTGCTCCCAGCACAGACAGGGTATACAGCTCCCACTGCTCCCAGCACAGACATTGTATACAGCTCCCACTGCTCCCAGCACAGACAGGGTATACAGCTCCCACTGCTCCCAGAGTCCCAGCACAGGGTAGCTCCCAGAGTCCCAGCCACCACAGGGTATAAAGGCCCCCCTCACAGTAAGGCCTCCCCATGCTGCCGCTGTTCACTGACTGTACAATAGTGATAATATGTGCGCCTCTCACCCTCTCCGCGGGCTCAGTGAAGCTTCTTCCTGCTTGTCCTGTGCGGCTGTGCTGTGACCGGTCACCGGCCGGTTAGTAAGGAGGTAACAGGCCGGCCAGGCGGAGACCAACTCCGCAGATAACACACAGGCAGGCAGCAGAGCAGGCTACAGTCTGGCGGCGGCATCCCCTTTGATCTGTGTGCGGCCGGCGCCTGCGGCCGCTTTGAGTGGGAGCTGCATGCACCTCGCCGGGGGGCCCCGTCGGGCGCGTGCGCTCCCCGCCGGGCCTCCACCCCCCACCTGACGGCCACACAACAGGTATCGCAGGCAGCTGCCGGTATAGCAGCGTAGCGGCGCTGGGTCCGGGCCCCCCAGAAGCGCCGGGCCCCAAAGCGACCGCTATGTCTGCTATGCCGGTAGTTACGCCACTGCCGGAGGTCCTATTAAGATCAAGTGAGTCACAGACTGAGACAGAGGCAGAAATAAACAACAGTATTTTTACTGATATGGGGATCAAAGTATGGTTCAGTATGGAATGTATAAGTCTCAAAATCCTCTTAAAATATTACCAATAACAGTTTCACACACTCAGCGTTAGCCGACATCAATGCACCGATCTCAGAGTTCCCAGGGTATATAAATCACACTCAGAACCAGGAGCAAATTTACCTACACGTTAGACTTATCAAGGATTTAACTTAACTAAAGGCTATGTACATCAACTGTGGGCGGTCTGATGGGACCTCTGAGATGGCACACTGAGTTTAACTTATCACAGCTAATAACAATACAATGCTGGCTATACACTTAGCACAGGGATACCCAGGTATCTCAAAACTAAGGTACCATCAACCTCAAATGTAGCTTTACACCGGTGTATATTCCACGTAGGCTGCAGCAAGTCCAGAAAAAGAAAAGAAAAAAAACCTGTTGCGCAAAAAAAAACGTATTGGAAAAACAGCAAAATTTGGCAGCTTACCAGCCAATGCCAGATTCACATGTCCAGTACTTTAGTTCTGTAAGCTTGGGGTGTAATCTGTGGAGCACTCTTTTCCAGGGCTTGTCAGGACCTTGTCAGGATCCTCCCAATGTGGATGGCCCCGGACGCCGACTCTCCTTTCGCAGTCACTCACAGCCTTCCTGGACGCCAGTCACTCGCTCCATCAGGGGGAACATCTCCTCAGCCTCTCCTCAGATGCTGGACACTTGCTCAGTTCAAGATAAAGTCTTTAGTCCACACAACAGGGCTTGCAAACAACTTTAATGGCCCATATAGCTTGCACTGGCTTTGCTGTAATCCTTACACTAGTAATGGCCACCGCAGAGAGAGATCAACAACAACAGGAGCAACTGACAGAGCCGTCACCAAGGCAACCAGAGACTGCGCTTTCACTTTCCTAGACACAGAGCAGTCACCATGGCAACCAGAGACTGTGTTTTCACTTTCCTGGGCCACTACAAAATGGCAGTCTGCTTGGTTTTAGCACCTTATTAGTTTACTCTCTTACAGCACTATACTTGTCCATAGGCTGTACCTTGTACTTCAAGTCGGTTCTATTCATGGAAATAGTGCTAAACTGCAAAATCCGACATAGCCCATGGACAAACATTGTTCGGTGTATAAAAGGGGGATTTGTTACCAAAGTCAAGAGATAGATGTAAAAGAAGATGGTTCTGAGGGAGAGACACTTTTCAGTCTGCTTGGTCCAACTTGTTTAGTACTAGGAACAGACTGCTTGGCCCCCAGATTTTGTAGATTTCTGTGAGTCAGATGCATTGGATTCAGTAAGCGAAGACCTACGCTTAATAAACTAGTTTACTCGTACTTTAGTTCTTTTCATAAATCTTTTATTGAATTCAGGTCAGGGGATTGGCTGGAACACTTTCGTAGCTTTATTTTCTTTCTGTGAAACCAATTGAGGGTTTTCTTGGTTGTGTGTTTGGGATCATTATGTTGCTGAAATATCTACCCTCATTTCATCTACATCATCATGGTAGACGGCAGGAGATTTTTATCTAGAATGTCTTGAGACATTTGTCTATTCATCCTTCAGTAAATTATATGAAGTTTGCCAGTGTCGTGTGCTCAAAAACAACACACACCATTGTTGGTATGGTGTTTTATTGGGGTAATATGCAGCACTTTTTGGCCTCCAAACATGGTGTATATTATGGCATCTCATCTTTGCAGAATTGCAATTCAGCAACATTGAAGGGTTTCCAAGCATGAACCGCCTTTTTAAGGTCATGCCACAGCATCTCAATCAGATTAAGGTCAAGACTCTGATTAGGCCACTCCAAAGTCTTAAATTTTATTTTTCTTAAGCCATTCTGGTGGACTTGCTAGTGTGTTTTAGATCATTGTCCTTCTGTATAACCCAAGTGTGCTTCAGCTTGAGGTTGCAAACAGATGACTGGATATTCTCCTTCACGATTTTTTGGTTGACAGCAGAATTCATGGTTCCATTAACCACAGTAAGTCTTCCACAGGTCTTGAAGCAGAAAATGGTTCCAGGCCATTACACTACTACCACCATATTTTATTGTTAGTATGATGCTCTTTTACTGAAATGCTGCATAACTTCTACACCTGGTGTAATGGGACATACTCCTTCTAACTTCTAAACAGTCAAACCTTTGTTTTATCAGTCCACAGAGTATTCTACCAAGAAACTTGGGAATCATTAAGATGTTTCCTGGCAAAACTGAGACAAGCCTTTATGTTCTTTTTGCTCAGCAGTGGTCTTCATCTTGGAACTCTGCCATGCAGGATATTTTTGCCCAGTCTCATTCTTATAACAGAGTCATGAACACATGACTCCACCTTAACTGTGACAAGTGAAATTATATGAAGAGAAGACAGAAATGATGACTTTCTCAAATGAGATTTTTTTTTATTTAACATTTCACATACAGGTGGCAAGGTTGAGCTATTCCTCTTCCCACAACACAAGCTGTGACAAGTGAAGCCTGCAAGTGAAGTTCTTTGAATGTTGTTTTGTGAATTCTTGGATTAGTCGTTGCTGCGCTTATGGGGTAATGTTGGCCAGCCAACCACTCCTGGAAAGATTCACATCTGTTCCATGTTTTCACCATTTGTGGATAATGACCCTCTCTGTGGTTCGCCGGAGTCAAAAAGCTTTAGAAATGGCTTTATAATCTTTCCCCAGACTGTTAGATCTCAATTACTTTGTTTCTCATTTGTTCCTGAATTTCTTTTTGATGATGGTATGATGTCTAGTTTTTGAGGATCTTTTGGTCTACTTCACTTTGTCAGGTAGGTCCTATTTAAGTGATTTCTTGATTGAGAACAGATGTGGCAGCAATCAAGCCTGGGTGTTGCTAGGGAAATTGAACTCAACTTCCCAAAGATGTTATTAAACCACAGTTAAATTATGCATTAAGGAAGAGCAATGATTATTTTCAGATAGGGCCCTGTTCAGTAGGATTGGATTTTTTTTTTTTGCCCTAAGGCTATGTGCCTGCACTGGCGCTTTTGCTGTGCATTTTTATAAAAATGTGCGGCAAGTGCACATGGTATATTGGTGAACCAGCAAAGTCAATGCACTTTTGTGTTCTGTGCCCATGTCTGCGCTTTGTAGCGCAGCATATCAATTAATGATCAGTTTTTCAGCCCTCTAGTTTATTGACTTCATTATACAATATGAGACAATGAAAAATGCACCAAAAGCGTGTGATATGTTTTCTTCTGCAAAACGAATGCAGATTTTTTGCATCAAATACTGACCATATACCCAGCTTGGGCCATGGCCTTAATAATAAAGACCTTCATTTAAAAACTGCATTCTCTGTTTACTTGTGTTCTCTTTGTCTAATATTTAAATTTGTTTGGTGATCTGACACATTTATCAGGCCCTGTGCCCACGCTGCGTATTTGGTCCATACTAGGTGCAGAAAATGTTGCTTCTAATACAGATTTGTATCCTGAAGCCAGCAAAGTCTATGAGAGTTCAGAAGTGCTGTGTCCAGGCTGCGTATCTTCCCCCTGCATATTTGGTACAGAAAATGGATGCAGAAAGATCTGCAGCATGTCAATTATTCATCCGTTCTTATACAGCGGTTTTCAGCCCTTCCAGTATGAGAGCTTTTCTATTTTGTATGAAGAGTCTGTGTCATCTTCAAAGTACTCTTTTATATTGTGCCAAATCTAAATCATTAAGAAATTCAATAATGAGGCATTGTGTAACACATAAAAGAAGGAAAAAATTGGGACAATTTTCCTTTACACACACTTGAATGGTAACTGTCAGGGTGGAAAAATCAGCAACTGTTTTGTCACATTCTGTGCTCCCGTTCACTGGAAATAAATGATAATATTAATATGTTTGTGAACCCATTTGACGCATTGTGTATGATAGGATTTAAATTGCTCTCTTGAAATTATCATCTTTCTATTCTCTGCAAAGCGTAATACTAATGGAATGCAATACATAAATGTCTACAATAAAGATCACAACCAACTCGCTGATATTTCAACCACTTAATGGGAAGTGACAGAAAAGTCTTGACAAAGTGATTTGACTCAAGTCATTTAATACAGAAGAACAATCAGCCGAAATCCACGATACCATTCATTTTAATCACAATCCGAATTAGAAACTGGGGAAAAAAGCTGCCGTTAGATGAGGCAGATACACACTGTGCAAACAGGACACACAATGAGTCACTAGCTACAATAAACAGCAGGAATATACATAGTGCCTTCATCTTAGAGTAATGTCTTCTCTTTGACATGCAGCAGTCACTGCGCCATAGGAATAATCTGCCATACATCTTAAAGGTATTTGTATAAAATGAAGAAGTAGATATAAAAAGTTCTGCAACTTTAGTTTTTGAACATATTCCCAGATCATTGTTTGCAGTAAGGGAATAGGCACATTATTCTTTATATGAGAAGGTTGATTCTTTTTTAGTGTGAGTTTGCTGCTAGTCTATATAATCCTCAGTGATCTATACAGCCTGGACATCAGTCTAGTACATTTTATCTAGACTGGACTTTGATGGAAACTAAAGAAAACAGGATTGGGGGTAGGAGAGTTTAAGCTCATAGTAAATTCAATTGCAGGGAGCCATGCCATGTAGTAAACAAGACAAGGGTGGTGCAATAGTCATGATGAACAAATCTGACTACCTAAAGGAAGCAAGCAGACAACTGACAGACACAGGTTACTACAAGAAATTGGAGTCTGACCCCACACAGGACTATCACAATGAATTAAACAGGCTGGTTGCTTGCCTACCTGACATATCCTAAAGTGCTGACCTGATGCCAGTAATGTCCAAGACAGGCACATTCTACATGCTTCCCAAAAATTCACAACAGAAATCCAGAAGACATCTTTCATTGGGCATCCCTCACCGAACAAATTGTCTGGGTGGTAGAGGGTTCTCAACCCCGGGTAAAAGAGACACCAGTACATTCAGACACAACTGACCTATGAATAACTGCATGCAATTAGGTCCATCTACAAAGGAACTCATCTCGCCACCATGGATGTGGAATTCTGTACAGCTATATCCCACACCTGATGGATTAAATGCCTGCAAAACCTTTCGAAAACACAGAGATTGAATGCCTGACTGTGAACTTATAAATTTTTATACTGAAGACAAATACTTACATTTGAACGACGATGTTATTTACAGAGACTGCACACAATGGAACAAATGGCACCACAATATTCAAATCTTTTCATGGCCAAGCTAAAGGTGATATTTCCCCTCTTGTACCTATCAGCCTCTGGCTTACACCATTTACATGACATCTTTAATCACTGGCCCCACGAGTCTAGCAACAGCTGAAATTCCATGACACACCTTAATCAGTTCATCCCATCAACTTAAGCACTCAACTACTCCTGCGCTGAAGAAGCTTTCTGGACACCATCATGGCTACCAGAAGAATGAATAGGACATCCTGTACCGAAACCAATTACTCCACATATCTCTGATGGATGTTTTCATCCAAAACACAACTCTATTGTGTATAGCCAGCTCACATACAATGGATAGTGTTCCAACCCTACGATAAGCACCACCTTGAAACCTCAGAAGACCTTTTGAACCAGGGCTACCATCCAAGAGCAATTGAGAACTAGATTAAAAGAGCCACAGAATATAAGGATCTCCCCTACATTACAAAACTAGAGAGAAAACAACGAGTTCCTTCGTAGTCACTACAATCCAAGCTGGAGGTGCTAGAGGAGCTGCACGGAACTGCAACACTCCAAAAAGATGCCCACTAAATAAATATTCGATCCACTCTTGTGTTTAGACACTCAAATGAACAAATATCAATGTCAAAGCACCCTGTCCTCTTCATCAGCAACAGGAACTTTTCTGCAACCAGAAGGCGTGCAAACTTGTCCATCATAATGGACAACGGACAAGATAGTTCTGGACAGATCGGACACAAGATCCCAGGTACTTCATTTGCACCACAGCAATGTGGGTATTTAATATAGTACAAATGTCCAATGGTGGCATGTATGTAGGGAGACGGCAAATTCAACACATGACTTCATCGGCACTCATAAAAGAAAAGTATGATCACTTTAGCAAGGATTTCACCTGACCACAGTGAACGATATTAGGCTGCTCATTAAAAGCAACTTCAGATACAGAGAGTGAAGATTTGGGACTACAAATGATAATACCTTTGGACATCAAAACGTTTAAATGCCTCATCATGGTTTCACAATTTTTATATAAACTAGATGTAGCCATTTCTAACCATGGTATTCTAGACCCCTGCACCCTCACCTACTTCAGCTCCAGTCCCCATCGTGCCCATCTGTCCCCTTCTGCTAAGGCTCAGTCCTCCTTCGTCCCCAGCTCCACCTACTCCTGCCCCCCCAGCAACCAGTCTCTTCCTGCACCTGCTCCCCTCTGTCCATTCTCCTCCAGCCCCATCTCCTCCTGCTCCCTCTCTGCTCCCTGCTCCTCTTCCGTAGCTACCAGTCCCCTGCTTCCTCTCTTCTGTAGTTCTTACGCTCTGGACCTGACGTGGGGTCCGGTGGAGTGGCGAGTCCCCTGCTCCCCTACTCATACAGCACCCTGTCCAGGCAGGTTAATAACATGACCAGCTTGATGATGGCTCCAGGTTCTATGACTATTGAATTTCTGTCGATGGAGGGCGTGCCATTTTGTGGTGCCATGTGCTATTGGCTGGAACTGTGTTCATGAGGGGCATGTATTAAAGCCACCCCTTGCGCTCTGTCATAGGCAGTGGACGGGTTTTCCTGGCAAAGAGGCTCTGTGATTGGGTGCGCAAGAGTATACAAGAGGTTTTTTGTCCCTTCTGCGTGTATTGTAACTGCAGGATCATTTAGGACTGTACAGGAATCAAAGAGGAAAAGTTGGGGCTGGAAAATAGATAAATATAGAGATATAGGGTAGGTTAAAGCTGAAATCAGAGTCACTAGTAGAGAATGTTAACCGTTCTAATACTTATCCAACCATAATTTCCCCAATCTCATTGTCCAGCCTGCAAACTACATTGTCCAAAGGGGTATGCCTCAGCAATAAGTGTCCTGCGTACCCATATCCAATCAGTAAGCAGAGGGTAGGAAACGCCCCTACGCATTTCACTATAAAGTTTCTTCAGGGGGCATATCACTCTCTCCCCAAGTGGTCCTTAAAAACACCTCTCTTGAGTGATTGATGTGCACCAGCTAATTGCCACATACTCTGCCCGCATCCACTTCCGGTATTCCATGTCCGGAAGTGCGTCATTTGATGCTACAGCCGCCGAACCAGGAAACCTTCGGTGATGCAAGCCGGGCGCGCAACCGCACATGTCTGGACACCAGCCCAGCGACCATCTTGTTTAAGAGCAAAAATGACCCAACACAGATTTTCCAAATGGAAAGAGTGCTAAATCTTCCAATCTATAGTTATAATTTACACATATTCCCTAAACCTATAAGACCGGAACGGACAGCAATGTTCTCATCAGAAAAAATATCATAATCCAGTTACGTAGATATAGGGACAGGGAGGTAAGTTAAAGATGAAGAAGGGAAATAGAACATCTAAACAACCCCGATGGTCTGTTTACATGGTATAATAGATGTTTACCAGCACAAGGAAGATAATAACCATACATCTATATGGGGGGAAAAAATGGGATAAACAACACATTCCTCAAAAATTACAATCATATAAATATATACAGTCATATGAAAAAGTTTGGGCACCCCTCTTAATCTTACTCATTTTTTTTGTTTAAAATTGTTTTTTTGCAACAAACAGCTATTTCAGTGTGATATATGTAATAACTGATGGACACATTAATATTTCAGGTTTGAAATGAGGTTTATTGTACTAACCAAAAATGTGAAATATGCATTATTTCAAAATTTGACAGGTGCCAAAGTATGGGCACCCTTCTGATTTTCATGATTTGAATACTCCTAACTACTTTTTACTGACTTACTGAAGCACTAAATTGGTTTGGTAACCTCATTGAGGTTTGTACTTCATAGCCCGGTGTATCCAATCATGAGAAAAGCTATTTCAGGTGTCCACTTGCAAGTTGTTCTCCTAGTTGCATCTTCTTTGAGGAGTGGCATCATGGGCTCCTCAAAACAGCTCTCAAATGATCTGAAAAAAAAAAGATTGTTCAACATAGTTGTTCAGGGGAAGGATACAAAAAGTTGTCTCAGAGATTTAACCTGTCAGTTTCCACTGTGAGGAACATAGTAAGGAAATGGAGGACCACAGGGACAGTTCTTGTAAAGGCCAAAAAGTGGCCGGCCAACAAAAATATCAGAAAGGCAGAGAAGACGAATGGTGAGAAAAGTCAAGAACAATCGACAGACCACCTCCAAAGACCTGCAGCATCATCTTGCTGCAGATGGTGTCACTGTGCATCGGTCAAAAATACAGAGCACACTGCACAAGGAGAAGCTGTATGGGAGAGTGATGCGAAAGAAGCAGTTTCTGCATGCACGCCACAAACAGAGTCGCCTGAGGTATGCAAAAGCACATTTGGACAAGCCATTTTAATTTTGGAAGAAGGTCCTGTGGGTTGATGAAACAAAGATTGAGTTGTTTGGTCATACAACAAGGCATTATGCATGGCGCCACAATAACACAGCATTCCAAGAAAAACACTTGCTACCCACTGTCAAATTTGGGGGAGGGTCCATCATGCTTTGGGGCTGTGTGGCCAATGACGGCACCGGGAATCTTGTTAAAGTTGAGGGTCGCATGGATTCCACCCAGTATCAGCAGATTCTTGTGAATAATGTTCAAGAATCAGTGTCAAAGTTGAAGTTACGCCGGGGATGGATCTTTCAGCAAGACAATGATCCAAAACACCGCTCCAAATCTACTCAGGCATTCATGCAGAGGAACAATTACAATGTTCTGGAATGGCCATCCCAGTCCCCAGACCTGAATATCATTGAACATCTGTGGGATGTTTTGAAGCGGGCTGTCCATGCTCGGCGACCATCAAACTTAACTGAACTGGAATTGTTTTGTAAAGAGGAATGGTCAAAAATACCTTCATCCAGGATCCAGGAACTCATTAACAGCTACAGGAAGCGAATAGAGGCTGTTATTTTTGCAAAAGGTGGATCTACTAAATATTTTCTGATGAGGTGCCCATAGTTTGGCACCTGTCAAATTTTGAAATAATACATATTTCACATTTTCGGTTAGTACAATAAACCTCATTTCAATCCTGAAATATTACTGTGTCCATCAGTTATTACATATACAGTGCCTACAAGTAGTATTCAACCCCCTGCAGATTTAGCTGGTTTGATAAGATGCCAATAAGTTAGAGCCTTCAAACTGCAAACGAGAGTAGGATTTATTAAGAGAAGCATAAATATTGCAAACCAAAAAGTTATGTTGCTCAGTTTAATTTTTATAAATTTTAAACATAAAAGTGTGGGTCAATTATTATTCAACCCGTATGTTTAATATTTTGTGGAATAACCCTTGTTTGCAATTACAGCTAATAATCGTCTTTTATAAGACCTGATCAGGCCGGCACATGTCTCTGGAGTTATCTTGGCCCACTCCTCCATGCAGATCTTCTCCAAGTTATCTAGGTTCTTTGGGTGTCTCATGTGGACTTTAATCTTGAGCTCCTTCCACAAGTTTTCAATTGGGTTAAGGTCAGGAGACTGACTAGGCCACTCCAACACCTTGATTTTTTCCCTCTTGAACCAGGCCTTGGTTTTCTTGGCTGTGTGCTTTGGGTCGTTGTCTTGTTGGAAGATGAAATTACGACCCATCTTAAGATCCTTGATGGAGGAGCGGAGGTTCTTGGCCAAAATCTCCAGGTAGGCCGTGCTATCCATCTTCCCATGGATGCGGACCAGATGGCCAGGTCCCTTGGCTGAGAAACAGCCCCACAACATGATGCTGCCACCACCATGCTTGACTGTAGGGATGGTATTCTTGGGGTCGTATGCGGTGCCATCCAGTCTCCAAACGTCACGTGTGTGGTTGGCACCAAAGATCTCGATCTTGGTCTCATCAGACCATAGAACCTTGAACCAGTCTGTCTCAGAGTCCTCCAAGTGATCATGAGCAAACTGTAGACGAGCCTTGACATGACGCTTTGAAAGTAAAGGAACCTTACGGGCTCGTCTGGAACGGAGACCATTGCGGTGGAGTACGTTACTTATGGTATTGACTGAAGCCAATGTCCCCACTGCCATGAGATCTTCCCGGAGCTCCTTCCTTGTTGTCCTTGGGTTAGCCTTGACTCTTCGGACAAGCCTGGCCTCGGCACGGGAGGAATCTTTCAAAGGCTGTCCAGGCCGTGGAAGGCTAACAGTAGTTCCATAAGCCTTCCACTTCCGGATGATGCTCCCAACAGTGGAGACAGGTAGGCCCAACTCCTTGGAAAGGGTTTTGTACCCCTTGCCAGCCTTGTGACCCTCCACGATCTTGTCTCTGATGGCCTTGGAATGCTCCTTTGTCTTTCCCATGTTGACCATGTATGAGTACTGTTCACAAGTTTGGGGAGGGTCTTAAATAGTCAGAAAAGGCTGGCAAAAGAGATAATTAATCCACACATGTGAAGCTCATTGTTATTTGTGCCTGAACTACTTCTTAATACTTTAGGGGGACCAAACAGAATGCTGGTGGTTTGAGGGGTTGAATAATAAATGACCCTCTGAATTAACTTTTAACGCTTTAAAAAAAAAAAAAATAATAATAATAATTTTTTTGTGGCACTGCATTTCCCACTTCCAGGCTGATCTACAGTCCAAATGTCACAATGCCAAGTTAATTCCGCATGTGTCAACCAGCTAAATCTGCAGGGGGTTTAATACTACTTGTAGGCACTGTATCACACTGAAAACTGAATTAGTCCTTACCGGTAATTCCTTTTCTTGGAGCCTTCCACGACAGCATTGGAGGATGTCGTCCACGCCCTATTGGGGGACAGGAACACAGAGAGGTTAAAAGCCCCATCCCCTTCCTCAGTACTCCAGTGTTTACCAAGATCACCCTTAGCCATGGATTACCTGATACAAACCGGAATCAAACACCAACAAGGGGGGGGGGACTGATGCTGTCGTGGAAGGCTCCAAGAAAAGGAATTACCGGTAAGGACTAATTCAGTTTTCTCCATTCGCCTTCCACGACAGCATTGGAGGAATACCACCGATACTCCTCAGGGTGGGACTATTACCTGTAGGACTCTCCTACCAAAGGACAGATCCCAACTGAAGGACAGATCTAACCTATAGAGGCGAGAAAAAGTGAGGAGAGGCTACCACGTAGCCGCTCTGCAAATCAGCTCCGATGAAGCTCCAGCCTGCTCCGTCCAGGGAGTAGCAGCAGCCCGAGTTGAAGGAGCCTTCAACCCCACCGGAGGAGCAAGGACCGGAGCGACGTAGGCCTCACAGATCACCTTCGTGATCCAGGAAGTGATGGTAGCCTGGGAAGTCTTCTTCCCTGTATTATTCGCAAAAGCCGAACAAACAGGTTCTGATCTAACCTCCAGGAAGCAGACTCTCGGAGATAGAGGAGGACAGTCCGACGAACATCGAAGGAGTGAAACACGGCCTCAGCCGCATTAGCAGGAGATTGACAAATTGAAGGCAGAACAACATCCTGGGACCGATGGAAAGCCGACAACTTTCAGAAAAAAGATGAATGCAACCGAAGCGTAATGCGAACAACGGACACCACGAGGCACGGAGCCCGGACAGAGAGTGTGGACACCACGAGGCACGGAGCCCGGACAGAGAGTGCCTGCAGTTCTCCAACTCTGGGAGCAGAAGTGATGGCCACCAAACACGCCACCTTGTGAGAGAGAGACATAAGGGATGCAGCAGACAAGGGTGCAAAGGGACTTCGAGCAAGCCCTTGGAGAACAAGCATCAAATCCCAGGGAGGGACAGAAGGCCGAATCCGGGGATGCCACCCCCAAGCAGAAGTAAAAAACTGCTTGAGCCATGGATGGGAAGCAAGATCCTGGGCAAAAACCGCCCCAAGTGCCGACCTCTGGACATAAAGAGTGCTCGGCCGAAGCCCCAAATCCTCCGTGCGGCTCAAGAAATCTGCCTATACATTGGCCATTCCCTTCAGATGTACTGCCGAGGAGGAGAGAAGATGGCGTACTGCCCACAAAAAGAACAGTCTTGCCAGCCCCTGCAAGTGTAAGCCACGAGTACCGCCTTGGTACCGCAAGAAAGCAACCGTAGTCACGTTGTCTGACAGGACCTTGACATGATGACCCCAGAGAACGTGAGCTGCAGCAAGAAGCGCTTCCTCCACTGCCAGAAGGTTGAAGACTGGCGACTGATCGAGCGACTACAAATCCCCTGGAACGGTGTGCGAACTACCATCGTGCCCCAACCGGAACCGCTGGCATCAGTGGGAACGGAGGTCACAGGAAGGTGTCTGGGATTCATCCCCAGGAAAGCGAGGTTACCACCCGCCCCGGGGTCCGGACCCGCGAGTTTAAGGAATCCTGACGTCTGTCCCAGGAACTCAGTATGTGTTCCTGGAGCAGTCGGGAAGGAGCCTGAGCCCATGTTACTGACTGATTGCAGGCCGTCATGGCCCCTAACAGGGACATTGCTTCCCGCAAGGAGGGCGACCCCCTTGCCCGGAAGCGGGTCAGTCACGCGGCGCAAAAGCTGATATGCCGCAGGAAGGAACGAGGTCTGTCTGGAGGAGGCCAGCAAGACTCCCACCATCCCGCCTGCCCCGGAGATCGTGAATCGCAGAAAGCGCTTGTGGGACGGGTGAATGGGGACATGAGAATACGCGTTCTGGAGGTCCACAACAACCTGGCCAGGAGGAACTGGGGACCCCACACCCGAATCCAACAGGTGTCGCAGACCCGACAAGAAAAAAACGTGCGAGAGTCCCCCTGAGGAAGGGAGAGGACTCGAAGACACGGAGGGGCTCGCTCTTGAATTCCAAGCGTAGACCCTCCCAAATGGTCGAGAGGATCCAAGGGCACAAGGAGATTGCTTGCCACTGTGGCAGAAACCGCAGGAGCCGCCCCGCAATGGGGAAGGCGGCCTTGTTTAGGGGCGGCTGGTGATGCCGTTGCTGGGGGAGCAAGATATTACGGGTCTTGTCCCCGTACTAGAATGCCCAGCGACCAGACTTACCCTTCCATTTAGACTGGGAGGGTTGGCTGCGCTCAGGCCAAAAGGACTGCCTCCGAAAGGGCTCCTGTTCTGGGAGACACATTTTCCGGTCTGACACCTTTTCCAGGATGTCAGCCAATGCCCTTTGAAAGGGGAGGCCACACATCAGGAGCTTAGACGTGACCTCCCCATTCCACATTGTAAGCCACACTGCCCTGCGAGCTGTGTTAGCCAACACTACGCACCTGGCCCCAACGCGGAACGACTCAGCAGAGGCATCGGCCAGGAAGCCCGTAGCACGTCTCAGAAGTGGAATGGAGTCCAAAGCTCCTCCCTGGGAGTACCCTGCAGGATGAATTCTACCAGCTGGGTGAGCCACTTAAAGGGAGACCTGCTCACATGTAGAGGAAATGTTCACCTTTAAAGACATAGCTGCCGCCTCCCAGGAATCTTTGAGGACACTCTCCATTTTACGAACGAGGGGGTCCTTCAACCGGGAGGAATCTTCAAAAGGCAACGCGGTCTAATATGCTAAGCTTCCCAAATGGAATACTGCCATAGACCTTCATGTTAGAAGTCCCATTGACTGTATAGAGACTTCCATAGAGATTCCCATTGGGTCTCTCATGAGGTCTCCCATCCAGCCCGTGACGGAGGCTCCTGCTGCTTAGCTTCAACAGTGTGTCAAGGGCATGCACAATGGGTTTACAATAGCAGCTGATTGCTACCCTGGCCACCTGGATGTCCACCTTCGGGACCTCCCAGACAAAGTCATCACCCTCCAATCCACTCGGATGGGGTGAGCCGCTTAGCCTTCAGGCCTCTGAACATTTAGTCCTGCACAAAAGAAGGGGATTCCACCACCTCTACTCCCATGGTACAATGGACAGTGTCCACCAATGCACCCATGGACTCCATGGAAAAATAGTAGTGTCCAGATTCTCGTGTCTGGACAGAGGCAACAGCGGCAATATCCTTGCCGTCCTCTAACGCTGAGCTCTGGCCAGCCTCCATGAGATCCACAGAGTCACAATCCTGGAGCTTCCTCTCTTACGGAGGGGAAGGCCCGGAAGCTGCAGCAAAACCCTGCAGTGCCGAGATAGAAGCCTGCACCTCCCCTAATGGATTGGAGCTCCTCAAGCAAGGATGGGGAGTCCATCCTGACAACCTTGTCAGTCATGGCCGACACCTTATTGTAGGAAGAGGGAAATTTTGTGCCGCAGCCACATTATTGCTCCCTTTCTCAGACGGTCCTTGTCTCCCTATAGACAAAAAGGGAAGAGAAGGGGGTCCCAGTGTGAGTGCAGGGCCTAAATAACTCTACCCATTGTGACCACCCCCAGAAACACTTACATGAGCTGGGGGAACGCTGGGCTCTGCAGAAGCAGAGGTGGAAGCCTATCACCCTCCATGTTTCAGGGATCAGCCTTACCTGGGTGTAGCTTCCGGCGGGTACTTATCCAGAAGTACCGTGCCCCCAACGAGGAACACCTGTTCCCTCCCTCCTCCTGGTCACCGGCCGCGGGCAGTAGTGCGCGAAAGTCCTGCTGGGTTCCCTGGAGCCGCGCCCAGCATGCCACCGCCCGTACAGGAGCCGCCGCCCGAAACCGGAAGTGCCATCCCGGAACCGGTAGTGCCACACCCGAAACCGGAAGTGCCATCCCGGAACCGGTAGTGCCACACCCGAAACCGGAAGTGCCTCCGCGGCACCTCTGATGCATGCCCCAGGGACCGCAGCTGGAGGAGGGAGACGCCGGAGAGCTGAACAGGCCTCCGTTGCAATACACGGCCTGCTTTGCCCCGTAGGACGCAGGAAGGCCGGATGGTACCACCACGGGAGCCCCGAGAAGGAGGAGGAGGCCGCCCCCGACGTCCATCCCTGGCCCAGCTGTAAGTACACCCCAATGCTGCCTCTGCCGGCCTGACAGCACTGGAACCTCTCCATGCCCCAAGGGGGACAGGAAGACACTGGAGTACTGAGGAAGGGGAGGGGCTTTTAACCTCTCTGTGTTCCTGTCCCCCAATAGGGCGTGGACGACATCCTCCAATGCTGTCGTGGAAGGCGAATAGAGAAATAGCTGTTGCAAAAACCCAAATTTAAAAAAAAAATGAGTAAGATTAAGAGGGGTGCCCAAACTTTTTCATATGACTGTACATCGTATATGTATTTGCGATGCTAATCACACCCCTAATTGTCCAACTAGTGATGTCTTATATATCACCGGTTTTCTGAACTCCCAAGATCTTCAAATTCTTATTCTTCAGGCACACTCAGTTCCAAAATAATTGAGAGGGTATCACTAAAAGGTTTAAAACCTGGATAGAGATTCAAAAATAGTACAAGAAACTAGTTAAAACCAATTTAAAACCATTGAAAAAAGCGCACCAGAGACTTCCAAGAGGTACAAATCTCAAAACCAAATTCCACAAGGATCATAAATAGCAGTCTAGATTCATCAGATATATAAATAATTACGTGGGAGTGCGGGGAGAGATCCGAACAGAGTGTCGGAGAAGTTATCACCACTGTACTATAAAAATGGCATAAAACTGAGTCTCTCATTCAGTACGTCAGAACTCAAAGTACCCAAAAGGATTATCCAGTAACACTCTTTTCGTGCTAGGTTTTTGAAGCGACCGGTGGTAAGGCCGCGGGTGTGTGTGTATGATCTTTCTCAACAGAATCCCCATACTCAGGTTTAACCGATAATAACGTTTCTTTACTGGCAAACATGTTTATATCACAGCCAACCGAACTATATGCGCACTTGTATATATTAGAGTCTCTGGATCTTCACTTCTTCCGGGTACGCAGCAAGAAAAAAAACACAACAATGAAGGTATCTTTCCCTAACTTTCCCTAAAATCACGTACCAGTTTATCACAGAAGAAGATGTCGCTCCACGTCGCAGGCCTGGGGGTCTCACGATGACGGGTCCCGGTGCAGCGCTGAAGGGGGAAACTCCTTAGTCCTCCTCTTTGGTCTCCTTCCGCAGATAACAGAATTTTTCTTTTAATGTCTCTCCCAGTCTCAGGGCACACCGAGCAGCAGCAGAAGGGGGCCCACAGCAGCACAGAAGTCTCTCTCAGTCTCAGGGCACACCGAGCAGCAGCAGAAGGGGAGATCACGGCAGTACAAATGGCTCCCTTATGTCGGTCACGGCCCCTGCACATGCACTCCGGGTGCTCGGCGGGCAAGGTTTTGCAGAGCGGCCAGAGTCACAGCACCAAAGTCCAGTGGCCCAGGATCTGTCACGAGGGGTTCTGCGGGGTGATTTTTCCGGCAAGGTGTAGCAAAGTAGTCCACTTTCAACAGACATCCACAGGCAGATCTTCCCTGGTTCAGCTCTGGCTCTGTACTAATCTCCCGCCCTCTCTCTTCCTCAGCACAAGGCTGTTGGGGGAGGGGATCAGCAATCAATGTTGTTTTTTTCCTCTCTGCAGTCATTTCAGCAATTGTCCACAAGGGGGCAGTATCGGACTGTGTAATGTTCACTTCAGTGTCCATTTCTATGATACAGGCTGAATTGTTCACCTCATTACATACCCCCCCACTTAAAGGTTGACAGTCCCTGTCAACAACCATCGGCTCCAAGGCAGTGATGGCTGTGGATATCACAGGGATTGATCTCCGGCGGAGTAGGGACCTCTGTTGGGGGAAACCGGCATCCCCCCCATTCACCTTCGCTCCCTTGTTCAGGGCTCACAATATCTCCAAACTCAGTCACGTTTTCTACCCGGGGAGAGTAGGATCGCCGGCGGTAGCGGCGCCGGTTGGGGGCAAATCTGCTTCCTTTAACGGGAACACCCCCAGGACCGGTGACGTCGGCGGCCTCTGTACCCTTCTCTCCCTTCACAACATCAAACTGTACCAGCTCCCCATCACCAACGCTGCGGAGGCACTTACGAGGATTGTTACGCTTTATGGCAGTCTGATGTACAAACACGTCATCCTTTGTGTCATTCCTGTTGATGAAGCCATACCCATCGCGGACATTAAACCACTTCACGGTCCCCTGGACCCAAGTGGCCAGCACTTGCTTATCGGTCTGGCTCTGTCTCTTCACACCCTTTTCCCTGATCTCCCCTGCCGAGCGAGCCGCTTTGGCGGGGGCGTCTAGTTTAAAGGTGGCTGCTGTTGTGGGGCATGACTTGCTGGTTCTGGTATATCGGGCCACGGGTGGAGGATGCGGACAACGGTTTGCCCTATGGCGGGGGTCGCCGCATGTCCAGCACCTTCCCATAGGCCGGCTGGGTTGCTGTCTCGCTTGCCTGTCCGCCTGTTGGTCTAGCATGAGCTGTAGCTGTAGTATCTGTCTCTGCAACTCTGCTACTATCTGCTTCAATTCTTCTGTGTCACTGCTCGGACTGCTGGCACCGGATATGGACCTGCAGGCCGTAATATAAGTCTGGTTATAAGTTACTACCGGGAGGAGATTCTGTTGATCACACATCCTGCCGACTACGCCAGATGAAGCGACCGGTGGGAAGGCCGCGGGTGTGTGTGTATGATCTTTCTCAACAGAATCCCCATACTCAGGTTTAACCGATAATAACGTTTCTTTACTGGCAAACATGTTTATATCACAGCCAACCGAACTATATGCGCACTTGTATATATTAGAGTCTCTGGATCTTCACTTCTTCCGGGTACGCAGCAAGAAAAAAAACACAACAATGAAGGTATCTTTCCCTAACTTTCCCTAAAATCACGTACCAGTTTATCACAGAAGAAGATGTCGCTCCCACGTCGCAGGCCTGGGGGTCTCACGATGACGGGTCCCGGTGCAGCGCTGAAGGGGGAAACTCCTTAGTCCTCCTCTTTGGTCTCCTTCCGCAGATAACAGAATTTTTCTTTTAATGTCTCTCCCAGTCTCAGGGCACACCGAGCAGCAGCAGAAGGGGGCCCACAGCAGCACAGAAGTCTCTCTCAGTCTCAGGGCACACCGAGCAGCAGCAGAAGGGGAGATCACGGCAGTACAAATGGCTCCCTTATGTCGGTCACGGCCCCTGCACATGCACTCCGGGTGCTCGGCGGGCAAGGTTTTGCAGAGCGGCCAGAGTCACAGCACCAAAGTCCAGTGGCCCAGGATCTGTCACGAGGGCTTCTGTGGGGTGATTTTTCCGGCAAGGTGTAGCAAAGTAGTCCACTTTCAACAGACATCCACAGGCAGATCTTCTCTGGTTCAGCTCTGGCTCTGTACTAATCTCCCGCCCTCTCTCTTCCTCAGCACAAGGCTGTTGGGGGAGGGGATCAGCAATCAATGTTGTTTTTTTCCTCTCTGCAGTCATTTCAGCAATTGTCCACAAGGGGGCAGTATCGGACTGTGTAATGTTCACTTCAGTGTCCATTTCTATGATACAGGCTGAATTGTTCACCTCATTACATTTTTCTTATAGTCTCTACCTCTAGCACTAAAGTGTACTATGTCAATGGCCTTAAATCTTAGATTTGTGGGATCACAATTATGCTTGCAATTAAAGTGCCATGGTAGTGTCTTTAAGCTGGGGTCCCCTCCTTAATTTCTTTGGCTGCCTTTATGTCCCTAACGTGCTCTCGTACTCAGACTTTAAATTCCCTAGTGGTGAGCCCAATATAAATCAACCAGCAGGGGCATGTGGCATGGTAAACAACATTTTTAGTGTGACATGTAATGTATTGCTGAATTTTATATATTCTATCACTATTTGCAGCCTCAAAAGATGATGTCGAGCCCCAGGCCCTGGGGTACTCGGGTATCAGGCTCGTGGGAGCTCTCGCGGGGATGTCACAGGTAGCGGCGCCTGAACCCGTGGCCTGGGTGACACTTCAAAAAGGGGTGTATGTACAGGGGATTAGAGTTTGTCATGTGACGCCACCTGTAGTACCTGATGATGGATCACAAGTGCCGCCACAGCCCTCCGGAGGTCGATGGTAATGCGGCTGAGATGGCATAGCTCCCTACAGGTGGAGCTGGACCTCTGGGGCAGCGTAGTGTAGAGGGGCAGCTTGGAGTGGAGCTGTAAGTCAGTGTAGGGGATGATGGAGCAGTCTATAAGAGGGCATCGAGAGCGGAGAGGAATGACGCACACACACTGTAGAAGTCTCTTTTACCTTTTAGTGGTGAAATAGCAAATAAAGACATCCAGGACACTGAAAGGTGACCAGGTGCACAGTGGGTCCCCACAGCAAGTGGGCATAAGGCCTTCTCTGCTTCTCTCTATGGTTCCTGAAGCCCAGTCTGCTTGCAGCCAGACTGGCCTCCTTGCTTCCTCTGGTCTTTACTCTCCCTCCTCCTGAGCGGTGTACGGGTTACCCTCTCTGATCACTGCGGTGGTACACTGCGGTGTCTGGCTTCCTCTCTCTCTGAGCACACAGGGGGACCGGGTGACTGAAGTCCCCTCGGTGTGATGGGGTTTTCTGTAGTCTTGAAGTAATCCTACAGGTGCGGATCCCTGAAGTCCGGTACGTCTTTGGGCGAACTTCCACTAGTTCCTCACTCCCTTAGCTCTGCTCCTTGCCTTCTGTCCCCACTCTCAGGCTTGTGGGAAGTCAGAAGGGCCACTCCAGGTCACTGGTTCGGGCCTAACCACGGCACCGACCACCAGGACGTCTTCACAGCTCTCCTAGCATCTGCACACTCTGACTAACTCCTCCCCCAGCAGCAGTATTTATAGGGGAACTCACCTAAAGTTGGTGAGTGCAGTTCCCCCTACTGTGCCGGGGTGTAAGGTGTTGCATGTAGTAGGTACCTGCTGTGGAAACGCAGCTGTGCATTAGGGAAGTCTGTGGCTACCCGCGTGAGCAGGGCGCCACAACGATGTTCGCTGCATATTTCGGCAATCCATGCATGAACCACGTGGAAAGAATCCCCAGCATGATTTGCCTTCAACTGGCTACTGGAGTCATCTTGCCCACATAGTGACTATGTACCAAGTTGTCTCGCAAGCTGTTGCTCCTCCTGGCCGTCATTCGTGGTCTATCCGTGATGGACTGTCTGAGGGTGGGTTCTAGCTGGAGGATCCCCCAGTGCTTATTTAGAATCTGATTTTGTCCCATTTATTGTTGTATGTTGAAATTAATCGAATCATACATTCAGTTGACCCATCCTTGTGAGGACCTCTCTTATCCTTAGTTTGCAAGAGGGCGCTGCTTTCAGCTTTGCATGCTCTCTGATATCCCTGTTTCATGCTTCTTTTGCTATACCCCCCCGCAACAAATCTCTCCTGTAGATCACGAGCCTGCTCCTGGAAAAAACTCTGCAAGGAGCAAACTCTCTTAGCTCTCATATACTGATCAATAGGAATAGCCTTGATCGTTGCGGGGGTATGTGCGGAGGTGGCGTGCAACAGTGCATTCACCGAGGTCTCCTTTCTAAACATATCCATTTGAATGGAACCATCGGGATGTACAATTAATTTGATAACAAGAAAGTCTATAGATGACGTGTGATGTTTGTGGGTTAGTCTAATATTATATCTGTTTGAATTCAGAGTATTCATAAACTCTTCCAATTCCACAGGAGTCCCCCTACACAACATCAACACGTCGTCTATATAGTGCAGCCAACACAGCACCTGGATAGCGGCACATGCACCCTCCCGAAAACCTCCCTCTCCCACTAGCCAAGAAAGAGATTTGCGTAGGAGGGCATACACGCTGCGCCCATGGCTGTACCCTCTGCTGTAGGAAAAAGCAATCCTTAGACAGGAAAAAATTGTGGTAAGAATGAACTCTAAGAGGTCCAGAATCGGAAAGCACATTGGCGCCTCCCACCAACTACCCTCTAAATAAAATTGTACCCCCTGTAACGCATCTGGGTGTTGAATTGAGGAATACAAAGATTTCCCATCGGCAGTAACTACCGTGTTTCCCTGAAAATAAGTCACCCCCGATTATAAGACAGGGCAGGCTGGGGGCAATTTTTTTAATATAAGTCATACCCCGATAATAAGACAGGGTGACTTATTTTCGGGGAAAATTTGGTGGGGTGGGGGGGCCCAGGGAATATCTCATACTTACCGCTGCTGCCGCTGCTGTCTCCGGTGCCCCCGCTGTGTTCCCAGTGCCTGGGTGAGCGGGGCGGGTATTTTAAATCCCCGCCGCTGTCCCGCCATCACAGGCCAGGAACTGCCCAGAGGCCAATCGCAAGCCAGTCGCGCTGCATGACGTCAGTCTGGCCTGTCATTGGCTCACCAGGCAGCTCCTGGCCTGTGATTGGCCGGGACAGCGGCACGTGTGCAGGCCGGGCTGTCTGTGCGACGATGCCCAGCCTGCGTGCTGCTGTGCCCGGCCTGTCGGAGTGCCCGGGCCTGTCGGAGGTGCCCGGGATGTGCTGCAGTCCTCAGGCATGTGGATGCCTGGGATGTGCTGCGGTCCCCGGTGGTCGGAGGAGCCCAGGTCAGTGTGCCCCTGTCAGTGTGCCCCTGTCAGTGTGAGTGTGCCCCTGTATGTGTGAGTGTGCCCCTGTATGTGTGAGTGTGCCCCTGTATGTGTATGCCCCTGGGTTAGGGTTAGGGCTAGGGTTAGGGCTAGGGCTAGGGTTAGGGAGGGAAATATAAGACATACCCCGAAAATAAGTCAGGGTGGGACTTTTGGGGTAAAATTAATATAAGACACTGTCTTATATTTGGGGAAACACGGTAGTAGTGGTGTGTCCGAATCCACAAAGATCCTAGCAACCTGCCTTAGGACGTCCGAGGTGTCCCGGACATAGGAGGGCAGTGTTTCCACCAAGGGGTGCAGGAAATAATCAATACACCTGCACACAGGGTCGCACAGTCCCCCTATCCCTGACACAATCGGACACCCCGGACTGAGGGGATCTTTGTGGATTTTTGGAGAAGGTGGGCGTTTCCTACCCTCTGGTGACGTTGTGACTGATTGGATATGGGTAAGCAGGACACTTATTGCTGAGGCATACCCCTTTGGGCAATGTAGTCTGCAGGCTGGACAATGAAATTGGGGAAATTATAGTTGGATAAGTATTAGAATTAACATTTTCTACTAAAAACTCTGATTTTAGCTTTAACCTACCCTATATCTCTATATCTATTTTCGAGCCCCAACTTTTCCTCTTTGATTCCTGTACACTCCTAATTGATCCTGCAGTTACAATACACGCAGAAGGGACTAAAACACCTCTTGTATACTCTTTTGATTGACCCTTGTCCTATGTAAAATTCTCCTTTTACCTCCAGATTGTAAAGTTTGTATGCCATGTAATTGTTATTTTTGTGTGTTTTTTCATAATAAAAATGTGTTTACTACATGGCATGACTCCCTGCAATTGAATTTACTATGGTCTTAAACTCTCCTAGTCCCAATCCTGTTTGCTTTAGACATATGTGGAGAGGCCCAAATACTTACTATTACTATCCATGTGTTTCCCAACTCTTTGTTCTAATATTAAAGGAAAATAGGAGAACAGAAAAGAGATTAGTGGAAATTATTGAATTTAGCTTATTAAAGTGTTATTCCTTTAAGACAACATGGGACACCCTTTAAAGGGAATCTGTCACCAGGTTTTCCCATCTCATCTGAGAGCAGCATAATGTAGGGGCAGAGACCCTGATCCAGCGATGTGTCACTTAGGCCCACGTCACACACACAGATATTTGTGCAGATATTGTTCACAGATCTCTGGCTGCAGTAAAATTATGGACACATTAATCCATTTATATACAACGACAAAATGGAACAATATGTCCATGATTTCACTGCAACCAGAGATCTACAAACAATATCTGCACAAATATCTGTGAATGTGACGTGGGCCTTACTGAGTTGATTGGAGTTATATTGATAAAATTCCTGTTTTCTCTGCTTCAGATTTAGCAGTTCATGAATATGCTGGACTACTTGAGTAATCCTCTAATGATAATCTCCAAATGATTAAACAGTGATTTTATAAAAACTATACTGAGCAGCCCAGTAAGTGACACATTGCTGGAATCAGGATTTCTGCCCCTACAATATGCTACTCTCAGATTAGCTGTCAAAAACCTAATGACAGAGCCCCTTTAAGGACTGCCTATACAACTGTTGGGATGTAACAAATAACAGTAAGACCCCACAGTAAAATCTTGGATTGGGTATTCTTCATCATGACCACTGTTGGCAGAATGTTCAGAACTTGTAAATTAATGGTTAGGTCCCAGGCTTGAAATTGTATAATGTGATATCACAGTACAGTGATATTACATATGCCATGTTTACAGTATACAGATAACAAACGCAATGAAATTCAAGTTATAGTACATAATTCATGCACTCAGTGATATCACATTACAATGATAATTATAATCTACTAGAACTATTCACTGCTATTACTTTAGCATCAACATATTCCACAGCACTTTATAATTCAGATATCATGTACAAACAAGAAAAGACATTACAGAGTAACACATACTTCATAGCATTTTAACAGGAGTGAGGGCCTAGGTCGTATAAGCTTACAATCTATTAGAAAACAAGGGACACGTAAAAGTTAAAACGTACTTGTCGTGTATGATCTAGCCATCATTATAATAAATAGGAGCAATCAAATAATGCTGCATGAACTGGGAGCACAAAATTAATGCACAAAGACTTATATTTATTGATGAATAAACTGTGAGGGTTAAATACAGGGAATAGGTATGGGATGAAACTTGTCACACAGGGTATTCAGACTGCACATAAAATTGAAAAATAAAAAGAAACACATATATACACTTATTCCCCAATTTGCAACCCTGGTTAAGGCTGGGTTCACATTTGCGTTTGTGTCTGCATGCTTATGGCATGCAGACGCAAACGCAGTGCAAACGCAGCCCATACTGATGTGAATGCAGCGGAGAATCTCTGCATGCGTTCACATTAGTATCAGCCTAGCCAGCCAATCAGCTGTCTTGGGGGCGGCCGGGAGGAGGAGATCAGCGGCAGAAATCTCCTCCTCCCAGCCAAAGCTGATCTCCCGCCGGTGTCAGCGCGGGAGATTTGAAGACACAGCTGATCTATCAGCTGTTTAAATTTCCCGCGCTGACACCGAATAGGGTGATATTGGTGCAGGAGATAAGAAACAGCTGATCACTGCTTCAAATCTCCCGCGCTGACATCACCTATTCGGTGTTGGCGCGGGAGATTTAAACAGCTGTCAGATCAGCTGTGTCTTCAAATCTCCCACGCTGACACCTGTGGGAGATCAGTGGAAGCTCTAGCTGAGATTTCAATGAGATCCGCAGCATTCTCCTGCGCTGTCATGCGGAGGACGCTGTGGATCCATTGACTTCAATGCATGGTTTGTGCGCTTGCGAGCGCTCGCAGATAAAACAAGCGCCCGCGTCCGCACAAAAAATGCAACATGCTGCATTCAGAGTGCGCTCAGAGGGCGTACAAATTGTGCGCATCCAAATGCAGACGCAACCGAACGCAGCCAAATGCAGGCAAATGCGTTCCCATGTTAAACATGTTAGGAATGCATGTGCGCAAGCGTTTGGCTGCGTTCAGTACGCTGCGCTCGCTTACGCTAATGTGAAGCCAGCCTAACTGACTAGGGATATAATCTCATAATCAGAGTCTCCTCATTAGGTACTGCATGGCCTAGCAGGAGGCAACGTGCTTACTCACCTGGGTCACCAAGGGCCAGTGTTCTTGACAGGCTGTGTCTGCGGCTTAACCTTGTAGTTGGCGCTCACCTGGCACACGCTTTCTGGGGACAGCAATCAAAGCACTGGACTCTTCTGCAGGGGAACAGCGTTCTGCACCCTTGCGCGCACGTCTGCTTGCTTTTTGGCACCAAATCTCAACTTCCAGTCACATGCTCAGCTTTTCTAACATGCTCCTGCACCACTGCCATCACCTAACCAGGGCCTTCCCCAATCTTCACCCCATCCCCCCCAGGAACCTTCTTCCTGATTCTTTGGTTCTAGGCAATATCTTCAGCCAGCATAGGGCAGTGTCCTGTCACTAATTCTACTAGACATGTATGGATGAGCAGGCTGTTGTTTCCACTTTCCTACAATGTCACAGTACATAATAATACACACTAGACCACAGTTTTAATGACCACAGTAGTATCACTATGCACTTGGTAACATCATACCGTAGCAAAGGTATTTGTGCTTAAGCTTTTGAAACTATAAAATATTCCAATTTGTAAACAATACGACATTGAAGAGGGGGAATAATTGAAACAAAAAGGATATTGTAAAGATTGTTGTGTAATTATTTTAATACAGAATAGCTAAGTTTTATTTATGTAATACCAGAGAACCCATGTAAAATGTCCTCAAGTGCAGGAAACTATTTTGACACATAAACCAACCTGTAATCAGGTTGGCCAGTTTTTGCTTTTATGTTCTCCCCATTGATCCATTGAGTATTTTTTTTTCTTTACATTTGCTGTACCATTCCAAAGAGATGGGATTGTATCAAGTAGTAATTCTATGGTCTTTATCAAAGAGTCTAGGCTCATAGGGTAATAATGTAGAGAAGTCTAATTCATATGAGTCTCATTTTAGTCCCTGTCAAGAATTTCTGGTTACAGTTCTAGACATGCACAATGCGGTGCTTGAAGCCTACAGAGCGGCGCGGGTGTACTGACGTCACGTGATGCTGGAAATGAAGTGTTCCGCGTCATTACAGCCCAGGCAGTGCCGTGGAGAGCAGGGAGGCGCTGAATACAACATGAATAGAAGATCACGCCTATTAGGGTGTGATCATATGACGAAGAGAGCCCGCCCTAAGGGCTAAAGAATAGGGCCCCTGCTAATTAACATCACTAATGAGTAAGTTATAAAACATTTTTCTCCACTTTCACAGGATGCTTTTCTGAGACAAAAGAAGTGTGAGATTAGTGATGGGATGCTGGAGGGACATGATTTTGAAGCTTAGGTGGCGTTTTGGAGGTGACAGGATCCCTTTAAGTAAAGACCTCTTGAACCTTATCCTACACATGCATATCTCTGCCTCACATGAAACTGGGACAGTTGGCAGGCCTGCAGATGGATTGTTCAATAGCCTCTATGATAGTTATAGTAGTATGTTAACTAGTAAAAAGTTGCTATGCAAGAAAATGGCAGTGTTAAAGGCTTTGTGCCTGATGCCCAGTGAGGAGCCAAATCACTTGCAATATCAGGCGCACCTTAATTAAGCAGTAAATATTCCAAGAGCCACAGATATGAAGGCACGTTGTACTGAGTCTGCCTCCATAAGTCATGCCCAGCAATGTGTCTGTAGTACAGCTGGAGAGCGAGCGATGAAGTCACTTTGCAGCCTAGTTAAACATTCATATCTATGAGGTTAATTGGAGGGAACGGTTAATGAGTTCATGCAGTCAAAAGGAACTTCGATGGTGTTTAAAATTTCTCCCTTTAGAAATATTGAAAAGGACAAGGTCATCACTGCAATGATATCTCGTCTCCAGAGGTCCTAAATTTAATGAGAAGAGAGAAGTTGTTAAAGGACATTGCAAAGATCGGAAACACTGGAAATCTACATAGTGCATGTTTAGCTGACTAGTAACTAGTATGGATGGAGACATTGATCAGTACCAGCAATGTGTTTAGTCAATAGAGACAATTCTATGGGAATGACAAACTGTGTGATTGCCGCATCACTTGTAACCTATATGACTGGCATTATAAGGGGCTTCATGTAATCTAGACAATTAGAACAGAGTTTGCTTCTGTAAAGTGTCCAGATTAGTGATGAGCGAGCATGCTCGCCACTACTCGGTACTCGCACGAGTATCACTGTACTCGGGCTACTCGGCGAGCACTGAGTAATCTCGCGATACTCGTGCTGTGCTCGTGGTCGTCATCTCTGCATGTTGGCGCTCTTTTGAGAGCCAGCCCACATGCAGGGATTGGCTGGCAGACCACTGCAATGCCACAGCCCTGTTAGTTGTGGCATTGCAGTGATTGGCCGGCCTGCACAGCGTGACCGAGCCTTTATAAGACCCGGCCGCGCTGTGCTCTGCACACAGGCATCCAGACAGTGAGTGTAGGGAGAGTGTCTGCTGCTGCTTAGGGACAGATTTGCGGCCCTCATAGGTAGATACGGAGCAGGGCTGCAAACTGCTGCTGACCACAACAGTCCTTCTCAGGACTAATCTAGGAGGATATAGGCAGGGTGATACAGATCGGAATCCAAGCTTTTCTGTGACCATAACAGTCACCAGACTGTTGAACTTACTACCTTGATCCAGGTTAGGGACTAAAATCCAAATCTCCTGTGACCATTACAGTCACCAGACTGGTGTACTTACTACCTTAATACAGGTTAGGGACTAAAATCCTACTCTCCTGTGACCATTACAGTCACCAGACTGGTGTACTTACTACCTTAATACAGGTTAGGGACTAAAATCCTACTCTCCTGTGACTATTACAGTCACCAGACTGGTGTACTTACTACCTTGATACAGGTTAGGGACTAAAATCCTACTCTCCTGTGACCATTACAGTCACCAGACTGGTGTACTTACTACCTTGATACAGGTTAGGGACTAAAATCCTAATCTCCTGTGACCATTACAGTCACCAGACTGGTGTACTTACTACCTTAATACAGGTTAGGGACTAAAATCCTACTCTCCTGTGACTATTACAGTCACCAGACTGGTGTACTTACTACCTTGATACAGGTTAGGGACTAAAATCCTACTCTCCTGTGACCATTACAGTCACCAGACTGGTGTACTTACTACCTTGATACAGGTTAGGGACTAAAATCCTACTCTCCTGTGACCATTACAGTCACCAGACTGGTGTACTTACTACCTTGATACAGGTTAGGGACTAAAATCCTAATCTCCTGTGACCTCAACAGTCACCAGACAGTTGTCGCTGTATAAGGCAAAATGCGCAAGGGCATTGGCAAGGGCGTTGGCAAAGAACAAGGAAGTGGACGTGATGGTGGTGCAGGCAGAGGCCGAGGTCGTGTGCAAGCACTAATTTCGCAACAACAAAGGGGCACATCTCCTCGCTCGCACATCCTGTCCCAAATTCTTGGGGCTCGCAGCAGTACACCGCTCTTGAACCAACACCAGTGTCAACAGGTTGTTACTTGGATAGCGGATAATGCTTCAAGTCAGATGGGCACCTCTACAAACACCCTGTCTTCCACACGGTCAAGTGTCAGTAGCCGTGATACTGCACCGCACATTTCCCAACCTGATCCTCCTTCCTACCACCAGGACGAGTACACGTCCACGGACATTACTGATCCCACACTAGGACACTCGGAAGAGCTGTTCACGTATCCATTCGCAGAATCTGGCCTGTCGCCAGCTCCTCTTGAAGTGGGTGATGAGGAGATGGTATGTACAGATGCCCAAATATTTGAGCAGCCACGTTCTCACGAACAGAACGTTGGCAACGTGTCTCAACAAGGGGTGGACGATGATGAGACACAATTGCCAGGAAGTCAGGAGGAGGATCAGGGTGCAGAAGAGGAAGACAACGTGGTGGATGATCCAGTAGCTGACCCAACATGGCAGGAGGATATGCAGAGTGAGGCCAGCAGTGCACAGGGAGGGAGGCGTAGCATCCCAACAGGCAGTACGAAGCAGGGTCGTGTCCGCAGGCAGAAGGCAGCCAACCGTTCCCTGGAACACCAACACGACTCAAGGTGCCTGTGCAAATGTTCGGTCTTCCAGAGTCTGGGAGTTTTTTAAGTTGGCTCCAGAAGACTCTAAAAAGGCCATTTGCAACACCTGCCATGCCAGTATCAGCAGGGGTACGAAAACTAGCAGCCTGACCACCACCAGCGTGATCAGGCACATGTCAGCCAAGCATCCGACTTTGTGGGAAGTACAACAGAGTCGAGGAGCGGTGCTTGCTGATGTCACTGCTACCTCTTCGCGTGTTGTGCGTGCGAGCCAATCCCCTGTCCATGCTGGCCGCGAACAAGCCTCGGGCCCTGCACCTGAAGTTGCCCACGCACAAATAACACCAGCATCAAGCACGTCCTTGTCCCAGCGCAGCGTTCAATTATCCATTCAGCAAACATTTGAACGCAGGCGCAAATACGCTGCCAACGCCCCACATGCAACAGTCCTGAATTATCACATTTCGCGACTCATAGCGCTAGAAATGTTGCCTTTCCGGCTGGTGGAGACTGAAGCATTCCGCGACCTGATGGCGGCTGCTGTCCCACGTTACTCGGTCCCCAGCCACCACTATTTCTCCAGATGTGCCGTCCCCGCATTGCATAACCACGTGTCCAACAGCATCACACGTGCCCTGAACAACGCTGTTTCAGCCAAAGTCCACCTAACCACAGACACGTGGACAAGTGCTTGTGGGCAAGGCCGCTACATCTCCTTGACGGCACACTGGATTAATATTGTGGAGGCTGGGATCCAGTCTGAGCGAGGGACGGAACACGTCCTTCCCACACCAAGGATAGCAGGCCCTACATCTGTCAGGGTTTCACCGACACTCTACAGCTCCGGAATGTCATGCTCCTCAGCCTCCTCCTCCTGCGCATCGTCATCCGCTGTACCCTCCACACCAGTCCCAAGCTGGAAGCACTGCAGCACTGCCTCTGCAAAGCGGCAACAGGCTGTGCTGAAGCTAGTCTGCATAGGTGACAAACCCCACAATGCAGAAGAGGTGTGGACAGCTCTGAAACAGCAGGCAGATCACTGGCTCACACCTCTGAACCTAAAGCCAGGAAAGGTCGTGTGTGACAATGGCCGGAACCTGGTGGCAGCTTTGAGGCGAGGCCAGCTGACGCATGTTCCATGCGTGGCCCATGTGCTCAACCTGGTGGTTCAGAGGTTTGTAAAGTCATACCCAGAGCTGTCTGAACTGCTGGTAAAAGTTCGCCGTCTGTCTGCACATTTTCACAAGTCACCTGCTGCTTCAGCCGGCCTTGCCGGCTTTCAGCGCCGTTTTCGTCTTCCGGCCCACAGACTGGTGGGGACAACGCGTGGGGACATCACACACCAGTCTGTGGGCCGGAAGACGCAAACCCCCCAAGTAGTGGGCTACTAGACCTCCAGGCAGATTGGAAGACCTCCTTACCAGGGTCCATGGGTAAGCAACAAATATTGTGCTTTCTATTTATATCCCCTAACCAGGCTATGACTAAGACTTGGAGCTTTGCACCTTTGTCTGCCTAGTTTTGCACCTTATTAAGCACACGCACCTTTACTGCCCCTCTGGACTCTTCTGGTTTTCTGTCTCTGCCTCGGTCTTCCTACCTCCTCTCCCTACCTCTTATCCTTGTCAAAACTTTACTTGCAAACGTTTATTGACTGTATCCTTGCACCTAATAAATCGTTATTATTGCAACAAACACAAGTGTGGACAGCAAATGACGTTTGGTTACACGGGCAATTGAACTCTGATTCTCTGGTTTTTATAATGTCTCTCAAGTAGTCTGCCCATAACATGGTCGCCGCAGGGTCCCTAATTTCTCATGTATTCTTTTAGAATGGGCATTACAACGACAGGATACCCGCTCCTTTTCAATGGGAAAAATGTTTTGAGGTCCTCATGCACATCTCTATCCAGGGACAATGTGGAGCCCCCCAATTTTTGGCTGCCCTGCCCAAGGGCTATACTACAATACACCCACTTGAGGTTTGCAGGCCCTACTGCATGTCTCTATCCTGGGACAATGTGGAGCCTCCCAATTTTTGGCTGCCCTGGCCAAAGGGCTACACTACAATACACGCACTTGAGGTCTACAGGCCCTCCTGCACGTCTCGATCCTGGGACAATGTGGAGCCTCCCAATTTTTGGCTGCCCTGGCCAAAGGGCTATACTACAATACACCCACTTGAGGTTTACAGGCCCTACTGCATGTCTGTATGCATGGGTCATTGTTGAACCTCCCAATTTTTGGCTGCCCTGCCAAAGGGCTATACTACAATACACCCACTTGAGGTTTACAGGCCCTCCTGCATGTCTGTATGCATGGGTCATTGTTGAACCTCCCAATTTTTGGCTGCCCTGGCCAAAGGGCTATACTACAATACACCCACTTCAGGTTTACAGGCCCTCCTGCACGTCTCTATCCTGGGACAATGTGGAGCCTCCCAATTTTTGGCTGCCCTGGCCAAAGGGCTATAGTACTATACACCCACTTTAGGTTTACAGGCCCTCATGCACGTCTCTATCCAGGGCATTGGTGAACCTCCAAATTTTGGACTGCCCTGGCAAAGGAAAATTCTACAATAGACCCAGTTCCTCAAAATGGGCACATTATGTCAAGAGGCCTTCATGTACGTCTCTTCTCAGGGACATCGGAGTGCCGCACAATGTTTTCACGTAAAATCTTTCATGTAATCAAAAAAAGTAACATACACCAGCTGTATCTCACTATTGGGTATGTGCCCTTAACATTTCAACCCTAAATATTCATTTTGGTATCATTTTGGAAGGTTTTCTGGTGACTCTGTAAAATTGGTGTGAAACTCGGACAAGATTGTTCACAGCTGTGACTTTTGAGTGAGAAATGCTTCCAGGGGTCTTCCCCATGGTGTTGCCATGTCATTTGAGCACTCTTCTGAGACTTTTGTGACATTTTTAGGGTTTCTACATGCTGCCGGCAGTCATTTCATAAAAATACTCGGGTCTCCCATAGGATAACATTGGGCTCGGTACTCGGGCCGAGTACACGAGTATCTCGGGATGCTCGGCCCAAGCTTCGAGCACCCGAGCATTTTAGTACTCGCTCATCACTAGTCCAGATATCTTGTGATGCAAAACACTGAAAAACTTTACATCCAGGGTATTAGTATTACAGAAAAATATTGCCTTTTATGATATCATTAGTGTTCATCTTCTGATGTATTAGTCCCTATAAGGTCACATATTATGATCAAAAGTAGGAGTGTAGTAGTAGAAGGAAAGACTCCTTGTTCCTACACCTAAGAAGGCTCAGAAGCCCTCTGCTAATTAACATTACAGAATTATAAATGGTGGCTGGGAGCTGTGAATTGGAGCCCAAGATCTTTAGGTTATACCTATAAGCAGAAGGCATGACACAGTCTACATGGTCCCTTCAGTCATCATATGGTATCCTTGCTTTCTGTAGCATACCTTTAATGCTGTACCTAGTACACTGCCTGGCATGTCTAGTATTTCTTCACCAAAACGTTTTGAATCTGGCCTGCACTCACCTCTTTCCCACTTTCCTTCACTGTCGCAGGGTCCCCACTTGACCCATAGGGGAACTTGTCTAGACTCTTGGATCCAAACACGGCAGAACCTGATCTCCCCCTTTTCATTTTGTATCACGTTTCTGGGGCACCAAAGATGTTTTTGTTGCATCTTAAAAGCAAGTTTCCATTGTTCATCTTGGTTCCTTCCTTGCTATTATGGCCGCTCTCCTCTCACACACAGCAGCCTAATAAACATTCTCCTTTGAACTGCCTTCTGTTACAGCCAAATATTTCACATTTTGGTCCATCAGTCCGCAACCTCCTGTGGTCAGGTTTCTGCACCCCAGAAACCAGTGTTTTCATGTATAGAAAAGCTTTTTGGCTGCAATTCTGCCATGAAGACCACTTTTGACCAGTCTTCTATGACCTGTAGATGGATGTGGCTGGGTCTTACTAGTTTTTGAAAGCTCTAAGCTGACAAGCACTGCTGGATATCTGTTTTAGAATGGAAGTAAACATGATGTCTCTTTCATTTGCAGCACTTGCAAGTTTGTTTGGCCGACCTCTGCTTCTATAGTCAAACAGGCATGTTTTGTTAGGTAGGCAGCGACCAACAGGAAAAGAACATGCCCATGGCAAAGAGTAGAGCAGTGCGTAAAATGTAAGGATACAGCTCTCATCTCCTGGTCTAACCTCCTGCATGATTAGAAAGTGCTGGGAGATTACAGCCATATAACGCTTCTTTCAAGTAAGGGGAGATGCAGCACATCTGAGTTTAGATGTGGCACATTAAAAATAATTCTATCATCTCTCCTCCTCTAATAGCTCTGCTGCACTGCTCAGATTGACTGTTTGGATATCAGTCAAAATGATGTCTATTGTGCCTTAATGTCATGTACTGAAAATTTTCAACTACGGTAATAGAATTTAAAGGCATTCTCTGGTTTATAAAACAAAACAAATACCTTGAAACAGGATTTTGAATTAATAGACAGGGTCCCCCATTTAGGATCCTCAGCTATTAGCCAACTGATGACTTGGTATATTCATTCATCACATGGACTAGAAATTGTGTAATACATTAATTATCCAGTAGAGATGCTGCTGAAAAATTAAACATTTGCTGCTTTAGTAATTGTAAAGAACCTGCATGCCATTAATTAACCCTGCCAAAAAGTGACTATATGCATTGCTAGCCAAAAAGGACTAGCTATTAAAAAAAAATAAAAAAAATCTATTCCTCATGACATTTATTTTAAGACTTTAAGACTTTGGTTAGATATCCTAAATGCATCTACTTGGTTCGTAGAAGTGTGACATCTGTGTGGATTATAGGAACAATGTGCCCTATTTCCATTTATAATACAATCCAGAGACTCAACTTGGCACGTCCTATCCCATAATTTTACATGGAAATAGTCTCAGTAACTTGTAATGACTAGAAGGGCTTATGGCAGGTCTGTCCCAGCTGTAACAATCCTGTACTAGCATTGGCATCCAGCTGTGAAAGGTATGCCCTTTGGGTAGTGCTGGCACCATTGTAGTTTACATAATTTAGCCTTTTATGCTTTCTTTCCAAGCAGAAAAGATATCTCACTAAATGGTTTGTAAACCTGTTCACTCTGACGGTACCTACATTCGAAATTTGTGAGAATGGTTAAAGGCAATGGGTTCTAGTGAAAAAAGAACAGGTCATATACGAACATATATTATACCTGAGCAATAAAAGAATAAAGATAATCATGCAACAGAATACTGAAGTATACATCCATGCTATTACTTTTCACTAGTGTCCACCCTAAACGTATCACACAACATATCACACTGAAGTTAAAGGGCCACTGCACTTTCAGGCGCCATTCACAATAATGGTAAATTCAAAGGACCAGGGTGTACAACGATCCGCGCTGCTGAGTATAAGGAAGGACCAAAATCTTGGTATAAAAGAATGGTTATTTCTTTTACGCATTTCGGGGCTGTCTCAGCCCCTTCCTCAGGAATGCCACCATAAACAAACAACAATTCATTCACTGTAAACAATCCTAAAGGAACAATGCGTGTAGGATCCACGCTACCGTACGATAAAGGGACCACAAGAATTAATACCAGATTACAATCCTAGGATTGTGATCTGGTTTGATCAGGCATGAATCCTTGTAGTCCCTTCATCGTACGGCAGCGCGGATCCTACACACATTGTCCCTTTGGGATCGTTTCTGGCTACCAGTGTGCACACGTGGATTGTGGATCCTGCGGCAGTTGCCTTATATGCTTCACACTAGTTGTGTGCCACACAGTTGACCCAGGTGAGCAGTGACATCTGTCTCATCATTTCTGTGTCACTAGGATAAGACCCTATATTACGCTTTTGTTTCCTTTTTATAGTTGTCTCTATTCACAATAAACTGTCGTGTGAGTACATGAGGAATAAGAACACTATTTCTGGTCATTACATGGGCATGTGCACAATTTTAATATTTGCAGCAGATTTCTCTTTTGCAAACCCAGTGCTGGCATGAAAAACTGCATAAAATAATCACGTTTTTGATGCTTCTTTACTTACATTATTTAATATTGATTTGAATGTGTGAAATGCTGCAAGAAAGTTGAAAAATTGACGAATTGCAGAATTTTTTTAAATAAAAAAAAAAAAAACACCTTGAGGCTGTGTGCGTCAAAATGCATCTTATAGTTCCAGCAAAATGGATAGGATTTATAGAAATCTCTTGCCCACTGTGCTTCTTTTAGCTCAGCAAAAACTGACCTGTAATACAAGTTCCTAACCTGCAACATGTCATTTTGTCTTGAAGGTTCTCATCAATTTTAAGTTCAGATTTTTCCCACAGACTTGCATTAGATGAAGAAAATCTGCAGGTAAAAATCGCACATGCGTTAGAGTGTATGTTTGTAGTGGAAACCCGGCAAAAACTTATGTAATCCGCACATGATTGTATGAATTTTGTTCTGTCAAAATCAAATACCATAAAGTATCAAAAACAATTTTGTTTAAAAAATAGAAAGGTAGAGTTGGAAGGGACCTCCTGGGTCATTTGGTCCAACCCCCTGCTCAAAGCAGGATTCACTTAGGCTGGCTTCACACCATGGCACAATCTGATCCAGGGCTGTCCGGTGTAAACCAGGACAGCCCCGGAACGCATTTTGGCCCCATAGTATCCTATGGGGCCGGATGGCAGCTCTCTGCCATCTGGTTTCTATGTGTCCGGGAGAATCCGGGAGGATTCAGGTTTTTCTCCCGGACACAAAAACGGAGCATGCACCGGGACAATCCGGCGCTCCCTAACATGGGAGCCTATGGGGCCGGATTGCCCCGGTCCGGGAGGATCCGGGAACAGGACACCTGCGACTGCACGCCGCTGATATTTCAGGACCACGGCTAGCTCCCTGCAAATCACGGTCCTGAATCATCAGCAGCAGCGGCAGCTGCGTCCGGCTGCACACCGGACCATAGGGCATATTTGCCCTCCGGTTCTGTGTGCTGATCCGGCCCGGGAATGTCAGGTTCACCCCTGACAGCCCCGTATCGGACGCTGCCATGGTGTGAAGCCAGCCTAACTCATCCCAGACAGACGTCTGTCCGGCTTCTGTCCATTGAAGGAGCACTCACCACCTCTAGTGACAGCCTGTTCCACTCGCTGATCACCCTCACTGTCAAAAAGTTTTCTAATATATAATCTGTGTCTCCTCCCATTCAGTTTCCTCTCATTACTTCTAGTGTTTCCTTGTGCAAATGAGAATAAAACTGACCCCTCTATATGACAGCACCAAAAATACAATAAAAATGCATGTGAAAAATACACGCAATAATGAAATTAAAAATTGCAAGTACTCTAATTTACAGAACTTCTGCAACATCAAAAACTCACTAAAAGCTCCTCATGGGAACATAGCCTGAAGGTTCAAGGAAAATATAAGTAGTATGTGCATAAGATGTCAGAAATTATTATTATTATTTATTAATTTATATAGCACCATTAATTCCATAATGCTGTACATGAGAAGGGGTTACATACAAAATTACAGATATACCGTATATACTCGTGTATAAGCCGACTTTTTCAGCCCAAAAATTGGGCTGAAAAGTCCCCCCTCGGCTTATACACGAGTATATACATGTGTGTGCTGAGTGTGACGGGGACGGGGGCTCTGACTGGGGGCAGGAGGAGGCAGGAGGGGGGCTGCAGTGACACCGCGCGGTCACGTGGGCCCGCCTCATTGATATGCACGCATCCCCCTGTCCATCCCCGGCAAGGGGATGCAGTGCATATTGCCGGACACAGCCCCTGGCGGCCCCCGGCAGTGGTATACAGCCCCCCCCGCCTAGTACCGGGCCCCCATGCTGCGGCACAGCATACAGTAGTTCATACATTACCATCTCTCCCTGCAGCGCGCGGCTCCTCCATGTCCCAGCCGGCATCTTCCTGTAGTGTCATGTGACTGGCGCGTCACATGACACTACAGCAACAAGCCGGGCGGGAGATGGAGGAAGCGCGCGCTGCAGGAGATGGTAATGTATGAACTACTGTATGCTGTGCCGCAGCATGGGGCCAGGTACTAGGCGGGGCTGTTTACCTGCCGGGGGCCCTGTATATACACTGCTGGGGGCTGCAGTATAACCTGTGCTGGGGGCTGCTGTATAAACCCCCGGGGCCTGCTGTATAAACCCGGGGGCCTGCTGATACCCCGGGGGCCTGCTGATACCCCCGGGGCCTGTGATACCCCGCGGGCCTGCTGATACCCCGGGGCCTGATGATACCCCCGGGACTGCTGATACCCCCGGGGCCTGCTGATCCCCGGGCCTGCTGATACCCCTAGGGCCTGCTGTTACCCCCTGGGGCTTGCTGTATCCCCTGGGGCTGCTGTTACCCCTGGGCCTGCTGATACCTGGGGCGCTGCTGTTATACCATGGGGGCCTGCTGTATACCCCTGGGGGCCTGTTGATACCCTGGGGCCTGCTGAATACCCCTGGGGGCCTGCTGAATACCCCTGGGCCTGCTGATACCCCGGGGGCACTGCTGATACCCCGGAGGCCTGCTGATACCCGGAGGCCTGCTAAATACCCGGGGGCCTGCTGATACCCTGGGGCCTGCTGATACCCTTGGGCCTGCTAAATACCTGGGGCCTGCTGTATACCCTTGGGGCTGCTGATACCATGGGGCCTGCTGTATAACCATGGGCCTGCTGTATACCCCTGGGGCCTGTTGATAACCCTGGGCCTGCTGAATACCTGGGGCCTGCTGAATACCCTGGGGCTGCTTATACCCTGGGGCCTGCTTAATACGCCTGGGGGCCTGCGTATACCACTGGGGCTGCTGTATACCATACTACTGGGCCTGTATAGCCACACTGCTGGGGCTGTATACCTCATGCTGGGGGTTGTATACCTGTGCTGGAGTCCACCCTCGGCTTATACGCGAGTCAATAAGTTTTCCCAGTTTTTGGGGCAAAAGTAGGGGGTCGCTTATCACGGGTCAGCTTATACACGAGTATATACGGTAGTTTACAGTAAACAAATTAACAACGACAGACTGGTACAGAGGGGAGAGGACCCTGCCCTTGCGGGCTTACATTCTACAGGATAATGGGGAAGAGACAGAAGGTCGGAGTGCGGCAGCTCAGGTGGTGGTGAAATCTCATTGTCTTTGCTGGGACTGTAAAACAATGTGTTTTGTGCAGCGAAAATGCTCAAAAACAATGCTGCAAGCGTGTGTGAACAAGCCCTATGACTTGTATGCTGCAGTTTTAGCCGTTCTTTCCTTTTCATCATAAGTATAGGCTCACAGTACAATATAAGAATTGGTCCAATTTTCATCCAAAAATATGGGAGATTTTTTTCTCACTTGTCATCAATGTGCAATCCCATTGTTTTTACAGTAGCAGTTATTAAATCATTTACAGGCCCATTTATAGTTTTCTGTTACAAAATTCTGATATATCCATAAAAAACAGATCTTATTCTGCAGAATCCAATTTTTGTCCATTCATAGACTTGAATGGCTGAGTCTCATTTGATTTCAAAGTACAATTGTTGCATGCTCTGATTTTTTTTTTTTTACAGATTTTATCACTGAAAAAAATCAGTCACCATGCAATGTCCCATTAAATAACATTGGTCAGTGTGCTATCCAATAAAAAAAATCGAATAGCACATGTTCGATTGTCTGAATGAACCTTCAGCAATTTCTGTGTGCTCTGTCTTTTTCTTCCTCCACCATCTCTCCATTCCTCTCTACGTGGGCTATTACAGTGGCATACAAACGTTTGGGCACCCCTGGTCAAAATGACTGTTATTGTGAACAGTTAAGTAAGTTGAAATGAAATGATCTCTAAAAGGTCTAAATTTAAAGATTAAAATGAAAAAAATTACAAAAAGGCCAATGTGACGATGCAAACGTTTGGGCACCCTACATGCTGACTACCTAGCAGAACCCCCTTTTGCAAGTATCACAGCTTGCAAATGCTTTTTGTAGCCAGCCAAGAGTCCTTCAGTTCTTGTTTAAGGGAGGCTCTTTCGAGGTCTTGCCACAGATTTTCAATGATGTTCAGATTAGAGGACTCCATCGAGTAGAAATGGGTGCTTTTATACCGCGCTACTGTACACACCAGTCAATAAATTCACTGACAATATTTAAACCTTTTTGTGTGATTCATTTTCAATGCGTTTCAGGGTCTTCATGCCCCTTCATCAGGAAAATCACAGTGTTGTAATCCTATGTGCACCTTCATTTTCCTTTTCCAGTAAATTGCTAATTAGAGGACCATGAGGGTCATTGTCAAATCTTCAGCTTGCGCCTTTTGTGGTAATCTATTGTGAATTTTGATGTGTTTAGGATCACTATCCATTCGTAAAAGTCATAGTCTTTTCAACATCAGCTTTTTTTTTTTTTTTTTTTTTTACAGGTGTTATGGTTGCATCAAGAATTTGTTGAAATTTAATTGAATCTATTCTTCCTTCTACCAGTAAAATGTTCCCTGTGGCATTGGCTGCAACATAATCCCAAAGCATTATTCATCCACCCCCATGCTTAATGGTGGGTGAGATATTCTAATATTCTGTGCCCTTTGTTCTCCACACATACCTTTGAGCATTGTGGCCAAAGAGTTCCATTTTAACTTCATCGGTCCATAGGACTCATTTCCAAAATGCATCAGGCTTGTTTAAGTGTTATTTTGCATAATTCTGATGCTGAATTTTTTGGTGAGAATGCAGGAGAGGTTTTATTCTGAAGACTCTTATATGAAGGCCATATTTGTGCAGGTGTCTCTGAAACAGTAGTACAATATACTACAATTACAGAGTCTGATAACCCTCCATAAATGGTCTTTTGCATTCAAGCGGGGATTCTGATTTGCCTCTAGCAATCCTAAAAGCATCTCTAACTGAATTTTGCTTGTCTTGCAGACTTATCTTGACTCCACTGTCCTGTTAACTGCTATTTCTTATTACATTTCAACAGAGAAAGGGCATCTCTAAGGCTGCGTTCACACATTGCGTATTTTGCCGCGTTTTACGCGCACTTTTCAAAATACGCAATGTGCTTTTTGTCTGCCAGCAAAGTGAATGGGAAATTCACTTTGCAGTGCAGACATTGCGTAAAAATACGCACTGCGTTTTCCGGGAGAAAACGCAGCTCCGTAAAGAATTGATATGTCAATTCTTTACGCAGCTACTTCTGCGTATTTTCCCAGAGGGGAGGAAGAATCCTGCTTCCTCCTCCCCTCTGTGACAGCTGTGGCCGCCCCATTAGACTTCACAGTGTTAATACACACTGTGAAGTCTAAATTAAACTAAAGCAAATGTCTGAAAAATAAAAAACAATGAATACTCACCTTCCGACGCCTTCTCCCGGTGTCTGGTCTCCGGTTGTAAGTCAGATCTCGTCTGACAGGACCTGTGGTGATGTCAGAGGGGGCGTTCCCGGGGCGGTCCCATCGCTGATTGGCTGCTCGCGGTCATGTGGTATCACATGACCACGAGTGCCCGGGAACGCCCCCCCTCTGACGTCACCACAGGTCTTATCAGACGAGATCTGACTTAGAACCGGGAATCGCACAGCGGCAGAAGGCGTCGGAAGGTGAGTATTCATTGTTTTTTATTTTTCACACACTTGCTTTAATTTAATTTAGACTTCACAGTGTGTATTAATACACTGTGAAGTCTAATGGGGCGGCCACAGCTGTCACAGAGGGGAGGAGGAAGCAGGATTCTTCCTCCTCTCTGTGACATCACTGCGCTTTCTGGGGGAAAGAAAGCGCAGTGTGTGAAAGCCCCTGCGTATTTTGCTGCGCTTTTTTGCGCGGCTGAAAAACGCGGCAAAAAGCGCGCGCAAAAAAACGCAGCAAAATACGCAAATGTGTGAACGTAGCCTAACTGAAATTTTGCAGACCTTATCTTGACCTCCACTGCTCCTGTTAACTGCTATTTCTTAATTACATTTCAAACAGAGGAAAGGGCAACTAGAAAACACTTTACAATCTTCTTATAGCCTTCTTCTGCTTTGCAGACCTCCACCATTTTCATTTTCAGAGAGCTAGGTAGAACCCATGGCTTTTGCTTGTTGGCACAAGGTTAGAGGAGGCTGGATTTTTACTAAAGCTATTAAATTTGCATCATCTGGCCTTTCCTAACTATGATAATCACGAACCATAATCCTAACAGGCTAATTAAGGTCAGAAACCTTGGTCAAAGTAATATAAGCACACAAATGCCCAAGGGTGCCAAAACTTTAGCATTAGCTTATATATGTTTGCCTAAATACAAAGAAATCTTTATCTTTATGCCTTTCAGACATAATTTTTTCTTTAATTTGCTTACCTGACCACAATAACAGTAATTGTGAACAGGGGTACCCAAACTTTTGCATGCCAAACGTTTGCAGACAGATTTGTTCACAGATTTGAGCAATTTTTGAGCGTGCAGGACATAAAAAGAAACAAGAATATTTGTCTTATAAAATATATTGCAAACTTTCTTATATTCATTGATTTATGAAAAGATTGACGTTACTACTAAAATGTGCTGAGACAACCTTCTGTGTGTATAGGGAAAAATAAAGTATAATAGCCTCCATCTTTTGAAGTCTTTCTTAGTTTATGCCAAGTTCATCCATGTCCAAAGTCTGTGATGATTTATTTTATGAATATTCTTTATAGAAGCCAGGGCTCCATTTTTTCTAAAAGATAGCTCCAAGTCCTCTGAATAGATGTCATAGAAAAATTGTAACATTGATAAGACATCTCCTCACCCCATACTACATCAGGTATTGATTATAACTGGGGAAGAGAAGAACTAATTAACTGGAGGAAGACAGAGATATAATACTTCATCTGGATTCTGTACAGCTAGGACCCCTAGTGTGGACAGGTAATTTAGCTGATACATCTGATGTAAGCAGATAATAAGCCTGGGATTTGTATATTCAAATACCCTTCTATAGGAACCAGCTTCCAAAGTTCAAAGGATTGGCCTCTTGGTAGTCAGTGATAAATATTGGGGTTTCTATTGATCTGATACTATGGGAGGCACATTTTCAGAATCATGATCATGAGAGGAAAAGCATGCATATTTTTTTCATAATTGCGTGGCCTGAGTATCAATCTGAAATTAATATTGGCTAAATGGATGATGCTATACATACCATGTTTCATATCTCTAGAAAGATAAAATCATGAAAAAAAACAATCACAATGTCTTCCAACTGGGACCTTTGGGGCGAAGATATCCTGTAAGTTGGGGATCTCATAAAATTCTGAAGGGCCAAGCATATCCCACAAACAGCCTCATATGAGCTCATCAATGGGAGGTATGTGGGAGTGATTGTTAATTAATAAATAAAGTTTGAATTGACATGTTGTTCGATGCTGGAACACTTTGGTGTTCTGTATATTCTATTAGGAGAACTTCCCTCCTCTAAGCTCTGATGCCATTGTTGTGACACAAGTTTTTTGATTCTCTTTCATTATTCATATTTATGTTATATAATGGTCTACGGTATTGTTTTGTTCCTCTTGTAACATCTTATATTTTTAGAAACACTGCCTACTATTTGGATTAAATAAATAAAATGTGGTAGCTTTGTTCCTCTTGCTCTATAAACCGCATCCCCGAAGCCATACACTACCTTAACGGGTGTCCACTCTACCTGAATAAACAATTGATGGTGGCAGCTAATAGTTTTTTTGGATTATTGTGGAGCTCACCGAGGAATACATCAACTTCATGCATTGAATTCGGTTACATATATACAATACGCTCACTGTGAGTTCCCTGATCACTGGTCTAACATGCCGTTTGTGACAGCAGTGGGATATCTGTGTAACCCCGGCTGTCCCCAACCAATTGATGGCAAGCAGTAGGATATTATAGGGCATAAGTCAGGGCCGGCTCCAGGTTTTCGTGGGCCCTGGGCGAAAGAGTCTTAATGGGCCCCCTTTAACACATACTGCTATTATATATATACATACATACATATATAACACAAATATAATCCCTCTCATGCTGTCTCTCCCCCCATACAATGTCTCTCCGCTCTCTTTGTATGTCTCCCCGCTCTATGTAGTCTCCTCTCTCTGTGCGCTTTCTCCCCTCTGGCAATGTCTCTCCCCTCTCTGTGCACTGTCTCTCCCCTCTCTATGTATGTCTATGCCCTGTGTGCAGGCTACTCTCTCTGTGCACTTTCTCCCCCCTATGCGCATGTCTCTCCGACCGGTGCGCCTGTCTGTCCGACCTGTGCTCCTGTCTCTCCGACCTGTGTGCCTTTCTCTCTCCCCTGTGTTCCTGCCTCTCTTCCCTGGGTGCCTGTCTCTCTCCCCTATGCTCCTTTCTCTCTCCCCTGGGTGCCTGTGTAATTTGCATATTACACACTACACACTGCATATTACATATTGCACACCACACATTACACGCTGCACATTACACACCGCATATTGCACACCGCACATTACACACTGCATGTTGCACACCGCGTATTGCACACTACAGATTTCACACTACACATTACACATTACATACCACACACTAAACACCATAAACTACACATTGCACACTGCACATTATACTCGTATGTATGGAAGTTTTTTCTTTTCCTTCCTGGTCTCCCGATCAGCACATCATCTTTTCTGTAGTCGGAGCAGTACAGACGCCCCTCCCCCTTCTCTGACGCTGCTGAAGACATAGGACAGATAGGAGAACACAGAGGAGGGGGAGCTGGGGCTCCTGCAATCTTCTTGGGGGGCGGGAGCTGGGGGCCCCTGCAGTCTTTTTGGGAGGGGGAGCTGGGGCCCCTGCAGTCTTCCTGCTGTAGCCTGTGTGGAGCTTCAAAGGGCCTTCACCTCTCCCTACAGCCCCGCTCTGACACTTAGCAGCAGTGACCTGTGTGACTGCACTAGCCGCAAATAGGTGAGAGGGATCCTGGGGACTACTGCACAGAGACCCCATGCGGGCAGCAGCCGCTGCTGTCAATACCAGTAAATGCATTGACAGCGCACCAATTTTCAGTCCTGAGTTGCTGGCCCAGCGGGGCCTTGCCAGATTGTCAGTCCAAACCTGCCCTGACTGGGGCCCCCTGAGCACTGGCCTCCCACTTTTCCTTGTAACCTAAGTGGAGATGCTGATCATAGCATTTGACTGTAGTGAGAGCCGGCAGCAGATCTTCCCTCCTGTGTGCACCCGATGGTGCAGGAGATAAAGATCTGCTGCTGCCGCAGACTCATTACTGTCAGACGCAGCAGCTTCGCTCAAGTTAGGAGGGAGAGGTGGGGAAACAGCGCTCAGGGGAAATCATGTCAGGGGCAAATTTCACAGCGCCAGGGACCTGGTGGGCCCCCCCAGCAGTCCAGGGCTCCGGCACTTGCCGGGTGCTGACGCCGACCCTGGCATTAGTGATCTGATTTCAGCAATTATTCCTGTCACTAAAACTTGCACAGTCCATGTGAGGATTCTGAGAAGAGTTTTGAGGATCAAAGTCAGTGTATAATTATATTTGGAACATTACTGAACATGTATAAAATGGATGGATACAAAAAAAAGCGCATGAAGTGTCTAAGGCCCACGTCACACACACAGATATTTGTGCAGATATTGTTCACAGATCTCTGGTTGCAGTGAAATTATGGACACATTAATCCATTTGTACACAGCCACAAAATGAAACATTGTGTCCATGATTTCACTGCAACCAGAGATCTGCAAACAATATCTGCACAAATATCTGTGTGTGTGACGTGGGCCTAAGACTTATCTGAGAGATTTATTAGTCAAAAGTGATCGGATAAGGCTCATCTTTTGTGGTTGTGAAAAGTCCCAACCACTATTCCAGCGTATAACCAAGGCTGCAGCAGTCCCCAGGTAGCAACAAATAAAAGTATTGGCATGAAAAGGGTTAAAAAAAAAAAAATGCTGCTGTGACATTAAAAAGATTAAACTATTAATAGTGATCCTTAATGTCAACATGTTTCGAAGTATGATACTCCATAGTTATTTTAGTCCTGATGGACTATTATTAAATAAATGTTGACATTAAATATCACTATTAATATCTTGATCTTTTTATTACTGTCATGGCTGCATGTTTTTTTTTTAACTTTTTTCATCCTGATACTTTTATTAATGTACATGTAGCAGTTACACCTCTCGCCCCTCTCTTGTTTTGTTATTCTATTTTATGGGGGGACAAATTACTGCTGAGATGGCAGCTGAAGCATGAGAAAGTGGTGCTGATCGGTATATGTGTGTAAAGAGGTCCAACAAAACCAAAGAGATGTTGATCTGTGTTTTGGTGGAGGATGATCCCAAGAACCAGCACAATGTGTATTACAGCCTGGGACCAGTGGAGCATCAGGAGACCTACTTATGGAATTGGTACCTGAACTATCTAACTAAGAGGGGGCTAGCAAAAACTACAACTCCCAGAGTGGAATGAACTCTTTCTCACCACTCATTCTGCAGCAAATGGGAAAAGGCGACCCTCAAGTACGTCTGCAGCTGGGGCTACATAAACGCATAGCAGACTGACCTATCTTAACACAAAGCGATCTTCTTCGGGGAACAGTGAGTCCAGCAATGTCAACAACTTTAAATCCCAACCTTGGACAAACTTCTAAGGGGATTTGAAAAGATTTGCAGACAATACCAATTGCTCAATGAGCAGTGGGGACACAATACTTAACGCCAGGGCAGCAAGACAAGGTCCTGAGAGTGTTCACTGCTCTCCCTCAAGACCAAGATGGAGACTATGAGGCCATCAAACAGGCCCTGATTAGGAAATACCAGCTGACTCCAGAGGTGTAGCACAAAAAATTCCGGACCATTCAATCTGGACCTCACTACAGCTATAGTGATGTCATGGACAGGCTCAGAACAAACTTCAAGCAGTGAGTACAGAGACTTTCAGTTACCACCTTCAAGGTATTAAAGGACCTGATGCTGAAGGACCAATTCATGCATGTTTGTCCTGTGGAGATGCGTCAATTTGTGAAGGATTGAGTGCCAAAGGAGGCCTCAAAGATTTCAGAGATTGCAATACCTATGAGGCCAGCCAAACAAATGAGGTGTGGAAATCAACCACTACCAGCTCGAAAGGGGGTAAGCTGGCAACCACTATCAATACCCCTGCCAGCCAATCATTGCTTCTGATACCTGCCGGTTCTATACCTGCAACCAATCAGACATATTAGCCTCACTTGCCTGGAAAGGCAAGAAGAACCCAGATCCAACGGCTAGTGCTGCTGTTCTTTTTGTGGGTGGACAGGTGGTAGGGCCCGTGAAAACTTGCAATCAGTTACTGTGGGTGACACAGTCATGGTGACACTCAAGGACACCCTTGCAGAATGAACTCTCAACCATCCTGAATTTGTTTCCCTGAAGAATTTATCCCAGGGAACACCCTGACAGTCACTGGGGCTGGGTGTGTTCGCTGGTCTTTAATCAATGGCCCGGATATTCCTAGTCTGGGATACTGGGAGGGGGGTGAGCAAAGTGGGGTTGTCCTGAGAACCTCTCCCCCAATGTTTTAATGGTGACTGATCTGGACGGTTGGACGCTCAATACATTCTTGACAACCCTCCCTGATGGTTCATGTTATCCACATATTGTTGATGTGAATGTGAAATCAATGCTGCACATGATAAAAAAAATGTTTGATTGTGCAGGGGAACTCAGCCACATCACGCTGCAGGGTGATCTTGCTGATGATCCTCTCAAAGGAGTAAGAATTGGCACTAAAGGAGATGGAGGCAGGACCAAAGACATGAGGCAGAAGGTCATGTGCAGTTTGTGAGTGATATGACTAGTGAGAATATACCGTGACATGGCCGTGGTAGCTGCACCATCATTAGCACTATTTTCGGAGGAGGGGAAAGCAGTGCCAATAGTCTGTCAGTATGGTGGGAAAGTGGTACCCAAACAAATTACAGTGGCTTAATTCTACAGTTTGCACCAGAAAACTAGTGTGAAAATGCTGCAAATGTTGAAAAATGCACAAAACATAGTTGTGCAAAAATGTTGACTTTTGTCATTTTTACTTCAGCTCCACAATTTTTTTGAAAGGATGCCTAAGAATACCTGGAAAGGCACAGTGCAGCACAGCTCAGCATTTCATTAACATTTATGCCACAATAGTGGCATGAATAATAGCAGAAGTGTTCTCTAGTCCTTGTCTAAAGTATGTTTCAGCCTCACAGCATGGCAGCTGAAAGAGGCACCCACCTTTTAATTGATTTGGTGAATATTACTATGGAGGACTCTGCAGCAAGACTGATAGGAGAAAATGTAAACTGGAATCCTTCATGTACAGAACATAAAACAAAACATATTTGGAATCTCTGCAATTGTCATGTATGTCCCATATAAACAAATGGCATGAAAACAACATTTGGCGCTATATAAAGATTATTATTATTATTTTTTCAATCTATATACAGTACATATATTTAAAAAAAAAAAAAAAAAAACAGAAGTAAAATAAGCAATTATGCATCCCAAAAAGGTATTATTAAAAATGTACGGTAACTCACTCCACAAAAGGTCATATAACATACTATTTGGCGACATAATAACTATTTCATTGTATATTAACCACAAAAATCCGCACTGTGGCCCTGATTCACTCCCGCCTTGACTATTGTAATTCTCTTTTAATTGGACTCCCCCGCACTAGACTCTCCTCTCTCCAGTCCATCCTTAATGCAGCAGCCAGGATCACATATCTAGCTAACCGTTACTCGGATGCTTCTGCTTTATGCCAATAATTGCACTGGCTACCCATACACTATAGGATCCAATTCAAACTTTCTTGTTCTCACCCACAAAGCCCTTCACAGTGCAGCACCTCCCTACCTCTCCCCCCTCATCTCTGTCTATCACCCCACCTGTTCTCTTTGCTCTGGAATTGACTTTAGACTAACTTCTGCATTAATCCAAACCTCCCACTTCCGGCTCCAAGACTTCTCCCGAGCTATACCAATTCTTTGGAATGCTCTACCCCAAGAAATTAGGTGTATCCACAACTTACATAGTTTCAGGCAATCCTAAATCTTTTTAGGGCGGCCTATCATGATCCCTAGTCAGTCATCTAGACATAGCCTATGGCCAGGGTCACACATACCATCCTTTTTTGGCTCAAATCCGTTTTTGGGAGCATATGCGTTAACGCATGTGTGTGCGTTTTTTTTTTTTTTAAATACATGGGCTTTTGTGCAGCATCCCAAAAACGCTGCTAGAAGCGCTTTGGGGGGAATTTAAAAAATGCATGAATTTCTTTTTTTAACATGGGGCCCTATGAGAGACGCATGCGTTAATGCATGGCACATATAGGCAGCATGCGTTAACGCATGCGTTTTTTGGGAAAAATTACTAAGTCCAAAAAAATCCAAAAAACATCCAGGACCTCAGGGGACACTATTGACACCCTTAGAAAAATGGAATCCGTTTTTCTAAGGGCTTAAAAACAGATTTTAATGTGTGACCCTAGCCTATCCGCTCCACCAGTCTCAAATGCATCACAAATAATGGTTCGTAGCCACTTATATTGCTCCTAACTGTTCCCCATCTCCTCAAGTTGACTATACCATCACTGTAAATAAGCACCTGTAGTTTGTGTCACCCCCACCTCATTGTTAGATTGTAAGCTCCTATGAGCAGGGCTGTCACTATTTTGCTCTAATTATTGTATTATGCTTTGTATTGTATTGTATTTTGCATTGAATTGTATTTTGTAATAACGGTTTCTTATGATTGTTTAAACATGAACTTTGAATTGTGAAGCGCTGCGGAATATGTTGGCGCTATATAAATAAAGATCATTATTATATTAATGTGCAAAAATAGCAAAACATGAAAAATAACTTGTCTAGTATTGCTTAAAGATAAAGATCCATGTACTAATAATAATAATAATAATAGTACATAATTTATTTTGTATGGCAAAATGTGGAAATGTAAAGCGCCAAATATGATGGTTTGTAGAAGGTATTTAACAAGTCATCATAGTATCTCAAAATAGAGCCACTGAAAAATGCAAGTCATCCCTCAAAAAATCAAGTTCTCTATAAAATAACATGGCTTTTATACAGTAGATTTCTTTTCCAATGAGCTGATTAAAAACTTCCATTTGCTCTTCCGAGTGGCAATTCTGCGGCAATACAAGCTATTTTAAGTATGCTAATATTGGGTAGATATGATGCTTTATGGGTTTTTAAACTTTTTTTTCTCTTTAGGGAGGAGAAATGGTCACCAAGAAAAAAAATTGTAATTTTGCTGGTTTGATATTTATTTTTGTCATAGCGCTTATCCATTTTATGTTTTGGTAGATCATAATTTTACAGACAAAATGATGTGAAATATGTTTTAACCTTTATTTTATTATGTATATATGTAGCCTAAGGCAGCAACAACAATAGTCCTGGATGGAAGAACAGGAACATGGAGTGCCATGGCAAGACAAGGCGCTGCATGGGATGTACCATCGACAGAAAACGATGGTGGCTGACATGGAGAAATCCTACCAATGGCTGGAGAAAGCTGGACTCCAGGACTGCACAGAGGCACTAATCATAGCGGCATAAGTGAAGGCGCTGAGTACCATATTCATAGAAGCTGAGATCTACCACACAAGACAATACACCCAAGGTTCAGACTATGTAAAGAAACCTCGGAAATAGTCCAACACATAGTGGCAGGATGCAAGCAGGAATGGTGTACACCGAATGCCACAACCAAGTAGCGGGAATTGTATACAGGAACATCTGTACAGTGTACGGGCTAAATCCCTTTAAGTCCAGGTGAAAGACCCCAGAAAAAATGGTGGGAATGAAAGGGTAAAATCCTGTGGAATTTCAAGATTGGATAAGCAAGTGTTGGCTAATCAACCAGTTATCATGATAGTAGATAAGGATCTGAAAACAGCAATGATAATAGATGTGGTAGTGCCAAATGGCAACTAGTGCCAAATGACAGCAACATCAGGCAGAAGGAATATGAGAATCTGGATAAATACCAAGGCGACAAAGAACAACTGGAGAAGACGTGGGAGGTGAAGGCAGCAGTGATTCCAACAGTGATAGGAGCACTTGGAGCAATGACCCCTAGGCTGCAAAAATCGCTACAAAGATTCCAGGAGAAACATATGAACTCTGTCCTGAAAAGCGCAGTGCTGGGAACAACTACGATCCTGCACAGAAACTTCAAACTCCCAGGCCTCTAGTAGAGGACCCGAGCATGAAGGACAAATAACCACCCCACAGAGGTGAGTAGACATATATAAACTAATTGACATATGTATATATACACACAGAAGAAACAAAAGGCTTGGTACTGTGTTAGCCAGTTGAAAAAAGATTTCTCTCAGTGGGAGAAACAAAATAATCTTGTGATTGTGATACCTTTTGATGGCTAACAACAATACAATAATTGACGTTACAAAGCAGCAAGCTTTCAAGATTTCTCATGTCTCTTCTTCAGACACAGTATAACAAAATATTAGAAGAAACACAAATATATATATATATATATATATGTATATACACAACCAGAGCAGATGCAAGGTACAATAAATGGACATTTAAATAAACAAACAGCGCTTATACAGTTGTGGCCAAAAGTATTAACACCCCTGCAATTCTGTCAGCTAATACTCAGTTTCTTCCTGAAAATGATTGCAATCACAAATTCTTTGGTATTATTATCTTCATTTAATTTGTCTTCAATGAAAAAACACAAAAGGAATTGTCCTAAAGCCAAATTGGATCTAATTCCACATCTACTTATATAATCGCGAGTTTGGGATTTCGGTGTTGTAGCCGAATCCCAGACTCCTTAGCGGCACTGCGAGCGATGACGCGTAGCGTCATCGCGAGCCGCAGCCGCACAAGCTCACACCACACCGCCATCCTGGCAACCGTCGGCCCCGCTGCGAGGTCGACGATGCCCGGATGCCGGCGGTGCCTTCCGCCCCTCGCCCCTCGCTCACCGCTGTAGGGGCTCTGGGCGGCTGACGGACCGACTCCTGTTGCCGGCGCCCGCCAATGGGAGTGAGCGGGGCGTGTCAGGCTGCAAAGCCTGACACGCCCCGCTCGCTCCCATTGGCCGCCGCTGGTGTCATCGTCCTGTCGGCGGCGGTGGCCAATTGGAGTGAGCGGGGCGTGTCAGCCTGCAAAGCCTGACACGCCCCGCTCGCTCCCATTGGTCACCGCCGCCGACAGGACGATGACACCAGCGGCGGCCAATGGGAGTGAGCGGGGCGTGTCAGCCTGCAAAGCCTGACACGCCCCGCTCGCTCCCATTGGCCGCCGTAGCCCCTGCAATCTGATTGGCTGCTGCCGTTTACCTCACACCCACAGTCACCAATCACACATCGTAGTACCTCACAGCTGAGTACCTCACAGCAGCACAGCTGAGCTCATTACATGTGTCGTCATGCACTGTGTTGAGCCACAGATCTCATTTATATGTATGAGACTTTGCTAGCAATGGACGGTCACTTCACTCTTTAATTCTCAGAAATGGGAGCCCATTTGTAAGGTATCCAATAAGTATAATAATCGCACAGTTGTACAAACTCATTATCAACCTTATTTCTGCATTGTAGTTAAATTACTAAATTACAGTGCCTATATACTCTGCCGCCACCACCACACACGCCTGTATACTCTGCCACCACCACCACACACGTGTGGTGTGTGTGATGGTGGCAGAGTATACAGGCGTGTGTGGTGGTGGCGGCAGAGTATACAGGCGTGTGTGGTGGTGGCGGCAGAGTATATAGGTGTGTGTGGTGGTGGCAGAGTGTACAGGTGTGTGTGGTGGTGGCAGAGTGTACAGGCGTGTGTGGTGGTGCCAGAGTATACAGGCGTGTGTGGTGGTGGCAGAGTATACAGGCGTCTGTGGTGGTGGCAGAGTATACAGGCGTGTGTGGTGGTGGTAGCAGAGTATACAGGCGTGTGTGGTGGTGGCAGAGTATACAGGTGTCTGTGGTGGTGGGGGCGGAGGGGGGTGCTGTCAGAGGCCAGCACCTCCGCCCCTCTAGCCGCTGCTGAGGACCCCGGCGTTGGGGCGATGGTAGCACCATCGCAAGCACCGTCACACCATGCTAATCCCCGCCCATTTAGCCGCAGCGATGCAGCAATATGCTAAGTGCGTGCCCATGTGAATAGCCCCATCCCACCTGGCATCACTTTATGCCATTTCCCAGCAATGGCGCTGCCGCGTTGAATGCTGCCTCCATCGCCGCCTGCAGCTCCACGCATGCAGGGGCTGATCATAGCCACAGTCACACCCCAGTCTCCTGTCTGGTGGAGGGACCTGCATTTAGGGAGAAGTCCCTCCCCTCAGGTCACACATCTGACCTGAGTGCAGGGACCGGATTCAGCGCTCTGTAGTCAACAATGGACGCCCATCCCATTGCCCAGGACTCGCCATCCTGAACCAATCGGATGCCCATCCTGTCTTTACCACTGAGCGCCCAATCCGCTTGCAGAGGCGCTGCTGACCAATGCGAGTAAGTGGAGCGTAAAAGACTTTCCAGCCTCCCACGCCCCGCTCACTCCCATTCCCCGCCGCCGCCCACAGGACGCTACGTACAATGCCCACAGTACCCATACGTACAATGCCCACAGTACCCACCCACACGCAGGTACCACCGCTGCACATCGCCCCCCGCCTCACACATGATTTGCCTGGAAGCCAGTGCTTGCACCCGCCACGAGGCGTCCGCCGTTCGGCTGATGGTAGCACCATCGCAAGCACCGTCACACCGTGCAAATTCACTGTCATTTGGCGTCACGTCCCCAACACACGCCTTATCCCTGTGCAATATTGCACCCTCTGACGGTACATTTACACTCATGCCCTCCGTTGCTGACTCTCACAATCTACATACCCACCCTCCAGTCACATGCATGTATGTGTCTTTACCCTCCCCGCCCCCTACACACTGACCCTCCGCTCACTTATATCTTTTATTCTCTTTGCAGCTCTTATTGTCAAAATTAATAAAAGTCAAAAAGAAGTCAAACATCACTGTGTCCTCCAGGAATCATCACAACTCTCACTGCTACAGCTGCCACTGCCTTCTATCTTCCTCCAGGTATTTTAAGGTTTACACTGTCTGCCCACTAATAAATTATGCCCCTCCACAGACGGCAATCTTTCCTCCTCCTTTCTGCTGCCTCTACAGAAGGACCACCAGCCCCACAGGCCAGCCTCCAACCTCCTACACACCGCCCTAAATGTCCCCTCACACGTAGCAATAGCGATGCAGCTATATGCTACGTGCCCCGCCATATTAATAGCCCCATCGCAGCTGCCGTCACATGATGCCATTTCCCCGTAATAACGCTATCGGAATGGATGTTGCGTCCATTGCCGCCTGAAGCTCGACGCATGCTAGGGCTGATCCCAGCCCCTGTCACATGCCACTCTCCTGTGTGGCGGACGAAGCTGCATGTAGGGAGCAGTCCCTCCCCTCAGGTCACACATGTCACCTGAGCGGAGGGAGCAGATTGGCCGCTCTGTGGTAAACACAGGACGCCCATCCGATTGGCCAGGACTTGCCGTCCTGGCCCAACCGGATGGGCCTCCTGTCTTTATTACAGAGGGCGCTGCCGGACAATGCAAGTGAATGGGGCGTGAAAGCCTTCCCAGTCTGCCACGCCCCGCTCACTCCCATTCGCCCCCGCCGCCCCCACCGGACGCTAAGTACAATGCCCCCACCTCCCGCCCACAGCCAGGTAGCACCGCCGCACATCATTCCTCGGGTCACACATGATTTGTGTCCCAGTAGCTGGGCGCCTCATCGCCTGGAAGCCGCTGCTTGCACCCGCCACGAGGCGTCCGGCATTGGGCCGATGGTAGCACTATCGTAAGCACCGTTACACCATGCAAATCCGCAGCGCTTTGCGTCACATCGCCGATGCACACCTAATCGCTGTGCCATACAGCGTACAGCTCTAAGATCTTTACAATAATCTTATGTTCAGTATTTTTCTGTAACTCTTTAGCAACAGTATGATGCTTTGCCATTTTTTTCCACGTTATTAAAAAGTGTTCTTTTACTTCTTTAGTCTTTTTTCCAAATGCAAAACCATCACATAACACAGCTTTTTCCATAATCACACAGTGTCAGACATCTCTACTGATCCAGTTTCCACCGCCAACATACACAAGGATCATTTCAATACACTCCCGATGCAATAGCATCGGGCCTTTTTACTAGTCAAACATAAAAGGGGGGTGGACAAAAGCATTGGCACTGTTAGAAAAATCATGTGATGCTTCTCTAATTTGTGTAATTAACAGCACCTGTAACTTACCTGTGGCACCTAACAGGTGTTGGCAATAACTAAATCACACTTGCAGCCAGTTGACATGGATTAAAGTTGACTCAACCTCTGTCCTGTGTCCTTGTGTGTACCACATTGAGCATGGAGAAAAGAAAGAAGATCAAAGAACTGTCTCAAGACTTGAGAAACCAAATTGTGAGGAAGCATGAGCAATCTCAAGGCTACAAGTCCATCTCCAAAGACCTGAATATTCCTGTGTCTACCGTGTGCAGTGTCATCCAAGTTTAAAGCCCATGGCACTGTGGCTAACCTCCCTAGATGTGGTCAGAAAAGAAAAATTGACAAGAGATTTCAACGCAAGATTGTGCGGATGGTGGATAAAGAACCTTGACTAACATCCAAACAAGTTCAAGCTGCCCTGCAGTCCGAGGATACAACAGTGTCAACCCGTACTATCCGTCGGCGTCTGAATGAAAAGGCACTGTATGGTAGGATGTCCAGGAAGACCCCACTTCTTACCCCGAGACATAAAAAAGCCAGGCTGGAGTTTGCCAAAACTTACCTGAGAAAGCCTGTGTTTTGGAAGAATGTTCTCTGGTCAGATGAGAAAAAATTAGAGCTTTTTGGGCAAAGGCATCAACATAGAGTTTACAAGAGAAAAAAGAGGCATTCAAAGAAAAGAACACGGTCCCTACAGTCAAACATAGCGGAGGTTCCCTGATGTTTTGTGGTTGCTTTGCTGCCTCTGGCACAGGACTGCTTGACCGTGTGCATGGCATTATGAAGTCTGAAGACTACCAACACATTTTGCAGCATAATGTACGGCCTAGTGTGAGAAAGCTGGGTCTCCCTCAGAGGTCATGGGTCTTCCAGCAGGACAATGACCCAAAACACACTTCAAAAAGCACTAGAAAATGGTTTGAGAGAAAGCACTAGAGACTTCTAAGGTGGCCAGCAATGAGTCCAGACCTGAATCCCATAGAACACCTGTGGAGAGATCTAAAAATGGCAGTTTGGAGAAGGCACCCTTCAAATATCAGGGACCTGGAGCAGTTTGCCAAAGAAGAATGGTCTAAAATTCCAGCAGAGCATTGTAAGAAACTCATTGATGGTTACCGGAAGCGGTTGATTGCAGTTATTTTGGCTAAAGGTTGTGCAACCAAGTATTAGGCTGAGGGTGCCAATACTTTTGTCTGGCCCATTTTTGGAGTTTTGTGTGAAATGATCAATGTTTTGCTTCATTCTCTTTTGTGTTTTTTCATTTAAGACAAATTAAATGAAGATAATAATACCAAAGAATTTGTGATTGCAATCATTTTCAGGAAGAAACTGAGTATTATCTGACAGAATTGCAGGGGTGTCAATACTTTTGGCCACAACTGTATAGAATCTTTAATTAGCCAGTCTTAGTGATGAGAAAGTTTTTATGGTCCCAATTTATATGTAAGTCCTTACACCTGGTGTCCTCAGTGCCTCTGGAAACAACTTCTCGGCAAGATTACATTGTTTCTCCCACTGAGAGCAATCTTATACACACACAAACACGTATTTTTACTTTTTAGTCCTATTTGGGCACTTAAACCTGCGAATATTCAATCGTTTAAAGTATATGCTACAGAGAATATTAGTCTTCTGGTCTCGGTGGCTGAATAGGGATCGGTGTGTCCAAGCAGAGTAACAAAAATAGTTTAGCTCCAGGTGCTGCTATTAAGACCCCTTCACACATAAATATAAAAAATGTACATGGAAAACAACTTCTGGTGTCATCATTGATTTCGATTGGTGTGCCATCCATGTACTGTACATGTATCTCATGGACCCAGAGACTTGCATTGCCCTTGTCCATTTTTTCCTGCCAGCACTGATGACGTTAACATGTGGTTCATACAGAGACACGGTCCGTGTGGAAACATGGACATATGAGCAGCCCCATAAATTATAACGGGTACATTTGGTATCCATGAAAAAAAATGAATGCCACACATACCTGAAAGTCTTACAGTTGATGACCAGCACACGACTCTGTCGGGTACGGTGCTCGTGGAACAGATCCTTGGACCCACAGTCATAAGTTAGTGGAATCACGGCACTCATACAACATGGTTGTTTTGCTTCAAAGTGAGTTTTATTTTTTTTTACATAGTTTTTAAGGTTGAAGGAAGACTTTAAGTCCATCTAGTTCAACCCATAGCCTAACATGTTGATCCAGAGGAAGGCAAAAAAAAAACCATGTGGCAACACTAGCTCCACATTGGGGAAAAAAATTCCCTCCTGACTCCAGATATGGCAATCAGACTAATTCCCTGGATCAACGCCCTATCAAAGGATCTAGTATATATAACTGGTAATATTATAGTTTTCAAGAAAGGCATCCAGGCCCTTCTTAAATGTTAGTAGTGAGTCACTCATTACAACATCATGTGGCAGAGAGTTCCGTAGTCTCACTGCTCTTACAGTAAAGAATTCACGTCTGTGATTATGATTAAACCTTCTTTCCTCCTGACGTAGAGGATGCTCCCTTGTCCCCGTCTCAGGCCTAAGAGTAAAGAGATCATTAGAAAGTTCTCTGTACTGTCCCCTCATATATTTATACATTATTATAATATCACCCCTAAGCCTTCGTTTTTCCAAGCTAAATAACCCCAAGTTTAATAACCTGTCTTGGTATTGCAGACCCCTTAGTCCTCTAATGACTTTTGTCGCTCTTCTCTGGACCCGCTCTAGTTCAGCTATGTCTTTCTTATACACCGGAGACCAGAATTGTACACAGTATTCTAAGTGTGGTCGCACTAGTGACTTGTATAGAGGTAAAATTATGTTCTCCTCATGAGCATCTATGCCTCTTTTAATGCATCCCATTATTTTATTTGCCTTTGCAGCAGCTGCCTGACACTAGCCACTAAATGTGAGTTTGTCATCTACCCATACACCCAGGTCTTTTTCAGTGACAGTTTTGCCCAGTGTTTTACAATTAAGCACATAATTATACCTTTTGTTTCCTCTGCCCAAGTGCATGACTTTACATTTATCCCCATTAAAGCTCATTTGCCATTTAGCAGCCCAAGCTTCTAGTTTACATAAATCCTCCTTTGCACAATCAATAGTGGAAGAACGACAAGCAGTGGTCAACGTTTCGGCCAACTAAGGCCTTGTTCATGTCGTCACTAGAATCAAAAACAAAGGATAAAAATGAATACCTTACAAGATCTACAGTGATAAATTTGTTATGTACAATATTTACAATGGAATCAAGTCTAAAAGTATATTGCGTATTTTGTGGTGGCAAGTAGTGCAGCTGGATCATATTGTTTGAGGAACATCATGTAGAAACAACAAAGCAAGGAGAGAAATAAAAAGGGGAATATTGGAGAAGAAATGTAGGAAGCTAGTTCTGAGTTTACCTGGTGATGTAACCTCAGGGTTTTTTTTTTTTTTTTTTTTTTTTAATGAAAAGGGGTAGAGGCAAAGTGAAGGTCAAAATCGTGCTTCAAGTAGATTAGGACCTATGATATAGAGGTGTGAAGTTGTAGTAAATGCTAGTCTAGATAGCACCAGATGGGTTTAGTTATATACTCTGGGGCACATGATGTGGATTACCTGGAATGAGATAGGCAGTATAAGTACTTATGATGGTCAGGGTCTTAAGGGCCTGTCACACGCGTCAATGTCGTCAGTGAGATGATCGCTGACGACATTGACGGCTGATCGCTGGTGAGCTGTCACACAGGCAGACTCACCAGCGATCAATGGACCAGAGACATCGTGGAAACGATTTAAATATCGTTTCCACGATGTCTTGCTCCCGCTGCCAGCCTGCTGGAAGTGGGAGCAGGCTGGTCTCCAAGGTAAACTGCGGGTATCTAGGCAGCGCGCGCTGCCTAGATACCCGACGTGTACCTTAGTTACCAGCCTCCTCCGCTCACCGGCTGGTATCTAAGGTACACAGCGGGTAACTAGGGACCCTAGTTACCCGCTGTGTACCACCTCGGATGACCCTCATACACTGTTAATATGTGCCCCTGCAGCCTAGTAAACCATTAGCAGCACTGTTGTTGTGTGCAAAGTGGCTGCAGTAGAAGTGAGATAATGATTTCATACACTTACATGCCTGCGTACTTGCGGGCGTCTCCCTGTGTGTGCTGGCACTTGTGGGCTGTGCTCATCATGTCTGCTCTCCCCCTCCCTTATGCACGCCCCCTCTCAGCCTGCTATAGTGATGTGAGGCTGAACTCGTCATAAAGGGGCGGGGCTACCGGGATGCCGCTATTTAGCCCCGCCCCTTTATGACGAGTTCAGCCTCACACAGTATAGCAGGCTGAGAGGGGCGTGCATAAGGGAGGGGAGAGCAGGCATGATGAGCACAGCACACAAGTCCCAGCACACACAGGAGACGCCCAGAATTACACAGGCATGTAAGTGTATAAAATCATTATCTCACTTCTACTGCAGCCACTTTTCACACAAAAGCAGTGCTGCAAATGGTTTACTAGGCTGCAGGGGCACATATTAACAGTGTATGAGGGTCATCCGAGGTGGTACACAGCGGGTAACTAGGGTCCCTAGTTACCCGCTGTGTACCTTAGATACCACCCGGTGAGCGGAGGAGGCTGGTAACTAAGGTACACGTCGGGTATCTAGGCAGCGCGCGCTGCCTAGATACCCGCAGTTTACCTTAGTTACCAGCTCCCAGCGCTTGTGAGAGGCGCTGGGAGCTGGAATATCGCTACTCCCGGTGTCACACGCAGCGATGCTGCGGTACACCGGGCGACAATCGCCAGCTTTTAGGACTGATTCTGAAACCGGGCGATCATCAACCAGCGATTTATCGCTGGTTGATGCAGTATGTCACACGCGTCAATATCGCTGCAACGTCACGTGCAGCCAATATCGTGCAGGCGATATTGACGCGTGTGACAGGCCCTTTAGAGTCCTGGATTTCAGAGATAAATGGGTACTCCATTTTGGCCAAGTTTCTTTTGTTTTTCTTTTTCTTATCTCCATTGTTTTTGGTTTGGACTCATTATTTATACCTGAGACAATTTATTGCAATGTTGTTGTATTATAAAAACAGTACAGTGTATGCTTTAATAGATGTGAACTTGAGAATAGCTATGCTCAAACTACATAGCATCTGTATTTAACCCCTGTTTCCAAGCTCCATTGCACTGTACATAACCATAAATGAATATATATAATATATATACACACACACACACATTTCCATATGTGGTTTCCTTTTCTAGGATACACCCACTTAGATTTATGTGTCACACTTTACTGCAGCAACTTCATACTATACTCTCCAATACTTGCCCTAGGTCCAGCCAGCTATTATCTCCCTCATCTTAAATGATCTCCACGATTTATTTTCTGTCCACTACAGAAGCACTATGTACACAAACTAGGTGCACAGTACCATCTGGTGCTATCTGGACTAGCATTAACTACAACTTCACTCCTCTACATCATAGGTCCTAATCAACTTGAAGAACGATTTTGACCTTCACTTAGACTCTACTCCTTTTTATAAAAAACCCTGAGGTTACATCACCAGCAGGTAAACTCAGAACTAGCTTCCTACTGTAGATCTTAGTTGGCCGAAACATTGACCACTGCTTGTCGTTCTTCCACTATTGATTGTGCAAAATAAACCCACTTTGAAGCAAAACAACCATCTTGTATGAGTGCCGTGATTCCACTAACTTACACATACCGGAAACACGGACATGTGAAGGGGGCTTTACTCATAGATGCCGCTTATGTAGAGATCAGTTCCTCTCCACACTGTTTAGGTTGTGTGCTCAAGCATGGATCACAGCACACCGTCCTTTTTGAAGTCTATAACTCCACCACTATACATGTGGTAGTGTGTATCCAGCAGCAGCTGCACAGGCACTCATACTGGTTGTGATTATCACAACCCAGCAAGGTGAGCAGTGAATATTACCACTGTCTTATTTCATATTGAACTCGAATAAGACCTGATTTGCGCCTTTGTCTGCCCTTTTTAGGTAATTGTTCTCAAAATGAGTTTTTGACACTGTATTTTCCTTGCACAAAAAAAAAAAAAAATGCAACGTCTTACAGTGACATCACAAAGCAACCACTGACCTTGTGGAGCCCAGTGGAGGATAACACTGCGGGCACCAGTTAAAGCACTCAAACACAGTGAAATCCAAGGTGCATTGCTCCCTAGAGTTTGAATATGCAGATGAAGTCCATGGAGCCTCGGTTAAGAGTCTACAACATGGACACCAACCAGTTATCCCACCAGGGAAGGACCTAGCCCAGGGTATTAGTAGCCCTTAAGTCACTATCCAGCTCTTGCGAGCTTGAAGATATGGCCAGGGGTTTACCATGGACTAGATATCCAACCACAGACAGCTGTTTCGGGTTGTTGCCCCTCATCAGTGTGGCGCAGGATTCTGGCTGGGTGGGAGCAATGCTTGATAGACCGACATCACAAAGCAACCACTGACCTTGTGGAGACCAGTGGAGGATAACACTGCGGGCACCAGTTAAAGCACTCAAACACAGTGAAACCCAAGGTGCATTGCTCCCTAGAATTTGAATATGCAGATGAAGTCCATGGAGCCTCGGTTAAGAGTCTACAACATGGACACCAGCCAGTTATCCCACCAGGGAAGGACCTAGCCCAGGGTATTAGTAGCCCTTAAGTCACTATCCAGCCCTTGCGAGCTTGAAGATATGGCCAGGGGTTTACCATGGACTAGGTATCCAACCACAGACAGATGTTTCGGGGTTGTTGCCCCTCATCAGTGTGCCGCAGGGTTCTGGCTGGGTGGGAGCAATGCTTGATAGACCGACATCACAAAGCAACCACTGACCTTGTGGAGACCAGTGGAGGATAACACTGCGGGCACCAGTTAAAGCACGTCTTACAGTGCCAGCAAAGTGGATGGGATTTATAGAAATCTCATGCCCACTGTGCTTCGTTTTTACTCAGCATAAATTGACCTGTGGTGCAAGTTTCAAACCTGCAATATTTAATTTTCTCTTGCGAGTGCTTTAGTTTATGTGCAGATTTTACCGATTGTCTTAGATGAGGAAAATCTTCAGGTAAAACATATACAGTTTTAGTGAGTTTTTGCTGCAGAAACACAAACAGAAAACTCATGTAATCCCCACATGACTATATCAATAAAGCTTAGTCAAAGCCAACTATAAAGAAATCTCAAAAATAGTAAAAAAAAATAGCTTAAAAAACATGATAAAAATGTAATGAAACAAATATTCATCCTGGGAACGAAGCCTCACCCTCTGCACCTAGATTTGATGTGATTTTGCTTTAAGAAGTTAAACATACAAGCGAATTAAAAAGGTTGTCCACTACTAAGACAGCCCCTTAAGATTCCACATGTATCCCGCAGGTAAAATAAAAGTCTATACTCACCTCCTGTGTTGGCGCCATTCTAGCTTTGTTGGTAATCGCGGTTCAGGAGCTCATGTGATATTGTGATGTCACGCGAGGCCCACTGCTGACTGCGGCTGCTGCTCACTTCCTGTTGATTAACTCATTGGTCCATTGGTCCGAAGGCAGGGAGACAGAAGTCGGCAGTGAGTGGATGCGGGGCTCCTATGACGTCACAATGTCACGTGAGCCCGGGACTGCAATTACCGCCACTGCTGAAATGGTGTCACCATTAAAGGGGAGTATGGGCTTTTTTATTTTCCCTGGGGAAGACATGGGCAATTGGAAAGGGTTGTTCTAGTAGCAGGACAATCCCTTTAATAAAGCAGAGCAGCAGTGCAAAGCGTGAGCGAGGAACAAATAAACAACCATAGCCACTTAGGGTAGATTTCAGGTTTCAGCAACAATCACAGCCAACAATGTAGAAAATAAATGCCAATAAACTAAATTAATAATATAAAAATAAACAGAACTGATGGAATCTCATTATAAAATGTAAAAATTAAAAAAATATATATTGTTTGTGAACTTTAACGGGTAAGTGTTATTATTAAAAGTTCTTTCCTTTTTTTTATTCTTGTTCTATTGCTTTCATGTAAATATTTCACTTAAGGATTTTATGAGCTGAGATTTACTGAGAAGATTGATGATCACTGTAATCAATAAGATATCATGGTGCCTGGAAAAATTTGATTCAAGCAGAAACTAAAAATGTCATTAACTCCTTCACTACCCAGCCTTTTTTGCCTTTTTTGACCTTCCTGGACCTGGCCATTTTTGCAATTCTGACCAATGTCACTTTATGAGGTTAACTCTGGAACACGTCAACGGTTCCCAGTGACTCAGTGTTTTCTCATGACATATTGGACTTTGTATTAGTTGTAAAATTAGGTTGATAATTTTTGTGTTCCTTTTTGAAGAAAAAAAAAACTAAATTTGGCAAATATTTTGAAAATTGTCAAACTTTCATTTTTATACTGATAAATCACACAAAATAGTTAATAAATAACATCTCCCACATGTCTACTTTACATCAGCACAATTTTGGAACCAAAGAAGTTAGAAGGGTTCAATGTTCATCAGCAATTTCTCAATTTTCCCACAAAATTTACGAAGCCACTTTTTTTTTTTAGGGACCACATCATATTTGAAGTGACTTTGAGGGGCCTACATGACTGAAAACACCCAAAAGTGACACCATTCCAAAAACTGCACCCCTCAAACTACACAAAACCACATTCAAGGTGGAAGGAAAAAATTAACATTTTACTTTTTCTAACAAAAATGTTACTTTAGCCTCAAACATTGCATTTTCACAAGGGTAACAGGAGAAAATGAACCCTACAATTTGTTGATCAATTTCTCCCAAGTAAGCAGATACCATATATGTAGTCATAAATCACTGTTATGGCGCACGGTACGGATCGGAAGGAGCGCCATTTGACTTTTTTAATAGAAAATTAGCTGGAATCGTTAGCTGACACCATGTCTTGTTTGCAGAGCCCCTGAAGTGCCTATACAGTGGAAACCTACACAACTGACCCCATTTTGGAAACTAGACCCCCAAGGAATTTATCTAGATGTGCGGTCAGCACTTTGAACCCCCAGGTGCTTCACAGAATTTTGTAACGTTGAGCTGTAAAAATGAAAAAATATGTTTCTTCAACAAAAATGTTTTTAGCTTTACTTTTTTAATTTTTCACAAGGACAAAAGAAATCCTAAAAATTTGTTGAGCAATTTCTCCTCAGTACACCGATGCCTCATCTGTGGTGGAAAACCACTGATTGGGCACACAGCAGGGCAGAAAAGGGAAGGTGCGCATTTGACGGTTCAAGCAGAAAATTAGCTGCAATTGTTAGCAGACACCACGTCACATTTGGAGAGCCCCTGTGTGCCTAAACAGTTGCGCTCCCCCATCCGTGACCCCATTTTGGAAATTAGAGCCCCCAAAGAACTTATCTAGATGTATGGTGAGCACTTTAAACCAACATGTGCTTCATACATTGAACCGTGAAAATGGAAACGTACTTTTATTCCACAACAATGTTCTTTTAGTCTCATTTTTTTTTCATTTTTACAAAGACAGCAGGATAAATTGGATCCAAAAATTTGTTGGGCAATTCCTCCTGAGTACACCGATACCTCATATGTGGTGGAAAACCACTGTTTGGGCGCACGGCAGAGTTCTGAAGGGAGTGACATTTTGAAACACATATTTTGATAGCACGGTCTGTTGGTGTCATGTCCTATTTGGAGAGCCTCTGATGTGCCCAAACAGCGGAAACCCCCACAAGTGACATTTTGAGTTCACTGCTACGGGGAGCCCTAGTAACTCAGCGTGTGATGTCACCAATCCCCAGCAGCATCCATAAAGAGAAGAAGAACAGTGAGTCACAAGCTGGTAGCTTATATCTTCAAATATTTATTCCATCAACCACAGCACAACGTTTCGGTTAATAACCTTTTTCAAGTGCATACATCCCACAGTTACATCATGTGTTTTATAGTATAAAACTCCACCCCCATTAACAAACCACCAATCAATAGGAAGTGAATAATAAACAAAGTTAAAAATCACCTATCCACTAGACATAGATCGACTAAACATACTATACCATGATGGAGGTATATAATCAAGTCAGAATGCTCACATAGTGAACATGGCAATGTGTAAACTGTCTTTATAAGTCCAGTAATCTCAATAGAGAACAGTGGCGATGTTTGGCCAATCACAATCGGGCATTACCGGTCGTCATAGTAACTCCAAGTCTCACTGATCTTCCACCTATCGGCACCGCATACTTCCGGTGCTCAATTGCGCACACGCGTCGGCGTCCGTCTTCTATTGGATCATCCTCCTGTCATTCTCGGGAGTATGTAAGGCAGGCCAATGACGTACTTCTGGATACTGGCGCCGCAGCACAAAGCTTCATCACGGCGCATGCGTTTACACATACTCAACAACGGCTGCGAATATTCAATGAGAATACATCATAATAGATTGGTTATTAATAAAGGAAAACATAGTTAACAACCCATTGGAGTACTATAATGTATACCATATATTAAGGAAAAGAGCATTGTCAGGTTAAACCATTTAAAGGGCCGCACACAGCAAATCAAGGAAACATGGGTAAACGTATATTACACACACCCTCCCCTATAAAGAGATAGCAGTTTACATATGACCATATATAGAGACTCCAATACACATAGGACTAAAAAACCTTTACAAATTTGCCCCATGTGTGAATAATTGCTCCAGTTTTAAAACACTGGCACATATAAAAACTCTCAGTCAATGATCCATATATATGTTACCAGAACAGCCACATTAAGGTGCTAAACAATCATAGTCAAATGTCCTAACATGGATAAAAGGCCATTTAATCAATTAGATAACTTATCTTTCATTTTTTGTACAACAACCCTAATCCACATACATTACCAAAAAATGCCCGTGTACATAAGCCCTTTTCAAGATCTTCCCAAAGTATGGTAGCATTGTATAAACTATCGAGCGAAAATTGCCATTCCATAGAAATTGTTTATCTTCCATCTAGATTGAATCAAAGGTAATATTAAAAACAAATAAAACAATTAATACATGATGATAAGGAAGGAGAAACATCAACCAGACCCCAGCAGACAACCCCGCTGATCATAATCCACGTTCATACCTTTTGGGGACAAGGTATCCAGCTCAAATATCCATTTTAGTTCTTTCTTCTTCAATTGAGCCACACGGTCACCACCTCTCCTCAGGGGGGCACATTGTCTATTACCCTAAATCTAAGTTGGTTGACCGTGTGGCCCATCGCATGACAATGTCTAGGGACCGGCAAATCAGTCAAACCCGTTCGGATAGTACTCTTATGGTTCCCTATGCGGTCTTTTACCTCCATGGTCGTCTCCCCCCACATAGAGGAGACCACATGAGCAACAGATTGTATAAACAACAAAATTGCTGTTGCACGTATACCTCTTTTTAATATCGTACCTTCTCCCAGAACGTGGATGACTGAAGAACCGGCCCTTCAAGAGGTTTCCACAGCAAGCACATCCCAGACAGGAAATATTTCCAAGACTGGGTGGTGCAAATGTTCTTTGGATATCCTTTTTTGTGCTACCAATGTCCGCATGGACCAGATCATCTTTCAAACTGTGTCCCTTCCTATAAGAGACTAAAGGGAACAGTTTGAACTCCTCAACCTCAACGTGTCCTTTCGTAAGGAGAGGCCAATGTTTTTTGACAATACCCATAATTTTTCTACTAGCCCCACAATATGTGGTCACAAGGGGAATTCTCTGGGAGGAACCATTTTCGGTTTCGGGTTTAACAGTTCCCTCTGCTCAACTGCCAAAGCTTTAGTCTTGAACCGTACAAGGTCACTTTTTGGATACCCTCTTTTAAGAAATCTATTAACCATCTCTTGTAATCGGCTGTCAATTTTAGTATCATCTGAAACAATCCTACGTACTCTCAACATCTGGCTCCAAGGGAGTGACTCCACCATTTTCCTAGGATGCTCACTCGAAAAATGCAATGTGCTATTTCTATCTGTGCTCTTAATAAAGAGATCAGTTTTTAAAGGGATCCTGTCACCCCCAAAACACCTCTAAACCTATTAAAAGCTGTCCCTAGAGCATATTAACACTTTCCCTACACTCCTTTTACCTCCTAAATGCAGCAAGTGACATTGAAGAAAAACGTTTTTATAGTACCTCATTAGTGATGATAATGAGTGACTATGCTATTCATAGTCACTCATCCAGGCTGCCCCTCTTCTTCATATCACGCCTGAATAGGCGTGATGTACATGGCAAATTCAAATTGCCGCCTCCCTGCGCGCCTCCCATCTCTCCCATAGCGTCCGGGCTGCAGTGTGGCTGGGTGACGCGATCCGCGTCATTCTCGGCGCCGGGTGACGTATTTACACCGGCGCCGCGCTGTCAGCTTCAAAATGCGCACTGCGCATGCCCATGCGCATGCGCAGTGCGCATTTTGAAGCTGACAGCGCGGCGCCGGTGTAAGTACGTCACCCGGCGCAGAGAATGACGCGGATCGCGTCACCCAGCCACACTGCAGCCCGGACGCTATGGGAGAGATGGGAGGCGCGCAGGGAGGCGGCAATTTGAATTTGCCATGTACATCACGCCTATTCAGGCGTGATATGAAGAAGAGGGGCAGCCTGGATGAGTGACTATGAATAGCATAGTCACTCATTATCATCACTAATGAGGTACTATAAAAACGTTTTTCTTCAATGTCACTTGCTGCATTTAGGAGGTAAAAGGAGTGTAGGGAAAGTGTTAATATGCTCTAGGGACAGCTTTTAATAGGTTTAGAGGTGTTTTGGGGGTGACAGGATCCCTTTAACATTCCATCTTCCTTATAGACCAAAGTGTCCAAAAATTGCATTTCTTCAAGCGAGCACGTCATAGTAAAGCCTAGTCCAGGGTGGATGTTATTTAGAGAGTCGAGGAAAATCCCCAAGAGTCTCTAAATAACATCCACCCTGGACTAGGCTTTACAATGACGTGCTCGCTTGAAGAAATGCAATTTTTGGACACTTTGGTCTATAAGGAAGATGGAATGTTAAAAACTGATCTCTTTATTAAGAGCACAGATAGAAACAGCACATTGCATTTTTCGAGTGAGCATCCTAGGAAAATGGTGGAGTCACTCCCTTGGAGCCAGATGTTGAGAGTACGTAGAATTGTTTCAGATGATACTAAAATTGACAGCCGATTACAAGACATGGTTAATAGATTTCTTAAAAGAGGGTATCCAAAAAGTGACCTTGTACTGTTCAAGACTAAAGCTTTGGCAGTTGAGCAGAGGGAACTGTTAAACCTGAAACCGAAAATGGTTCCTCCCAAGAGAATTCCCCTTGTGACCACATATTGTGGGGCTAGTAGAAAAATTATGAGTATTGTCAAAAAACATTGGCCTCTCCTTACGAAAGGACACGTTGAGGTTGAGGAGTTCAAACTGTTCCCTTTAATCTCTTATAGGAAGGGACACAGTTTGAAAGATGATCTGGTCCATGCGGACATTGGTAGCATAAAAAAGAATATCCAAAGAACATTTGCACCACCCAGTCTTGGAAATTTTCCCTGTCTGGGATGTGCTTGCTGTGGAAACCTCTTGAAGGGCCGGTTCTTCAGTCATCCACGTTCTGGGAGAAGGTACGATATTAAAAAGAGGTATACGTGCAACAGTAATTTTGTTGTTTATACAATCTGTTGCCCTTGTGGTCTCCTCTATGTGGGGGAGATGACCATGGAGGTAAAAGCCCGCATAGGGAAGCATAAGAGTCCTATCCGAACGGGTTTGACTGATTTGCCGGTCCCTAGATATTTTCATGCGATGGGCCACACGGTCAACCAACTTAGATTTAGGGTAATAGACGATGTGCCCCCCCTGAGGAGAGGTGGTGACCGTGTGGCTCAATTGAAGAAGAAAGAACTAAAATGGATATTTGAGCTGGATACCTTGTCCCCAAAAGGTATGAACGTGGATTATGATCAGCGGGGTTGTCTGCTGGGGTCTGGTTGATGTTTCTCCTTCCTTATCATCATGTATTAATTGTTTTTATTTGTTTTTAATATTACCTTTGATTCAATCTAGATGGAAGATAAACAATTTCTATGGAATGGCAATTTTCGCTCGATAGTTTATACAATGCTACCATACTTTGGGAAGATCTTGAAAAGGGCTTATGTACACGGGCATTTTTTGGTAATGTATGTGGATTAGGGTTGTTGTACAAAAAATGAAAGATAAGTTATCTAATTGATTAAATGGCCTTTTATCCATGTTAGGACATTTGACTATGATTGTTTAGCACCTTAATGTGGCTGTTCTGGTAACATATATATGGATCATTTACTGAGAGTTTTTATATGTGCCAGTGTTTTAAAACTGGAGCAATTATTCACACATGGGGCAAATTTGTAAAGGTTTTTTAGTCCTATGTGTATTGGAGTCTCTATATATGGTCATATGTAAACTGCTATCTCTTTATAGGGGAGGGTGTGTGTAATATACGTTTACCCATGTTTCCTTGATTTGCTGTGTGCGGCCCTTTAAATGGTTTAACCTGACAATGCTCTTTTCCTTAATATATGGTATACATTATAGTACTCCAATGGGTTGTTAACTATGTTTTCCTTTATTAATAACCAATCTATTATGATGTATTCTCATTGAATATTCGCAGTCGTTGTTGAGTATGTGTAAACGCATGCGCCGTGATGAAGCTTTGCGCTGCGGCGCCGGTATCCGGAAGTACGTCATTGGCCTGCCTTACATACTCCCGAGAATGACAGGAGGATGATCCAATAGAAGACGGACGCCGACGCGTGCGCAATTGAGCACCGGAAGTACGCGGTGCTGATAGGTGGAAGATCAGTGAGACTTGGAGTTACTATGATGACCGATAATGCCCGATTGTGATTGGCCAAACATCGCCACTGTTCTCTATTGGGATTACTGGACTTCTAAAGACAGTGAGCATGGCGATGTGTAAACTATGTAAGCGTTCTGACTTGATTATATGCCTCCATCATAGTATAGTATGTTTAGTCGATCTATGTCTAGTGGATAGGTGATTTTTAACTTTGTTTATTATTCACTTCCTATTGATTGGTGGTTTGTTAATGGGGGTGGAGTTTTATACTATAAAACACATGATGTATCTGTGGGATGTATGCACTTGAAAAAGGTTATTAACCGAAACGTTGTGCTGTGGTTGATGGAATAAATATTTGAAGATATAAGCTACCAGCTTGTGAGGCGCTGTTCTTCTTCTCTTTATGGATGTTGTTGGAGCTAGGTGGATCTCCCTGGCCTAGGACGTGCACCCAAATGTGAGGAACCCAGAGGATTCCGTTTCCACAAGGTGCTGTGGATAACCATTTTTCAATCCCCAGTGGCAGTCTCTGTTGCGGGTGACGTCACTCATTAAGTCCCTGTGGTGAGTGTGATTGGAGACTTTGCAGGGAGAGGACGCTTTTTCTCTCCCTGCAGACTCTGGATGAAGGATCGTGGAGGGTAATGTGGGAAAATAAAGATGGAGTTCAGCTATTTTTTTTTTTGTTCCAATACAATTATTTTTCTGAGTGTTGTGTATTATTTACTATAGATTCCTAATGGTGGGATCTAACCTTTCCCTGACATTATGAATCTCAGGCTTAGGGCCAGCTCCCAATACAAACCTGGCATTAACCCCTTTATTACCCAATTTGCCACCGGCACCAGGGCAACTGGAGGAGTTGGGGTTCATCATCAGAAAATGGCACCTCTAATAAATGCGCCATTTTCTGGAGTGGCTGTGGGCTGCAATTTGCAGTGTGGGGGGTCCAGAACGTTTGGGATTATCCACGTTGAGGATTCCAGCCCGCAGCTGCCTAGTTGTACCAAGCTGGCAACCAAAATACAGTGAAGTCCGACATCCAACTTATTTCTATAAATTAAAAAAAAAAAAAACAATGTCGGACTTTACTGTATTTTTGGTTGCCAGCCAGGTACAACTTGGCAGCTACAGGCTGCCACCCAACCCCAGATGCCCCTGGCTGGCAACCAAAAATACAGTGAAGCACGACATCGGTTTTATTTATAGAAATAATTTCAGAAAAAAACAATGCGGAGCTTTGCTGTATTTTTGGTTACTAGCCAGATACAACTAGGCAGCTGGGGGTTGTAATTTTCAGCATGGAGAGGCCCAAGCATTCTGGGCCCCCATGCTGCGAATTGCAGCCGGCAGCTACCCCAGAACATGGCACATTCATTGAAGTACCATTTTCTGTTTCTGTACCCAGACTCTCCCAGTTGCCCTGGTGCCGGTGGCAAATTGGGTAATAAAGGGGTTAATGCCAGCTTTTTTATTGGCAGCTGGCACTAAGCCCAAGATTCATAATGTCGGGCCAATGCAAGACCCAGCCATTAGAAATCTCTAGTGAATGGTAAAAAAATATATATATGTATACACCACACAAGAGAAACATCTTTTTGTTAGGAAAAAAAAAAAACACAAACACAAATTTAGACTCCATCTTTATTACTCCATACCCTCCAATGTAGTCCACAACGATGGTCCCACAACGCTTGATCACCTCTGCTACATCCAGAGATTGCAGCAAGAGATCCAGTGTCCTCTTCCTGCAGTCTTAGGGGTTACACTGATGGCGCCCTGTATGGCAATGATCTGCCATACAGTGCACCATCAGTGTGACACCAGAGACTGCAGCAAGGGATCAAGCATCCTCTTGTAATCTCTGGTGTCACAGTAATTTTGCGCTGAATGGCAGATCATTGCCATACAGTGTACCATCAGTGAGAGCCCAGACACTACAATAAGAGGACACTTGATCCCTTTCTGCAGTCTCTGGGGTTACACTGATGGTGCATTGTATGCAATGAACTGCCATACAGTGCACCATCAGTGTAACCCCCAGAGACTGCAGCAATGGATCACGTGTCCTCTTGCAGTCTCTGGCGTCTCACTGAGGGTGCACCGTATGGCAGATCATTGCCATACAGTGCACCATCAGTGAGGCAAACCCAAGTCTAAGACATCACATGATCTCTGAGGCTTGGTTCAAGTGACCGGATGTTGCATGGCAACGTTGGGTTACCATGGTAATCGGCTCATCATAATCAGATCACTCCCACCTATTGCCCCCTCCAGCACTCCATCCTATGGAAGGGGCTGTGACAGCCCCTTCAATAGCTGTAGAGTGAAAATTGCTGTGACTGACTATTCAAAAATTGAACAGCCAATCGCAGTGATCATGGGGGCAGGGTAAGGAATCCATTCTTCTTGACATCAAGTTCCGGTATCCTGTGATAAGAATCACAGAATATTGGGACGCGATGGTGGTTACTGCAGCAACAGCGATCCCGCCATCACGTTGTGGAACAACACAGGTTGGCAATTCACCGCAGCCTATGACGTTCCACGACATCAAAGGTCAGGAAGGGGTTGAACAGGCAAATCCTTATTAACATATTAAATGTTATTTTACACAGTCCTTTTATTAACATGAATGTCCACCATTTTTTAACCCATTTTACTATTTAAATATAAACATAATCACTCTATTTATATATGTACACTGCTGAAAAAGGAAATACTTAACCCCTTAGTGACTGAGCCAATTTCCCCCTAAATGACTAGACCGTTTTTTGTAATTCTGACCACTCTCCCTTTATGAGGTAATATCTCTGGAACGCTTCATTGAATCCGAGCGATTCTGAGATTGTTTTTTCGTGACATATTGGGCTTCATGTTGGTAGTAAAATTAGGTCGATAATTTTTGCGTTTATTTGTGAAAATATTAAAAAATTGGCAAAAATGTTGAAAATTTCACAATTTTCAAATTTTGAATTTTTATTCTGTTAAACCGGAGCGTTATGTGACACAAAATAGTTAATAAATAAACATTTCCCACATGTCTACTTTACGTCAGCGCAATTTTGGGAAAAAAAATTTTTTCGGTTAGGACATTATAAGGGTTCAAAGTTCATCAGCAATTTCTCATTTTTCCAGCAAAATTTACAAAACCATTTTTTTAGTGACCACATCACATTTGAAGTCCCTTTGAGGGGTCTACATGACAGAAAACACCCAAAAGTGACACCATTCCAAAGACTGCACCCCTCAAGCTACTCAAAACTACATTCAAGAAGATTATTAACCCTTCAGGTGCTTTACAGGAACTAAAGCAAAGTGGAAACAAAAAATGGACATTTAATTTTTCCAACAAAAATCTTCTTTTAGCCTCAATTTTTTAATTTTCACATGGGCAACAGGATAAAATGCATCCTAAAATTTATTGGGCAATTTCTCCTGAGTACACCGATACCTCATATGTGGTCATAAACCACTGTTTGGGCGCACAGCAGGGCTCAGAAGGAAGGGAGCGCAATTTGATTTTTGGAGCTAATTTTCCATTCAAAAAGTCAAATGGCGCTCCTTCCCTTTCGAGTCCTGCCGTGCGCCCAAACAGTGGTTTATGACCACATATGAGGTATCGGTGTACTCAGGAGAAATTGGCCAACAAATTTTAGGATGCATTTTATCCTGTTGCTCATGTGAAAATTAAAAAATTGAGGACAAAAGAAAGTTTTTGTGAAAAAAAAAGTACTTTTTAATTTGTACGGATCAATTTGTAAAGCATCAGAGGGTTCAAAGTGCTCACTATGCATCTAAATAAATTCCTTGGGGTGTCTAGTTTCCAAAATGGGTCACTTGTGGGGGAGCTCCAATGTTTAGGCACACGGGGGCTCTCCATACGCGACATGGTGTCCGCTAACAATTTGAATGGAAAATTAGCTCCAATTGTTAGCGGAGACCATGTTGTGTATGGAGAGCCCCTGTGTGCCTAAACATTGGAGCTCCCTCACAAGTGACCCCATTTTGGAAACTAGACCACCCAGGGAACTTATCTAGATGGGTGATGAGCACTTTGAAGCCCCAGGTGCTTCACAAATGAAACCATAAAAATGAAAAAAGAAAATTTTTGTGGAAAAGAAAGTACTTTTTCATTTTTTACGGATCAATTTGTGAAGCACCTGGGGGTTCAAAGAGCTCACTATGCATCTAAATACATTCCATGGGATGCCCTAGTTTCTTAAATGGGGTCACTTGTGGGGGAGCTCCAATGTTTAGGCACACAGGGGCTCTCCATACGCGACATGGTGTCCGCTAACTATTGGAGCTAATTTTCCATTCAAATTGTTAGCGGACACCATGTCGCATATGGGGAGCCCCTGTGTGCCTAAGCATTGGCGCTCCCCCACAAGTGACCCCATTTTGGAAACTAGACCCCCCCAAGGAACATATCTAGATGCATAGTGAGCACTTTGATACCCCAGGTGCTTCACAAATTAGTCCGTAAAAGGAAAAAAAAGAAGATTTTTGTGAAAAAAAAGTACTTTTTCATTTTTATTGATCAATTTGTGAAGCACCTGGGGTCCAAAGTTCTCCCTATGCATCTAAATAAATTCCTTGGGGTGTCTAGTTTCCAAAATGGGGTCTCTTGTGGGGGAGCTTCAATGTTTAGGCACACAGGGGATCGCCATACACGACATAGTATCAACTTACAATTCCAATTGTTAGCGGACACCATGTCACGTATGGCGAGCCCCTGTGTGTCTAAACATTGGGGCTCCCCCACAAGTGACCTCATTTTGTAAACTATACGCCCCAAGGAACTTATCTAGATGCATAGTGAGCACTTTGAACCCCCAGGTGCTTCACAAACTGATCTGTAAAAATGAAAAAGTACTTTCTTTTCCACAAAAATTTTCTTTTTTCATTTTTATGGATCAATTTGTGAAGCATCTGGGGTTGAAAGTACTTATTATGCATCTAGATATGTTCCTTGGGGGTCTAGTTTCCAAAATGGGGTCACTTGTGGGGGAGCTCCAATGTTTAGGCATACAGGGGGCTCTCCATATGCGACATGGTGTCCGCTAGCAATTTGAATGGAAAATTAGCTCCAATAGTTAGCGGACACCATGTCACATATGGAGAGCCCCTGTGTGCCTAAACATTGGAGCTCCCCCACAAGGGACCCCATTTTGGAAACTAGACGCCTCACGGATTATATCTAGTGGTATAGTGAGCATTTAGAACCTACAGCTACTTCACAGAATTTGATAACGTCATATTGAACATTTTCTTTTTTTCGCACAATTTCTCACTTTTAGGGTACTTTCACATTTTTGCCGTTCATGGCAGATGCGGTGAAAAAAATGCATCTGCCGCGATTACTGCATAACTGCTGCACTTGCAGCACAGTTGCTGCAAGCCCCATAGAATGTCTATGCGGGCTTGCGGCAGGTGCGGCAAGTGCGGTATCAGCAAAAAAAAAAAGCGGCAGACCGTGGTTTTTTTTCGCGGCTGCACCTGCCGCAAGTGCCAAAAACCGCACTTGCCGCACCTGCCGCACACTTACCGCAAGCCCCATAGACATTGCATGGGACTTGCCACAACTGTGCCGCAAGTGCAGCGGTTATGCGGTAATCGCGGCAGATGCGTTTTTTTCACCGCATTTGCCGCAATCGGCAAAAGCCGCTGATGTGAAAGCAGCCTTAGAGCATGTGCACAAGATCCGGAGACACCGTGTCCTGGTCGTCTCCTCTCCTGCATTTTTTTGTTCTAGTATTTCTTTATTAAATTAAAAAAAAAATGACGTGGGGCTTCGCCACACTTTTGGTCCAGCCAGGTACAGCAGGCAGCTACGGACTGCCACCAACCCCTTCTGCCTAGTTTTACCTGGCTGGAAACCAAAAATATAGGGAAGCTCTTTTTTTTTAATTATTTCATGAAATAATTTAAAAAAAAAACGGCGTGAGCTTCGCCATGTTTTTGGGCCAGCCAGGTACAACTAGGCAGCTGGGGGCTGGAATCCTCAGCGTAGGGAGGCCCAAGCTTTCTGGGCCCCCCCCGCTGCGAATTGCAGCCCACAGCCGCCCCAGAAAACGGCGCATTCATAGAAGCGCCATTTTCTGGCGCTGTATCCAGCTCTTCCAGCTGCCGTGTAGCGGTGGCAGACAGGTAATAAGGGGTTAATGCCAGCTTTTTTGCAGCTGGCACTAAGCCCGAGATTGTTAATGTCTGGCCAATATTAGACCGGGCCATTAAGAATCCCTAGTAAATTGTAAAGAAGACACAACTCAGAAAAAAATATTTTTATTAGAAAAAACACACAGACACTATTTAGACCCCATCTTTATTATTCTTTGGCATCCGACGTAGTCCAGTAGGAAGGTCCGACGGAGTCCAGTGGGAGGTCCCTCGATCATTTCCAGACTTTTACAGCATATGGGGGTGTCCCCCATATGCTATAAAAGCTGGCATTCTTCCAGGAGAATGACAGGTCATGACCTCAGTGAGGTCATGGCAGGTCAGGATCCTTGGTTCACAAAGGGTTAATTGTGATCCCATCATGAGATCACAATTAACCCTTTGTGAACCGAGGATCCTGACCTGCCATGACCTCACTGCGATCATGAGCTGTCAGTCTATGCAGAGACTACTCTGTCTGCAATTAGACTGACAGCTCATGATCGCAGTGAGGTCATGGCAGGTCACCATCCTTGGTTCACAAAGGGTCAATTGTGATCCCATCATGAGATCACAATTAACCCTTTGTGAACCAAGGATCCTGACCAGCCATGACCTCACTGCGATCATGAGCTGTCAGTCTAATTGCAGACAGAGCAGTCTCTGCATAGACTGACAGCTCATGATCGCAGTGAGGTCATGGCAGGTCAGGATCCTTGGTTCACAAAGGGTCAATTGTGATCTCATGATGGAATCACAATTGACCCCTGTGGGAACCGATGATGGTGACCTGACATGACCTCACTGAGATCATGCCCTGTCACTATGCGCAGGCAGAGCAGTCTCTGTTCTGTCTGCGCATGCCGGCAGACAGGAAGATGAAGAGGCCGGAAGAAGCAGCGGGAGCCGCACCGGGATGATGGTGAGTATCAGCCTCAGGAGACCTCCGGGGGTGGGGGAGTACTGATGGGGCAGGGGGCAGAGCGGGGAATATTTACAATCTCCCTCCATCTGAGCTGTCAGATGGGAGGGAGATCAGATGATGGCGGCAGGGGCTGGAAGGAGCCGGGCCACAGGGAACATGTAGAGGATGAAAGGGGGGGGGGGTATATGACCGGGGGGGGCCAGTGACCTGGAGGGGGGGCAGAGCGGGGGAGTACGGATCATCTCCTTCCCATCTGAGCTGTCAGATGGGAGGGAGATGATGTCGGGCATTAGTTGCTGACGCGCTGCGGCGCCATTTTAGGAGGAGGGGAGGGGGTGGGGGCTGAGTACCGGTACCGGGGGCTGTGTACCGGTACTGGGGGGGGGGGGCAGATGATTTCTCTTCATGCCACGGGTTTGACCCTGTGGCATGACAGATAAATCATTGTTTTTTACCGGCGATTCGCTGTATATTTATGTGATCGCGGTTATAACACCGGTAAACGGTGTATAACCGTGATCACATGGCGGGTACCGGTAAAAACTGGCCCGATTCATAATCTTGGGGGTCTCAGCTACCCCCGGTAGCTGAAACCCCGGAGATTTTTGACCACTGGGGGGCGCTAGAGCACTTTCCCTGGCTGACGTCTGCAGACGTCAGCCAGGCATAAGTACCCTCTTTTTCAGACGTCTCTGGACGTTAGGCCGTCGTTATGGGGTTAAACAACACAATGTAACTCCAAGTCAAGTCACACTTCAGTGAAATCATTCTGTCCAGTTATGAAGCAACACTGATTGTGAATCAATTTCTCCTGCTGTTGTGCAAATGGAACAGGTAAAAATGATCGGCAATTAGCAAGACACCCCCTATAAATGAGCGGTTCTGCAGGTGGGGACCACAGACCATTTCTCTCTTCTCATCCTTTTATGGCTGTTGTTTTGGTCACTTTTGCATTTAGTTATTGCTCTCAGCCCCAGAGATAGCATGAGATTGTGTTTACAACTCACAGAAGTTGATCAGGTAGTGCAGCTTACCAAAACAACAGCCAAAAAGGATAAGAACAGAGAAATGGTCTGTGGTCACAACCTGCAGAGCCACTTCTTTATAGGGGTTGTCTTCCTAATTACTGATCATTTCCTGTTGTCTGTTCCATTTGCACAACAGCAAGAGAAATTGATTCACAATCACTGTTGCTTCATGGATTGCCTGATTTCACTTAAATGTGATTGACTTGGAGTTACATTGTGTTTAATAGTTTCCTTTATTTTTTTGAGCAGTGTATATTGAGCATCTTTAAAATTTCATTGTTACTTAAAGGGAACCTGTCACCTGGATCTAAGCCCCTACACTATCACTACCTGTCCCTGCACCTTCCTAGCTGCTCCCTATCTATCCCTCTCTGAGCTAAATCCGCCCTATAAAACAGCAGAAAAATAACTTATACCTTACAGAAGTCCCTGAGGCTGGGGACTGAAAAGGCGGGCCCAGGCTCCATTCTGCCCCTTCTCGATGCAGCAGAACACGCCCCGCTGGGTGGCGTTATTCTTTCTTCATCGCCATCTCCTCCATTTGGAATCTCCCACCCGCTTTACACTGTAAGGTAGCGGTTAGGATCGGCATGACAGAAGGCAGTGACTCAGGTATTTACTCGCACAGCACACAGTTTTAATGGCACAGTTCAGGTATTCACAGACCTCCAGGTTCCGGGCGCAGCCTAGTACAACCTCATACAATCCCAACAGCTGATATAGAAGCTATGTATCTTCCCCGGGTAGCTGTGTTAGGTCAGCACACAACCTTTCTCTCCTCACCGTCCGCCCATTAGCCTCATGAACGTCCACTCTGAGATAGCTCCAGGCTGTGTTAAATCTTCACACAGCTCTCTACACAGCAGCTCCTGCTGCTGTCCTGACACACTCCACCCCCTCCCCACAGCCCAGGGCAGCTCATATCTCTATTCACCTGCACACCTGCATTAGTGCTTTCAATCAGACCTCAGCTCCAGCAGCAGCTAACCCTGTGTGTGCTGCTACGAGCAGAAGATACAATCTCCCATATGCTGTGTCCCGGTCAGGGGACACATCGAGGTCGCATCACCAAAACATGATAGGCGTAAAGCGGGGGAGATTCCAAATGGAGGAGGCGGCGATGAAGAAAGAATAACACCGCCCAGTGGGGGGTGTGCTGCTGCATCAAGAAGGGGTAGAATGGAGCCTGGGGCCGCCTTTTCAGTCCCCAGCCTCAGGGACTTCTGTAAGTTATAAGTTATTTTTCTGCTGTTTTATAGGGCGGATTTAGCTCAGAGAGGGATAGATAGGGAGCAGTTAGGAAGGTACAGGGACAGGTAGTGATAGTGTTAGGGGCTTAGATTCAGGTGACAGGTTCCCTTTAAGGATTTTTCTTATGTTATTTTAGAGCTACATAATATAAGAACAGAGGCCCTGATACCAGTGTTATATTGCTTAATGGACTGCTTTCAGAAGTGCAGATCTACCCATTCTCTGAATGCTGAGCTCTATATAATACTGTCCACAACACGGATTGGCAGCTTTCTGCGTATACAGCGCATTTTCAAAAAGCAGTTAATCTATGGTCGGGGATGGGTCATACATAACATGACCATATGCTATGACAACTATTCCTCTAGTGATAATCTATTGCTCATAAAACATTGACTTTAGTTAAAACTACAACAAGCAGCCCAGTAAGTGACATCACTGGAATCAAGATCTCTGCCCCTGAATCATGCTGCTCCCAGTTTAAGAGGCAAAAATACTGTTACATTGTTCTTCTAATCTTAATACATGCCAGAGAAGCAATTAATGTTCAGATTCAGAATTATGCTGTTACTCACTTGGTGAGGTGTACTCACTAAGCTGTCACAGTGAATAAAAATTCAGGCTCTTTAAGCTCTAGGCTCTATAATTTTCAGCTGTTTCAGAATTATTGGGTAGAGTCACAGCACACACAGAAATAGTGGGATTTCGGCTCTCATTTCTCAATATAGCACATAGATTATACAGACATTATACAGCTATACTGAACAGTGTTGCTGTGGATCCAGCTCTGGCATGAAATAAAACAGTTTGTAGAAAAAAGCAGTAGTAGTCAGTGTGTCTTTATTTGCTTGCTTCGCTCCATTTTACCACAAACATCAATATGCAACTGTAATTTTTGTTTAGCCTGAGACAGATGTGAGCTATTTTTTAGGTGATGATTAATTCAGTAAGCGAGTGACAAAAAGTGGCTCATATGTGGAGAAAATCATATTTTTATAGGAAAAATAATCGTTTCTTATATTCATTTGTACTATTGATTAATGCAACAATTGTTGAACGACAATCACCACTTAAATTCCTATATTCTTTCCTGCTCTGTTAGTGTATTGATTTTGCATGTATTAATAACAGTATACTAGAGAATAACAAAAGTAAAAATTAATTGATAGTACTACTTTGTGTTAACCCATGTGGAACAACACTTTGAAATCTAAGAATCAATGGATTTGAAAAGAAAGACAAAGGGCAACAAAAAAAAGTCCACACTTCGTTCTCGTGTCCTTCAATTCTTTTTATTACCAACAGTCTCTATAATTGTGCCATAAAGCATCTATAGAAGAATGTGGGTATCACAGTGACATCTACTGGCCATCAGTGATACTGCAGTAGCTGTGAGCTGTATTGCACTGTTGTCCACAATTCTTCCAACCTCCCATGTTATTCTATATCCAGTAGGAATATGTTTGTTTTCAAACTTTATAAATACAGTGCCAGTTTAGCTTCAGATAGTTACATGAAATCAATTACATTAAGAAGGATCCACTAAAAATTTAATGACTACATATTTCCAACCCATGGTAGACCGCAGTCCCCTTCAACCCTTGTGCCTGATTGCAGTCCTTCAAAAATCTTGTTGCTGTTAGCAATAAACAAGGAACTTTAAAATACTCTACAACAACTAATATAACAAGTAGTTTCTCCAAATCCATTACAAAATATCACTTTAACTGAAGTCCCAGAAGTATTCAAGCCCCTTAAAGGGTTGTTTGGTCTAAAACCAATAATTCTGCAGTCACTCTATGATGATTCGCCGGTTTCTAAACCAGGAATGGATCACAGTTATGCAGTATGAATGTTCCCAGCCAGAACCCGCGACTAGTGGGCACGGTCTCACTCAATACAAGTGTATGGAGCAGGCGCTTTCAACTAGTTAGCATGACTAATGGGGGCGGCCTTCCTCCATACATTTGTACTGAGCGAGGCCATGCCCACTAGTCGGGGGTTCTGGCCGGGAACATGCATACTGCATAACTGCGATACATTCCTGGATTAAAAACCACAAATCCTCGCAGTGCACAGTGCAGGCGCTGGGAGGATAGATAAGTCTGCAGTGACTACACAATCAGTTTAGACTGCACAACCCCTTTAATAGAATCCCGAAGGATAAGGCCACAGAGTCAGGATTTGGTTTTGATGCAGGTTTGGAGACAAAACCAAGATTGGATTGGAGAATGAAAAAGATCAGATTATATGTTCTCTATACTGGACTGATTATGGGATTTGGACCAGCGCGGTGGCTCTGGAGTGGCAGTCACAATTGTCTGGATTCAATCTTATAGAAAATCCTAGAATTAGAAGGCAGCTGCAACCTCAATCCCAAGAACAGTTGTGAACTAGAGGACATTATACATGAGGAATGAGCGAAAATTCCTTGAGACACTGACAGATTCTGGAGTCTATGTATCATTTTAGTAGCAGGTCATAACAGCCAAAAGTGCTCTACTATGCAGTGAAGACACTTGCATGGAGGAGGTGAATAAGGCCGGGGTCACATCAGTGTATAGCATCTGATCATTCACTCTTGCACAAAATCAGATGTGACATGTGAATGACACTCGGCTCAATCTCTGCTTCAGGCGTGACCGAGTGTCAGTCACTGTGAACGGATTCTCTCACATGTGAGAATCGGATCACAGGGATGAAGATGATAGATTAATCTCTCCAGCTTCACGCTTTCCTGTCTTGGTATATGTCAGACTGGGTGCACGTTGTCCGAGATGCACTACCAATGCTGCGACTGTTTTCTCATTTGTATTTGGAATGAGAAAGACATTGCTGCCCCATAGTATAAGTTTGGGATGAGTGCATAGGTGCACACACTTCTGTAAGGTTGTATTTAGGTGTCCATGTATAAACATGGACATGAAAAAATGGTGCCGTGGCCATCAGTGATGTGGATCAGTATGGGAATCATAGATGTAGCTTTACTTAAATATACTACTCAGCTTCTCCTATACTTTGCAATGTTAACCACGTACAACACAGACTATACACTGTTGCCATCCATGTGCTGTACATATTTTTCATGGACCCATAGACTTGTAAGGTTCTCCCAGAAAAAAATGGACAGCTATTCCAGGTTTTGACATGGACTGTTTCTATGCAAAACACACGAACATGTGAATAACACCAACGGTTATAATGGGCATGAGTTGTATCCGTGAAAAAAAATATGGTACACCATACATACATGCCACATTGGATCTGAATGAGGCCTACGGGTATGTGCTCACACAGACCATTCATTGTGGACTTCATGGACCGATAATATTAAAGTAGCAGCACTAAATTGGCGATTTAAAAAAAAATTACAGGTAGAGAAGTTATCCACATTGTGAATTGACCACAACTGATTTATGCTAATTTATGCTGCAGACGTCACCAGCTTACGATGCTAAAAGTGAATGTAATGCAACATAATCCGCTTCATAAAGTCTACAAAGAAAATGTCCAATCATCTGAATGAGGCTCGCAGAGATCCATGTGCGTGCCACCAAAACAGCTCCATTCAGATTATTGTTCCCTCCTGTTTGATTGAACACTGCTGTAATCACTTGATACACCATGTTCTGACAGATAATTTGACACAGTCCCTAACTGAACCCGGGAAAAAGTAGAACACGAGAAGTAAGCTCATAGAAACAAGTCTTTGTCTGATTACATGAAGTGCAATCATAATGTAGCCGAGGCAGAAGTTTGGGCTCCTTGCAGATGTTGGACGCGCCATCAATGTGTTAACACAGGAGAGTTTATGAATTTCTGTCGTGAGCATTAATTCCACTGCACAGGGTAAAATAAGTACAAAACTTTATTGCAAATTCAATATAGTGGATGTTAGCATGGAGCTTTTAGTGAGACGTCTAAAATATTATGAGATTATTTATAGCCGAGCTCTCTCCAGACTCTGCATTGCTGCTTAGGCAAATTACTGTTTTATAAACAGCATGGATATTACATTTATGGGAATAAAGACGCTTTTAAATGCTCACATCCCAGCAACTTAGCGCTGATTAACCTTTCTGAGTGCCAACGTTTAGAAAATTATGACGCTGGCAGATCTAAATTTAATCCCTCAGACTATTTGTACAGTGATGTTATGTGTCTATAGTATGTGTGCGTGACTGGTAGATCGAGCACCATCTGGACCATGTGGCATGCTGTATGAGTAAAATGGACACCTGTTGCTTTAATTGCTTCAGGTCAATTCCTAAGAAGTTTGGTAGGTGTTTGCCAGAGGGTGAATAGGAAACGTATTCAAAGATTAATTCTAGGGGTCTTTTCATGACTATTTTGGAGCGCTTAGGTTAAGGTTATTCACCCCTTAAAAAGAATCTGGTTTTGACAGATTCTGTTTTTAATCTGACAGCAGCATAATGAAGAGACAGGGACCGGTTCCAGTGATGTGGCACTTGCTGGGCTGCTTATTGCAGTTGTTGATGTGCTGGCTGTTGGGGGCCCCGGTATCAGCGGGTGAGGCTTTGCCCCAACTGACTCCCCAGTACAAAAGTTGAATTCAACTTCGTCCTCATCAAGCGTCAATCAGACATTCAATCAAATTGGACCAGATGACCCATGAATCCCTTCTAACTACCATTTTATGACTATGAAGTTCCTTATCAAAGTTTTGCTAAAACAATCTCGTGAAACACGGGCACATATCTTGAATGTTGCGTGGTTAAGACTATTCACAGTTGCATAATTTGTTGCAACCTGCCCTGCTCCTCTCGTCCTGGTCCCTCCTGACTTCCCATCTCTTAACATATAAATTCACATGAGTCATGGTTAAGTCTACTGCAGCCCCAACTCTACTCCACTCGCAATGACCCATCCAGAGGATCAACAAGGGCACCACCAATTGTTCCTTCACTGCTTGCACATTGGTAACCTGTTCACCTGAGCCCATGCTGAAGACAACCAATCCCGCAGCAGAGGGAACAGCTACTATCCGTGTACCTGCCAGAGGCATGATACGAGCACTATACTGGGGAAGTGCACTCACTTAGTGTTCCTCCCCAAGTACCGGATTCTAGACCCATATTCCGGGGTGGCCCAATGGGTCCAGCCAAAATTATTAATGGATAACAGTTCCTATTTGTGGTCTTCCTCACTTTGGACTCTCCTGACTTTCAGCCCCAATGCAAACCCTTTGTAATAACCAAGCCTCATCCCCAAGGAATATTATTAACACTTACTAATAACTACCATAATCGTAAGTGACCGGGGAGCAATCTTTTCCTTGGCTGCTAGAGGGAAACATACATAAAATTAAACATTAACTGTATATAGAGACACATAACACATGTACGTCACATTCTTAAAAGGAGGAAGAAAGTTAGCCCCTTGACCCTCTTACAGTTTAGATAAAAACATTGAGCAGGTTACTACTAGAGGACTAGTAAATCTGCCATGTAGTCCTCCATATTCATGAGCCCCATCACTAATTAGCAGCTTTCTGTATACAATTTGATAGACAGAATGTTGCCAATCAGTAGTGATCTTACAGAGCTCAGCATCCAGAGAACTGCTTGATCAGTAGTAGTTAAAATGTATCAACACTTCAGCAAGTAGCCCTTTAAGTGATACATTGCTGGAATCAAGGTCAGTGCCCCAACATCATCCTGCTCTCAGATGGGGTAGCAAAAATTTGGTGGCCACTTCTCTTTAAGAGACTGAAAAATAGAAATATACCACGAAAGAAAAAAAATAAACACATGGCTCTGTATATGGATTTTAAAAAATCTGATCCACTACAATGTAACATCTGGATTGTGACGCCACAAAGCAACACATGTATTCAGCCTTACAAATAATGATTGCAGAGAAATATTTGGTACATTTACAATACAGGCATATTCCTATAGAAATGGATTCAGCACAACACCAGCTTATCCTGAAAAGCTCACATCAAGTATGTACAGCTGAAATTAAACTGGGAAGACTACAGATTGGAGGTTGCTGCAGGCTTGTTACAGACGCAGCACCACAAAGCAATCCTTTCAATAATGTTTGAATGGGGTTCGCGATTGAACACGATGGGTATTTATATAAATACACATAAGGGAGAAAATGGAGAATATAAATGCTATTTGCAAGGGCATGCAAAATCCTAGCCCGGGGCTGTGTAACGCTGAAAATGATTGTGCCTCAAATGCCTTGGAAGGAAAGACTAGAAGAGGAAGAGATTGAGCAAACAAAGATACTGGCATTTTCAGGAGTAAAGGGACTAGCCTGATCTAAATAGCCATAGCAGATTGTCTGCTGTGAGGATTTGCAGCACAAAAACTGAAAATATTGTCCATTTACTGGCAACATTGTAGTGGAATATAATGCTGTAATCTGCGGCCCTGACTTTTTTTTTTTATTTTTTTTTTTAAATACCTTTGGTATATCATGTAAAGAATTTGAAGAATTATATACCTATTGTTCATGGGCTAGTTCAGCTTTCTTTGACCAATATGTCAAAAATTATGTAAGATAGGCGGCCGTCATACGCTTCAATCTTGTGAGCGATATTGTTAGCGATTACATGCACGCGCGATCGCTAACAATATCGTTCACATCGCTAGTGAGCTGTCACATAGGTAGACTCACCAGCGATGTGGAGCAGCGAGATCGCTGGTAACTATGGTACACATCGGGTTACTAGGCGCCGTGCGGCGCTTAGTAACCCGACGTTTACCATAGATACCATCTCCCAGCATAGGCTCTGCCGCTGGGAGATCGTTCATCGTGGTGTCACACACCACGATGATGCAGATTGATCAAGCGATTATCACTTGATATGAGCTCCGGCTCACAAATCTGCTATCAAACAATCAAGCTATTTTACAGTGTAAAATCGCTTGATTACACGCAGCAACGCACAAACGATATCGCTTAGCGATCAAAAAAACAGATCACTTATGCGATATCGTTCAAGAAATTGATGCGTGTGACGGCCGCCGTAAGAGTACAAATGGAAATTTAGAAAAAAAAAAAATCTACCCAAGAAGCCTTTCTTCTAAGAAAAGGCAACTTTATAATGTTATGCCCAAAAGTAAGCCTATGAATGTTATTGAGGGTCATGTTCCTTCCCCAGAAAATGTATAGGTTATCCCCATGGACTTCTATGGTTACTGTAATCCATAATATAGCATGTACAGTAGTACAGTAGACCTGAAGTAGACAGGCCGTACAACAATGCCCTCATCTGTTATACAATGTCAACAAATAAGAATGTGTAAGACCAGTTTTCTAACTCATTTGTAAGTTAAAACCAGCAGTGGATGATAAATACAGAAGTGGTGATGTGTTTCTATTATACTTTTCTTCATAGTTTTGGCTTACAAATGAGCAGACCCGTGAAAGTTCTGGTTTCTGGGGTTCAGCCAAACTTTTTATAAGTTCTATTCTGGACCAAAATCTCATTTGAAGACATTGATTGGTCAGTTCGGCTCTCCGCCAACATACAGCAGCCATACTTTTGTGGGAGAGCGGTTTTTTTTGTTGTTGTTGTTTCACACTACATCCAATAACTCTGCTTTTACCCCCAGCGCCAACCGACCAAACACCTTAAATGGCTCATACTGGGCCGAATATCAAGTGTACCCAAGCACAAAAATGCTCACTCCAGTGATTTGCGTACATAAAGCACCCGAACCCAAAAAGTTTTTATAAAGTCTGTGTTTGGTACGAACACCAAAGTTTAAAGTACAGTTTCCTCATCCTTAGTAACAAGTACTGAGGTAAAAAACTCACCAAATACTCAATGTGTACACATGGCCCTACAAATACTGAGGTAAAAAACTCACCAAATACTCAATGTGTACACATGGACCTACAAATACTGAGGTTAAAAAAACTCACGAAATACACAACGTGTGCTTGTTTCCTAACTTCCACCCCCTAAAACAATCAAAACCAGAGGATGTGACAACTTAAAGGTGGGGTTTGCTTTCTAAAAACTCAGCGCATTTCTTTCATGTTCTGGACTGTTGACAACTACAACATAACGATCTCTTATTAAGAACATTGTAGTATTTTCTGCGTCCCAACATTATCTTTCTTACAAAGAAGTCGGTCTTCTTATGTTTTGGTTCAGTCGTTCTGTTCCTCGGTTAATCCTACTGTAAATGTATAAATTAACAAGTGGGTATTGCTGCACCCCTTACATACGATGACACAATTCAGTTAGTGATACATTGTGAAGGGGCACGTTCCTTTAGCATATATTTCCGGTAAGGTTGACAAACGATTTGAAAGAAAGATTATCCATATTCAACAATTCTATTGGGGAAGAAAATATTTACTGAGACGGATGTATTAAATTGACTTACTCTTCAATAAAACACACACCACTGCATTTTAACTTTATTTTCATTGTGTTTTCAATCATAACTGTTCACATAAATACACTATATACAATTTTAGCATCATGATCCAAGGCCAATAAAATCCACAGAAAAAACAATGAAGGGTAACGTGGTAAGATCTGTACATCACCTTCTTTAATACCCATTATGTTCAGCATTGTGATATTGGACTAATACTTTTTTCCCAAATGTTAAACCTGTGGAACATAAGATGCATTGGTCCATCCCAGTGTCATTTCCAACACTGTTACAGGAAATGGATAAGACTGTGATAGACTTAGTAGAGCATACAAGTAGTAGATGGCCACATATACCTTGAATGTTCACTTTAGGAGTATGGGTCAACATATTTTTTCCAATTTTAAGGGTTTGGACCTAGCCACTCTGAATCCTATAAACTCAGTTTAAGGGGGCTAAAGACCAAATGGGATTTTCCTGTATATCAAACACAGTTGCTGAACAAGTCAATAACTTCTCCTAGATTGGCAATTGAGATATTAATTACTTTTGAACAATAAAAATGTATCAAACCATTATAAAACCATATGCACTATAAAGTCTACCCGTAGTGTTAACTGCACAATACACCAAGGATATGTCAGCCTTGTTGTATGTTGACAGCAGGATCTCAGTAGTGCACTTTAAATGAAAAAGGAATCCTAAAAGTTCTCCTCGGGTATGCGTTCATGGCATATTCTCAGAAAGATTCCGCCTAGAGAGCACCCGAAAAAGCGCTCAAACTTTAAAGAATAATGAACACATGCAAACAAACGTTAAATAACCTTTTTTAAACTTCTTTTAATCACTTCAGCTCTGAATGTCGTGAAGGAACTTACTTGACTTGCCGGCATTTTCCTGAAGCCTCTCCTGCATCAAAAAAGATGTGTCTGCCAGCGTCTAAAAGACGCCATGTGCACATACCTTTAAAGATGATCTGTCCCATTCTGCAACAGTCTTTGATTGCAATGAGATTGGACCTCTACACCTGTCATTTAGAAGACTACTCCAGTAAAGCCAATGCTCTACATGTTCCGCATGACATCACTGGTGCTATTGAACCTCAAAGGCCAAGCTACAAGTCACAAGGTAGACACATTTCTTGAAGTGAACCCGTCACAGGTGTTTCCTATATAAAGTGTGGCCACCATCAGAAGCCATATTATATATATATATATTAATAAATAATATTAATATATATATATATATATATAATCACTCTAGAATGCTGTATACAAGTCCCCAAACCGATCTGTATAACATAAAAAGACTTTCTATTAAATTCACCTGCGGGGCTGCTGGTCTGATGTTCCAGTTCCTCATCACTGCTTGCAATAGCAATGTTCCTACCCGCTTTGTGTGGATGTCACCTCATACATCATCCACCAGCGCCTTTCATTGCGTTCCAGCACACACACACTTCTCTCTGCCTGCTGTGGGCAGAACAAAGTATAGTGCGCATACGTGGGTTGCCCATGGTCCTACCCCAAGCCTGCACATTACAGTACTTATCTCTGCCTTGGTAGGGCATAGAAAAGTGTGTGTGCAGGAACGCAATGAATAACACTGTGTGGATGATGTAAGATGTGACATTGATATGAAGCAGAGAAGGAGGATGGTGCCCGATAAAGACCGACCAGTAATTTCCATCGGACCAGATCACACCATAGAGGAGTATAATAGAAGGAATTTTTATGTTATGCAAATTGTCTTGGGGCCTTATATACAGCATTAGAAAATGGCATATAGTTGGTGGCCATACTTTATAATGAGAAAACCTGGTGATCAGTTCCCTTTAAAGTTTACTCTTTAAAGAAAGACTATATATAATAAATGATCATGCCTTGCAACATTTTCAAGTTTGTAATATACGTCATTACTTTATTTTGCTTCCCCTCCCAAGCACCATGCTGAAGTCTGTTCTAACGTCTTAGATCATGACCCCTAGGCTCTGACTTCACTACTGGCTCAGCAAGAATCCATACGTACAAATGAAATACTCTGTGAAAGGGACTTTCCTTTGTGACATCAGGGGACAGGAGCAAAGAAATTCTGATGGGGAAAATCTGGTACTCTAAATAGAGAACAGATCCTTGTTGAGCAGCAACTAAAAGCAGATTCATAGCTTGCTTGAACTAGGCAGTTAAAACAGCACTGCAACAATGGTGTTTAGGAGAAAAGGCATATTAGTATTTGACAAAAAGTTATAACTTTGCAATGCTTGGAGGTTAATTATATGAAAAAGTGTAATTACTTTTTATGGACCTCTGCTCCAGTTTGAAAATTGCTTTGGAAATTGAGAGTTGAGATACAAGGTAGTGAGAAAATACACACAAAGCAGATCTTCTCAATTACAACATGGAAATCCTGCATTGTGACACAGATGATTAGTCATTCTGACCTACACCATAGACCATGTGTAAGTAGTAACATATAAGAACATATCCACAGGATAGAAGCCTGGATCACACATGGTAATTGTCGAACGCCTGAAGTTTATAACTTGACACGCTGTCCAGCACCCATTCACGAGAGATCACAAGGCAATGGTACTTCTTCCTCATAACTGCGTGAGAAATGAAAAAGAAACCTTAAACAAAATGCAATTAAAATGTAGGTCCAGTTTCTTATTCCCATAATAAATGTATGCGTAAACTACTTGTTAATGAACAGTCTTTGTACAGATTAAATGCTCATTCAAAAATGATTAGCTCATGTAAAGAGGCTGGCAATCACCTGACAAGCAGAGCATTCATTTTGTCAGGTGATATGGTCATTCATGACGGCATTGAAATCGTCATTATAATCCTATGTAAACAGATATACTGCCAATAACGATGGTATTCGCTGCACACAGAAAAACTATATTACCAAGTTTGGTTGGCCTGTCTATACAAGCCAGTAAATGACCTCCTATCGTCATGTACACCGCCTATCAGCAGTCATTTACCGCCCGTGAGCAGGCAGTGTAAATGGGATTAGAGGAACATGCCCTGACTGACAAAAGGGAAAGGTGAAGACCAGTTATTAAATGCATTTTCAGGAAGAATAAGATGAATGGCACAATATAGCGTTTACCAAAAAACAGCAATTAACAAAAAACATCCTCTTGAATTTATTACCTTGTGGTGGGGGATGGAACTATTCTGTAAAGCATACAGATGTGTCCACTGTTCCTTTCCTCAAATTTTAGAGTTCTCTAACTCTTCATGAGGCAAAGTTCTGTAATCACATGCTAGCAAACCCCTGAACCACTGCATTCCACACAAACAAAATGCCAGAACACCTTCATTATTAAATACACAATTGCATAACTAGATTATGTGGCCAATATAAAAGCATATACATACAAGGTGTGTCAGGGCAATGCCATTGGAGAACACTTTAACGACAATATTGTTGTAAACATTAAAAACAAGGTATTTAGCATTTTTTTGATCAAAGAGTGTAGAGGCTGTCCACTCATATTTCTCACATAAGTCTAACTCCTTCACGACCAAGGACGTATAGGTACGTTTTTAGTCACGCCCCTGACTTTGATGTGAGCTCTTTGATCAAAGAATGCCAAGTACCTCATGTTTTTAACTGTATCAGCAATATTGGAGTTCATGTATTCATTAATCACCGGGTGCTGACAAATCTCATGTATATGCACTACAATCCACATCACAACCGGTAGTTGGTGAAATACATAGTTTTCATGAAGATTGGGACATGTTGAGCTAAGGAGAAAGGTGAGCAAGTATACAACTTATACAACTGGCTTTATAGGATGGCTTCCTGTACATTTATTTGGACGAAATTATGCTTTTCTTCATTCAGAGTGAAAAACATGAATATCTGGTACACTGTACAAACCCATATTTATCAACATGTACATTGTTCTTCATTTAGGCTGCTTTCACATTGCGATTTTTGAGGATCCGTGGCTGTCCGTTGTAAAACGGACAGCCACGGATCCGATTTTGCCCCCATGTTACCTATGGGTACGGATCGGATTTGGCCTAAATGCCATCCGATTTTGCCGGATCCGATTTGTGTCTGATTTTTAGCTGTGCCCAAAATCGGAGGCTGCTCCAGCGGACCAGGCCAGGTGGTTATCGCTGTCAGGATCATTGGAGTGTCGCTCAGTGTGACGGGGCCCTTACACAGCATGTAGGGGCATATTATCAGCATATTGTGGGATGCTATCTACATGACATATTGCTACTTTACAGTTCTCTGAAGTGGCAAATCAGTATGAACAAAGAAGATTCTTTACAGTAAGAGCAGCAGATAAAACTGAAAATATTTATGGTAGGAGAAAACAAAGATTACAGATCTTATTCACATTGCATTCCTCTAATGTTAACTTGCATTTTATTCTAGGTTTTAGCACATAGATTCCATAATACACAGTTTAACCATCTCCATGTCTGTCAAAACCAGTCTTTAAAGACTCTTTTATAAAATGAATATAACCTATTGGCGCAGAGTTTACAGTTTGAAGATGTTTCCCAGAACACCACACAGTAAGTGAAATAAAAAGCACAATAACAGCAACATTTAGGTTGAAGCGGACAACAGCTATTAATCACTCTGGCATGTGGCGTTTTAAAGCTGAAGCCATAGAAGAATAATGAACGGTGAAGCAAACGTGACCGGGAAAAGCACAGCATGCGACGATCCAATGACGGAAATCTTTTGAGGACACAAGTTTTTGCAGGTATATGTAACTATTGTCTATGTATACACATGCATCTTGTGTGACAAAGTAAATGTCCAACTGATGCACTTCTGAATCTAAATTAGTCTTAAATGAAAGCTTTATCATTCTGATATAGAACTTCAAAATCCTCTGCAATAGAGATAAAATAAGCTTCTGTTCACCACACATCCTGCAAAAAAGGATTTTTTCTAAAAAGCTTATAGAAAAAAATTCATTCTTATGTGTTAATGATAAATCTGACACACAACAATACAATAGATTTTCAAAAGGACATACCCTATATAGCAGGATATGGGGCCCATGCCAGTATGAGGTAACATATACCAGAATGGGGGCAATATAGCAAAATGAAGGGATCATATATCAGGATAGAGGGCCCTTTACGAGGATTTGGGGGGCCATATACAAGGATGGGATGGGATGGGGGGGCCATATACAAGGATGGGATGGGATGAGGGGCCATATACCAAGATAGAGGGATCATATACGAGGATGTGGGGATCTTATACCAGGATGGGGGGGCAGTATCCCCATAACAGTGCATCATTACCACATTTTTTGCTTAACATTTTTCACCCCTCTAAAAACCTAGGTGTGTCTTATAGTCCGAAAAATACTGTAAATGTATGCTGTGGCAAGACGACAACTGAGGTAGAGAAGAATACATAAAAGAGCTTAATAATCTCAAGGGATATATTTACTTGTAATATGTTTGGTACTGCTGAATGGAGAGAATTTGTTCTTTATACAACATATTGAGAGTAGAATATTGGTGCAATACCCAATGAATATCAATGAGAAGAGGAGATTTTGGCTCTATTGAGTAACAACACTGGTGAGATATACTTGTAAGAGCACCACAGCTTTCCCTAAGAATTACCACGTTTCCATACCTATATATATATATATATATATAATTATATATATATATCTATACACTGTGTGCAGAATTATTAGGCAAATGAGTATTTTGATCACGATACTTTTATACATGTTGTCCTACTCAAGCTGTATAGGCTTGAGAGCCAACTACCAATTAAGTAAATCAGGTGATGTGCATCTCTGTAATGAGGAGGGGTGTGGTGTAATGACATCAACACCCTATATAAGGTGTGCTTAATTATTAGGCAAATGCCTTTCCTTAGGCAAAATGGGTCAGAAGAGAGATTTAACGGGCTCTGAAAAGTCCAAAATTGTGAGATATCTTGCAGAGGGATGCAGCAGTCTTGAAATTGCCAAACTTTTGAAGTGTGATCACCGAACAATCAAGCGTTTCATGGCAAATAGCCAACAGGGTCGCAAGAAGCGTGTTGGGCAAAAAAGGCGCAAAATAACTGCTGATGAATTGAGGAAAATTAAGCGTGAAGCTGCCAAGATGCCATTTGCATGTAAACGAACGATGTAAGATGAAAAAATCGTCACAAAATCGGTCATCACAAAAATGAGATCCTGAACTCAAATCTATCGTTCGTCGTCCAATTAAGGAACTGTGAAGCCACATCGTTCAGTTTGACACCTTTTTGAACGATCTTGTTCAAAATTCTCCTATTCCTGCCGCTTTAAAAGATCGTTCAGTCCTTGCTCTCCTATTTAATTGGTGCATTGCCGAATGGGATATCGTTATCGATATCCTTGTGTGTGACAATGCACTAACTATGTCAGAACGATCACAGTCAAGTGAGTGTTCTAAGGATATCGTTAACGATATCCTAGCGTGTGAAGCGGTCTTAAGTCTCATCAGACCAGAGAATCTTATTTCTCAGTCTGAGAGTCCTTCATGTGTTTTTTTTTTTGCAAACTATTGCAGCTTTCATGTTTTGCATTGAGGAGAGGCTTCCGTCAGCCACTCTGCCATAAAGGCCCGACTAGTGGAGGGCTGCATTGATAGTTGACTTTGTGAAACTTTCTCCCATCTCCCTACTGCATCTCTAGAGTTCAGCTACAGTGATTTTGGGGTTCTTCTTTTCTTCTCTCACCAAGGTTCTTCTCCCACGATTGCTCAGTTTGGCTGGACGGCCTGGTCTAGGTAGACTTCTGGTGGTCCCAAACTTCTTCCATTTAAGGATTATGGAGGCCACTGTGCTTTTAGGAATCTTGAGTACTGCAGAAATTCTTTTGTAACCATGACCAGATCTGTGCCTTGCCACAATTCTGTCTCTGAGCTCCTTGGGCAGTTCCTTTGACCTAATTATTTTCTGACATGCACTGTGTGGTTTTATATAGACAGGCGAATGCCTTTACAAATCAAGTCCTATCAGTTTTATTAAACACAGCTGGACTCCAATGAAGGAGTAGAACCATCTCAAGGTGGATCAAAATTAAATCGACAGCATGTGACTTAAATATGAGTCTCTGAGCAAAGGATCTGAATACTTATAACTATGTGATATTTCAGTTTTTCTTTTTTAATACATTTGCTAAAATTTCTACATTTCATTTTTTTTTCATTGAAGATGGGGTGCAGAGTGTACATTAATGAGAAAAAAATGAACTTTTTTGAATTTACCAAATGGCTGCAATGAAACAAAGTGAAAAAAGGAGATTTTTGTGTACTCACCGTAAAATCCTTTTCTCTTAGCCTCTAATTGGGGGACACAGACCATGGGTGTTATGCTGCTGTCCACTAGGAGGCGACACTAGGCAGAATCTGAAAAAGATTAACAGTGACTCCTCCTCTGCAGTATTACACCCCCGGAACAGGCATTGCCTCTTCAGTTTTGTGCTAAAGCAGTAGGAGAGTTCACCGAATAATAATAGTAATAACAGTACAAGGCATGTAACTAAACAGGCAAACCTGTGTAAACATGTATTACTTAACATGGTAATAACAGTGTAACAAGGCCTGTAACCAAACTGGTACATGGCAAACAGTTAAGAGTTAACAGTAATAATAGTATAACACAGCCTGTAGCCAAACGGGCAAACATGTGTAAACAGTTACCCATGTAACAGTTGAGAAGCAACATGAGAACTGTAGTAAAGGCCCCAAAGGGGCAAAAGGGTGGGAGCTGTGTCCCCCAATTAGAGGCTAAGAGAAAAGGATTTTACGGTGAGTACACAAAAATCTCCTTTTCTCCTTCGCCTCATTGGGGGACACAGACCGTGGGACGTCCCAAAGCAGTCCCTGGGTGGGAAAAACGATGGAACTAGTAACGCTGAACATGGTCAGCGAAAAACTATGTACCTACAGGAGGGCTGCTGCCTCCTGGAGGACACATCTACCCAGACCTGCGTCTGCCAAGGCCTGAGTGTGAGCACTGCAGTGACTTGTAGATGTGTGGAGGCTGAGCCATCTGGTTGCCTATTACACTAATTGTGCTGACGCCTGGGGCCGGACGGCCTAGGAGGCCCCCATGGCCGTAGTAGAATGTGCCCCAACACCTGCAGGAAAGGGGCGGGTTTTTTTTTTTTTTTTTTTAAGGTATAAGCGTCTTGGATGGTTGGTGGAATCCATCTAGCTATAGTAGCCTGAGAGGCTGACATGTCTTTATATCGGACCTCTTGAAGAAGGAAGAGAGAATCCAACTTCCTAAAAAGGTGCTGTCCTGGATACATAGATGCGTAGGGCCCTGACGAGGACCTACAGGGCCCTGACGAGGTCCTACATATGTAAAGCCTTCACGACCCAATGGCCTGGACCCAGGCGCAGAGATGGCAGAGAGAGGTCTTCATTTAGGCGAAAGAAGTACCTCGCCAGTGGAAGAAAGGAGGGACCGGCCGAAGGGCAACATCGTCTTGGTGGAAGACCACACAAGGATTTACCTGAGAGTGCTGAAGTTCCGATACTCTGCATAAAAAGTAATTGCCACCAAAAACCACCACTGTTAGTATGAGAATGCTCAGGGGAGTGACCCGTAGAGGCTTAAAGGATGGTTCTTGTAGAGCCGTGAGGACAAGGTTTAGGTCCCACGGGTGTTAGCGGCCTGTTGAATGGGGAAATGAAATGGCAGACCCCTCGAAGGAAGGATTTCCTTGAAGTCTGGGAGCAAAGCGTTTGTGAAAGAAGGTGGAAGTGGCTGAATACTGCCCCTTGAGAGAACCCAAGGGCAGGCCTGAGTCTAGGCCTGAATTGAGGAAACTGAGAATTCTTGGTAGGGATAAGGCCAAAGTGAATGGCCTCTAGAGGTGCACCAAGCAAACAAACACAAATATTCATGTGCGAAGGTAAATGTTTGAGGAGGCTGGTTTCCTCGCTCTGATAATGTTCGCCACAATGCCCTAAGAAAAACCAGCTTGGGTTAAGACCCAGGTCTCAAGAGACATTCCGTCAATACAGAGGTGAGGAATTCTGACGGTATAACCTGTCTTGAGAGAGTCTGGACTGTCTGGATGAACAGTCTGGCAAGCGCCATGATACGGCTGCTATGAGTGAGAGACGGAAACGGATCTATCCCTGGACTGGTGTGTGTGGTCCCAATGACTGTGGGTCATAAGACCTGGTCATGAAGGCTGGAGTCATGAGTTCCTCATCCGGGGTTCCCTATCACCGGTAGATTCATGGGACAACGTGAGGGTGTGGGAAACACTCCCTTGAGGTAATCCCCTTGCGGGAGAAGAAAACCACTTCCCGGTCAACTCAGCCAGTATGTGACCGGCTTATAGTACTGAGTTTGTGGATTCCGCCCAGTGAAGTACGTGATGAACTTCATCCGTTGCCCGGAGACTTCGGGTTCTGCCCTAGCGACTGACATATGTCCCAGCCGTGGCATTGGCTAAAGGACTTCAGTGCTAGGACTATTTCCAGAATCTTCTGTATATTCATGGGCATTTTTGACTCCGGGCGGGATCATTTGCCTTGTGTTCTGTGATGGGGGACACTGCACCCCATCGCGTCAGGCTCGTGGTTAAACTGTTCAGCGTGGTGGAACGAAAAACCTTCCCTGCGTGAGAGAAAGAGTGGCCAGGGCCACCGGGGGGGAGACCGCCTACTTTCAGAGGACAGGTGAAAAACTCCTGTCGAGTGATGGAGGTTCTTATTCCTTGAATTGAGAATGGAGAGTGTGAAGGCGGTCTGAGATGCAGCTGTGAAACATTAAACTGTTGGAACCGGAGTATAATTGTGGAGGTTGTTATAGTGTCTACAGCGCTGAGACACTATGCTCGCAGTCCGCGAGGATCAGAGTTTTGGATAGGCAGAACGTCCAAGGACGGAAGGATGATGACACCCCTGGAGTGAGGGGTAGTTATGACGTCTGCCCTGACCTTTGTGAGCACTGAAGGAGCTGTAGTTAAGTCGAAACGGGAGTGCCACTAATTAGTAGCATTCCTGTTTGAATACAAATCTGATGAAACTTTCGGTCAGTAGCTGCATAAGAATATACGGGTAGGTGTCCTGTATATCTATGGGCGCAAGGAATATTTATTGTCCTTTGGAAGCAACTTGGAGTGGAGATACCATGTGGGATAAGTTATCCGGACAGGTTAGTCTAGTTGTTTTAGGTCCAGTACGGATCGTAATGTACCTTCCTGATTGGACCACAGATAGGTTGGAAAACGCTCTTTGCGTGATACGGTTACAGCGACGCCTGAAATGAGGAGAGGCTTTACAGAGTGGAAAAGTACTTGAGCCTTTAGGCAGTGGAGACGATTCGGTCTCGGATTGGTGAGACTGACTCTGTCAGGAGGAGCTACCCTTCTGGGTATCCTGGGACAGGTACCTGCGTGGCGACTGAGTACTCGTTAGTGTCGGTCTAAGTCTTGACCGACCTTAATAAATTCTGAAAGGAACGGTCGTCCTGGTTTGCACTGAGGGAGGGAAGTGCCCTTGCGTCTCTTAGCATCTGAAGTTAACTTGTCCAGCTGTTCTTCGAACAGGTGTCCTCTGAAGGATGGAAAAAACTGTGAGGGGCTTCTTGGAGACCACGTCCATTCTTCCCTTCCCGTACCCAGAGGGCACGTCTAAGGGAATGGTATTGTGTCCATTCTTCCCTTCCCGTACCCAGAGGGCACGTCTAAGGGAATGGTATTGTGAGCTGCTATTGCTGAGCAGCTGGCAGCATGCAGGGCTGCGCACATTAGGTAGTCAGCTGAGGTGGCGACTCGAGTTGTTCGGGTCGTCAGAGTAGGGCGGCGGATGAGGCATTCAATATTGGTTGACCTGCTAATGCTGTGATGGCTGTCGCTGCCCTGACTGAAGCGATCTTGTCCGTGTCAGTCTAGATGTGAACTGGCCGAATGAATTCCGGTTGGAATGCAGTTTGCTGACGGCGCTTGAAGGACCGCCTGGCTGTGCGCTGAGGGAGGGAAATGCTTTGGTCTCCCATGGCATCTGAAAGCAATGTGACCAGTTGTCTTCTGGACAGACGTCCCTGGGATATGGGAGGCCTGTGAGAGACTGAGGCTACAGTATATCTTAGAACTTCCAATAGAGCGTCAGCCTGGCGGCTCTAGGACTAAGGACGTATTGAGATCTGAGTCGTGGTTAAATTGGCCTTCTGAGGGCAGGACTGGTCTGCTGCCTGTAGCGCCGTTACTGTGGTATTATTGCCCACGTCATGTCCTATGTCCTGTGTGGAGCCACAGTCGGGAGGAAGTATGCTGAGCCTCTGATAATACTTATAATAATATTTATCCATTTATATAGCGCTATTAATTCCATAGCACTTTACATACATCCAGAAATACATATATATGTATCTATACATATAATATATACACACACAGGTGTAGGGGATTTGAACTTGGCAACCCGCAGTTGCAAGGTCCAGATCACTATCCTCCAGGCTACAATGCTTTGTGCTGCAGGGGAAAAAGCATGCAGAGCCGCAGCAGGGAGGGAGCCCTGCTTGGCTTCATTGCAGAGAGTGTGCAGCGTGAGATCCAGCGCCGCCAGTACTGCTGGACAACATGGCTGGAGGATTCGGGGATGACTCCTCAACCTGGTATTCCCAGGGAATTCTGGGGAAGGGGGGGCGGCATATGACATGGACTCTCGACCTCAACCGAGCCACCCTACAGTGGGAGTCGGGGATGAAGCATGTCGGTTCCCATGACATCGATGAGGGCACTGCGGACACTGCAGACCGGTACCCCCGGGCAGGCTACTGTTCAGCCCCTTTCCCCTGTGTGCCTGCATGTTGCGGCAGGGAAGAGGTCCTGTGATGCTCCCAGTGTATAGGGGCCACAAGAATAGTGGGGCTCCGAGCATTGTGAGGGGCTGTACAGAGTACCCTGCACCTGTATGTGAAGTGCAGGGATCTGTGCATTCATTACTAGATGCGGGGAAGATGGCCTATATTGCTATATTATCTGGCTAATTGCTATGAGATTAACAGACTGCCCCCATCATTTCCATAGCACTTTGTAGAGAAACCAGGAGGGGGGCGGAGCATGCAGGGAAATGAAACTTTGCTCCACAGTGGCCTGCACGCTCCGTTCCGCCCCCTCCATGATGCTGATCGCGTCATCCGGGGGCGGGGAAAGAGGCGGCGGCCTCGTTCTCTAGGCCGGAGCCGGGGCCTCAAGTAAATGGCGGCCCCGGGAGAGTGAGGGGGCCGGGGCGGAAGTCCACCAGCCCCGCCGGTTCCGCAGTGTGGGACCGCCGCCGCCAGACTGCCCAGTGAGTCTCGCCGCCCCAGAAGCCTCACCGCTGCCACAGCAAGGGGGCACAGCCAGGAGGCACTGGGGAGCTAATTTTCAACCCTTGTCCTTGCTGGGGATCGCTGCGTAGTGGGGCAGAGGTCCTACAAAAGGATAGAAGCAGTGTGTCCTCAACCCAAGGCCCCTGTATGACAGGAGAGATGGGGAGGGTGGCGATGCTGATACTACTAGAGGACTAGCAGTCTTCTGGAAGCTCTGGCTCTTTGCAGCAGAGGCTGTGAGCAGCCTTGGGGGGCCCTGCAGCCGAGGAAATAGCTATGGAGCAGACAATGCTATGGAGGGGAGGGCACCTAAAGGTGGTATCTCAACCCAAGTTCCCAGTCAGAGGGAATGGGGAGGGCGTCCGTTCATCTCATACTTTCTGGATGTTACCTGGTGCCGATAGGTCTCCATTCCTCCATGGGAGCTGAGGGCCCCCTTTTTGCCGGTTTTCTTCCCCTCTGTCTTGCTGCTTGCGATGGGGACATGGAGCATTGCTGCGACCCAGAGCCCCATCTGTGGGGACTGGGGAGGAATGCGGGCCTCAGAACCGGCAGGTCTGGAAATCACTTTAACCCTGCACCTCCAACAGTGGAGGGCCGAGAAAGGAATAGCCCTTATCTGACAAAATAGCTCAACCCAGAAGCTCAACTATGGAGTCTGGGGAGGTCTCTGTGGTCGACATGTCCCTTCAAAAAATAAAGATGCAGCTTCAAAAGTAAAAATAATGAAGAGAGAGTAAGAACGTGTGCCTCCTACAAGACACTAAGCAAAAACTGAAGAGGCAATGCCTGTTCCGGGGGTGTAATACTGCAGAGGAGGAGTCACTGTTAATCTTTTTCAGATTCTGCCTAGTGTCGCCTCCTAGTGGACAGCAGCATAACACCCACGGTCTGTGTCCCCCAATGAGGCGAAGGAGAAATTTTAAGGAGTTTGAATACTTTCCATACCCACTGTATATAATGTATACTATGAGATGTAAGGCCCTTGATTTGTCAGCTGTATGTTTATACTGGTTATACCATTGAGGGCTTGATGGCTGAGTTTCCTATAACATGGTGGTTTTGGTGTTTAGGAGCATGCACACTAGGATTTTATTGTAAGGGACGTTTTGCCACAAGCAAGATGCTCGGAGATCAGATGGCAAAACCCTGATGACAGATTCCCTTTAACAGGTACAGTATGCAGTCTGATTTGGTGATGTTGCTTACATGAATCAAACATGGATAGGAGACTTGGCCATGCAAATAAAGCCAAAAAATTAATAATTATCCTTCCAATCAAAGTAGGGTTATCGGTAAACACTTGTCACATTTCTTACCTGCATAATCATTCTCTTTCTCCGGCTGAACAACTACTAGAGCGGTCGCCCCCTGCAATGAAAGCAGAACACAAACTTTATCTTGTTTTGCTATCTAGTCTTTGTCCTCATGCTGGAGATCTCAGTATTTTCATGGGTTGGTGTGAATAGGATCTCAGAGAAAGTTGCCACAGCCTTTATTACCAGCATGTTATAGACGGCATAGTATAGTGTTAATGTGTAGGTAGCACCAATGAAGTCTGTATATATTATAGTCTTTGATATTCTCTTTCAATTTTCATTACTACTGTGCCAGATGCTATTAAAAAAGAAAAAAATAGATAAAGTGTATTATGTACAGCCCAACCAGGAAATACTGACCATATCCAGAGTCATGTAATAGCCAGGGACAACAATCATGCTAAAGAACATTATGAAAGACTGTCTCAGCCATAAGAGTAGAGATATTACTGAGAACAACACAATGTCACACTGGGTGGGTCAAGGAACTCTACGCTTTCCGTCATATCTCATTTCTCTGGGAAAATCTGTCCCTGGCAGTGGCTGAGCTGGTTGTTTTTGGATGGTTCCCAGTGTTCTGTAGCAAATCAAACTTACATTATAATCAAATTAAAAGATAGGTAGTATGTGTGCTCATAAAGCGGAAAGGGTAGATGTGTTATATAAAGGACTGGCATCCGTCCTTTCTCTAATATGCAGGCTATCCACAGATAACCCAGATGGGTTTATGAAGATGAGGAATGCTGTGCATATAGTCCAGGGTGCCAGCTGGCTGTGGCAAATGGACGAGTCTGTTGATTCATCTTGCGGCCTGCAAGCTTAATACTGTCATGTACTAAAAATTGCTGTGGATGAAGCTCATTAAAGATTTGATAGTATTCAATGGTTAAAAAGTATCATTCCAAAGAGGAGGGAGCCAGCTACTGCCTGTGGTTAGCGAGCAATACAAAAAGTACAAATGTCCGTATTAATTCCAAACTGTGCTTTAATGTAAAATGAAATTTTTAGCAAATAACTGATCAATTCTTTGAGCCACCCTGCCAATGTCACAGCAAGTTTTAAGAGGGCGGTCCTACTCTACGTTTTTTTTTATTTACATTGTGCCAAGCAGCCTCCTAAATACATTAAAAGTAGAACCACGTAAATGTATCCCATACCTGGAAAATCTCAGAACTGTTCCCATGGTGCTGGACAGACAAATGAAGATAAAGGCAGACCAGGCCCGAACATGTGCAGCAGATGCAACAGACGCACGGACAATACTAGATCTGAGCCCCACAGTGCCAGACCAACAGACCATGAGTGAGGACGGAGAAGGCCCAGATAAATGTGCATGCAATTAACAGAGCCTGTGGAAAGGGTGATGTAACTGAGTGTGAACAGCCACTAAAGCCAATTATAGTAAAGACAGAAGGAATGACACACTAAACAAGTGTGCACAGCAAGGTCTGTTGCCACCAGGGGACACAGAACTCAGAGAAGCTGAATGTCGCCAGCAAAGGAAGTATGTTTATTTTAATAGAAACCTGTCAGAAACTTTATCCCCCTCACTCTCAAAAAAAGTTAATAATAAGTTAATAAGAAAAGCCACTGCTGCATTCCTGAACTAGCAGCACCCTTCCTCTGGCTGACTGGCTGGTCAGTTGGTCAGGGTACTACAGCTGGGAGAGGATGCTGCTGGTTTGGGAATACAGCAGAGGCCAAGAAGCTGTAAGTACATCATCATGCCCAATGCACTTCAAGACTGAACTTCTAAACACAAAGTGTTGCAGTTTGACTTTAGGATCATAAAGGTAAAAAACTCTGGCTTGTCTTTCAAAGCGCTAAAGTTCTATAAAGTGTTTTGGGTCGAAGATTCAATGTGGAGGTCTGAGTGCATTATGTAATTACTAAGCATGTGTATTTGTCAACTTGTAAAAAAAGGATATCTTGGCCTAATGCACATGTGGATTAATGCGACATGTGGAATAATTGTTATATAAATTCCACATACGTCGTTCCTTATGTTACATGTGGTTGAGGACCAAATTTCATCTCAAAAGGCCTAATGTGTGATTCTGAAACATGGCGAGAATCCTGTTTCAGAATCACATTAGTGGGTATGAGAAAAGATTGTTAGACATTCATGTTTAAATGGATGCTTACTACAGACCTTAGGAAACGCAGCAGTGACTTCACCAAGTGCTGCTAAGTCATCAGCAATGCGGGGAGCAGATTGTGTCTGGCAGACAGGAGCACACGCACGGAGCAGTTCCCTTCGTAATCAGAAGCGTCCAGAGTGCTACAAACTATGTGCACCTTAGACGTTTATTAAGTTGAGGTGCACACTGCCGTATAACCCCAGTTTGCTCTCCAACATAACCAGTACTGCCCCCAATATGGCTGTAGCATTTAATTTTCACTTTCTTGCCTGTCCCAGTCTAGATTTTACCTGCTGGACTTACTCTGCCCACATCTGGTGTAAAGTATTAATATGCCATATGTATGTGGGCCTTTCAGAAATTACAGTGATACTTTGGTTTTCGTTGACTCCGGTTGTTGTCGGTTCGGTTTTCGTTGATTTTTTCAACACAAAATAGCTCTGTTTTCATCAGTACATCACTGCTAATTTTGCAATAAAAATGGTGACCCACGTGATTCCCTTACTAAAAAATAAAATGTGCAACCCTCTCTCCCCTCCCGTATGCCAAATGAGCATTTACAAAAATAAAATACCAAATTAAATGTTTATTTATTCATGACATTAGTCTTTCACACTCATTTTACAGTCATTTCTGAGTGTTTCCAGTAGTACCTTTTGTCACTATAAAATATTTTTGTTTCGTATGTATTTTGCCATATCTTGAACAAATTAATTAATTTACATTGTTTCTTATGGAAATTGTTGCCTCAGTTTTCAATCATTTTCCAACGAAAAACAAGGTCTCATTGTATTTCCATTTGTTCCCTTTACAACATCTTCAGAAATGTGAATAAAATTAAATATAAAAAATGAAAGATCTATTCTTCACATAGGTGTCACAACACAGTCTATAATTGTTGATCACCTATTTACTTGGATGCATTTTGCAGTTATCCATAGCAGCACCTCAGTGGAGGGAGGCACATCTAAATGGCAGCATTGTACTTTCGATGTTTATAACTCATGACAAGGTTAATAGGACAATTAGGAGATTTAATTACAATGTTGTTAAACAGAACAAATTGGTACTCTGAGTTTTTTCCACTTTCTAAGCACTAAGAAGTTTGCTAATTATCTCACTTCTTGCTATTTTGTTGTAAAGAGGAGGAAGAAGAAAAGCTACAGCTTTCACATCATGCTACATATTGAGTTAGCACTGGACTCCCACAGGTTACAAAGCGGCAACAGAGTGTACTATACACGCTATAACCTTCTTATATATTCCTTCAGTTCGAAGAGTTAGGTTAAAAAGCATCATCAGGCATCTGCGGAGATTGTAGGTCCCAGAAGATAAGATGATTATGGGATAAGTATGAGCACCCATGGGACTAAACTCCAGAGCTGTGAGACATAGGAAAAAGGGGTCCTATCGGGTAATTCACCATATTGTCTTCTATGATCATTTTAGGATTAGCATTTAATATTTACAATTGGAAGGGTCAGGACACGTGTGACAGTACCTTAACTCGCATGTCACTTGGACAGTGTGTTTTCAACCTAATAAGCACTGCTAGAAAGCAGCGTAAATTACAGCAGAATGTCTAGCTAACAGCTGATAAAGAAATTAGTTTTAAGTTTAAAAATGTGACTCTAATAAATTTGGGGCATTTTATTCTAGTGCTCCTCTACAACACTTGTCACTTAATGTACTCAGAGATGCTGGCTTAGCTGTATAAGTAATGTGGACAATAAACTTACTGGTTTGTGCTCAAACTGTGATGGCTCATGGAGCACAGAGGCTCCACATAATGTTGCCATCCACTCTAAATCATCTGCAAATTAAAAACATACAATCAATGAATGAGTTTTACAAAAAAAAAATGTAAAAATTTAAATTCGAAATCAACAAATATAACACAATTCACCTTTGGTCATATCTTTAAAAGTCCCAAGACAGCAAACTTCAAAGTCTGTGAGGAGCTAGAGATAAATGGGATATGTCATTAAACAGATTTCGTTATAGTTATTCCAACACAAAAACAGCATAAAGTACATTACATGTGAAATTTTACGCCATTAAATTAACCAACTAGTGAATCAAGGCTGCTGTGATCACAGGACTTAAATTAGCTGGCAAGTTCTGCCTTTACCAACATTTATTTATTCCCACTTATGTTGTGCTATTAATTCTGGCGTTTTACAGAGTGATCATCACTGTCTCCATTGGGGCTCACAATATAAATTCCCTATCAGTATGTCTTTTTCAAGTGTTGGAGGAAGCTAACGTACCCAAAGGAAACCCACACAAACACAGGGAGAACATACAAACTCCTGCAGATGTTGTCCTTGGTGGGATTTGAACGCAGGAATCCAGCGCTGCAAAACTGCAGTGCTAACCACTGAGCCACCATGCCACCCTTTTAAGTACCCTTTAATTCTTGGCTTAGATATTCAAGTTATTTTACGCATTTATCTTCTTATGAAGAAAGTAAATGACTGCAGTAAAACAAACCTCCTACTTTGTCCCATATTGAAATAAATGACAAAAAAAGTGAAAGACTACAAACTTCAATAATGTAATAACAGCATATGTGAAGAATATGGGGGCTATCTAGACATGCCAATGTATTATAAATCCCTGAGATATTTCTACAGCTGTAATCATAGATGTCACTTCATTACCTGCAGCTACTGTTCAGAGTAGCCGTCTGAAATGGATGCTTTCATCCCACTAACATATGGTTCCACATACAGATGGATAGGTGACAAAAGCAATTCGCTAAGGAAGAAGCTCTCCTTAAAAGGTACAACCCCATGTGAAGATGGTGGGAAGATATCCGTCTACGAGACACAAGTTTGGCTCGGGTGTATTTAGAGGCGGGCGATTGCTACTCCCAGAGAGCTTCAAACAGAAACTCCCAGTCTCTTTAGCACCATGATATCATGCAGAATTATGGAAATACCGTATAACAGAGTCCTACACAAATCAGATACCTGGAATAGTGACAGCAAGCCGCACACACACCTGGGTCTTGATTATTTCTAGCACCCTGGGATGGGGGGATATTGAGAAACACCTAGCAGAAGCCAGGTAGGCAAACAGTGTTTGGTCTCCATGAGAGACCCAGCCAGATCCAACGCACCAGAACATCACATCTATCCTACCAGTGGGAAGTCATGATATGCCCTACATGAAACACGGGGAGGGGAATTATGGACTGCCGGGGCGGGGAGGGAGTGACTGACCAAGGGGTTAAAGGTACCTGGGTATATTTGTCCGTTGTTCACTGTCAAGGAGATCACATCATGTCTTGGGGTTATCAAGAAATCCTTGCGCTCCACACGGCCTCAGTTTGGCCTCCAGCAACAAGGAACTGGTAACGGATTACAATCAACTGCATATACCTTCTGTAACCCTCTACCTTTGTTTGCATATCTGACTGCAATATCTGTACATCCATAGTGTACATATTACTATCTAGTGAGCCCTTACGGCAATTAAATGTAAAATTTAATCCTGGGTTGCTCTATTATCTTGATTCACGAACCCACAGTGTCTGTGTCCTCAGTTAATATTAACCGGACCAGGCTTATACCCAAATAGGAATTGGTGGCAGCTCTACAAAGCTGGCAGGACTTTTCGCTTGAGCTAGTGAAAAGGATCTCCCAGCCTCTCAGGGTTGTGAGCTAGTGATGTACTATGCCAGAGGTCACGTGGATCACTCTATCTCTCACTACCCATGCGGACAGACAGGTGTCCGTATAAAACTGCGCCAAGCTGACCTTCCATGCCCCTGGGTTTGGAAGGTCATGTATGGTCAAAGTGACAAGCCGTATCGTGTGGCTCCAACGTATTAGACACTTCAGGGTGGGGCTGCGAGGTGCGGTTTTCATCACTGCATAAAAACAGTCATCTGTTAATTCTAGATGATGAAATTGCAGTCCAAGACAAGATGCGCAGCTCCAAGATTTTAAAGTTGATAATTGTACATTAAAATGATTTAAACTATCATAATTGTAACTCAATACTATAAGACTGTCATCTGCCATTTCACGATGTGACACTGCAGTGGTTAAGTCTACAGTCTTAAGAAACAGAAAGAAAGGAGGAAATGTTTTACACAGACTTGTCTGGTGCCTGAAATGTGTGACAGGCTACTCCTGGCACAATAAAGCCTGCATCTCCTTTCTACCTCTGAAGGCAATATTCTAGTGTCTTGCTGACAGTGAAACAAGCCTCTGAAAGCAGTAAAAATGTTAAGCACATGCTGCATTAGTAATTACAAGTAATTATGGGGTTTACTCAAATATTAGGCTCATCTATTTTTTTCCCTTCTATTACTTAAGTCAGCAGCATGTGATAATACGATCACTATTCCCCCGCTGTCTGCGCCATGTACTCAGCTGTCCTCCTCTGCGCATAATTAAGGTGGAATCAGCATTCAGAATCCTGGTCACGTTTTAATGAGGAAGAGCAGAGGTTGAGTGCCTTGCGAAATGTCACCAGGAGCTGAGGGGCTATTTGCAACCTCATTAAGTGCATCTAGAGGATCACTGTACTATGTAAAAATACAGATTGCATTTACAACATAGCTCATGAATAATGGAGAGATTTCCGAAAGCAACACTCAACCTATGTCTGAAAGTTTTCACCTGTTCTCTGCCAGCCAACGAGCCACAGTCTTGTTTGGAAGTCACATGATTTCACAAAACCAGCACAGTTTTCTATGGAAAACATTTTCAGGTGCTTTAACTTTCACAGAGGCTTTGGGCAGAGAAATCTATAAAATGAGTGAGGTCAGCTGTTAAGACCCCCCCATACACAGTACACAGATAATGTAAGGAATAAGAAGGATCCAACCTGTAGAAATTTAATGGCCGATCTTTTTGTATAACTAAAAGATAAGCTGATGCCAGACAAACATGGCAGCGTTTGTCTTACAGGGCACATATGACTTCTTGGCTGAGGATTCCAATGTATGGAGGGGTCGGGGGAGATTAGTTGAATAAACATTTCTATGTTTGGGGTCTTGAAAAAAAGCTATTGGCTAAGCCTTACATGGGTGACTCTGGATAGATACAGTGTTGGCCAAAAGTATTGACACCCCTCCAAATTCTTTAGTATTATCTTCATTTAATTTGTCTTCAATGAAAAAAACACAAAAAGAATTGTCCTAAAGCCAAATTGGATATAATTCCACACCAAACATAAAAAAGGGCATGGACAAAAGTATTGGCGCTGTTAGAAAAATCATGTGATGCTTCTCTAATTTGTGTAATTAACAGCACCTGTAACTTACCTGTGGCACCTAACAGGTGTTGGCAATAACTAAATCACACTTGCAGCCAGTTGACATGGATTAAAGTTGACTCAACCTCTGTCCTGTGTCCCTGTGTGTACCACATTGAGCATGGAGAAAAGAAAGAAGACCAAAGAACTGTCTGAGGACTTGAGAAAAATTGTGAGGAAGCAGGAGCAATCTCAAGGCTACAAGTCCATCTCCAAAGACCTGAATGTTCCTGTGTCTACCGTGCGCAGTGTCATCAAGAAGTTTAAAGCCCATGGCACTGTGGCTAACCTCCCTAGATGTGGATGGAAAAGAAAAATTGACAAGAGATTTTAACGCAAGATTGTGTGGATGGTGGATAAAGAACCTCGACTAACATCCAAACAAGTTCAAGCTGCCCTGCAGTCCGATGGTACAACAGTGTCAACCCGTACTATCCGTCAGTGTCTGAATGAAAAGGGACTGTATGGTAGGAGACCCAGGAAGACCCCACTTCTTACCCCAAGACATAAAAAAGCCAGGCTGGAGTTTGCCAAAACTTACCTGAGAAAGCCTTAAAACGTTTTGGAAGAATGTTCTCTGGTCAGATGAGACAAAAGAAGAGCTTTTTGGGCAAAGGCATCAACATAGGGTTTACAGGAGAAAAAAAGAGGTATTCAAAGAAAAGAACACGGTCCCTACAGTCAAACATGGCGGAGGTTCCCTGATGTTTTGGGGTTGCTTTGCTGCCTCTGGCACTGGACTGCTTGACCGTGTGCATGGCATTATGAAGTCTGAAGACTACCAACACATTTTGCAGCATAATGTAGGGCCCAGTGTGAGAAAGCTGGGTCTCCCTCAGAGGTCATGGGTCTTCCAGCAGGACAATGACCCAAAACACACTTCAAAAAGCACTAGAAAATGGTTTGAGAGAAAGAACTGGAGACTTCTAAGGTGGTCAGCAATGAGTCCAGGCCTGAATCCCATAGAACACCTGTGGAGAGATCTAAAAATGTCAGTTTGGAGAAGGCACCCTTCAAATATCAGGGACCTGGAGCAGTTTGCCAAAGAAGAATGGTCTAAAATTCCAGCAGAGCATTGTAAGAAACTCATTGATGGTTACCGGAAGCGGTTGATCGCAGTTATTTTGGCTAAAGGTTGTGCAACCAAGTATTAGGCTGAGGGTGCCAATACTTTTTTTTGGCCCATTTTTGGAGTTTTGTGTGAAAATGATCAATGTTTTGCTTTTTGCTTCATTTTCTTTTGTGCTTTTTCATTGAAGAAAAATTAAATGAAGATAATACCAAAGAATTTGTGATTGCAATCATTTTCAGGAAGAAACTGAGTATTATCTGACAGAATTGCAGGGGTGTCAATACTTTTGGCCAACACTGTAGCTATCAACTGAGCCAAGTATTCCTGTACATGAGGAACACTAAAGAGAGAACAATCAACCAAAAGAGCATTCATGTCTATGGGGGGAGTCTTGAAATATAGCCATCATCTGAGCCAAGAAATCCTGTAACTGGGGGAGTCTGGAAAGAGAGCTGTTGGACAAAAGAGTTTCAGTGCATGGGGAACTTTGGAGAGATAGCAGTCAGCCAAACTAAAACCTCCTATATATGGGGTTGGTGGGTGTTATGGAGAGATAACTGCTGACCAAAGTGTACCTGTCTATAGGGAATGTCGACAGATTTTCGGTCTGTTGAATGCCATCTAATACGTATGGTCAGGTTAACAAGTGTTAGGTTAAATCTAAGTTCACACTAATGTCACACTTCAGTTTTAATATTTTAGGCTTTGCTTTAATTTCTTATACATTTGGGAGATCCCCCTCCCCCCAATCCTCGACCATGGACCTTTATGTACTCCACTTTCTATGGGTAGGTTTTAAATGCAGTCAGATGCTGGTTCTGTTCTGCCGCCATCTATTTTAAGGCCTGGTGGCACATAGCGAGTCAGTTTTAAGACTTAGGGACCATCCTTTGATCAAAGCAAAATCTCAACTAAGTACGGTAACTTATATTTTCCACGTGTTACAATTTACTCACTTACTGCAGTGTGCTACGCATTGTTTTTATTCTAGCTTACAGTTATATTTTTAATGTTTCAAGTGTGTAGGCCAGCAGCAGGGCTACGATCACACTAGGGTCATTCCATGTCAAGTGATCCAAAAATGAATATTTTTTTTCCCTGACGTCCTCAGATTTTTAAAAAATTTTTTCTATCTGAAGAACAACTTTATCTAATTACAAAAAAAAAGTTTTGAATTTTTTTCTTTATCTGTTAATTTTTTACAGATTTTTAAAGTTTTAAAAAAGTGCGAATTTTGGCCTGGTATGGCTTTACATTTTCTATCATATCTCGGGCTAGAAATAAGATAGAGAAACAAAATAAACACCAATCTACTCAGAACTGTCCAGGCTTTCATCAGATATGTCACAAGAGGATATTTGTTAATATTTTACCCATGTGATCGCAAGCGCAAAACTTTAAAACGCATTTCCAAAAAATCGGCGCGCTTTAAATATTTCAAAAACTGTCCATGTGTCTGCTGTGCTCTTAGCCACATCTGTACCAAATTTCAAGTTGGGATCGCAATGGGATCATATTTTAACATATTTTACTAGTAAGAGCGTCAATGGGTCATTCCATATCAAGTGATCTAAATATGAATATTTTTTTTTACCTGACGTCTTTAGATTTTTTTTTTTTTTCCTTTATGAAGTACTACTTTAGTTAATTACAAATTAAAAGTTTGGAATTTTTTTCTTCATCAGTTAATTTTTTACAGATTTTTAAAGTTTAAAAAAAGGGTGAATTTTGGCCTGGTACGACTTTAAATTTTTTTATCTCAGGCTAGAAATAAGATAATGAAGTGGGAGAGGCATCATTTTACTCAGAACGGTAACAGCTTTCATTTGAGATGTCACAAGACTATGTTTCTTTATATCAAATTCAAACTATTGACGGGCAATTGTGAAAAAATGACTGATTGTGTTCTTGGTGACTTTTGAATTGACACTATAATAGTTAAATATTTTGCTCTTAGGTCCAATGAATGCGTCCATGGGGTCAAGCTGGGACAGAGTCATCACAAATTAGCCTTATTTGCAGATGACCTGCTACTTTACATCTCCCAGCCCCTGGTCTCCATCCCTTCGGTCTTAATGGAGTTTGAACGGTTCGGACAATTGAGCAACTTTAAAGTGAATTGCTCCAAAACCGAGGCACTCAATATTTCTTTGCCTGGAGAATTGGTTTCTCATCTATCTAAACAGTTCCCATTTAAATGGAAAGTAGAAGCCATTAAGTACTTGGGAGTCCTTATACCAAAAGATCTTAAACAAATATTCAATTTAAATTATCAACCCCTTTTGACTAACGCGGAATCGGCATTTACCTCCTATAGACAATTAAAGCTATCCTGGTTCGGGAGAATAAACGTAGTCAAGATGGATGTCTTGCCCCGACTCTTATATACTTTTCAGACAGTTCCTGTTCTATTGGATAGAGGTTTCCTCTCCAAAATGCAATCTATGATCCTTAGATTTGTCTGGGGGGGCAAGAGGTCCAGATTGCGAATGAATATCCTATCCTTGCCCGAGACCAGAGGAGGGGTTGGACTACCCAACATACGAGCGTACTTTGAGGCTTCCTCTCTTGTTAGAGCTCTAGATTGGCATTATCATGCGTCCTCCAAGAAATGGGTAGGGGTGGAGCAAGAGGGTTTGGGGATTCCGCTGAAACACCTGCTTTGGATTTCCCCTAAAGACTCCACAGACCTAGTACCTTTGACAGACATGACCAGAAACACCTTGAAGGTATGGCACCTAGTGACGAAAACCCTCCGCTTAAACGACAGACTTAGCCCTTTGACTCCCCTTTTTTCCAACCCATCTTTCCCACCCAGATTTGACAGGCAGAGATTTTTATGTTGGCGGATTGTGGATGACACCCGAGTAGGACAGACTCTGTCCAGTGGTGGTTTGCCCCCGATGGCAGAGCTACAACTCAAAGAACCTACGAGACCTCTTAAGTGATTCGAATTTCTCCAATACAGAGCATACTTATATTCAGCTGACCACTCTTGCAGGGTAAGATTGACGCCCAACGTATTGGAGAGGTTATTCCAACTGGAGGCTCCACCGAGGCGCAAAATATCATTTCTATACCAGGCCTTAGGGTCCATGAGAGAGCAGGGCACCCTTTACTTCCAACGTGCTTGGGAGAGGGAATTGGGGTGTAGCATTTCAGAAGCTAATTGGCAGAAATGCTTTATATTTACTCACTCACTAGCTAGCGCTTGTTCTGCACAAGAAAGAAGCTATAAGCTGCTCACTAGATGGTACTTGTGCCCGACGACACTCCGGAACATGTTCCCTGGAACCCCTGATACCTGCTGGCGCTGTGGGGAAGAGAAGGGTACAATGATACACATTTGGTGGAGTTGTGGGGAAATCCGGCGGTTCTGGTCTGAGGTTTTCAATGCATACGCCCGGATAACAGGTAAAGAAGCCGAATGCTGCCCAGAATCGGCAATGTTATCCATTTTTCCAGGTCCTATTGGGCTACAGAAGAGGGATATTCTCCGCTTTTGCATCTCGGCTGCTCGTGCTGTGATCCCGAGGTTCTGGAAATCAAGCCGGGCTCCATCTCTACTTGATTGGTTCAAAGAATTGATGGACACATATCGAATGGAGGAGCTCGCAGCTGATGCGTCGGGATCTCGGAACAAATTCTTAGGGATTTGGGTTAAATGGATTCTTTTTCACGACTCTGCAGAATTTAGGAGTATCTTTTCCAGCACAGATAATATGGCTCGACCTCTGGCTGATGGGGAGCCAGTGGGATGAGTACCCTTTCTCCTTCCCATACCTCACCCGTCCCCCCCCCCTCCTTTTTTTTTTTTTTCTTACGTGGCTTTTCTTTCCCAGTATAACTTTTTCTAATGGTTTTTGTTTCTCTTCTCTCTCTCTCTTCTTTTCTATCTCTCTTTTCTTCCCATCTGATACATTCAGTCTAGGTATTTCCTTTCTACACCTATACCTTCAGAATTCTAGTGAACATTAGACAGGTATCGGAAACTCTGAGCTGTGAGTAGATCATTAATATTTCGGCCTTCCTTTCCGGTACACCAGTCGATAGACTATTCCAACTAGGCCTCAACGGGTAATGACCCACTTACGTGGTCAACCTGTTAGAAGGGGCCAAGTAATAAAAATCATTCTGCTGGGGCTGCTTGTCCCCTTGACATCAGAACATCTCAAAACCCTGAGAAAGGTTGTATACTTGAGTGTTTGGAATTATATTTAGATTGTAGTATATATTGCACCAGAGATAAGCGCAAAAGTAAATTTGCAGCTTATCTTAAAGTTACTAATAACTTTGTGAATTCTCTTTTTGTATATTTTATATGTCTCAAGATTTTGTTAAAAGATTGAATGTATGTCTTTCATATGTTTTTTCAAAATTTAATAAAAATGAGATTAACCATAGTTAAATATTTTAAAATATGATCCCATCACGATCCCAACTTGAAATTTGGTACAGATGTGGCTAAGAGCATAAAAGACACATGGGCAGTTTTGGAAAATTTTTATTAAAATGTTTTTTTCGGAAATGCGTTTCAAAATGTTGCGTTTGCATTCGCATAGGTAAAAAATTAAAATTAACAAATATACTCTTGTGACATATCTGGTGAAAGCCTGGACAGTTCTGAGTAGAATGGTGTTTATTTTGTTTCTCTATCCTATTTCTAGCCCGAGATAAAAAAATTTAAAGTCGTACCAGGCCAAAATTCACCCTTTTTTTAAACTTTAAAAATCTGTAAAAAATTAACTGATGAAGAAAAAAATTCCAAACTTTTAATTTGTAATTAACTAAAGTAGTACTTCATAAAGGAAAAAAAAAAAAAAAATCTAAAGACGTCAGGTAAAAAAAAATATTCATATTTAGATCACTTGATATGGAATGACCCATTGACGCTATTAATAGTAAAATATGTTAAAATATGATCCCATTGCGATCCCAACTTGAAATTTGGTACAGATGTGGCTAAGAGCAAAGCAGACACATGGGCAGTTTTTGAAATATTTAAAGCGCGCCGATTTTTCGGAAATACGTTTTAAAGTTTTGCGCTTGTGATCACATGGGTAAAATATTAACAAAGATCCTCTTGTGACATATCTGGTGAAAGCCTGTATAGTTCTGAGTAGAATGGTGTTTATTTTGTCTCTCTATCTTATTCCTAGCCTTAGTTATGAGGAGAAACGTAAAGGCAGGCAACAGCGAAATTCACACTTTTTCCGAACTTTGAAAATCATTTAAAAAAAAAATAAATTTTTAAAAAAAATTTTCTCTTCACATTTTGCATTGTCTGACATGCTATTATCAAATAACAAAATCTCAAAAGAATTAAAAATATAGAGGTAATAATCATTGGTTCACTTGACATGGAATGACCCACTAGTGATTTTTTCTCAAGTATTAGTAATATACACAACAACCATTACATAGAAATCATTGTTTTGGACAATCCAACAGTAAGATACTCTGGTTGTCCAAAACGACTATTCTCCGTATCCTTTTCTACATCCATGACTGACCTGAGTGGTGATGACTTTATGTACAGCATGAAACAGACATAGGAAAGTACAGAGTGTGTCGAGAGTCATCAGAGTGGTGATGATGAACAGGTGAAGATTGAAGTTTTCTTTTCTAGTGGCAGTGAATGATAAAAAAAAATAAAAATAAAAAATTGCTGACACATCATTTATTGATGGAGGGTCAGTGGTTAGCACTGCAGCCTTGCAGCGCTGGGGTCCTTGGTTCAAATCCCTCCAAGGAGAACACCTGCAAGGAGTTTGTATGTTCTCACTGTGTTTGCGTGGGTTTCCTTCAGGTTCTCCGGTTTCCTCCCACACTCTAAAAGACATACTGATAAGGAATTTAGATTGTGAGCCCCAATGGGGACAGTGTTGTTGATTATTGGCGCTAAAGAAGTGAATAAATATTATTATTATAAATTCCATTCCTACATCCAGACAGGAATTAAAGAGGAACTGTCAGCTCTAATGACAAATCTGTTCGAGGTTGAGGTCACATCCATGCAATGTTTTTGTGGCATTTTTATTGCTTTAATTAGGTCTAATTGCTACTAAAAGTTACTGTACACTAGTTGCGGAGACAAACCTAAAAGGAGCCCCTGTTCAAGCACAATATATGGGCCTTTGACCACTCAAGAGCTCATCAAAATGCACAGATCCACCTGCTTTAGAGGTGGAAATGGGCCTCCATACCTCTTGGGCCCCTGTGCAGCTGTACAGGCTGCACCAATGATATGTCCGCCAACGCTGTAAACTCTTATTATAGTTATCATAAAGTCAACATACATAGGGGCCTATTCTTTTAGACTGGTGTTTATAAAATGCACCAAAATCATTTTAAGAAGCATGCACCCATTTTGACACATCTGTCTATGTAGAACAAACAAATCTGTTCTCCCACAATTTTCATTTGCATACAGCAATCCTAGAATATGGAGGGAGGGGTATGCTTTTTCCATAGCATTCTCCATGGGACTTGCAAAGCTGCTAGACAAAAACACAATTTAAAATAAAATATATGCCACCCCAAACACTTGTACTGAAATGTGAGTTACGAGGGCCAGTGTAGATTTTTGAACTCCCCTGATATTCCAGCTGGAAATACATGAATAAATAGACAACTGGGTACTATAATTCTTCATGTGAGTGTGGAGTGCTCTCTAGGGAATATTTACTGACACTAACAGGAGAGCTGAGAAGTCGTCTTTAAATGTATTGCACTATTTTTGTATACATAGGTTATTGATTACTTACTTGTAAGTATAAAAAATGTAGGAAAAGAAAGTGAAACAAAAACAATATAACAAGCCTCTGTAAATGGATCTATTAAAAATAGATAAGAAACCTTTAAAGCTTTGAGGCTGGTGTATTCAGCAATAGCAGATTAGCAGCAGCCAGCTAGAGTGCGGGAATTCTGTAGTTTTTATGGCAGTATCCACCAGCTTCATATGTACCAGAGGAAACCTACCAGTCCATCTGATCCTAGTCTTGATCTTCTGGGACCTCTATGATTTCTTCCATTGATCACATCACCCTTCACTTCAAAGTCATACTGAAACAAGATAAGAGACACATGAGGATTTAAAAATGCTGAGAGGAGAGCTATAGGCCTTAGCATGTTTTTCCCTAAGAAATCTGCTACATGATGGAGTTAAAGAGCATTTATACAATTCTCCATGTCTTACATTTTATTGCTTATCCTAACAATGTAAGCTGTATTTCTTTCACTCAACAGCCTCGAAAAGAGCTTGTGAGGCCTTGAGTTTGTCCAATCCCCAAGGAAAAGTTCACTCTGTACAGAAACAATTTGGCTTTAAGTGCTGATCGCATAGAAGATATTGAAGGGTTATCTTCCTGGCTAGATCTTCCTAGCATACATAAATGACATTTTGAAACATCTTTTTCAAAACATTTTCAATAATGGAAGTAGTAGAATTTATCGTGGTTTAGAAATAGTAAAAATTTTATTCTTTTAAGCTACAGCCATCCAAGTACCTAAACTTTTTTCTTTAACTGGAAAAGGATACCAGGTTGGCCACAGGGCAATGCAGCCTGACCCTGTACTTAAGCAAAAGATTTACATTACTTTCCAGACGTAGAATAAGTTCACATTGTCGCGTACATAGAACACAAAAATGGGCAGCAACATAAATGTCATTAGAGAACGGTCTAGAAAGTAGGAGAAGATAGCTCTGTAATAAAAGACTGTGGTGTGTACATCATGAGGATTAAGCTCATCATAGACCACAAACTTAATCAAATTTCTCAGAGCCATCTGTTTTTTCTCAAATACTTATAATTAAAAAAAAACTAAAAGACAGCTAAAGTAATTTAGTAATGAAAAGTCTGACACTTTCAAGAGTGGAAAGCTGAAGTCGGGCTCTCCACTGTCTCTCAGCTGAAATTGGGCTCTCCACTGTCTCACTATCTTCCCAGCACTTAGACTTCCTGCCTCAGATTTGGGAGATACCAGTGAGGGAATAAGGAAACTGTGTGTAAATACTGGGGAGATCTATGCTGCCATGCTTCATACTAGAGGTATTCATATATGAAACAATGCAAGATGGATTGCTGTATAATTAAGAATGATGATTAAAAGAACTACCAAATACAGCTATAGACGAAATACCTATTAGTTTTACCTCAGGAGTTCTATTGTGGGCTCTGTATGCATGTTGTGAAAAATTTATAAGCCATGTATCTTATTGTAGTTTAAAGGAAAGCTGTCACCAGGCTTTATACATAAAACCAGTGGTCAAAAGACTCCCGCAGAGTGCGCATGCGGTCTTTGACCTTTCTCTGCACCTGTGCATGAGAGTATCTTGCTCTGCCCTCAGCAGAGCAGAAAAGTGTGCGTGCGCAGGAGCACAATGAAGGCAGTCATGTGGATGACGTAAAATGAGTCATTTGCATAAAACAGAGAAGCAGGACAGCAATCATAAGAAGGCGCCAAATGTTATTATGTTATACACATTTTTTATGTTATACAGATCAGGCTGAGGACTCATATACAGTATTCTAGAATGAGGTATGTAAGGGCTTACTGCTGGTGGCTGCAGTTTATAAGGTAAAAACCTTGTGACAGTTTCCCTTTAATGTTTCACATGCATCTATTCCTTTTTCTACTAGATTAACCCTTTATAAACATCTATGACCTCAACTTGCAGATTAACCCTTTAAAAGCAGCTATATCTAGGCTGTGAATACCAAACACCATCTTATTACATGCCCAATAAATAGGAATTTGAACTGTACTGAATGCTGAATATTCTTGTTGGAGATAAATTTACTCAAGATTTGCATTTTGCTGAGTCACAACACAATAGAATACATTGTAAATTAATTTACCAAATCTGCACTTAGCCTTTGACAAATTAATATTTAAAGAAAAAAAGTGAATCTATTCTCCCATTATATTCTAAATAATAGCGAGCAATTCCTCAATGTGGCAAAAAGCTCCCCCCACCTCTTCTTAGAAAGTACATTTCACATCTTCTTAGCCAAAAAAAAAATCCCAAGAAATTTTGCACTCACTGATAAAATTAACTTAAATGAAATTATATTGAATTAAAACCTGTATCCCTGTAACACTGATGGAAATGATCTGAATTGTTAATGAACTACAGTCAAGAAGAGCTCAGTACATAGTTTGAAAAAAGAATAAACATTTTTTTGGACTATAACAAGCATTTCTTCCCCAATAAAAAATTTTGGGGTGAAAAGCAGGTGTGCCTTATAGACCCAATGTACTACCTGGCTTGCAGCAGAAGAGGTGGGTGCGCTTGTGACTGGGGGAGCATAAGCAACCCAACGCTTACACGCCGAAGTCAATAGCGGGTATCAGAAGAAGAGGCACATATACCGGGATAGGCCCATGATAAGGAACATATATACCTGAATGGGCCCAGGATGAAGACTTGTATATCAGGATGAGTGGACATACAGTATATACCAGGATGTATCCAGGATGAGGGACACACATTCCTGGACGGGGTACATATATAACAGGATGGGCCTATGATGGGGAACATATAAATCAAAATGGGTCCAGTGTCCACATCAGATCGTCCATAATAGTGCATCATGACCACATTTTCTTTACCTCAACATTTTTTTGCCTCTAAAACCTAGGTGCGTCTTATAGTACAAAAAAATACAGTAGGTCCATCAAGGTCAACCTTTCTCCACCCATTTAGAATTTCATCATCTTTCAGTATTTGCTTATTTTTTCTGGGGGGGGAGTGGGGGGAGTGAGCGAGCGGTGAAGGATAGCCAACCAAAGTCAACGTCCAAACAAAAGTGAGCAGTCAAGGATAGTCAACAATAGTCAATGTCCAAACATTTTTTGTGCTTTGCAACCTGACTAGGTATGTTCTTCTACAAACCTTCAAGCTAGTATGGAAGCCATTTGATTAGTGAAGTTAGGGTTTTTGATGAGTGTATATCAACCAGGATGGACATTTGATTAGATTTGCATATTCATGAATAGATACAAGAATATCACTGAGTAACGGTATGCGCATTACTAACTGTTTTTCTGTCTTACTGGTGTTTTGGAAAAGAGCAATGTTAGTTTCACAAGTACAAAGTAAATGAAAGGATTAGGCTGAAACCTACTTGAGAGCGCTTTGTGATTGCTAAGCACATGGCATGTTGTTCAGAAGCACATCGTGGAGCTCTGCAGTGTACACAGCAATACTACATAGAGGTTAGCTAATTGAATACCTTGAATTATATTCAGTAGGCAATGGAAGACAATTATCTTGAGCGAAAGACAGCTTGTCTTTCTCCAGACAGCGGACTGTGCCAACAGTCAACTTGCAGGGCACAGCTTTCAGAATAAGAATCAGCTATCTCATCCTACCTCCAGACCTCATATTAATGTATCGTCCGGCCGTGGCGATTAGACATTCATTAGGGTTTAGTTGATGGCAGAGAAAACTTCAAATAAATCAGATAGGTTCAAGCTCTGTTAGAGTCTGTGTCCAGAGCGATTTCAGACTCATTAGTGTGCAGGTGTGCAGAGAACCAACACAATGGGAGCTTGGATTTAGACTGAAGATGAAATGAGATGGTTACATCTCTAATTGGAACAAGATGCTCATTTGTCTCTGAAAGATGAGAAAAGTGACAGCTCCAGAGATGCCTTTATGGGGAGACAAATGGTAATATTTTATTTTACATTCAAGGAATGTAAAATCTGATGCACAGATTGAAACTTTATTGATTTGCTCCTATACATTTAGCACATTTTGACGGACAGGTGTCCTCTATCACTCTTGCGTAGTATTACCCGAAGTACATCTAATGGGATAGCAAACTAATCCATGGACACTATTGGTTGTAAAGTAGAATTTAAGATGCAGGGATGGATACAGAAAAGCTAGCTTTACCACAATAGAAACCTGCACTACAATCAAAAATATATCATTCCCTCCAATCTCAATTATCATGGCTTATATAGTTTTGCAATTGAAAACTGTTACACTCAGTACCTCCCATTATGTGTAGCGATACTGGAATTTATGTCTTCATTATTTGCAGAGTCCTGATGTATTCTGCTAGTTAAAAGCTTTATCAGAGTTGTCAATTTACAATGAAACTACTGGTAACAGGGAATGTTATTTTCCTAAAAGCAATAGGGATATACCATATTTTTAGGACTTTAAGATGCACCACACCATAAGATGCACCCAGGTTTAAGGCTACGTTCACACATAGCGCTTGTTTTTGCATTTTTTTTGCGCAGGCACTTTTACCCCCACGAAAAAAGCCGCAAAAAAAGAAGCAGTGCTGTTCAGACAGAACGCTTTTTTACGGGCCGGGGGAGGAGTGATGTCACTGAGGGGAGAAGAATCCTGCTTCCTCCTCCCCTCTGTGCCATGTCTGCCAGCCCCCGTTTGATATCACAGTGTATTAATATACACTGCGAAATCAACATTAAACAAAGCCAGAAGTATTAAAAATAATAAATATTTCATACTTACCTCTCCGCCGCTTGTTTGCGCCATTCGGAGCTGTGCAAAGGCCATGTAATGATGGAAAACGACCTGCTGTGATGTCAGCGGTGGTGTTCCCGGCACTGATTGGCAGCTCGCGGTCATGTGATACATATCACATGACCGGAACGCCCTCTGACATCCCACAGGTCCTAGCAGGACCATTTCAGTGGGGCTCCTGGCTCCCGGACACCGAAACACCCATTGGAGAGGTGTATTTAATTCTTTATTATTTTTAATACATGCCTTTAACTTTGATTTTGCAGTGTATTTAATACACTGTAAAATCAAATGGGCGGTCACAGGTGTCACACAGGGGAGGAGGAAGCAGGATTCTTCCTCCCCCTGTGACGTCAGATGCAGCAACGCCCGCCCTTATAGGAAAAAGCACCGGCGCTGCTGCATAAAGAATTGACAAGTCAATTCCTTTTACGCCGGCGCTTTCTCCCAGAAAGGCATGGCGCAAAAATATGCGCTGTCTGAACGGCAAAGTGAATTTTACATTCACTTTGCCGTCAGACAATATGCACATGCGCATTTTTGAAAAGCACTTGTAAAAAAAGCGCTCAAAAATGCGCAGTGTGAGAGCGTAGCCTTACAGGCGAAAGTAGGGGGAAAAGAAATTAAGTAAAAAATGAGGGCATGATGCACTGTTGGGGGGAGGATCTGCTGCTGACATTGGTATGGGGCAATGTGCCAAAATTCTGCCCTAATATCCGATCCTGGGCCTTTCCAGGTACTTATGTCCCCCATCCTAGTACATGGCCCTCATCCTGGTATATGATCCCCATCCTTGGTACATGATCCCCATCTTTGTATATATGATCCCCCATCCTAGTAATTCCCCATCCCATGGTATGGTATGGTTATGGTATGGTAACCCCCATGGTATATATCATCCTCCATCACTTAAAAAAAACAAAAACTATTTTATGTTATACAACTATTATAAAACTATTATAAAATAAAAAACTATTCTATACTCAAATCCTATCGCTGCAGCAGCGAAATCTTTCTATCTTCTCAAGCCGAACACTGATCACTGTGTCCTGCGCCCCGCTCCACACTCTGATCAGCGTTAAGCAATCGGCATAAGAAAGGAAGATATCGCTGTTGCTAGGGAGCGATGTGAGAAGAGTATGATCATCCGGGATACTCACTGCTTCAAACACCAATGGTGATGCATGGGAAGCAGTGAATATCCAGACACACAATCACCCACGGCTACAGGATGATCACGGTCACGGCTATTTAAGTTACTTTAATAATCACCTCTCTCCCGACCCATCATCCCACCCACCTCTCAGCGCTAGCTTCAATACTGAGAAGTGATGGGCGGGGAGAGTGCAGTGAATATTACATAAGCCTACACAGCGGGCCCACATGATCAACGGTCGCAGCTGCATCCTGCTCCAGCCTCTGGTCACCACTCCAAAGATGCTCCCCACAACACACCAAACTGCACATTCGATTATAACACCCCCAAACACTTTCCCCAAAACATTGGGGGGGGGGTATCTTATAGTCTGAAAAATATGGTATGTTTGGTCTAACAGACAACTCGGTGTAAAGAGCATCTAATTTCTATGGTTTTGAAAACGAAAATCTTGCCTGCTTATTAACAGCTTTGACAAAAGATGCAAATACTCCTGAGAAAGCTGCAGTGAGATGTTTAGTTTGGTTGTTCACGTATATGTTTTCAGTGAGGATAGTGGAGAAAACCTATGCCAGACACCTCTGGCAGCAGGTCATATCTCTCAAGAATAGAAGGTTAGGATATTGAAATTCAACATGGCTGATAATTTTTAAAGGGGTATTCTCATGCGGTTTCTTGAGCAACTAAGAGCACTGCAGACTCCTTGCTTCCCAGATTCTGGCAAAGCAGGCTCTCCTCTTCTAGTGAGAGTTTTGTTGATTAGCTGTTGTATTAGTAGAACTATAAGCTCACAATTCGACTGTAAGGCAGTCACAGCGTGAATCGCTGTCAATATCGCTGCTGCACATGACGTTGCAGCGATATTGATGCGTGTGACAGGGCGCATCAACCAGCGATAAATCGCTGGTTGATGGTCACCAGGTTTTCGGACTGGACCGAAAACCTGGTGATGGTCGCCCGTGTAAACGCAGCATCTCTGCATGTGACACCGGGAGACGCGAACAGCCAGCTCCCTCCAGCGCCTCTCAGCAAGCACTGGGAGCTGGTATCCAGGGTAAACTGCGGGTAACTAGGCAACGCGCGCTGCCTAGATACCCGATGTATACCTTGGTTACCAGCTTTCTTCGCTCACCGGCTGGTATCCAAGGTACACAGCAGGTAACTAGGCTCCCTAGTTACCCACTGTGTACCTTGGATACCAGCCGGTGAGCGGAAAGGCTGGTAACCAAGGTATACATCGGGTATCTAGGCAGTGCGCGCTGCCTGGTTACCCGCAGTTTACCATGGATAGCAGCCTGTAGACATCGTGGAAACGATATTTAAATAATTTCCACAAAGTCGCTGGTCCACTGATCGCTGGTGAGTCTGCCTGTGTGACAGCTCACCATCGATCAGCCGTCAATGTCGCCAGCGATCAGATCGCTGACAACATTGACTGTGTGTGACGCCGGCTTGACACATTCAGCCATGAGTGGTTTGTTCTGAATCTACACTGTTATCACTGTTTACATATAGAAATAAGAAGTCACTTGCACTTTAATGTGATGTGAGAGCAGTGATGCTGGGTGTCAGGAATTGAGATTCCAGAGGACTAAAAAAGCAAGGTTTATAAAAGCATCTCAGGAGTTAAGAGGGGGGTAAGCAACTAACTGCTATACAAAAATTAATGGGCTAGAGTGAGGAGGAGCTGGTGAGGAGCGAGGGCAGGTGCTGGCTGGCTACTAACCTGCGCTGGTGAGGAGCGGGGTATAATTGTTGCTGCCGACATCTTCTGTGGAGCGTGCAGAGCAGGGACCCGGCAGCAGATAAGAGGTGGGGGGGCGGGATCAGCAGCAGGAAGCTTCTCTCCCGCCGCCTCCTCTCCTCTACCACACAGAGCTGCAATCAAATTGTAAAGCATTAACCCCTCCCCTCGAATTGGCACAAGTGGCCAAGCTCCATGGAAACAAACTGTATACTAAAAGGCCTCGTTTACATGCTGCGTATTTGGCGCATTTTTTTACGCGCGTATTTGCCCCAAAAACGCATGTGCGGTCTGCGTTTCCCAGCAAAGTGAATGGACATTCACCTTGTGCCATTCAGACGTCGCATAATTTTATGAAGCATTTTTGGAGCAAAAAATGTGTGCGTAAAAAGAATGAACATGTCAATTCTTTCCAGTTTTTTACGCTCGTTTCTTCCATAGGCCCCATTATAAGCACTAGAAGAAATGCGCGTAAAAAAACGCAATTGAAGTTGTCATCTCGTGCTTTTTTTTGCGCGCATTTTTTCCCTAAAAAAACTGCGTAAAAAACGCGACAAATACACAGCGTGTGAATACAGCCTTAAAGATAATGGCTCTCATTGCAGGACAATGATGGAAGATAGAAAAAGCAAATCAATTACAAACTTGCTTATTTTCATGCTGTCTAATTAATGCAATTTAATAACCAAAGAATATCCCTTTAAAGGGAACCTGTCACCTGATTCTAAGTCCCTACACTATCTCTAGCTGTCCCTACACCTTGCTAGCTGCTCCCTATCTATCCCTTTCTTATCTAAAGTGTCCCTATTAAACATTTGTAAATGAAGTATGAACTTACTGCAGTTCCCGTGGTTGGGGGACTGGGTAGGCGTGGCCACGCTGCCTTCATCACTCCTCCGTGTTGTAATGCACGCCCCGCTGGGCGGCATTATTCTGGGTCCTCTCTGCCCCCAGTATTTGGAATCTCCTGCCCTCTGTGTAGTTCTATGCACCGGCCGGACGTCACATCTGGCGCAGTGCATTATGGGGCCGGTCACGTGATCGGCCCCAGTGCATTATGGGTTTGATCACGTGATCAGCCCGGCTCCGCGCATGCGCAATGCGCTTATTGAAGCCGGGCTGATCACGTGATCAAGCCCATAATGCACTGGGGCCGATCACGTGACCGGCCCCATAATGCACCGCGCCGGATGTGACGTCCGGCCGGTGCATAGAACTACACAGAGGGCGGGAGATTCCAAATACTGGAGGCAGAGAGGACCCAGAATAATGCCGCCCAGCGGGGCGTGCATTACAACACGGAGGAGTGATGAAGGCAGCGTGGACACGCCTACACAGTCCCCCAACCACGGGGACTGCAGTAAGTTTATACTTCATTTACACATGTTTAATAGGGACACTTTAGATAAGAAAGGGATAGATAGGGAGCTGCTAGGAAGGTGTAGGGACAGCTAGGGATAGTGTAGGGACTTAAAATTAGGTGACTGGTTCCCTTTAATAACCTTCTCTCCATCTTTTGGGGAAGGGTCGGGATGTCCCAAATCCAAGGGGTTCCGCTGCCATTAATGTAATGTGTGATAAGGCCCTTTAGCTTGCTTCATTTGTAGTTTTCCTTGGAGATGAATAGCCTTCAATGTGCTGACTGATAAGGGTCCCAAAAGTAGCACAACAAAATATCAAACACTGATAGCCCCATCCACAAAAATTGGGCACCAAGGTAAGAAAACAAAAATACCAGAGAATGTCCGTAAACATAGTTCTTGCTCCCTGGTACTGCAAATCATGAAATATGAGAACACCTGTCTAGCTATTTACATTTTGGATATTATAAATGAAGGCGTAACAAATGGAAATGTATTTTCTCTGAAAAAAAAAGATATGCTCTTAGGTGAGATCACAGTGTACATGCTACAAAGTTGGTGATAAAATAATAATAATAATAATAATAATAATAAAAAAGAACATAAAACATTTTTAGGTCTTTTAAACTATTCTTTTAATGCCCATCACATTGAACATGGAAAGATGCTAGTTCACACTGAACAGTAGAGGCAACTGTTTGATTCCTGGTGCGTTTTCGTGCATGATGCAATATACTTAGAACAGACTATATATATATCTTTTAACTGTGTTAGGCCCCTTACACATCAGCGTTTTGCGCTGATCGCGGCAGTTGCGGTGAAAAAAACGCAACTGACGAGATTACCGCATAACAGCCGCACTTGCAGTTCACTTGCGGCAAGCCCCATACAATGTCTATGGGGCTTGCGGCAGGTGCGGCAAGTGCGGTTTCGGCACTTGCGGCCGCGAAAAAAATGCGACATACCGTGTTTTTTTTCGCGGCCGCACCTGCTGCAAGTGCCGAAACCGCACTTGCCGCACCCTTACCGCAAGCCCAATAGACATTGTATGGGGCTTGCCGCAAGTGTGCCGTTATGCGGTAATCGCAGCAGTTGCATTTTTTTCACCGCAACTGCCGCGTTCAGCGTAAAACGCTGATGTGAAAGCAGCCTAATATAGTTGGGATACTTTGATGATCTCACTGATCCTATTAATTTGATCATAAACATACTGATATTGCTGCAGTCAGACAGACCTGTTTAGATCACAGCATCTATTTCACATTTAGCCCGCATTTCATTTCATAGTCCAGAGAACAGTTTTACAGATTTCACAGCAAATAGCCAAAGAAAAGATTACGAGAGGTGAGGGTCAATAAACAGATACAGAAGACATGGCTCTTGTGAACAGTGACGGCCACAGAAATAACGCTCCATGTCAAGATTATCATCTTTCACAAGGATATTTAATATCCAACTCACCTCATCAAGAATTCTCCCTTCTCTGAATGATTGTACAATCCCTAGATAAAAAGAAAGTCAAAAAGTGACTGATTACATTAGAATTTGCTCAATGTAGATAAGCAGCCGCAAGGATTAAAATACAGTAAAAGGGAGAAAGGAAAAGCATGTTTGAGCCGGTGTCATAAATTTCCTGTCCGAGATACATATCAAAATGATTTTATATGATGTTCAAGACTTATCATCCATGAGGACACACACAAATAAGAAACTGTTAAATATAATACCCTGGTACAGGCACAAATAGCAATCTAAAGCTATACAACGTGCCTCGTTAATGTATTCACCCCTTGGCATTTTTCGTGTTTTGCTACCTCACTTCCTGGAATTTCACAGTTTACCTTTTTTGAGGGTTTGCATTGGTTCCTGTAAAGAATTTGCCTACAATACAATTGGGAACATTTTTCTTTTTATTGAGAAACAACAACAGGACAAAATAATTGAAAACATCAGTGTGCAGAACTATTCACCCCCTCCCCCTCTAAAATCAGTTCTTTGTAGAGCCTCCTTTTGCAGAAATTACAGCTTCAATTCTCGTTGGATACGTCTGACCCTTCCACTTCTTGCCAGTGGGATTATTTCACATTCCTCACAGCAAAACTGATCCAGATCCTTCAAGTTAGATGGTTTCCTCTGGCGAACAGCAATGATCAAAAGTCTGACCACAGATCCTCAATTGGATTGAGGTCGGGGCTTTGACTAGACCACTCCAAAACATTTACACTTTTCACTTTAATCCACTCGGGTGTTGCTGTAGCAGTACTCTTTGGGTCATTGGTTTGTTAGAAGGTGTACCTCCATCCTAGGAGTAAATCACTGACAAACAGGTTTAGCTCAAGCATATCCCGAAATTTTGCACCATCTATATTCCCCTCAAGTCATTTTACTTGTTTGTGCTGCCAAAAAATATTCCCACAGCATGATGCTGCCACCACCATGTTTAATGGTGGGGATGGTGTTCTTGGAGTCATGAGCTGTGTTGGTTTGGTGCCAGACATAGTGTTTACCTTGCTGGTAAAAAAAAACTTGTCTCATCTGACCACAGCACATTCCTCCATTCATGTGGGGAATCTCGCCCTTTCTCTTTTGGGAAAAATCTAAATGAGCCCTTCAAAATTTGTCTGTAAGTAAAGGTTTTTTTTGGCCATTCTTCAATAAGGCCAGCTCTATGGAGTGCACAGCTTATTGTGGTAGTATGGACAGATACTCCAGTCTCTGTTTGGGAACTCTGCAGGAGCTTCTTCAGGGTTTCCTTTAGTCTCTGTGCTCCCTTTCTGATTAATGATATCCTTGCCCGAGCTGAGCGTTTTGGTGGGCTGCCCTCTGTTAGCAGGTTTGTTGTGGTACTACGTTTTTTCCATTTGAAGATAATGCATTTGACAGTGCTTCAGGGATCATCAGAGTTTGAGAATATTTTTTTAGAACCCAGCCCCGACTTGTACTTCTCAACAACTTTGTCCCGGACTTCTTTTCAGATCTCCTTGGTCTCTTTGTCTTCATGGTGATGTTTGGTTAATGGTGCCTCTCAATCATCTAATCTATTTGTTCACACAGTAAAAAAAAAATAAAAAAAAGCTGCTGCCACTAAAGATGCTTGATAGCACAATCTGAAGTATTATGGCAGAGTTATCCAAGGTGTGTGGGCAGTGGGCACCTCAATAGGTAGTCCGTAGTTCTAAGCTGGCAGTATAATCTAATCATATAGTTTTGTAGGCAATATAGTGTCTATTAAAAAAAAAAAAAAAAACAACACCTTCAATGTGGTCTAATCACTTCATCTGTTCTGCAGAATAAATTACTCAAATATGTTAATTAGGTTGCTCAGTGCACCCTAGGTGTAGCCAAGAGGCCCAAAGTGGTTTTCCCACGAACAAAGTTAATTTTAATCAATAGATGTTGGAATAATAATAATTTTTACAACTAAAAGTCGTTACAAACAATGTTCCTGTGCTGAGATAATCTTGTATATGTGTCCCTGCTTTTTCCTGTGTAATGGATGTGTCTGACTGTACAGGGACATGGTCTGATCATATCACATCTCCTGTGCTGAGATAATCTTATACATGTGTCCTGCTATGTACTGTGTAATGGATGTGTCTGACTGTACAGGGACATGGTCTGATCATATCACATCTCCTGTGCTGAGATATCTTATAATGTGTCCTGCTTTTTCTGTGTAATGGATGTGTCTGACTGTACAGGACATGGTATGATCATATCACATCTCCTGTGCGGAGATAATCTTATAATGTGTCCTGCTATGTACTGTGTAATGGATTTGTTGACTGTACAGGGACATGGTCTGATCATACTACATCTCCTGGGCAGGGGAGGATGCAAATGAGTATACAGACATTAGAGCACATTACATTTTTTTTAAAAACAGGCAGGGAATGTTTTACTTCACAAAAAAGTAAATAAGTCAGCTATGATCTCATGCTGTAATGTTTTTATACTCTTCCCTGGCCCAGGAGCTGTGCAAAGCGTTTCTTTATTCATGCTGCAAGTGCTGGATCTGCCGCATCCAGCAGAACCACCCTTGCCGCACCCGACAATAAGTCCCATAGGCAATGCATGGGGCTTGCCTGACCCACGCTGCAAGTCGGCCGATCCGGCAGATGCTGCGCCACCTGCCGGATCGGCCGCAAACATTGGCAAAACACTGATGTTAAAGGGGTCTAATGCACTGTTCTGCCTGATGTGTTTTTTAAGGTCTCTGTCTTCCTCACTGGTCAATGACAGCACTGGCTGCAGAAAAAGTCATGCAAGACAACAATTTCAGTCCCAAATCAAAATCAGTGGCTAGGATAGTGCACTGAACACTCAGAAGTTTAATCAAAGATGCTAATCAATTTCTGCACAATGGAGGCAGCGTATAGATCACTGAGGGAGTGATTTTTGAATGGGTTACATCCCCTGAAGGATATATGTGATTAGTTCATACTGTCAGTTTGGGTTGACAGACGCCATTCATTCTTTTCACACCATTTCCACAATGACTTGGAGAGAAATACATACAGCAAAGCTACCCTAAGAGAAGTAGATTTTGATGTTTCATTTCCTGATGAAAACACCTCATTGTATAGAATATAAAACACTGTTCTCTTATATTCCACATTATCGAGCTATACCATTTTAAGTAAGTTTAGGGTTTTTGTTTTTCACTAATTATTTTTGCACTGTTCGGGGAACAATTTTTACTAATTCCTTACTTCAGAAAGTAAAACTCAGTTCAGATTTGAGAACATTTATCTCTGGCATGTATAAGCAAAATACAAACAAAAGTTCTCCCGCTAATCCCCATAATAAGATTCTGTGAAGAACATAACAATGAAAGTCTAACGCACTCTTAAATATATTCTTTTTTCCCCCTTTGGTTCTACTTTGAATAGTATAATAAGCATCTAATCAGAGACTGCAAAATCCACTACTTCTACAATAAGAAGTGACAGCAGCTTCTATTTTGACAAACAGCCTAAGGAATACACAGTGATAGCGGAGGACAGCAATAGTAATAAACAGGAAAGTCTCATAGGAAACCACAAAGAAGGAAAGTTCTATGGCTTTTAAGCCTTTTTCATCAAAATAGCGTTAACTAAATACCATGTTATTATATGTACTATTAACATGCGCTTGCGGTAGGGTATATGCTTATTTTGCTTTGTATGTTCTCTTCTTGGGTTTTGTCTGTGACATGGTCACAGTGTGTACGTGCTCTTACACTTTGCATGTATACGAGCTTATTGTCCGGCTCATTTCTTTGGTTTTGCAACAATGTCAGGATTTACTGATAGAGATATCCCCCACATCAAATCAAGCTATTTCTATGCTGATTTTAGCCAATCAGATCTAATAAACACTATCCTCACCTTTCTGGGAAATGCTTTTTTTTTACCTGCCATTTTTAGCACACTCAGGTCTCCTATAATGACGCCTCTTCACATGTGACCGATACAACCTACGACTGGATGTAGCCATCACCTATAAGGACACCGCAAGAGGCCGAGTGTACAGAGCGTGGCGGAGACCACAGAAGGAGGATGATAGGTAATAGAGGATGGTAGGTTTCATTTTAAACTTTTTATATTTTTAGGTTAATAGAAAAATCTATGGACTTGCAGATTCTGCAGAAAATCTGGAAATAATCCACATAATTAACCCCTTCACCTCCGGGCGATTTTCCATTTTTATTTTCTTCGTTTTTTCCCTCCCCTGCTTCTAAGAGCCATAACATTTTTATTTTTGTGTCCATACAGGCATATGAGGGCTGAGCTGTACTTTTGAACGACGTTTATTTTCCTGTACAGTGTACTATAAAACAGGAATAAAATCCCAAGTGTAGTGAAATTGCAAAAAAAAAAAAAAAAAAGTGCTACATGATTGTTTTTTTATTTATCATGTTCACTATATGGTGAAACTGATGTATTGGTGTGACGCCTCAGGTGGGTAAGAGTTTGTAAATACCCACCATGTAGACATTTAGTTCAAAGAATTGAACTTTGTTGCCATTTTCCTGCGCGCTGGATTTTAGCGCTGAATGCTCGCTTCCCCGAAGGTTTAAATTTCCGCACGGATCTAATGTATTTTTATTAGATGTTTATAGGGACGCAATTTCATGCTCCTAAGGTGAATATAATATATAGGGGAGAACTATGTAGAAACCAATAGTAACACTATCCTTGGTTGTCCTTTGCAGAATAATAATAGTAGATGTGGTGAGAAAGGAGTCAACTGAGACATGTTCAGTGAGCTTACCTGAGATGTAATAAGCTGTATCCAAAGAGTAAAAATGATGTATTGCATGGGTATAAAGAAATTGTGTTTCATGTGAGTGGGTATGTTTCTCCAATTTTTTGGCATACTCTGTAAAAACGAGTTATTTGGGGAACCTTATCACTCAATGTGATTCATATATTTTTGTAATATTGTATGAATTTTTACAAAAGTGATTTATATTATATCTACTAGTGCAATATATTTATCTGTTTATATCAAGTTAGCAGTTTTTAGTCCAGTATTGATATAGTTAAAATGAAAAGACTGCTGAAAAGCAACTTATCCAGATCTTAATTAATGGTGAATGATGGCACATGTGATAGGGGGTGGTATGAATGCTTTTATTTTCTCTATAAATATGTGATGTTCACATTTGCAAGCATGCCTAAGACTAAGGATTTTGTATCCGAAACGCGTCAGGCGTGGAGGTAGGGGGCTGCGTACCCCACTAATGCTTTTAAGGATGTTTGAATAAAGATCTGGAATTTTAACTGCAACAAGTCTGGTGCCGGAGTTCCTTCAATATTTTTTCGCCATTTTCCTGAGCTTGTGTTCTCATTTTTGGGATCTGGGGCTGTGTGACGTCTTATTTTTTGTGTCTTGAGCTGACGTTTCTGATACCTTTTTTGTAGATACGCTGATTTCATCACCTGTTATTGCAAAGTTGCAGCGACAAAAAAAAGTTTGGCATTTGTACTTTCTTTTCCATTACGCGGTTTATAGATCTGATTAGTTCATTTTGATAGTTTGATAGATTGGGCATTTCTGAACGCGGCAATAAAAGAAACATAATACACATATTTGGTAATAGATTCATTTTCAATGGGCCAAAAGGGGGAGATTTGAACTTTTGTATTTTTTTTTTTTTTTTTACATATTTTTAAAAACTTTATTTGTACTTTTCCTGTATTTACATGGCCCCTTAGGGTTGCCTCAGCACAGCAGAGTCAAATTGCTTGTGCTGTGCAGACAGATGCTTCATCATGCCTCTACACAACACAAATGGTTGGATTTTGACAGTGATGCCGCTTGGGCGTAACTGGCAGAAAGTGAGTCATGAAAGCATCCAATGTCATCAGCTACACGTGTCAGATGATCTAATCATCTGATATGTGCAAAGAATGATGCAAGCTCAGCACATTAGCTCGCATCAAAGGGAGGGAGGTGACTGAGGGAATAGATACACTCTCGGTCGTGAAGGGGTTAAACTTCATTGAAAAAGCCACAATAAATCTACAGAAACCAAACTGCAGAAAAATGTGTGCTCTGGTATGTGCAAAGTCTGCAATTACACAAGTATGTAAGTGTTACCAACCAAGAGTAACGGAGACCGATTTTTAATTTTTTTTACTTATGTGTCAAACTAGTTGTATCATTTTTTGTTGTTATTGTTTTGATATTTTTTTCACTAAAGGAAGGTAGACCGAACATTTTCATCTATTGACTCTTAACCAGGGCTATAGAGTTGGAATCTGAGTCATGGTCTGGCCCATTATGATGGAGTCTGAGTCGAATTCAGGGAAATTGAAGTCAGAGTCTGAGGTTTGGCTTACCGACTGCACTGCACATTTTGATGGAGTCAAAGTTGGAGGTTGAGTAGGATCCAGTGAAATTGAGCAATTAGAGTCGGCGGTTTGGCTTACTGACTCCACAGCACTGTTCTTAAAAATGAATCAGTTAAAAATGGGTGACAATAGGATGGAAACGTTCACTACAAAGCTCTAAAATACAAAGCATTTCTGCCTTGTTTCATTCGTCTTACAAGGATCCCTATAAATATTAATGGTGGAGTCTGACTCTCAAAACAAATGAGAATAGGACATGCTTTGAATTTCCCAGACTACAGATGCAGATCTATTTTTAAAACAAAGGGGTGTATGGATTAATAAAACTACGCATCAGTGTGCTGTCCGGAAAAAAAAATGGAATACAAAGAGCATGTGGATTTGTCACCCAGATGGCTAAATTCAGGTTAAGCCACAAGGACCGTTTTTGGGGCCAAGAAACATCAGAAATGCATTTGAAAAGGCCATCCAAACTATAATCCAATACTTACATTCATAGCTAACCACCCATTTTCTCCCAGCAATCCCAAGAAAATATTTCAACGTCCTCTCACACACGAGCTGGTCGTCTAGAATGAAGAATGAAACATATATGTGCTTAATAGAATAATTGAAATGCATCTCCACTTTACTAGTTTGTACTATATGCACTGACATACATACATACAAATGCATCTCATTGAATTAGAATACCATCAAAAAGTTAATTTATTTCAGTAATTCAATACATAAAGTAAAACGCATATATTATATAGTCATTACAGAGTGATCTATATCAAGTGTTTATTTATGTTAATGTTGATAATTATGGTTTATAGACGATGAAATCCCAAAGGTCATTTTCTCCGAAAATTAAAGTAGGGAGGATGAAGGGTTAAAAACCGTGCTGTTGTATTCCATGAGACATCAAAGGGTGAATATCTAAAAGAAAGGGGTAGACAAGGGCGCAATGGGTCTAAAACATATATAGGATGTGTATGTGCAGTGTAGGAACTGCTCACCTTAGTCATTTGTGAGACCCACAAGTGGTATTAGCACGTCACAGCTGCAGTAGGATCTTCCACCACACGGATGGTCCTCGATATCTCCAGAAAATGGACAAAATGTTTCTGATCTGCGCTGCTGTTTAATGACAAGACTTCCTCTGTGCTTTAAATAGTAGATCTTTATTCCTAGGCGTTTCGAGATTCTTCTCATCAGCGCGTTTCAGAAACTTTTTGTCCATTTTCTGGAGATATCAATTGTGAATATAATATTGATTTATTAGTCAACGCGTTTCAGGTCTCCCAGAAATGTCCTGAAACATGGCAATATGATATTGATTTGTCCTGAGGTAGGGGCCAGGGAGCCCTGAAACACGTTGACTAAAAAATCAATATTATATTCTCCCTTTGACGTCTCGTGGAATACGGCAGCATGGTTTTTAACCCTTCGTCCTCCCTGCTCTATATGCACTGCGCTGGGGACTGCAGCAGCGGTGATATGCTTTTATAGTGGTTGTGACTCACACAATCACACAAGGTGAAGCCTCTGATACCTATTTAGGTAATATTTATCTCTCAGACCCTTCCTCCTCCCCACTTTAATTTTCTGAGATAATGAACTTTGGGTTTTCATTGGTTATAAGCCATAATCATCAACAGTAACACAAATAAACAATTGAAATAGATTATTCTACTTATAATGATTCTATATAATATATATGTTTCATTTTATGTATTGAATTAATGAAATAAATCATCTTTTGATGATATTCTAATGCATTGAGGTGCCCATATATATATATATATATATATATATATATATATATATATATATATATATATATATATATATATATATATATATATATATATATATATATATATATATATATATATACACACACACACACACACACACACACACGCATACATACATAGGCTGTAATATATTTATATTTTACATACGTATATTAGATTTATAATCTCATATTTATTACACACACAGACATTCATTTGGCATGATGAAGACAATGCTTAGGCCTGATGATCTTAAGTGTCTATCCCACAGCTGTTTCTTGAAATATATATTAAAGGGATCCTGTCACCTCCAGAACGCCTCCTAAGCTACCAAAACATGTCCCTGCAGCATCCCATCACTAATCTCACACTTCTTTTGTCTCCTAAAAGCATCCTGTGAAAGTGCATAAAAACATTTTAATACTTACTCATTAGTGATTATAATTAGCAGTGGCTATTTTCTTTAGTCACCAGGGCATGTTGTTTTGCAGCCTGAATGATCCACCCTCTCTCTGTGCTGCTGTGATGTGGAGCTGAAGGCAGGACTAATGATTTGCATTCTGTGAGTGATAGAGAGGGGGGAGGGTAAAGCCTGCACAAGCAAAGCAAACAGACAGAGAGAGGGTGGATCATTCAGGCTGCAAAACAACACGCCCTAAGGGCTAAAGAATATAGCCCCTGCTAATTATAATCACTAATGAGTGAGTATAAAATCGTTTTTATGCACTTTCACAGGATGCTTTTAGGAGACAAAAGGAGAGTGAGAATAGTGATAGGATGCTGCAGGGACAGGTTTTGATAGCTTAGGAGGCGTTTTGGAGGTGACAGGATCCCTTTAAAGGTTAGGGGTGCTAGATTTTGTGATGGGACATTGATCCCGTAAACTAGTCTGATTGCCGTATGTGGAGTTGGGAGAGGATTTTTCTATAAAGACCATATCGCGTATTATGTGAGTTTTTTACCTCGGTATTTGTAGCCAAAACCAGCAGTGGGTGATAAATACAGAAGTGGTGATGTGTTTCTACTATACTCTGATTGTTCCACTCTTGGATCTTGGCTACAAATACGGAGGTAAAAAAAACTCAAATACTGAACAGATGAACATAATCTAATGTGGGGCAATTAGCAAATGCCTTATGGGTTTTGGCTTTTCTCTGGTACAACATGTTGGGTATAGGTTGAATTCGCTGAACTTAGGTCTACTTTCAACCTTGAAAACTATGAAACTAAAAACTGGGAAACATTGTATACATACACAAAAGTGTAAGCAGCAGATATTCAGATTCTGCTCCTAAACGTTGGACACAAAGCATGAAGGGATATTTACCGATATAAAACATGCAGAATGAAAGGGCAACTACTCATATAGAGTGGGAGCCATCTTGGGGCGACGTGATCCACTAAAACATATTTGTAGTGAAGCACAATCATTGGCCAGCAAAGTAGTTGCTGGGTAAAATGATGTCACAAGAAAATTTTGAGCGGGAATGAGCCCGCCAAATTTAAATTATCTGATTGGCCGGACACCTGCTGGCATAGGTATAAAAAGGGCGATATCTGGCCGGACAACTCAGTGCAACAGCAGTTGCTGAAATTACCCAAGCAAGTTCCATGGAGCGTCTTGTGGAGCGACTGTTGGAGAAAGCGGGAGAACATGGAGGGGAGGCCTGGCTCCGCAAATGCTTAGGAGAAGACGAAAGCTCGGCGCCTAGAACAGGGAGGATGAAGAACGGAAGCGCAGCCCTGGACCCGACAGCGCGCCGCAGGAGCCAGCGCCAGAAGCGCCCAAGGAAGGAGGCGTACTCACCGGCTTCCTGTAGATCCTCGCGGAAGCAGGCGAAAGGCGGCGGCATCGGCAGTCATCTGAGCCGGGCGGAAGCATTCAGGACATCGAGACGCCGGGCAGAGAGTGACGGAGCGGTGCGGCAGGTCGCGGAGGATATGACGTCGGGCCGCCAACAGGAAGTGACGTCCCGCGGCCCGGAAGCGGTTACTCCAGAGGCAGCGGACGGAGGCCCGGCGCTCAGCGCCTACGCGGGGGGCCAGGTACATACCGGAAGGAGGGGCACACTGCCCTCCACAGCATTAGAGCATAGCCTGGCAGCGAGACCTGCCTGTTCACCCTTGCCCCCAGCTCACAATGTACAGGTGGGCAGGCAAAACCTCCAATGGGAGGTCACACCAATTGGGAGGCACAGAGCTATTGAACCAGGCTTGGAAGCCGCATCGTTAGCAGGCTCAAGCCAGGAGCACAGGGGTTGCTCCCCCATGAGCTCCTCGTCTCCTCATTTCCATATGGTCCCCAATGGGGATAGAGGAGATGTTATACAAGGGCTGAACATGCCAAGTGGCCCTGTTCCAAGGGGTGTCGTAGGAGCATCCAGCACTCCAAACACTAGGCAGAGGAGCGCGTGTCCAGCACTCCAAGTCTGGGGTGTGCAACAGAACGACGGAGCGGAACCAGAACCGCATCAGACCGGCGGCCGTGACGATGGGGTCAGCTCCCCGGGTCTTCCTGCCATGGATGCCATCGCTGAACAAGGAGCTGCTGCCACATCAGGATACGGTGAGAACTACTCTATGTTGATGAATGACCTTGTTTGTCCCTCGTTAGCTTCGTCTATTTCCGAATTAGTTAAACAAGCAGTAGCAGCAGCTCTGTTAACCTCCCCTCCCCCCGGGGCGTCCTCACAGGCGAAACACAACACGGGTATCCCCGAGATGCATTTGAAAGAAGCTCTTCCCTGTGAGGTATCCCCGTTGGGATTTCATTTGACAAACAAGATAAAAGAAAAAATTTGGAATAATGAGTTCGTAGATTTGTTTTCCCTTTTGCCGAATCGTGACTCGTTCAAGTACGAGGGGCGAGACGACAGAGAGGGCGACAATAAAAAGCGAGCATACCGCTCGTTTAATTCATGGCTACAAGCCTTCCTGATATATTCTGCTGTATTGGGTGAAAAATCCCCCAACCTATGCTCAGGGTTATTCCAACATGTGGATATAATCCTTGAAGCATATAGACAGTTTGGTGGGACCGGATGGTTAAATTATGACGAAGCCTTTCGCCAAAAGTTGGCCGTTCACCCCTCACTGAAATGGGGAGCCAAAGACGTAGGCCTTTGGCTCCAAATGATGATCCCCCAACGCCAACCCCCAGCGAAGCAGATTGCCTCCCCTGTGGCTAGGAGAGGGTACTGCTTCGCATTTAATGAATCTTCGTGCCGGTGGTTGCAGAATTGCCGTTACCGACACGAGTGTTCATCATGTGGGGGGGCACACGCAGCAGTAAAATGTTTCAAGAAAACAAATACAGCAACGGCTAAGGACCCCTTTCTTAAAAGCACCGAGCCCAGTGAGGCTCACAAACCTATTGCCATGGTTAAAACAATACCCGGATCAAGCTAATGCGGAACTGTTGCGTTCCGGATTTGAGTCCGGATTTTTCGTTCCGCCTTTCCTCGGATCTGGTTGCCTACCACGTAGTAATCTCCCCTCAGCTAAAAAGTTCCCTAATATTATTCGGGAAAAAATTGATAAAGAATTAATGGCCGGTAGATGTCTCGGCCCCTTTTTAGACCCCCCCTTTAAAAATTTTCGCGTTTCCCCACTCGGGATAGTCCCCAAAAAAGAGAAGGGATCTTTTAGACTGATTCACCATTTGTCTTATCCTGAGGGTGCGTCACTAAATGATCAAGTGGACCCAAAGGTTGCATCAGTTTCTTATGCATCCTTTGATTCCGCGGTTGAATTATTACAAAAATTTGGGAAAGGAGCATTGTTGGCCAAGTCCGATATTAAATCGGCATTTCGCCTGCTACCGGTCCACCCTTCCGGGTTCAATTCTCTGGGTTTTACCTTTGAAGGAAAATATTTCTTTGATAGATGTCTCCCAATGGGATTCTCCATGTCATGCAATTATTTCGAAACATTTTCATCTTTCCTTCAGTGGTGCACCCAGAGAAGTTTCCCAGAGGGAGGGATATCCCATTACTTAGACGATTTTTATTTGTCGGACCACCTGGATCCAAATGTTGTGACTTGTTACTGAATTCGTTCTTGTCACTTATGTCCCATTTTGGTGTCCCAATAGTGTTTGAAAAAACTACATTGCCACATACATCCATAGAGTTTTTAGGGATCTTAATTGATTCTGAGAAGATGGAATTTAGACTCCCAGACGATAAACTTACCAAACTACGGGGAATGATTGAATCCTTTAGAGGGAAGTCCACAGCCACGCTAAAGGAATTTCAAGTGCTTGCGGGGTCCCTTAATTTTGCACTACGTGTCATCCCATCAGGTCGGCCGTTCCTACGGCGACTATATGAGGGCATGTCAGCCGCTAAATCTCCGTCCCAGATAGTAATTTCACAATCTCTGAAACTTGACTTAGATACGTGGTCTGAATTCTTGTCCTGCTTCAACGGAATCACATGTTGTCAAACGCCCTTTATCCGGGCCGCAGACTTGCAGTTACATTTTTACACGTCTAGAGACGGTTTAAACATTCTTTTCAGGACACAAAGGGTGTATGCAACATGGCCCAAAGAACTTTCAGAGCGATTTGCTAATTCCCCTCCGCTCCGAGATACATTTGCTTTAATGGTTATATTTAATCTTTGGGGCACCCCTTTGGCAAATAAGAGAATAGTGTTTTATACAAACGATAAAATCTCAGCATTTACGGTGAATTCATTGTCGTCCAAATCATATTTAATCAATAGAATTTTAAAAAGATTATCTATTATGTTGCTAGATTTTAATATTTGGATAAAACTTCAAATATCTCCACAAAATAGTGATGCTTTTGTGCCCTTCTTTCCCGCAATGACACGGCGCAGTTACAGGCCAGATGTACATGGGCGGAATCGAACAGCATACCAGTCCCTGCAGACTTATGGAATCTCCTATTGGGCTGATACTACAATTTGTACAACAGTCACTTGCACCCCGGACTTGGGCGTCCTATTGTGCATCCTGGTACTCGTGGGCGCAATTTTGTTCTCATTATGGTGTTTGCCCGAAATCTTCAGCAAGTCAGACGTCCCTCCCGTTTATTCAATCCCTGGCAGCTAAACACTTGGCGTATTCGTCTATAACAAAAACAATCGCTGGAATTTCATTTTTTCTTAAACTAGCTGGTTGTACACCACTTACAGAATCTTTTCTAATTAGACAATTTTTAAAAGGCTACAAAAAATCATTTTGTGGGCCAGATGATAGATCACCAATGCCTTTGTCAACCCTTGCAAGTATATGTGAAGTTTTAAGCGATGTCTGCATCAATAGTTATGAAGCTACCATGTTTAAGGCAGCGTTCCTCACATTATTTTTCACAGCAATGAGGATTGGGGAATTGGTTTCAGTGAGTAAAACTAACAAGTCTGGACTTCAAGTTGAGGATGTCTCATGGATAAAAACAACTCTATATATTTATTTGCGTAGATCTAAGACCGATCAACTTGGCAAAGGCCAGGTGATCATCCTGCATCCGTCTAGTAACGATAATTTCTGCCCAATTGTAGCAATGAAGACATGGTTAAACATCCGCACCCTGGCCACAGGCAGCCTATTTGTACATATAGATGGTACTCCGTTGACAATGTTCCAATTTAGGTCAGTCTTACGCAAATGCCTAGATCGCCTTGATTTAAAGGGCCTTAAAATAACATCCCATTCATTCCGCATTGGAGCTGCTACCTTAGCAGCCCAACAAGGTTTGAACGAAACTTGCATTAAGAAATTGGGTAGGTGGACATCAAACTCATTTAAAAAATACATACGCCCCATTGATCACAATGTTTAAACTGTTATATGTTTCGTTTTTAAATATTATAATGGTGCATTTATCCCGTAGGCCCTAAGGTAGTATGGATCGTCGGCCACTCATTTATTTATTGGGCCCACAAGAGGGCCAAGAACAGAAGCTATTCTGAAAATCTTTCATTCGACGAATCCAGAGTCATCATTCATTGGCACGGGGTAAGGGGTTTAAGATGGCATAATGTTAATGAGTTAATTTTACAGCTACTAGGTCAACTCCCCCGACCAGATTTAGTGATCTGCCACTCAGGAGGGAATGATCTAGGTAAGGGTTCCTCTTTGGACCTTTTGTGGCGCGTTAAATCAGATTTCTGTTGGCTCGCCCAGAAGGTTCAAGGCTCGACGTTTGTATTTTCCGAAGTGATACCACGTCTATCGTGGAAGGTAAGAAACAACATGTTTTTAGAAAAAATGCGTAAAAGACTAAACAAGGAAATGGAAAAGTTTTTACCCTCTATAGGCATGTTCTCCTATAGGCATAGGGAATTGGAAGGTTTTGTTCAGGGCTTATATCGCCAGGACATGGTTCACTTGTCAGATGTGGGCCTCGACATTTTTAATGTCGGGGCACAGAGCATTGTGGAGTCTTGGTTGGGGGGGGTCGGCACCTATGAGGTACCGCCCTAATGGGTCACCCAGCTTTGCTGGGGGGATCAGTGCATTAAATAAAGTTAAAGTTGCAGTATTTATAAATAAAAGAGTCATTTGTTTACATGACTATGGATGGAATGTGTTTTTATAAACAATTTGATGAATAAACAAATTGGTATGGATACATTATTAAATCTTAATAAAGTACCAGCCTGTTATACCCACAATGCTCTGTTTCTCTCCTTTCATTTATGGTAAGAAGGTTGTTATAACTTTTTAGTAAGTGAGCACTGTCGCCCCATGATCTCCTTACATAATACAATAATTTCCATTTGATAACTGTGCCTACGTTGATTAAAATAAAATGTGTTCCAAAGAAGAGAGTGTGTCACAATCCTTCATTTAACCAGCCAAAAACTACAGCTATTGCTGGCAAACAATCCCAGCATTATTCCCTGGTGTACAGAGCACGTCGGATGCATGAGGCGTCCATGAACCGTCTTAGTCACTTCATAGTTATATAAGGCATCAGTGCAGGGAGAAGGCAAAGTCCTGATCTAAATGGTGTGTCACTCATTATGGCACTCTCTGTCCTCCTCAGGCATGGACAGCACAGAGAAAACAAACAAGCAAAGAAAAGCAGGCTGGCATTTCAGTCCGCCCACCAACAGATAATCAAGCCCAATTAAGGGCCTACAGCACTAGTCAGAACAAGAGCCGTCTTGGTACAGATGTAGTCGTCCTTTTAAAATGCAGTAAGCGGATGCTTATTTTTGTAGGAGTTTTGATTCATTCATTAGCTTTGATGCTTTATGACGCAGATGAATTACACAAAACACTGAAATGTTCCATCAAGAACTGACCGGTAAATGCATCACGGCCTGGATTATAGGAAACAACAATGAGCAAGAAAAAAATAGTAGTTCTGTAACGTCAGAGGCAAAAGAAACCCTCACTGAAGACAGTGACTGAATGTTCTTTCTGGTTAATCACTGATAGCAGCTAAAATACTAGATCCATTAAATGACAATTTAAGTCGGGAAGGAATTTTCTTCCCCAATGTGGAGCTTAGTTAGTGTTTGGCACACGGGTTTTTTTTTCACCTTGCTCTGGATCAACATATCATGCTATAAGTTGAATTAGATGGACTTAACGTCTACTTCCAACCTTAAAAACTATGAAACAATAGTATTGCTCTATTACAGTGCACCCCCTAGGCTTTACCTGCCTTCCTATGTCGGTAACCACACCCTTATCAAGCAGACAGAAGGAAGCGTGTGCGCCATTCATCTGGTATAAGAAGCCCCATCTCGCAGCTGTGCACTGACCTCTGGTTGGGATGTGGCCACGTATTTTACTTATTCTTCTTTACATATGAGAGTGGAAGGAGAGCATACATCGTCACTAACCCCAAGACCTTTCCACTTTCCCTCATACTAGAAGAGAGGAAGAATTTGTAAACTATGTGTTCACAATCCCAATATAAGATAAGAGCACTGAGCCATGATGGAGCTTGCCAGTCCAAATGGATGGCACATGCATGTAAAACACTGCTTGATGCAATACATGAACGCAACTATCAGGAAAAATGTAAAGGACGCTAGCACTGACAACAATGTAAGTTATCTAAAAACATGCAGAGCAATTTTAATAGATTTAAAGTTAAAATATTTTCACCTATTCTGCGATTTATTACGCTTGCTTATATAGCGCCATCGAAATTCTGCAGCACTTTACAGTCAATATTCTCACTGCCTCTATTGGGGCTCACAAACTAAATTCCCCATAAAAATAAATCACTACATGTTTGTAATGTGAGAGACAATCAGAGAACCCAGAGGAAACCCATGTAAACAATGTGAGAACTAGCAAACCCCTTGCAGATGGTGTCCTTGAAGGGATTTAAGCCCAAGACCCCAGCGCTACAATACTGCAGTGATAACCACTGAGCCACTGTTTGTCCACCACATAACAGTTTTTTGGGATAACCCTTAAACTATTAGGCACCATATTTCACTGCTCTAAACACAGGTTGTGATAGCTCATAGCACTATCTTTGCCCATTGGGACATACAATCTAAGTTCTGTATCTCAGACATATATATGGACCATGGATGCAGCACTGGGATTAACATCCACACCTACTGAAAGAGGACCTGTTCATGGTGGGTCCTGACAGATTAATTTCTACAGCCCCAGGTTAGGGGATAAAAAGGGGCTGACAAGAAAAATACTGACTTTAATATTATTATTATTTATTTATAGAGCATCCATGGTTCCATGGTGCTGTACATGAGAAAGGGTTACATAAAAACAAATTAAAAATACAACGAGCAAACTAACAGTGACAGACTGATACAGAGGGGAGAGAGGACTCTGCCCTTACGGGCTTACATTCTACAGGGCAGTGGGAGAGAGACAGTAGGTTGAGTCTGCTCTGGTGGTGGTGGAGCGCCGGGTCCAATGGAGGTGGAGCGCCGGGTCCAATGGTGGTGAGGTGGCACCGTAGTCATTGCAGGTTGTAAGCTGTTCTGAAGAGATGGGTTTTCAGGTTCCGCTTGAAGATTCCGAGTGTTGGATGTTTTGGGGTGCAGAGTTCCAGAGGATGGGGGATGCTCGGGTGAAGTCTTGTAGGCGGATAGATGAGGAAAGTACAAGTGTGGAAGAAAGGAGGTGGTCATGGGAAGATCGGAGGATATGAGTTGGATGATATCGGGAGTCAATGTTAGGAGTATGAATTGGATACGCTGGTGAATTGGGAGCCAGTGGAGGGTTTTACAAAGGGGAAAAGTGGAGGAATAGAGAGGAGAGAGGTGGATTAGTCAGGCAGCAGAGTTAAGGACAGATTGGAGAGGTGCAAGGGTGTTGGAAGGGAGGCCATAGAGGAGGAGGTTGCAGTAGTCGAGATGGGAAATGATGAGGGCATGCACTAGCAGTTTAGTAGATTGAGGGTTGAGGTAGAGATGGATTCTGGAAATATTTTTGAGTTGGGAGGCGGCAGGAGGTTTCAAGGGCTTGGATATGCGGTTTGAAGGACAGGGCAGAGTCAAGGATTACTCCAAGGCAGCAGACTTCCGGTACAGGGCAAAGTGTGATGTCATTTATTGTGATAGACAAGTCTGGTAAGGAAGGTGTGTGGGTTAGAGGAAAGATGATAAGTTAGGTTTTGTCTACATTGAGTTTAAGGAAGCGACAGGAGAAGAAGGAGGATATGGATGATAGACACTCAGATTCTGGACAACAGAGAGGCGACATCAGGACCAGAGAGATAGATTTGAGTGTCATCAGCGTACAGGTGGAACTGGAAGCCATGGAATTTTATGAGTTGTCCCAGACCAAATGGAAAAAAAAAAAAGAGGGGGCCCAGGAAAGAGCCTTGAGGGATCCCAACAGAGAGGGGATGGGGCGAGGTGGTCATGCTGGAGTGCGGGACACTAAATGTGCGGTTGGAAAGGTAGGAGGAGATCCAGGAGAGGGCTAGGTCAGTGATACCAATGTAAGAGAGGATCTGTAATTGGAAGCAGTGGCTATGTAAATTGCAGAGGACAGGTCAAGAAGGAGGAGGATAGAAAACTGTCTGTTAGCTTTGGCCGTAAGTCATTATTATAATTTTGGTCAGGGCAGTTTCAGTGGAGTGGTGGGGGCAGAAGCAAGATTGAAGGTCGTCAGAGAGGGAGTTAGATGAGAGATGGGATGAGATTACAGTGTGGACATGCTTTTCGAGAAGTTTGGAGGTGAACGAGAGTAGGGATATGCGGCGGTAATATGCTTTGCTTCCAACCCCGTACAGCTTCAAAAGTTGGCCAGAAAGACAGTGGCACCAATTACATGGCTATACTGTATGTTTTGTCCATATTCCGATCATTAAAAGGTAAATATAGGATTGCGTACTTACAAAAGGAGAAATAATTTTTAACAAATTCTAAAACTACTGTAAATAAAAATGAAATAAAAATAAGATCTTTGGCGCTGCAGACAATCCCCCTTATGTCTCTCTTCCAGACCCGGGTGTAAAATAAACTCTAGATAAACTGAAGGCATGTTGCAAAATGCTTTTCCTAGGCAGGGATTAGGGGCAGCTTTAAGACTGATCAAAACCGTTTCCCATTAACCTTTCTGTGAGGAAATAATCCGTACAAATCCCAACAACTTGATGATATATATTTTAGTGTTCAGTGTGGAGTAATGAAGACCAGTATTGAAGAAGCTGCAGACACAACAGCCCAAACCTACCTGTTTTCATGATGACGTGAGTGGTCGCCTCAGCCATTTTGCTGGAAAAGATGCTCTGCGTTTTACGTGCAAACTTCTGAACCAGCATCTAAATGTGAACACAGAAAAGTGAATGTCAAGATGACGGTTGTAGCTGTGAATATCCTCTAATTTGCAACATGCAGAGAAAAAGGTGACAAGTTGCAAAATGCTTCTTCATATACATTAGACAAACATCGGCTGAACCCGCCAATATCAACAGATGGTGTAGGGAAAAAAAAGATCCAACATGTCCAATTTCGGACTGCTGATTCATTCTTTCACTGATAAAAGTCTGTAGTAGTAAAAGAGGAGTGCTTGTCAGAATGCCGACAGGAGAGCTGGATGCCAAATCATCGCTAGGCCAACAGTTAGTGAAGATTTTGGAATAAATTCACTGAGAAAATCCTTATAGAATTTGCATTCCATGCATGTAAATAGTGTTCAGACACCCTATTCGCAAACAAAAAACTGAGGATTACAATGGAAAGCTGAATTTAAAATGCTTCAAACTTCAGGGGCTACAGACTCCCAGAATTAAAAGGGAACTCCGGGTAGAGAAAACTTTTTAGTACATTCCCTGCTCTGCTACATGATGAACATGCAGTACTAGGATCTATAAATCACTTATAATTCATTTAAATTATACCTGCTCTTTTGCTCTACCACCTCCCTCATGGGACACAGAATTTCAGCCTGACCATCTCATGCTTTTGCTGAGAACAGGCGGTGTGTCGGGGGCATGGATGTTGGGAGCTGCAGGATCATCTTACATTCCAGCTCCCTCACACTTCTGTATAGGGAGAGGGCATGTCAGGGGGCCGTGGGTGCCACCCCATGGGTCACATTACAATCCTGCCCCTGATATATCATCGTATGTGACAAGGGTTTTCTGGCTTGAAATAGCAATCATGTCACCAAACAGATATAAATACGATGGTGCATAATGTGTACTTTCATGTATGAGGCTGGGAGAACAGGCAAAGCACTACACTGATCAGCTCTACTGTGGTCTCCCCTACCCCATAGGAACTTAGTAGCTTCCTTTCCTTACAACGTTTAATGTGACAGTCACAGCCAGGAATTTGTTACACAGTGTAAATACACACGTTATAGTACACACCTGTATTATCAAGTAATATCTATTAAAGCTAAAAAATAAGATATATGATAGACCGAATTGTAGATAGATGATTAATACACAGACATATGAGAGATAGATATTTTTAAGCTCATATGTTTGGTGTACAGTATAAGGAACAGATAAAGGAATAATGGAACTTTAAGGTTTACAGCATGTGTAACAGACTGAGGAGTGATGAACCACTGAAAGTTGCAGGGAAAGGAAGCTACCAAGTTCCTATGGGAGAGGGGAGACCACGGCAGAGCTGATCAACACTGCTTTTCCTGTTCACCAAGCCTCATACATGACAGTACACATTATGCACCATCATATCACTGTACATCAGAGGATCACAGCATGTATTTATACCTGCTTGGTGACACAGACAAAGTGTGAAAATTGCAAGATTTCTATTTTTTCTAACAATGAAGATATTTAACATGACACATTTGTGTTTAAAGAGGACCTGTCACCAACCATACATGTTGAGCTAAGGGCAGCACTGTCTGCATTCAGGCAAGGGTCCCCAATGTCTGACGGCGGCTGGTACCCCGAGATAATAGTTTAGTAAAATTTACAAGCTGGAGCCAAGTAGGCTGTCCCTGGTGCGGCAGCCTGTGTCTCTGTGCCGCCTCTCTGCTGCCAATCACGTCCTCCTCGCTCTGTCTGTGCTGGTGACGCAGTATGTAATGTTATCTCAGCCTCCGGCTGCCTGTCCCGCCTCCTGCTGTAACATCAAGTGATTTCCCCGCCCAGCTGCATGTTATGCTATGGAGCTGGGCGGGAAATGCTCTGACATCACAGCAGGAGGCGGGACAGCCAGACGGGGGTGGGGATAAGCATTACCTCCCTCTGCCTGCGTCACCAGTACAGGGAGCAGAGACAGAGCGAGGAGGACGTGATTGGCAGCAGGGAGGCCGCACCAGGGACAGCCTACTGGGCTCCAGCTTGTAAGTTTTACCAAACTATTATCTCGGGGTATCAGCCGCCATCAGACATGGGGGACCCCTTGCCTGAATGCAGCAGACATGCTGCATTCAGTGCTGCCCTTAGCTCAACATGTACTGTTAGTGACAGGTCCTCTTTAAACACAAATGTGACGTGTTAAATATCTTCATTGTTAGAAAAAATAGAAATCTTGCAATTTTCACACGAACCAACAAGTCCTAATACTAGATTTAAACTTCCTGTTCTTGTGACCATGCACATGTAGACCTCATTCACGCACGAGTATTTTTGATCACCATTTCATAAGTATTTGCATGACAAAACCAGGAGTGCCTCCAAAATACAGAACAGGCGTCAATCTTTTAATAAGGGCATGCGTCCATGCAGTATATTTGGTGCAGAAATATTTTGGACCAAATGTGCACCCTCTGACAGAAAAACGCACTGAAATCTACAATACGTTTTTCCCCATTTACGGTGTGTTTTTCTACCAAGTGTTTATGGTGTGTTTTTGTTTTGATTTCATTAAATTGCAGAGAGAAAGAGAGTGAGGGGGAAGAGGGGGAGAGCGAGGGGGAAGAGGGGGAGAGCGAGGGGGAAGAGGGGGAGAGCGAGGGGGAAGAGGGGGAGAGCGAGGGGAAGAGGGGGAGAGCGAGGGGGAAGAGGGGGAGAGCGAGGGGGAAGAGGGGGAGAGCGAGGGGGAAGAGGGGGAGAGCGAGAGGGGAAGAGGGGGAGAGGGGGAAGAGGGATCCTACACCCCCTCCCTCCCTGCACTTGTACCCCGTGATACTGGAATACATTTCTGACACGTGCCTGCAACCCCAGTGAGTGCCACTGTGTCTTCATTTCATGTCGTTGTCTGATGCGATCAGCTGGGCAATACAGATGCGACCACTGACCCCAGCTCTGGTGGATAATTAAGCCATCAATGAGTGACTAGTGCCCGGATTCCTCCTCAAGGGGAAGAGAGAGAGAGTGAGGGGGAAGAGGGGTGAAAAGGGAGAGAGTGAGGGAGAGAGAGAGAGAGAGAAAAAAAAAGAGAGACAGACAAACATAATCAAATTCCAGAAGAAGACCTAACCCTAGAAAAACACCCATCAAACCAATAAACTGAGGTACATAGAGAAGACAATCTATGACTTCCAAAATCCCCTGGACACCAATCGATGCGTTGGAAATAAAAGATAGAATGAAAGTAATGAAATGTAGGAAGGCCGGGGCAGTGACGGTTTCCTGCCAAAGATGATCAAATACACTTCCCCAGACATCCATGCAGCACTGGCAAAACATTTCCCCCACATCCTAAGTACCAGCCACGTCCCCCAATACTGGAATCAAGGTCTCATAACGCCCATCTACAAGAACGGAGACCGATATAATCCAGCAAACTACAGAGGGAACTGTGTTAACAGCATTCTGGGAAAACTTTTAACGGCAACATTAATAAAAGGATCATCAATTTCCTCACCCACCTTGACATTCTCAGCAGAAGCCAAGCTGAGTTCATGCCAAACCATCGCACCATCAATCACATTTACACCCTGCACAGCCTCATCCAAGATTCACTTCCACAGCAAAAAACATGGGAAAACATTTGCATGTTTTGTCGACTTCAAGAAGGCCTTTGACTCAGTGTGGCACCCTGGCCTGTATCTGAAACTCATGGAGAGCGGAATAGATGGCAGAACCTATGACATCATCATGAGCTTTTACACGGAGAACTGTTCCAGCGTGAAGGTGAATGGGAAGAGGACGGATTTCTTCCGTCAGGGCCGCGTGGTCACACAGAGATACAGTCTGGACCCAACTCTATTCACCATATACATAAATGGACTGGCAGCACCTCTGGAATCCTCCTCAACCACAAGCCTCAGTCTGCATAACCAAAAGGTGAAGTTCCTACTGTACACAGATGACCTTCTGCTACTCTCTCCAACCGAGGCAAGCCTCCAAAACTGCCTGGCAGTGCTGGAAACATTCAGCACCACATGGTCGCTGGCCATCAACCAAAGGAAGACCAAAGTCATGGTGTTTCAGAAGAGGAGCCAGAACACCCCCCTCCCTACCTCACATTAAATGGTTCCGCACTGGAGTAGACCAACAGCTATACTTAACTTGTTCTGGAGCTAAGCCATAACAGGAGCATCAAGCAAGCAACAGTGCTCTGAAAGGAAAAGCATGCAAAACCTTCTATGCCATCAGAAAACAAATATACCAACTCAAACCACCGGTGAGAGTTTGTCTTAAGATATTCGAGAGAGTTATCACCCTCATACTGCTGTATGACAGCGAGGTATGGGGTGCAGTGACCTACCCAGACCACACAAAGTGGGATTCCAGCCGAACCAAAGTATTCCACCTGGAGTTCTGCAACTATCTCCTCAAAACTACATTGCAGCACCGCAAACAAAGCCTGTCGGGCAGAGCCGGGCCAATTTCCCTAATGGGTAACTACACACAAGAGGGCGCTATCACACCAGGCACACATACAGACAGGGTTGTAGAGTCCATTTTGGTCCTGCCAATAAAGCCTATTTGAAGTGAATTGATAACGAAAAGAGACCAAGAAAGAGAGGAAGAGGAGAGAGAAGAAGAGGAGAGAGAGGATGAATTCTCATTGACTTTGCTGGCTTCAGGAAGGGCATGCAGATTTTGGTGCAGTTTTGTTGAAGAACGCATCCAAAATCACACTGTGTACACATAGCCTTACAGTTTTTCTCTCTAAGTTCGACTCCTGGCTTTTGCATACAAACACTGAGGACTGAATAAGGACGAACATAGGCAGCAATAGATCCTGCAATGGCCATTGTTAAAGGAGTGTGAGGACACAGGTAGCCGAGTCATGATCATCAATTGTTATGATTGATGAATCTTGCATTATATAGAAATGTCATCTTCTGATGTTATCCTATCTGTAATGATGAGAGTGCCAAAAGGTCTTCTGTAAAGGAAAGGGAGTGCAAATCTAATATTAGATAAAAATAGGGACAAAGGAGCTATATGGGTAAAACCTGGTGGGGTCCAGTGGGGCATATGGGGGATTAGGGTTAGTGGGCAGCATCGAGTGCAAAAAAATTAGCAAATACCCTGAAGTAAATAAATAGTAATAGTACATGTAACTAATAGGGTACTTAGTTGACAATTTTTTTTATCAAAAGAGCCTAAAAACCATCCCACTGCGAAAAGGGGTACCGATTAGAAAGATTCACCTTTCTACGTAACAGCAGGCCTCACACTAGACAAGAAGATTGCAGTGGGCCCCAGACCGGGCTGTGTAAAGACCTGCCCATGGAAAGCTAAATGAAAAAATGCATAGCCCAAAAAGGTGGAACCATGCACCTGTATGTACAAGGTACACAAACTAAGGCAAAACCAAAGAAATAAGCTGGAACACATGTTGGTATAAGTGCATTGTGTAGGTGAACATTCCCATTGTGGCCATTAACAGGCAGAACCTAGGATAAAAACAATGAGGAAATACAGTTTTATTACTTAATGCAGGGTATTAGTAAATGTAAATACCATAGGGCACTTAGCTGACACTACTTTGATCAAAAGAACATAAAAGCCATCCCATTATAACAAGACTATTTGTTACTTTTAATATAAAAGCTAAAAAAACACACAATACCAAATTCTAACAATTTTATGAGTGCTCAAATATACATCCGTGATAAATGCAGTCGATTAACCATGATTTTTGGATGCAACTAGGTAGGAGATGTGATGTTAGGGATTACTCTAAATAATACCCTACCTGCCTGCAGGGGTCGTGCCCAGGGTGGAGGAGACGATTGGCGCCCTTTCTACACGTTGGTTCACCCTGATGTGCCCTGCTCTAAGATGAGGAGTGCAGCTAGCCAATTAGGAGTGGGACCCTAATCCAAAAAAGGGGGGTGGGAGGGTGTAAGGTTCACTATCAAGAGGGGGACCTGTTGTAACTCATGAACCTATCCACTAATGTTGATGTAAAATTTCCTATAATGGACCACCGTGTTGGTCTCCATGAATGTATGTACGGTACATAGCTTCTAAAGCCCTTCGAGGGTGACTGGGTTATATAGTCCTTTCTATGTAATCTAGTTACTTGGGAAGAGGTGTATGACGGTCCGCGCTACCAGAATGACTTGCATCAAAGAAAACGCTGGCAGATGAAGAGTTAACCAGATCCTTCTTTATTTTCCAATGCGTTTCGGTGCCCACTTGGCACCTTCATCAGGGATCTTCATCCCTGATGAAGGTGCCAAGTGGGCACCGAAACGCGTCGGAAAATAAAGAAGGATCTGATTAACTCTTCATCTGCCAGCGTTTTCTTTGATGCAAGTCATTCTGGTAGCGCGGACCGTCATACACCTCTTCCCAAGTAACTAGATGCTTTTCCACGGTTGAGTGGTCCGGTGGAGGTCCAGCAGCAGCCATCAGGATATTATTCCTAACAAGCCTTCAAACCAGTTGTGGGTGACACAACTGGATCAGGTGAGTGAGTTGCTTTGCTCACCGGGTTGTGAACTTAGTGTCTAGTGATAAGGGCACTATTGCGCCTCTTGTTCCCCTCCCCTTTTGTCTTTCTATGTAATGGATGTACAATATAGCCAGAATATTGACTTTGCACCTGTTGCCCATTCGGACATGTGTGTTTGACCTTTCTATTACTATCTAACACTCTGGACTCTATAGGGAACCTCACACAATCCCCTTTTTTGGACGAGGGTTCCACTCATGATTGGTTTGCTGTACTCCTCAGCTTAGTACAGGCCACATCAGGGTGAGCAAACGTGGAACAGGGGCGGCATTCATCTCCTCCACCTAGGGCGTCCACCCCTGCAGGCAGGAAGAGTATTATTTAAAGTAACCTCTGCCATCACATCCCCTACCTAGTTGCATCCAAAAATCATGGTTATATGGCTTCTTATATCACGGATGCATATTTGAGCACTAATATTATTGTTATAATTGGGTATTGTGCGTTTCGTTATTTTTGTTAATCATACCCTTACATTTCTTTGGTTATGAAATTACTTTTAATATAGTATCAGGGAAAACTGAGCATGACATTATCAAAAAAATACCCATAAAACATAAAAATCTCATAGAAACTCGGTCATTTTCTGATACACATTCCCTTTAAATGCACAATCACATCACCAAAAATGTTGCAAAGACGTAATAATAAATAATGACATCCAATTTTATTGTGAAGGCTTGTGTTTGTATGCACTATGTAGAAAAATGTCAAACTCTGTGAATGTCTAGATTTTAATTCCAGCCTGACAAGTAGGTACATGACGCACCCAAATTCTATTTGAAAGAAAATCAAACATCACGTACATCCGCCTGAACACAAACACAAAGGGATAATACGGAAAAGAGCGAAATCATTCCCTGCAGGACAGATCTTTAAAAAAAAAACAAAATAAACATATTTATTCTACCTGAAACCAGACAAAAAGGAAATTCTCAGCATCTGCAATGAAGGACTTTGAAATGCAATTCTTCTCGGCAGTGTAATTCAAATTCATTTCTCAATAATTTATGAAGCAAGTGGAATTGAGAGCTCTGACGGGGGGGATTATGAGATGCCGTGTGTTGATGGCGTGCGCCAAAAATTCAGAGCCTTGAAGGCTCTCAAGTATGTAAGTGGAGATAATGCCAAGAGGTCACTGCAAGACGCAGAGGCTTCAGCCCACTTAAAAGGAGCTAGAGGAGGGAAACCTGCTTGCCTTGCTGCTGGAGGAGCTGCCATCTTTATCGATTATAGCAGCCACATTAAAGAGATGAGGAAATGCACAGGAACAATTGTACAAAAACACAGAGGAGACGCACGGAGAGGGTTTTCATAAAGTAATACTCAGCATACCGCTTAGATCTATATACACATTTTATTGCTTTACCTTCCTTTCAGTGTTCTTGATGGATGTGAAGCGCTGTGCATTTAATAGCATTATAGAAGTTGAATAATATATTATTTTTCTAGCAATTTTCAATTTAGTTTTCCTTTTACGTCACATGTATACCCCTCTTCAAAATGCAGATATTCAGTGTTTTGAAAAGTCTTCATACCCCATGAACTTTTCCACATGTTTTCACACTACACCCACAAACCTAAAGGGAATCTGTCATCTCCTTATTTATTATTAAACCGCCCCCAATGTTATTTAGATCATGCTCTGTGCATTAGTAACCTGTTTTGTGTCAAGATTTTTTTCAATCGTTGTATTTATCCCATAAAAGCATTTTAGATACTTAGATGTGTTCAACAAACAGTCAAAGTCATCTGGACGGTTAGCACACGTCGATCAACTGCAGACATGCCAAAATCCATCTAATGTTCACTACAAGGACCTGTGTGATGTCACAATCATGTGACCCCCATTGGGCGGTGCCAAGGAGGCCTTGCATGGACAATGTCCTTAGCACCACCCATTTCGGTCACATGGTCATGACATCACAAAGGTCCTTATAAAGAGCATTAGATGAATTGTATGTAGCTCCAAAAGATAATGTGATATATGAGCGCTAAGATACACACAAGGACTCGGCCATTAGATATTTTACCTTTCAGCTTTAATCAGCAAGTGGGTCCCTCTAGTCACAACGCGTTTCAACGCAGATAGCGTCTTTCTCAAGTGATATTTCTCCTTTTATAGCAGTTTGGCGCAAACGATTCTGTTTCTTTTCCATTAGATGAATTGTGGCATGTTTTCAGTTGAGTGATATGTCTGCTAACCGCTTGGATGACTGTTTGACTATTTGGGCAGCTTGCTAATGAACACATCTAAGTATCGAAGATGTTTTTTGGGATAATCATAAATGTAATGATTTAAGAAAAAAAACAGGTTACCAATGTACATGATCTAAATAATATCGGGGGCGGTTTAATAAAAAAGGATATGACAGGTTCCCTTTAAATGTATTTTATTGCGCTTTTATGGGATACAGCAGCATATATTTGTGGAGTGCAAAGGAAATGATACATGGCTTTCTGAGTCAGTTACAGATATTTTGTAGGACCACCTTTCACTGTAATTACTGCTGCAATCTTTGGGTATGTCTCTACCAGATCTGCACATCTAGAGGCTGAAATGTTTGCCCATTCTTCATTGCACAATAGATCTAGGTAAGCGAGATTGGATGGAGAGCATCTGTGAACCGCAATTTTCAAGTCTTGCAACAGATTCTCAATGGGATTAACAGTAAATATTTGGACAGTGACTAGTGATGAGCAAGTAGTAGCTATCGGGTTCAATTAGTTCCAACTGAACACTTTGAACAAGCAACAATTAACGAATCCAATGCAAGTCAAAGGGGAACTCAGATCTGAATACTGAAATAGTTCAAAAGTATTAGTTTAGAGCTATCTGAACCATGAACCAGAAGATCTTACTACTCATTCAGGTAAGTTTTAGCTGTTTACCAAACCATATTCAGGACAGTTATACAATCAATACAGGCTCAAAGTGTACACTCACAGCTTTAATTTTAGGGTATTCACTTCCTAATTGGAGTAAGAGTTTAGGAAATGCAGTTCTTTTTTCAAGGGACCAAAAGGTAATTCGACAGTAATCTCAAACTTGTTAAAGTGCTACATGGGCTATTCTCAGGTTAATCCATCATCAATTAAGCAGATAAAAGGTTTGGAGCTGATTCTAGGTGTGAAATTTGCATTTGGAAGTTGTCGCTGTGAAGACACAACATTAGGTCATAGGAGCTCTCAAAGGAAGAAAAACCAACCATCATTAGACTGAAAAAGAATTAGAAATCCAGAGAGATAGAATAAATGTTGGAATGGCCAAATGAACAGTTTGGAACATTCTGCAAACAGAGAGCGCACAGGTGCGCTTGGAAACTCAAAAAGGCCAAGTGAAGGACACTCACCAGCAATTTAGTGTTTAAATATTGAAGTCTACCATAAAGAGTAGACTTAATGAGAGTAAAAGCAGAGAGCTCACCACAACATGCAAACCATTAATCAACCTTAAAAATTGAAAGGCCAGATTAGACTGTGGCAATAAATCTCTAAAGTCAGCCTAGTTTTATGAAAATCATTCTTTGGACAGATGAAACTATGGTTAACCTGTACCAGAATGTAGAAAGTATGGAGAAGGATTGGAACGGCTCCTAATCCACGGCACACCACATCTTCTGTAAAACATGGTGGAGGCAGTGTTAAGGCTGGCATGCATGCTTCCAAAGGCACTGGGGCCACTAGTGTTTATTGATTATGTGACTGAAGACAGAAGACAGCCGGATGAACCATCATTTGAACCAAGGGCTATATGTTTTTGCTTTCTTTTTTTTTTATTACAGGTCACAAACAAAGGCGAGATCAATTTTTAGGGTTAAATCACACTTAAACGTACAGATATGATTATATATATAATATATATATATATATATATATATATATATATATATATATATATATATATATATATATATATACACCTATACACACACACACACACATATTCCAGATCCATGTTTTTCTACCTAGTGTCTCAAGAGCTGTTGTTATTTTCTAGCCAAATTAACCACCAGGGATGTTAGAGAGTAGAACATGTGAAGGATCACATGATCTTCTAAAGCCAGGCCAAAAAAACAAACTCCTGACACTTGGTCTCAGGATTGTATTTTATCGTTAATGGTTGTAGAGGACAATGTGTATTTCTATGAGAATGTGAGCCCACAGCAGTAAACTAACATGCGTTTACAAGCTGCATCAGTACGCAAAGGTCGTAACCAGTTTATCTGAGCAGAAACTGTAGTCATCATGTACACAGGACCTGAGACCTCAATTGGTCTTCCTGAGAATACGAAGGCCTCACACCTCTGAGGCATTCAAAGGAATCAACAAAAGGTCCCTGGTACTAGATTCTTGAATTCCACATTTGCTGTGGGTGGAGGGAGTGCTTTTAAAAAAAAAAAAAAAAAAAAAAGGACATTTGAAATGTCATATATTCATTGCTAAATTATCCATGATCCAGTCACAGATTTAGGATTAGAATATTAAGATAAGGTCTTTTCTAGAAAATTCACCCTAGGACAAGCCTATTAAAAGCCATGCAAACAACAAAAGCTTGTTCACGGATTGGAGATCAGACGATGCTGATTGTGTTCCATATTTCATTCTTCCTCCCCCAGGAAGCAGAAGACATTAGACTGCAAAGTTTAGGTATTTCTGTAATTTTCTCCTATTGTTCTTTATAACTGATTTGCATCTGTATGTTATCTTTATTTCCATCTTTTATGTCTTTTAAGTACTGTAACTTTTATATTAAAGCTTAAAACTTTAATAGTTGGATCCTTGAATGCTCTAAAAGAATCCAAAACCTTAGTGTGTGATCTGAGTGGCAGACAGTGTATTTCAGGGACCACTCCCACTGTGTGGTCGAGGAGCAGTGGCAGCATGTTGTGCAGCTGAGGGGGGGGGGGGGGGTTCTGTATCGATTTATACTCACTTGATATCCTAGAACAAGGGTTGAGTGTTAGATTGACGGAGGAGATAAATTTACCCTTGCAAGCACACCCCGAATAATGTGCTGAGAATTGGGTACATGAAAAATTGGTGGCAGCGGTGGGATAGAATTCACTTCTATTAGAGCATTAGTGCATGGTTTAAACAATTATTCCCTGTACTATAGAACTGGTATCCTTGTGAGGAGTGCACCAGTTCTACAAGGTTCAACTCGGTGCCTTACTTAGACATCCTTGCAAGCAATTCTCCTTACCCATTTTTCTTTCCTATTTTTTATTTGGCAAAAGGCTGTTCACCAATATGGCATCCCTGTACAAGAAGCAGAGCAAGGAGGCTCTGATTGACCTCTGTCAGCAGTGAGGAACAGAGACAGACCAAATCCAAGGAAATGCAGATGAGTGCCTTGGAGTAGCAGGACGTAGAGCAAAATACTGAGGCACCTGGCCAAGGAGAAAGTCCACTTTTGAGAGGCCAAGCAATGGACCTTGCACCGGAGATAAATTCTGGGGGTACCAGCAATTCCAGTTCTGAGGAGCCTATTAACTTTACAAATGGACTTACAACAACTTTATAGCCCAGAACAGGGGTTGAGTGTTAGATTGAGTCAGAGGAGATAAATTAACTCTTGAAGGCACACCCCACATCACGCGCTGAGAAGTGGGTACAAGACACTGGTCCTAAAAATTAGAAAAGGACTTGTATACAAGATTCTTTAGGCGATGTACAACTGACTTGGGAGTCATATTGCTTTTATTAGGCCCCTTTCGTATCAGCGTTTTGCTGATGTTTGCTGCCGATCCGGCAAGTGGCGCCGAATCAGCCGAAACGGCAGACTTGCGGCCCGGATCTGGCACGCCCCATGCATTGTCTATGGGGCTTGCGGTTGGTTGCAGCAAGTGTGGTTCTGCCGGATGCGGCAGATCCAGCACTTGTGGTGGTGAAAAAAAAACCGCTGCTTGCAGTTTGTTTTTTTTCGCAGCCGCAAGTGCCAGATCTGGCCGATGCAGCGTAACCACACTTGCCGCACCCGACCACAAGCCCCATAGAGAATGCATGGGGCATGCCGGATCGGCACAGCATGTGCGGCCGTTAGGCGGCAGACGTGGTAAATGTGCCGGTTCTGCCGCACATCAGCAAAAAGGCTGATGTAAAGGGCCCCCTAAAGCTTAGAGATTCGCAGATTGCATTGGAGAAATTAATTATAGGGGCACCAAATGTTATTTTTTTGTAAATTGATAAACATTATATTGTTTAATGTGTCTAATCATTCGTTATAAATCTAGCAATTAAAGGGATTGTCCGGCCTTATGATACCAATGACCTATCCCTATGGCGGTGGACGAATGTGTATGGACCTGGAGCAGCCAAGCTATGTTCACTGTTTAGTGGCTGTTGGTAAAAACTGTAGCTTAGAGCCTGTACTACTAGGCTACTGCTCTATGCAATACATCAGTCATAAAACATTCCAAATGATAATTAAAACCTGCTCTACAGAGATTTTTGAGAAATCGTATCTTTTTTTTTTTCATAGTTCGTTACATAAATCTAGAGATGCCTTGTAACAGAATGGCAGTGATGAAGTGCCGCATTAACCAGCATAAAGCACTCGTTTCCATATTATATCCATCATGTTACCAATCCTGACATGGCGTCTGATATTGCAGAGCAGCTGTAATAGTTTTAATTAAGTTCCTGAAGGTTGTGTTGTCATGTTCTATCCAGAATTATACACTCATGGAAGAAAGGTTTGGTGCCAAGCCTAATGACATCCAATGCAACTCTGCCAACATCATTAGCAGCCCCACTCTTGATTAATTGCCTCAATTCTCACCATTTAGCCGTGCTCTGCTCCAGCAGTTAGTGCAGGGGGATCATCGTTAGACTGGAGCGGGAATTAATTACTGGTAACATAATGGTTAGTGGCTTTGGTCATAAATTTGACAAACTTGACTGATGTGGAAACTGAATTACGCTTCATGGCAGATATGACATCCAAGAGCATTTTCTAACAAATACACAGCAGGCTTGTTCTAAATTACGGTATACCAGACGGCTGAAAATAGGAGTTTTCTCCATGATTAGATTGTATATTAGTATTTTCTTTATTTATGTAGCCAAAAAGATACAGCTGAGCAGAGCTGACAGCACTTAAAGTGGCATGGTGCTGTCCTTTTCTTAACTTTGATGATCAGCAGGGCTCTCAGTGGTCAGACCTCTGACCAAAGCACCATATCCTAGTGGTATGCCAGGATTTTAGATTCAAGGAACTGTCATTGCCTTGTTGCACTGACCAATGAGGCAATCAGAGTGAATCCAGCTCCGAACACCCCTGGCAGACA